>JAUMJM010000066.1:0-1200000 GCA_033558235.1 Neomorphus geoffroyi
CCCCGAGCCAGCAGACAGACGGCGTAACCCACCCCGCGACACCGACACCGGCTGGGACTGCCCTGTCCGGCACGCACGAGCGTTGGGCTGAACATCAGCCCTCTCTGGGTGCCCCGAGGGGCCCTTCCTGCACAGCCCTCTGCCCTGCGCTGCCTTTAAACCCCTCCTTCTATTCCCAACCTCCTTCCCTCTTCCCAGCCCAGCCCTGCTCCCTCACCTCAGCCGGCAGAGCGCTGCGGGGCTGAAGCCGTCCCTGACGGACAAAGCTCAACGCCGTCGGCTGTCTGGCAGGATCCTGCCCTCACCGGGGACCTCGTCACCGTCTGCAAGAGAACCGGGCGGAACTGAAACCCCGCCGGCCTTCGGCACCGCGCTGGCCAATGCCGGGGCCTCGTACGACCCCGTGCTCTGCAGATCTGCCGGGGCATCGTGCTCCCCTGCTCCAAAGCCGTTCCAACATGGGATGGCGCAGCCGTCACGGCCTGGGGCGCTGTAAGATAACCAGCGGAATTCAATACCTCCTGCCCTTGGGAGCAGTCAATGCCACACTCCTCCTCGCTGCCCCTCGGTTCAGCCCAACACTGCTCCTGTTCCCAGGCAGCCCCAACGGTACCTGCACAACCACAGCCCAACGAAAGGAAAGCTAAAGGAAACAAACCCAAACACACCCAGCAGAGGCTGATCAGGAACTGAACAATTCCCGTGATCTCGCTCCCGTTTAGGAACACCACCTGGATCCCAACTACAGCCATAAAAAAAAAAGCCCTACTTTGAGGCTTGTCCGTAGGGGTCTGCACATCTTTGAGATTCCATCTGCTTCCGATGGCTCAGCAGCCCCAGACCCCCCCATCAAACACGGTGGAAATGACTCCCCACGCAACCTGCGGATGGTGCTGGATCCCAGAAAACCCAGCACCGTCACCTGAACAGCCCGGGCGCATCCACGTACTGACTACACACGGGGACTGCTCTCGCCCCCAGCCCTGACTCTCCGTTGTCAGGCAGAGCAGCTCCGAGCCGCGCACACCCAGAGCGACGGCAGACACAACGCGACCAACACGGCAACTCCAAGGATGAGAAAAGCTCTCGGCAATAAGAACGACTCCCAGCGCGCAGACACGGTCGGGCGAGAGGATCTTCAGAGCCCCGAGGGGGGGGGGAACTGGCTGTGCGGCGAGGCCGGACCAAGGGAAGCGCCGTGGCGTGGGAACAAGGAACCGTCCAAACTGAGATGAGGGGGGCACGGAAAACCTGTCTGGGAGATCTAAACCTGAGATCACGCAGGGGAGAAATCCCAGTGCACTCAGATGGACAACTGGAGAGCAGGGATTGCGGCACAGCAACCGCAGGGCCACGAGAGACGACCCACGGGGAACTTCTGAAGTGCCAGACTGAGCTGTGCTTTGAGCGTGCGATGCCAGAGAAGAAACCCAGGTGGCCCTGAGCCCACGGCTCCAGGCAGGTGACACCCTGGGCACGTTCCCTGAGGAACACGCAGCCCCCTGCGATCCCAGAGATGAGAAAGAGCCACGAAAGCCCTGAGACACAGCGAGCAGACAAACAGCCAAGGGACAGACTGGGCTGGCACTGCTCTGCCCGGCACACGATGGCACCGTGCTGAAGAGAACCCCCTCCCTGGACCTGCCCCAAGGGGACTCTTCCTACGCCGCCCTTCTCCCTGCGCCCCCTTTAAAACCCCTCGCTGCCGTTCCCGCTCTTCTCTCCTTTGCCGACCCCAGCCCAGCCCTGCCCCTTGACTCCGCTTTGGAGACCAAAGTCACCCTGCACGGACCCCCGGAGCCACCTCCCTTTCCTCGGCATCGCAGTCCGGAAGGGTCGGAAAATCCTTCTCTCCTCACCCTCCGTCAGACAAAGACGCCCCCTCCCTCCTCACAGTCGCTGTGCTGTCCTTGTGCTTCCCGACCCTTCTATGACCCCGCTCCTCCGGAGCTGCCTGAGCCCTTCCCTACATTTTAATGGCCCTGCTCCCCTTGGGTCACCCCGCAGACTCCAGAACCTTCTACAGGCTGGCAAAGGAACCTGACTTTGTGTTCTTGCACTCTGCACCCCCCCTCGCACTCTGCACACCCCCCCCTCGCACTCTGCACCCCCCCTCCCACTCTGCACACACCCCCCTCGCACTCTGAACACCCCCCCTCGCACTCTGAACAACCCCCCCTCGCACTCTGCACACCCCCCCTCGCACTCTGCACACCCCTCCTTGCACTCCGCACACACCCCCTCGCACTCCGCACACCCCTCCTCGCACTCTGCACCCCCCCCTCGCACTCTGCACACCCCCCCCTCGCACTCTGCACCCCCCCCTCGCACTCTGCACCCCCCCCCCACTCGCACTCTCCAAAGCCTCTGAGAACACCGTGCAGTTCCACAGGCACTGAGGAACAGCCCCAGGCTACCCCGTAAGCAGACACACCCAGCACAGACAAAGCAACCCCCCTGACCCCTAAACACCCCACAATGGGAACCATTACAGCACCTCCCCACGCCCGGACACCCAACACAAACCTGACCACCCTGAAAACAACCGCGCACCCCCCCTGCCAACACCTGTCCTTTCTGCTGCCTGTGCTGCCCAGCCTGGACTCCCCACAAAGCTCTCCCCTCTCCCAGACACCTCTCCTGGCTGACAGCCCCACCCATCCCATCAACCCCCAAACAGCTTCACCTGCTGGAACAGCCGCACTGCCGGCAGAGCAGAACGCTGACCCCACGGCAGAGCAGAAGCTGAAGGAGCTCCCGGTGAAAGGCCTGGGGCTGACAAAGCCCGGGCCTCCCCACCCCCCCCCCCAGCAGTGGGGCTGGGAACCCCCCCCCGAGGGCTCCATGGAAGCAGCTGCGAGTTCTCTGCCCTGCTTTGCGTCGGGAGCAGGAACAGCGCAGGCAGAGGGACCTGGAGCTGCCACACAGCTCCCTCCTCTTTATTCCAGCTGCGCCTGTTCGCAAAGTTCAGCCCTGAGCGGGGGAATTTGGGCACCTCCAGCCCCGCAGCCGAGGGCCCCAATTCCCTGGGCTCCCCCCTCAGGGGAAGGGGATGAAACCCAGAGGGAAAAGGTTTGCAACGCGGGAACTGAAGCTGCACCGTTAACGAACTGACAGCAACGACAGCGCTGACGATGGAAATGAGGGGGTGGGGGTGAAATCCATGGGAACCCCCTGGGGCTCGGTCAGTGTTTCCGGGGCACACACGGCGTCCGAGGGCTCTGCGCAGGCTCTGGGAACCTGATGGGCTCTGCTGGGCCCTGCAGAGCTTTACTGGGCCCCAGGGAGGCCCTATACGTGCTATAGGTTCCTAACAGGGGCTGTCAGGTTCCCCAGCAGCACCAGACGGGCTAGAGAGGCGCGGGGCGATGCCGGCTGCGCACGGGGGCAGCGGCGGCGCCGCCTCACCGAGCAGCGGCCCGGAGCGCCGTCCCCCGCCCCACAGCACCGGCACTGGGGGCGGCGGCGCAGAGCGCAGCAGCCCCCGAGCTACAGTACCGGGGGCGGCCACAAGGCGGCAGCACAGAGCTGCGAGCGGGGGGGCATCACCCCCCAGGTGCCACTGGGGGACTTGAGAGGGGACTGGAGAGGGGACTGGAGAGGAGACTTGAGAGGGGACAGGAGAGGGGACTGGAGAGGGGACTTAAGAGGGGACTTGAGAGGGGACTTGAGAAGGGACTGGAGAGGGGACTCACCTTGGCACAGGAACCCACCTTGCTCTCGTCATGCTGACATTGAACACAACGCAGCGGAATGGACAGTCAGACAGTCTGACGGTGCTGACACCCCCGCCCACAGACAGTGCCAAACACCGCCGGAGGGTACTTCATCCCCTCGGACTCAGGCAGGTGCACTCAGTCTGTGATCCCACCTGAAGCTCCGCGGCGCCCCCGCCGGCCGTCCCGAAGCGCAGCCAATCAACACCTGGACAAAGAAAAGACACCGAACCCAAACCAACCCTTCAGTGCCAACCACTGCCGACAGCTGGGAATAACCATGGTCACAACATCCCAGCACCCACGGCATCCTCCTCGGAACGGGTCACACTGCCCCGTGTCCCAACCACAACAGTTACAGCTCACACCTTGTGCCAACACCCTTTTTCAGACTCCGTTCCCCACGGCAATAGGAGTCCCCAGGAACACCGTTCCCGTCACCCCCAATCACTGGCCCTGCCTGCGCAAACCCCGGTCCCTGCTCGGTCTGCGCCCAAACCTTGGCGATGAACATCGCCTCGCAGAGCGGCCGGGACCGGGGAAAAAAAACCCGGGGGGGGGGGGGGAAATCCCACAATTGGGGCTTTTTATTGTATTTTATTGCTTAAAAATGACCTGAAAAGCAAAACCTGGGAGGGGAGGGGACTTGGGAGGGGACTGGGGACATGGGAGGGGCAGGGACTTGGGAGGTGCAGGGGACTCGGGAGGGGCAGGGACTTGGGAGGGGACTGGGGACTTGGCAGGGGACTGGGGATATGGGAGGAGACTGGGGACTCAGTAGGGGACTGGGGACATGGGAGGGGACTGGGGACATGGGAGGGACAGGGACTTGGGAGGGCACTGGGGACAAGGGAGGGGACTGGCGAAATGGGAGGGGACTGGGACTTGGGAGGGGACTGGGGACATGGGAGGGGCAGGGACGTGGGAGGGGCAGGGACTTCGGAGGGGACTGGGGACATGAGAGGGGCAGGGACTTGGGAGGGACAGGGACTTGGGAGGGGACTGGGGACATGGGTGAGGCAGGTACTTGAGAGGGGACTGGGGACATGGGAGGGGTCTGGGACTTGGGAGGGGCAGGGACATGGGAGGGGCAGGGACATGGGAGGGGATTGGGGACCTGGGAGGGGACTGGAGACTTCGGATGGGCAGGGACTTGGGAGGGGACTGGGGACTTGGGAGGGGACTAAGACTTGGGAGGGGCAGGGACTTGGGAAGGGACTGGGGACATGGGAGGGGCAGGGACTTGGGAGGGGCCAGGGGACTTGGGAGGGGACTGGGGACATGGGAGGGGCAGGGACAAGGGAAGGGACTGGGGACATGGGAAGGGCAGGGACTTGGGAGGGGACTGGGGACTTGGGAGGGGACTGGGGACATGGGAGGGGCAGGGACTTGGGTGGGGACTGGGGACTTGGGAGGGGACTGGGGACATGGGAGGGGCAGGGACAAGGGAAGGGACTGGGGACATGGGAGGGGCAGGGACTTGGGAGGGGCAGGGACTGGGGCCATGGGAGGGGCAGGGACTTGGGAGGGGACTGGGGACTTGGGAGGGGCAGGGACTTGGGAGGGGACTGGGGACATGGGAGAGGCAGGGACAAGGGAAGGGACTGGGGACATGGGAGGGGCAGGGACTTGGGAGGGGACTGGGGACATGGGAGGGGCAGGGACAAGGGAAGGGACTGGGGACATGGGAGGGGCAGGGACTTGGGAGGGGCAGGGACTGGGGCCATGGGAGGGGCAGGGACTTGGGAGGGGACTGGGGACTTGGGAGGGGCAGGGACTTGGGAGGGGACTGGGGACATGGGAGGGGCAGGGACTTGGTAGGGGCCGGGACTGGGGAGGGGACTGGGGACATGGGAGGGGCAGGGACTTGGGAGGGGACTGGGGACATGGGAGGGGCAGGGACTTGGTAGGGGCCGGGACTGGGGAGGGGACTGGGGACATGGGAGGGGCAGGGACTTGGGAGGGGACTGGGGACATGGGAGGGGACTGCGGACATGGGAGGGGCAGGGACTTGGGAGGGGACTGGGGAAATGGGAGGGGCAGGCAGTTGGGAGGGAACTGGGGACATGGGAGGGGACTGCGGACATGGGAGGGGCAGGGACTTGGGAGGGGACTGGGGAAATGGGAGGGGCAGGCAGTTGGGAGGGAACTGGGGACATGGGAGGGGCAGGGATTGGGGAGGGGTCAGGGGACTTGGGAAGGGACTGGGGACTTGGGAGGGGCAGGGACTGGGGAGGGGACTGGGGAAATGGGAGGGGCAGGGACTTGGGAGGTGCAGGGGACTCGGGAGGGGCAGGGACTTGGGAGGGGACTGGGGACTTGGCAGGGGACTGGGGATATGGGAGGAGACTGGGGACTCAGTAGGGGACTGGGGACATGGGAGGGGACTGGGGACATGGGAGGGACAGGGACTTGGGAGGGCACTGGGGACAAGGGAGGGGACTGGCGAAATGGGAGGGGACTGGGACTTGGGAGGGGACTGGGGACATGGGAGGGGCAGGGACGTGGGAGGGGCAGGGACTTCGGAGGGGACTGGGGACATGAGAGGGGCAGGGACTTGGGAGGGACAGGGACTTGGGAGGGGACTGGGGACATGGGTGAGGCAGGTACTTGAGAGGGGACTGGGGACATGGGAGGGGTCTGGGACTTGGGAGGGGCAGGGACATGGGAGGGGCAGGGACATGGGAGGGGATTGGGGACCTGGGAGGGGACTGGAGACTTTGGATGGGCAGGGACTTGGGAGGGGACTGGGGACTTGGGAGGGGACTAAGACTTGGGAGGGGCAGGGACTTGGGAAGGGACTGGGGACATGGGAGGGGCAGGGACTTGGGAGGGGCCAGGGGACTTGGGAGGGGACTGGGGACATGGGAGGGGCAGGGACAAGGGAAGGGACTGGGGACATGGGAAGGGCAGGGACTTGGGAGGGGACTGGGGACTTGGGAGGGGACTGGGGACATGGGAGGGGCAGGGACTTGGGTGGGGACTGGGGACTTGGGAGGGGACTGGGGACATGGGAGGGGCAGGGACAAGGGAAGGGACTGGGGACATGGGAGGGGCAGGGACTTGGGAGGGGCAGGGACTGGGGCCATGGGAGGGGCAGGGACTTGGGAGGGGACTGGGGACTTGGGAGGGGCAGGGACTTGGGAGGGGACTGGGGACATGGGAGAGGCAGGGACAAGGGAAGGGACTGGGGACATGGGAGGGGCAGGGACTTGGGAGGGGACTGGGGACATGGGAGGGGCAGGGACAAGGGAAGGGACTGGGGACATGGGAGGGGCAGGGACTTGGGAGGGGCAGGGACTGGGGCCATGGGAGGGGCAGGGACTTGGGAGGGGACTGGGGACTTGGGAGGGGCAGGGACTTGGGAGGGGACTGGGGACATGGGAGGGGCAGGGACTTGGTAGGGGCCGGGACTGGGGAGGGGACTGGGGACATGGGAGGGGCAGGGACTTGGGAGGGGACTGGGGACATGGGAGGGGCAGGGACTTGGTAGGGGCCGGGACTGGGGAGGGGACTGGGGACATGGGAGGGGCAGGGACTTGGGAGGGGACTGGGGACATGGGAGGGGACTGCGGACATGGGAGGGGCAGGGACTTGGGAGGGGACTGGGGAAATGGGAGGGGCAGGCAGTTGGGAGGGAACTGGGGACATGGGAGGGGCAGGGATTGGGGAGGGGTCAGGGGACTTGGGAAGGGACTGGGGACTTGGGAGGGGCAGGGACTGGGGAGGGGACTGGGGAAATGGGAGGGGCAGGGACTGGGGAGGGGACTGGGAACATGGGAGGGGCAGGGACTTGGGAGAAGACTGGGTACTTGGGAGGGGACTGGGGACATGGGAGGGGCAGGGACTGGGGAGGGGCAGGGACTGGGGCCATGGGAGGGGCAGGGACTTGGGAGGGGACTGGGGACATGGGAGGGGCAGGGACAAGGGAAGGGACTGGGGACATGGGAGGGGCAGGGACTTGGGAGGGGCAGGGACTGGGGCCATGGGAGGGGCAGGGACTTGGGAGGGGACTGGGGACTTGGGAGGGGCAGGGACTTGGGAGGGGACTGGGGACATGGGAGGGGACTGGGGACATGGGAGGGGACTGGGGACTTGGTAGGGGCCGGGACTGGGGAGGGGACTGGGGACATGGGAGGGGCAGGGACTTGGGAGGGGACTGGAGACATGGGAGGGGACTGGGGACTTGGGAGGGGACTGGGGACATGGGAGACCACTGATGCCATCCTGGAGCTCAATGCCACGGGGCAGGAGTCCCAGGAGCCACGGGGGCATTCAGCAATGGAGAGGAAACAAATCCCAGCCTGCCCTGTCAGCGAAGCTGGGGAGCAAGAAAGGAAACAGAACCTGCTCAATGGCACCAAACAAGCACAGGGCTCTGCCTGGCAGCAAAGAGGTGGCAGGAGGGGATTAGTCCCATTCCAGAGATGCAATGAAGATGGGGGTAGAAGAGGAGGAAAGGAGGGGAGGAGGGATGTGCATTTTGGGGAGGGAGGGGTGTTTTCTTTGTTGAGGGACTTTTTCTCTTGTTTCTTCCATTAAGAGTTGTTTCCCCAGAACTGATCCGTGGCTGTGTTGGAGCGGGAAGGAGCGCAGGGTGCCCTGGGAAACGGCACGTGAGATCTGCCAAAGCTCCACTGAGCCCAAAGCAGAGCCAGACATCTCTGAAGGGCATGAGCCACCCTCAGGGCCAAGTCACCACCAGAGGGGCAGGCAATGGCAGGAAGGGGACTCCCCTTTCCCCTTCCCCAGGGAATATACAGTCCTTTGGCACGCCAGCCCAGACAGACGGGTCCCTGCTGGACTAACAGACATAGCCCCATGCAGAGAGAAGCACAAAGCCCCTGGGACAAGGACAGAGGAGCGCAGCCCTGCCGTGCCCCATCAGTGTGTCCGCATCCTGCAGGAGCAGGGGGATGGCGATGGGCCCTGCCTCTCACGGGACATCGCCCGGCTACGCTGGGCCTGGTTGCGCAGGTGGCACAACCCTGGGATGCCAAAAGCTTCCCAGAAGAAAATTCCCTCTTTCCAGGGCCAGGCTCTGCTTTAGTTCAGCACCAACACTGCCCAAGTCTCCAGTGAAGAGACCTCACACCCAGCCAGCTCCACCCCCCCGCCATGGGCAGGGACACCTTCCACTGGGTCATGTTGCTCAAAGCCCCAGCCAGCCTGGCCTTGAACACCTCCAGCCACCACTTCTCTGGGCCACCTGTGCCAGTGCCTCACCGCCCTCACAGGAAAATCTCCCCTCTTTCAGATGAAAACCTTTCCCGCTCTTCCTGTCCCGGCACTACCTCATCAAGAGCCCCTCCCCAGCTTTCCTGGAGCCCTTTTCAGTCCTGGAAGGCTGCTCTAAGGTCCCCGTGCAGCCTTCTCTTCTCCAGGACGAACAACCCCAGCTCTCTCAGCCTGTCCTTGCATGAGAGGGGCTCCAGCCCTCAGATCAGTTTTGAGCCTGAGGAATTTGAAAGGGGCCTAAGGATTTAAAGCCAACAGGGCCAGGATTCATGACCCTCTTAAGACTCTTCGTTACAGGTGCCTGGGAGCCTCTTTCTTCTCCTGTGGAAAGCCCAAGAAAGACAAATTCCATAAAACTGAGTCTAGGGGGTGATAGGTGGGTTTCTGGTTCTCTGTGGCCACTGGACAGGACAGTGGAATTTCAGCAGTTTCCCCCCAGCTTTCAGCAGAAAGGGCACAGCTCAACACAAGCGGAAGAAATCTTCAGTCTGGTGTATATGAACGAAGCCTGAACTGCAGGTACCAACACTGAACTGAAGAGAAGAATGTTGTAAAGACAAACTGGAAATGCAAATACTCCCGTATCCCCATCTGAACTGAATTCCTTCAGGTGCAGTGCAGATCCAGGTAACTCACACTAGAAACCCACTGCCCTGTATCTCCCCTATAGAGCGCCCTATAGAGTGCGCTATATCACCCTGTGTCAGGCCCGACGGCGGGCAGGGCCGGGAGCCGGGGGCCGGGGAGGGGCGGGCCCGAGGGCCGGGAGGGGCGGGGCCGAGGTCTGGGAGGGGCGGGGCCGAGGGCCGGGAAGGGCGGGGCCGGGCGCCGGGCGCCGGGCACCGGGCACCGGGCGCCGGGCGCCGGGGCCGTTGCAGCGCGAGCGCCCACGTCTCGCGCCGAGTGCGTTGCATCGCTTTAGCTCCCGTGCGGCCGCCGCGATGGAGCGCTTGCAGCTCCCCGGCTCCCTGCATCCCAACGCTTTCCCGGCCAAGCTCTGGCGGCTGGCGAACAGCCCGGGTGTCAGCTCCGTGCGCTGGGACGCCCGCGGCGAGGGGCTGCTCATCCAGCAGGCGCAGTTTGAGCGCGAGCTGCTGGGCGCGGCGCCGGCTGCCCCTGGGGCTGCCGGAGCCGGCGGCGTCTTCAAAACCAAGAGCTTCGCCAGCTTCATCCGGCAGCTCAACCTGTACGGCTTCCACAAGCTGCTGGGGCCGGCGGGCAGTGCCAGTGGCGACGGCTCCGCGGGGCTCCTGCACCATTTCAAGAGCCCCTACTTTCGCCGCGACCGCCCCGACCTCCTCGTGCACCTCAAGCGCCTGACGAAAGGCAACAGAGCCAAGCTGGCAGCTGGCCTGCACGTGCCCAGCCGCCCGCCCGGCCGCTCACACCGCCCGCTGGGCACATCCCCGCCTGGGCACGCACGGCCACTGCCCTCGGCGCTCGGCACGGCCACCGAAGCCGGTGAGGCGGGGTGGGCGCGCGGGGCTGCGGCGGCGGCATTGGGAAGCCCCGAGGGCCGCAGGCGCTGACAGTCGGGGCGCCCCGGGGGCAGGAGGCTTCTCTCTGCTTGCTGGGGGCCCCTTCTCACGGGTGAAGGTGAAAGACGAGCGACTGCAGAGGCAGAGTTTGCCCATCTGCTTAACCCATCCTCCGAGCAGGAGCGATTAGAGGCGTGGTTTGACCCGGGGGCGGGGAGGAGGCAGCTGGCCTTGGGTGGGGGGGCTCTGCCAGTATTCTCATGCACTTACAGTGGGGGCAGGATGAGTCCCATTGCATGAATAATACCTGGCGAAAAGAAGAGTAAAAGGACTATCTAGGAAATCACAAACTGGCAAGGTACGGGATGTTTTAGTTGAGCTTGAGTTGAGTTGTGTCAGTTGAGCTGACTGGAAAATGTTGCCTTTCAATTCTTTGTCCTTGACAAGTCAAGTCACTTGCCATAAAGTACTGTTACAGCCACTTGGAGGATTTGGGCAGTGCCGTTCCCTTGGCTGTCCATGAGCCGTCAGCGTTGGAGTTTGCCAGAGTCTTGCTTTTGGATTTTCTTTTCTTTTTTTCCCCCATATTCTCTGATTTAACAGGCAGCGCTTGCTGAATTACTCCTGTTTGATTTTGATTTGTAACACAGAGTTGTAAGTGCTCATAACTTCTGACATCAGGTTTTAGGTGATGACGTGCTACTTAGATATAGATATAGATATAGATATAGATATAGATATAGATATAGATATAGATATAGATATAGATATAGATATAGATATATAGATATAGATATAGATATAGATATAGATATGTATGTTTCTACAAACTTTTCATTTTCCCTGTTGCTTAGGACTGTCTCAGGGTTTTTACCTCGGTTCCTGTGCAACGCATTCCACACAAGCCAGCTATCCAACAGGTATGAACAGCATTTCTACACTTGCTTTTCAAGGAGATATTTAAAAGTCATGCTTGTAAATATTTTTCTGCAACCTTTTAATTTTCACCGTCACTTAGGTCTCTCTCAGTGTTTCTACCTCTGCTCCTGTGGATCTCCCGATCTGCCCTCTATCCTTTTCTCTGCATATTCTAACGTACAGAGTGCTGACCGCTTATTTCTTCCTGTGTCCCAGTGAAAAAGTCTGCTTTCCTTCATCTTGGGAGCCCAGAAGCAAGGTTAACTTCTTTGGAAAGTGGGAGTTGACCTCAGAATATTTATTTCATAAGCAAAGGGACTAAAAACTAGATGTTCGGTCTTACTCCTGACACTTTCCAATTCTCTTTTGAAGTCCCCTTAAATTAAATCAGAGTAGAACATTGGTCAAACATTTCTTGTCACGTTTATTCAAAATTGTTTGTTAACATTGGTGACAAAGATATTTCCCTGGTTTTCATTGTGATTCTCATTGAAAGGGCAGTAATGTAAGTGATGCTCATCCCATGAGCATTAGACCATAAGTACTTTAAAGGGTATAGTTCTGTTTGATTTCAGCTATCTGCAAAACCTTTGATCGTGTTAGGATTGCACTAAAGATGAAATAACGAAAGAGTCAGTCCATGAGAATAAATCCGTTTTAAGATGAAGAAATTAATCTTTAAATCACTTGGGAACTAGAACTACATTTCTGGAGTTTAGTTCACTGGGTGATTATTTTAAAGCTTATCAAAATCAAGTGTGTGTGACTTCTTCCAGCTGCACAGCAGAGCTCTTCATCACGAGCCCACGCACATCCTCTGCCTGACTCTGCAGGTTCTACGTTTTGGATATCCAGCAACAGCAGCTCCCTTCAGGTGAGTGTGGCCATCGCTGACATCAGCTGAAGGCAGAGGAGACTGTAGGAGTGAACTGTAGGTTTGTGAACTTCTGGAATGAGGGCTATAAATTTGAAAATGGATCTGCTTGAGAAAGTGAAAGGAATGTGGTTTACAAATCTCTGTTTCTAAGAGCACCCCCCCACCCCCCGAACATTAAACCGGTAGTTTTGTCATTCGAGTTAGGTTTCAGGGTAGCAGCATGCTGGGTGTCCTCATCAGTGACTTGTTTTATTCTGCTTTATTTGCTTGACTTCACCTGAATTCATTTTAGTTGAGGAGTCTACGTTTCTCTTTGAAGAATGTCCTTGCCTGAACAAATCAGATTCTTTAATATTATGAAAACACCGGGCAACCGCCCTACATCTTTTTCACATAGAGCTTTCTGCAGTCCTGAGTTTCCTTTGACGAATAAGAAAAGCTAAGGTGATTTTTGGAATTGGCACCATGTCCGAGATGCCCTATGAAAGATAACTGTAGTACTTACTGGAAACTGCACCGTATTTGGAGGACTTGGCTTTTCAAATATCAAAAGCATAATGCCTGTCTTTTTTTTCCTCACAGAGGACAAGCAAAGCAACTTATGCTTGGGTGTGTTGACAGAGGCTACTCCTCCCCAGGCTTGCAAATATCACCCTCTGTCTTTTATTCCTGGGCTTTTTCAACAGAAGCTTCTCTGCGATGGCCAGGTTATAGGCAGGATAACGTGTTGGTGTAGGGAAAAAGCCAATGACCAGTGATGCCACTGATGCCCTAGTATTTATTTTTCACACAGGGCATCTTTGTCCTCTGGCTTTCATCCTGAGCTTCTTTTTCATCCCGGACATGAGGCTCAGTCGGAGTGATGGGAAGTCACAATCACGTAACTCCTTATCTCTGAAGGCTGAGATGAATGTTTAGAATCATCCTAATGGGCTTGTCAAGGGGGGTGCTGTGGCTGAATGGAACGATGATACTGTCCAAGGGGCCCAGTGAAAATCCACAGTTTGGAGAAGCAAGTTTGTGGGACGTTTGTGGAGTCAGAAGAGGTCTGGACCACGTCCTAGCGGTTGCTTTGATCATTTGATCATATGGCAGGGGCTGTGCAGACAGTACAGAAGACAGCAGTTTGCTCGTGGTTCTCCCTGAGCTGTGGGGAATAACCGGTCTACCTTCTTTAAGTGTTGTTCAGACTGCTGTGGAAGGTGGCAAAGGAGGCCTCTGCAGGTGCTCCAAGAAGGGTTAGTGACCTGGAGATCTCTAGGGCTTTTCTACAGATTTGTGTAGGCATACAGTTATGCTTTTGTGGGACAGTCTATTGTGACCGGAGTGTCCAGATGTGAGTCTGTGACAGATGTGCATTCTTCAGTAGTTGTTTTCATAGGGAGCTGAAGCCCCGTTGCTTGTGGGTCCAGAGTACCCCCGGGAATCCCCCCTTGTGTGGATGTGTCTCCTGACAGTCACCTGAAGGTTAAAAGCTGTTATTATTAAGGATCTGAGCGTTCCTTGAGTTGCATTGTCCATATGCACCTTTGCAGCAGACGTACTTTGGGCTCCTGCTGAAAAATCTGGTGGCTCGTGCTGGTTTTATACACAACGGGAAGGCCTGGGTTCTACAAGAACTGAGGGCAGGTAGATTTGCTCTATCATGTTCTGTCACAGCTGTGTGATGTGAATGGGGGGGACGGTTCTAGTGTAGCCGTACGAGTCCTCCTGAGGCTGCAAGTGTCTTGTTTGAATGCTTGGGTGTGCTTGAACCTGCAGTGCAAAGGGTGTGGAGACAATGCATGTGAAAGAGGACACATCTACTTGTAAGTGACCTTCCTTCCTCTTCAGGATAGGGAGTGAACAGAAGAAAGCAAGCGTGCCAAAGGTCAAGTGGTTTATGGAAAACCAATACAAAGTCGTAGCCTTTTTTGTAATTAAGCTTGGCTTTTTATCTGAAAATAACAGAGAGTCTTCCAAGTTTGTGGATAAACGAGCTCCTCAGTGGATCGCTCAGGTTCATTTCCAAAGCCTTACACAACCAGTACTCATCCCGTCACTGGAATTTTTCAGGTTCCTTCTTTTTGTTAGAAATGCTCTTTCTCTGACTAGGCTCCGCTTCCCGGACTCAGGAGAGGCCTGGTTTACCTGAACCTCCCAGCGACCTCTTGTCTAGTGCTGTTTCCAGAGCCTGGGATCACCTATGATGCCCTAGACTGAATCGCAGGTTTCTCTTCTGTGGACTGACGGCAGCCCTTGCAACCACGTCCATTTCAGCATCCAGGATCCTTTGAGCGAGCCAATATCTTGCTCACCATCTCTTGCACAGAGCATCCTTGTGTTCCTTTTCAGCATGACTGTTGTTCGTTCACGGGGTGCTCCCTGGTTTCTGTCTCGGAGGAGACATTCAGCTGTCACCCCTGGCCACTCCCTGCGTGTCCCTTGTCATTTTAGAGATCTCTTATCACAGCCTCCTCAGGAGTCTTTCCCTGACCGAACAATCCTGCTGCCGTTTCCTCTGCATGGCAGCTGCTTCGCACCTCTGCTTATCTTTGGGTTTGCTCTGCACTTTTCCCTTTCCAATCTATCCTTTTCTGAGATGAGGAGAGCATTGAAGCTGTGGGAAAACTATCCCTTTTTACAGTGACACAAAGTCTTTCGGAGCCAATATCCATCCTTTCACTGTAATTTTGGATAACAATCTTCCTTGGGGTTTGCTTCTTCCAGATTCCGCCAGTGCTGTCACCTCAGACAGCTGAGCTTCCACTCTCTGACTGGCGTGATAGTATCTTTGATGAGGAGAAGACAGAAGGAAATCTTAAAGCTGAGTTTAAGATGCTTCATGAGACGTGTTCACTCCCCGAGGCTGAAATTGGGGAAGTTGAACCTGTTGCCGTCCTTCAGAAGAACAGCGATCAGCCTCTTCTGGTGACCTGTGAGAGCAGTGATACAGCGGCTGCAACTGAGGAAAACCCACTGCAGTTCCTCCTTGCTCCTCTAGCTTTCAACATACCACTTTTCATGGAAGCCAATGAACACGTTGTGACCCTTCAGGAAGCAAGTGAAAAGCCGAGGGAACAAGCAGTTCTGTGCCCAGTTCAACCTGTCAGGAAGTGCTTTCTGGAGGAATCATTAGACCCAGAGCAGGTAAGGGGCAAAGGGAGACAAACCAGCGTGGGTTTGGAGGTACCTGTTGGCTGCATCTGTGTCTGCTGCAGGGACCTACCTTGAATGTAGGCACTGAAAATTCCATTTTTGTGCATGTGTTGAAGCTACTGCTCGCTTGTGCTGTGGGCGTCTTGATGCCTTCAGTACAGTTTCTAGCTTGGACGTCCTCAGCTGCTGCGGACTTGATCTTAGTCATCTTCCTGTCTGCCTAAAGTCACTACAGACAATACTGAGCAAACTTTGAGTTTATTACTATGTCTTTTTGTTTTGTTGGTTTTTTTCAGGAGATTACTGGTGTTCAGATCCGCTCTGGAGGGTGGCAAAGGAATCCTCCACAGGTGCTCCAAGGAGCATTACTGACCTGGAGCTCTCTAGGGTGCTTATACAGACTTGTGTAGACTTGGAGTTGTGCGATCGTGGGTCACAGTGTCAGGACAGGAGTGTCCAGACGTGAGGCCGTGACAGAAAGGGCGGTTCTTCAGTACTTGTTTTCATAGAGAGCTGAAGCCCCGTTGATTTGGGTCCAGAGTACCCCTGGGAATCCCCCCTTGTGTGGATGTGTCTCTGGAAAATCACTTGTAGCGAAAAAGCTGCTATTATTAAGTATCTGAGTGTTCCTCGAGTTGCATTGTCCATATGCACATTTACAGCAGACGTAGCTTTGGGTCCTGCTGAAAAATCTGGTGGCTTGTGCTGGTTTCATACACAACGGGAAGGCTTGAGTTCTTTCTGCGAGAACCGAGGGCAGGTAGGTTTGCTCTGTCATGTTCTGTCAGAGCTGTGCCATGTGAAGGGGCGGTTCTAATGTACCCCCAAATGTCCCCTGAGAATGGAGGTCTCGTGTCTGAATGCTGGATGTCCTTCTACCTACAGAGCAAAGGCTGTGCGGAGAATGCATGTGAAAGAGGACACAGCTACTTGTTAGTGACCCTTCTTTCTCTCCAGCGTAGGGAGTGAACAGAAGAAAGCAAGCATACCCAGCGTAAGGGGGTTCTTGAAAATCAGAAAATGCTTTGGAGTCGTAGCCTTTCTTGTTAGTTAGATCTGCTGTTTTATCTGTAAATAGTAAAGAGTCTTTCACATTTGTGGATAAAGGAGCACCTCCATGGATTGCTCAGGTTCATTTCCAAAGCCTTACAGAAACAATACTCGTGCTGTCACTGTGATTTTTGATAAAAAATTGTCGTTTGCTTCTTCCAGAATGCGCCTGTGCTGTCACCTCAGACAGCTGAGCTTCCGCCCTCTGAGGGACTGGATAATCTATTTGATGAGGAGAAGAAGACCGAAGGAAATCTTGAACCTGTAATTCCGATGGTTGAGGAGACATATTCAGAATCCGAAGCTGAAACTGTGAACGCGGAAGCTGTGGAGATCCAGACTGTGGTCCTTCACATTCACAGCGATGAAGCACTGCTGGTTAACAGCGAGAGCAGTGATACAGCTGCTGCAACGGAGGAAAGCGCACTGCAGCTCTTCCTTGCTTCTCTAGATTCTGACAAACCATTTTTCTTGGCAGGTCATGAACAACCTGTTAGCATTCAGGAAGCAAGTGAAAACCTGAGTGAACAACAAGATCCCTGCCCAACTCAAGCCATCAAGATGTGCATTTGGGAGGAACCATTTGGTCCAGAGCAGGTAAGGGGCAAAGGGAGGTAAAACAAGGTGGGTTTCTGAGAGAACTCTATTGGAGAGTAATGCTGGGGTGTGATCTGATAGCTTGTTAATACTGATGTCTGCTTAAGAAATAAAGCCTTCTTCACTGAAGCGTTCAATGGACGCTGAAGAGTTGTTTTTTTGGTAAAGCAAATGTAAGAAACAAGAGGGAGTGACAAAGTATCCCATGTTAATGCACACAACATATGTTGGCCTGCACTGGCCAAGCTAGGGTGCTCATTTGCTCAGGAAGAATACATACCGCAGGTGTATTCCTGATGATGAAGTGGAAACTTTCTCAGGTTCTAATCTTAAAATCAAATACAGTATTCTAAGCGTTGCCCCTGAAGGCAAAGATTTTTGTTTAAATTGGTTATATTTTTTCTGATACCTAGTTGTGAAGCCTCTGTTTTCTGTGGAAAGCCTAACTGATTGACGTTTGAATGGTGTCAAGCACCTTCATTTGTACATACTTTGTGGTGTCAGACAAGCTGTCATTGTACTTTGGTTTCCCTGTGCTTTTCCATCCCCGCGTTCCAAATGGGATGTCTCCCATGCGGCGAGGAGCATTTGAGATGTTCCTCTGTTAAGGCAGCAAATACCTGCTCTCGCTTTTTTCTTTTGAAAACAAAGTAAAAGCGAGACATTGGCTGCATTTGTGTCTCAAGCAGAGACCAACATTGCATGTAGGCACTGAAAATTCCATTTTTGTGCATGTGTTGAAGCTACTGCTCGCTTGTGCTGTGGGCGTCTTGATGCCTTCGGTACAGTTTCTAGCTTGGACGTCCTCAGCTGCTGCGGACTTGATCTTAGTCATCTTCCCGTCTGCCTAAAGTCACTACAGACAATAGTGAGCAAACTTTGAGTTTATTATTATTTCTTTTTGTTTTGTTGGGTTCTTTAAGGAGATTACTGGTGTTCAGATCTGCTCTGGAGGGTGGCAAAGGAATCCTCCACAGGTGCTCCAAGGAGCATTACTGACCTGGAGCTCTCTAGGGTGCTTATACAGACTTGTGTAGACTTGGAGTTGTGCGATCGTGGGTCACAGTGTCAGGACAGGAGTGTCCAGACGTGAGGCCGTGACAGAAAGGGCGGTTCTTCAGTACTTGTTTTCATAGAGAGCTGAAGCCCCGTTGATTTGGGTCCAGAGTACCCCTGGGAATCCCCCCTTATGTGGATGTGTCTCTGGAAAATCACTTGTAGCGAAAAAGCTGCTATTATTAAGTATCTGAGCGTTCCTCGAGTTGCATTGTCCATATGCACATTTACAGCAGACATAGCTTTGGGTCCTGCTGAAAAATCTGGTGGCTTGTGCTGGTTTTGTACACAACGGGAAGGCTTGAGTTCTGCAAGAACTGAGAGCAGGCAGATTTCCTCCATCATGTTCTATCACAGCTGTGTGATGAGAATTAGGGGATGGTTCTATTGTACCCCCAAGGATCCCCTGAAACTGGAAGTGTGTGGTTCGAATGCTTGGGTGTACTCGTACTTGCAGAGCCAAGGCTGTGCAGACAATGCACGTGGAAGAGGACACAGCTACTTGTAAGTGACCTTCCTTCCTCTCCAGGACAGGGAGTGAACAGAAGAAAGCAAACATGCCCAGAGTAAGGTGGTTCATGAAAAGCAACGAATGCTTTTCAGTCCTAGCCTTTTTTCATCAACTAAAACTGGTGTTTTATCTGAAAATAACAGAGAGGCTTTCACGTTTGTGGATAAAGGAGCACCTCAGTGGATTGCTCAGGTTCATTTGTAAAGCCTTACAGAACCAGCAGCCATCCTGTCATTGTACTTTTTGATAGAAAACTGCATTGTGATTTGCTTCTTCCAGAATCCTCCTGTGCTGTCACCTCGGATAGCTGAGCTTCCACCCTCTGACGGACTGGATAACATCTTTGATGAGGAGAAGAAGAAAGAAGGTAATCTTGAAGCTGAGTTTGGGATGGTTGATGGGACGTATTCAGCATCCGAAGCTGAAATTGTAAAAGTGGAACCTGTGGAGATCCAGACTGCAGTCCTTCACATTAACGGCGATCGGGCACTGCAGATTAAGAGTAAGGACGGGGATACAGCTGCTGCAAGTGAGGGAAGCGCACTGCAGCTCCTTCTTACTCCTCTGGCGGTTGACAAACCATTTTTCTTGGCAGGCCATGAAGAGTCTGTGAGCATTCAGGAAGCAGGTGAAAAGCTGAGTGGTCGACAAGATCTCTGCTCAGCTCAACCCGTCCGGAAGTGCTTTCAAGAGGAACCATTTGGCCCAGAGCAGGTAAAGGGCAAAGGGAGATAAAACAAGGTGGGGTGTTTTGTGGTAAGTGTATTGGGGAATAATGCTGGGGTCTGATCTGATAGCTGTTTTATATTCTTGCTTCTTAAGAATTAAAGGCTTCTTGAAGGTACATGTTTCAAAGCAACTGCTCTATTGTACTCTTAGCGGTACAGTTTCTAGCTTGGAGCTCCTCAGCTGGTGCTGACTTGATTGTTCTTTGTCAACTTCCCATCTCCCTAAAGTGATTACAAGAAGGTATTGATTTGCCGTTTGGTTTATTTCTTCTGTATGTTGGTTTTGGGGGTTTTAAGGATGTTACCGGTGTTCAACGTGAATTCATCCTGTCTGAGTCTGAAGAGAGAGAGGTTGCTTCACGAGAGAAGCCTGTGAAAACATCAGTCAAAGCTCAGTGCAGGAAAAGAAGATCGGATTCAGCCCAGAAGGTCAAGTCACTTGGTAAGAAGAGATTCTCCTGTTTTTCAGAGACTACTGAGACAGCTGCTACTCACTACAGAAAGGGGAGATCAGAATAGTATAGTTATTCTCTGCAGTGTAAGTACTTCACTGTGCTTTCAGTGAGAATATGATACCTGTACAACCTCTTAGGGTACTTCCCAACACACCTCTATACATAGGCTTCTGCCAGCTACTCTTAGGTGGAAAAGGGTGTAAATTAGACCAGCAAATAAAACCAGAAGTGCTGGGAGTTGTGTCAGAATGTCACTGTATTGACAACAAGTGCGTCTCTAGTTTTGCTGGAGAGCGACAGCGCTATGAAGGAAACACTGAGGTTGCTATTGACGTAACGGGGAAAAAGAAACCCCACCAAACTGATGGACTTGGGATAGGAGGCCAAACCTTTTGTCTGAGGCCACTAAATAAGTTTGGTGCCAGCCTGCTGATACGCATGCTAAGATACTTGAGATAAACAAGCAGCAGAACATCTGAGGCCAAGGAATTCACCAGTCTGGTAACTAAAGGGAAAACCTACACGTTCACAGAGGAGACAGCCATCAGAGGACTACTCCAAACAATACTTTGGATCCATTCTAGAGGAAAGGTTGGTGCAGCCTCCAAGTCTTGCAGTGAGCTCTTTCCCTGCCAGCTCTTCATCAGAGAGCTGGTTGTGGAGTTTGAAGAGCTGCTGCTCACTTGAAAGGGTAGTTTCTAGATTTCAGAGAAGGATGTTACTTCATAACACAGCTCACAGCACCCATCAGTTTCAAACATTTAAGAAAGGAATGAAGTCTTTTTGTCGGGAAGCTGAGAAAAAAGGTTGGGTGCTATCTTGAAAAAGACTTTAAGAGGCAGAATTGAGAGTTCTTGTTCGGTTTCTTCGTGGTACAAAAGATAACGGGCAAATGTCTCAGCTTTCACATCCAGAGCTTAATACGTCGCTTGTCAAGTGAAGTACAGGAACATTTTGGAAAGCATTTCCATGGGATGGTTCCACAGAGATAAAAGACTGTAACGCTATTGCTACTCAGTAAGAGTTAGCCCAGAGTCTGCCCTCGGGGAAATGTGATAGTATCCCGGTCTGCGTTGCCCCTGCTGCCGCTTGTAGGCTTGGGGCACATGTAAGGGCTGGAGGCAGACAGCACAGCTGAGCAAAAGCTGGTCCAGCTACAGCTGGCCCAAACTAAACTGGGCACATGGTGCAACCTCCAAGCCAGCACAGCCCACCTGCTGCGTTTCAGCTGTGAGCCTGGAGCCGGCAGGTTTAAATGCGACCTGAGTTCTGTTGCTCTGACTGTCTGATTGTCTGTCAGTAGCTCCTTCCTCTGTGAGTCTTTGGAAACAACTTCTTCTTTGCTCTTTCTGTGCTAAAATGTTGCCTCATGACAATTTCCAGGTGTTTTTTCCACAGCGTGTCCTCTGAATGGGATTGAGTCCTGTCATTTTCCTCTTTTCCTTCGGGCACCCGCTCCCAAGTTGTCTGAGCTCACCCTTTGATAAACATCCTGCTGTAGAAAAGACTTTTGTTCCATCCCTATCAGTAGGCTGTGGACGGGATTCACTTTTCTTTGTGGTGTGGTGACACCGAGTTCTAGGTGTCACCCAGTGAGAGCCCACATAATGGGATACCAAAGGCCACTGTACTGAAGATAGAAGGAAAAGCCACTTCAGTGACTGGCAGCAGCTTTGGGCTGAAACCAAGGTGATCATCTGTATAATGTGCCAGGAGTCACTCCCTCCCTTGTGGAGAATACATTACTTCTCTTTGCAGAACTAGACCCGATTTCTTGGCCTTTTTGCAGGACAGACAGCTGTTGTCTTATTTAAAAGGGAGTCCCCAGGGTTTCCCTCTATAGCTGCCAGCCCATCTCTGCAGACCAAAAATCACTCAGCTTTCTCAGCTCGGTTCTATTCCACCAGTTTTAAGAACATCCTGCCACGCAGGGTCAAGATGCAAGGTCTCTCTAGTCCATCGTCCTGTCTCCAGCAGCATCGTGGGCATTTTGAAGATTGGGAGCACTTTTCTTATCATTTGTTTCATTGCTGTTTTGTGCTGAATGTTTTGCAAAATGAGAACAATTCCTGTTCTTTAAAGAGTAAGCCTCAAATGCTCAAGCTCTTGGCTGCTTTTCACGCCAGATTTTATAGTCCCTGATAGAAGTGCAATTGCTGTGTGTGCTGCCAAGTGAAACGTAGACCAGGACTGCTATTTACTCACTATTCCCTTTGCTTCCTAGGTCTCCGTCTGCAGGAAAATGCACCTCGCGAGCGGATGTGCTCTGCAAAGGCACAAATGAAGAAAGCGAGAAGAATGTGATGTTGTGTGGCAGCTTCCCCCTGGGTTTCCTTGTCGGCCTCCTGAAGCAGCGCACGGCACACCTCGGCCACTTTTGGATTGAAAATGCACCATTCAGCTTTTATTTGAACTTTGTATTGGTTTTTTAATACCATTTTTGTTATGTTTCCTGCCTGTACAGTGGTATAGAATGGTATTTCAAGTAAAGTAATTAGTTAGTTGCTTGTATTCTGTTTAAAATTTTTGTTCCGATTGTGATAGTATCTCTAATTACAAGTTAGTTTTTGTTCTTTTGCTGTGTAATAAACAGGCTTTCAAGATAAAATTTCAAGTTTTAAAATGTCATTTTAATGATAGTTTATATGATAGTGTTACCAATGGTAGATCCTTCATTTTCTGAAAGTTAACCGCATGTTTTTCAGGCAGTGTTTGTCTCTACAAGTTGTAACACGGGGCACTGGTATACAGAAAGGCCGTTGCTTGCAGGTACTCCTGTAGAAACCATCCTTGAGCTTGTGGAATGCCCTCAGGGAAAGGAGGGAGAAAGGCCAAAAGCTCTTGATCCCCAGGTGCAAGAAATCAGGAAAGGAAGGATGGGGACCAGCATGGCTGAGTCAAGACCCGCTGATCAAACTAAATCAGTGGACAAAGGAAGAGCTACAGGTGTCATCTATCTGGACGATGGGTAGTAGACCCCCCATTCCAGCATCTGCTTAGGTTTCTATCCTGCAAGTTCCACCAAGTTCCACCAATCCCACGGAAAGCCCAGCTCTAGGAACAGACCAAGGCTTCGAACACAAGTCACTTACGCCGACAGCCTGGTGGAGTCAGAGACACCTCAGCCCCCCCAAACCCTTTCCCTCCTCTGGAGGAGCTGGGGAGGCTGTTGGGGTGGGGCACAACATGGGGAGCCCCTACATGCTCTCCTAGGAGACCCCAGAGAGTCCTTTGCAAACGACCACCTGAAGGAACCATGGCACAAGCAGCACGACAGCTCCCACCCTCTTGGCCCCGGGAACACGCTGGTCCCCCAGCTCCTTCACACCTTTGTGCTCCCTGAAACCTCCTGCCACCATGGTAGGGAACGACCCTGAGCCCTGCAGCCCAGGGATACTCTTGGGGACAAGAGCAGAGGTGACCACCAGCCATGGCTTCTGTCTCTCTTCAAGGCTCAGCCACCCTGTGGCAACGACCCTCACAGCAGCAGCCCTTGCCCACAGCCTTGGCTTGCCCAGTGCACATGGCAGCCCAGGCCCTGCAGGAACTCTGGGCACCACCAGCAGCTATGGCACCCCCGGGCACTTCCACAAGCCCCACCAGCCCTGTACTCCTGGCAGATAGGGCACAGAAGTTCAGAAAGCCTCAGGTCACGTCGCTGTCCTCACCAGGACCACTGATGCCATCCTGGAGCTCAATGCCACGGGGCAGGAGTCCCAGGAGCCACGGGGGCATTCAGCAATGGAGAGGAAACAAATCCCAGCCTGCCCTGTCAGCTAAGCCCTGGGACAAGGACAGACTCTGGGAGTGGTGAGAAGATGGACACACATGACAACAAGGGCTGCAACGTCTTTGTTTTGACCATGAGAAGCATCAGCCTCAGCAGGGACCAGGCTCCGGGCAAAGCCTTTAAGACTCTCCAGACAATCACGCCCTTCCTCAGCTGCTACCGCACTCAGCTCTGGAGCCTGGCTTTGCCTCCTCCCATGTTCTGGCTGCACCTTAGGCAGCTGCAAGACCAAGAAGTGGAATAAATAATAAAAAACAGTAATAAGAATTATAAAAAATAATGAAAAAATTACTGCACTGGCCAGAAACTGCCTGGAAACTGTCTCGCTTTTGGTTGTTCATTTCCCATCCAAGCTCTGCAGCTTACGGCCACTACAGCCAATTGCTCCTTCAGGAAACAGTCTCACCTTTACGAGTCTGGCTTGCAGAACATGCAGGATGAGTTCCTGCCAAGGAAGTCCCCCATTGCCAGGGTCCGGGGGACCTAAGCGTCTTCCTTGGGGCAGCGCCATTGATGCTGCCACGGTAGTGGAGCTGCTCTGGACCCCAGGCAGGCACAGTTGCATCAGTGTCAGCACGGCATGGCGCAGCTGACGGTGCTGCTGCTGCTCAGCATCTCACCCTACACACTGACCTGCCTCGGCACCGTCCTATCCAGCTTTTTGCTCTGCTTCCTTCTTCTGCCGACCAGAATTATCACCTTGATACATGATGAATATAGCCAGTAAACCAATTCCTTTCCTGTCAATTAGAGTAAATCCACTATTACTGTAACCATGCTAAAAACACAATACAATTAAGACTGCTGGTTTTTAATAAAGTGATAACCTAACAGCTCACACTTATACAACCATAGCAAAAGTACATTACTCTGAAGTTTTTACACTGGTTTCCTTCCTTGTTGATATTTTCATCTTACAAGGTACCGTGAACTTGAAAGGCATTCACTTTTGTGCTAGTGTGTGGTGAATCAGAATGTGTAAAACAGCTTCTGGTTGGTACTTTCTACTCTGTTGACAGTCTGTATTTATTTGCAGGAGTAAACACCTCTGTGTAGGTACCCTCTTTTTTGAATCATCTCTTCTCCCCCACACACCCACACGGTTAAATTGCCCTTTGACACTGCTGCAAAGGTCTCTTTTTCCCCTGTTGACTTTCTGTACCTTGAATGCAGTTTTTTAGATCTGAAAAATCTGGCAGTTTAAGAGAAAGTGACTCGAGGAAGGGGAAGAAATGGATTTATTACAGGAAAGCAGGTCAGCAAATATGGAAAAACAGGTGACAGGACAAAATTAAACAAGTGTCACAGGAAGTTGATCTTTCTTTTATGAGACAGATTTACACAAACTTAACAATAAACACATGCATCACTGAGATCAAAGCCAATATGTTTTCCTTAAATTGCCTCTCTCTAGGCAAATGTGCCTGTATATATACCAAGCTTGCTGCTGCATCTCCTATGATATCTCCCTGTTCCCTGGTCATGAAACACCAGGAGGTGCTACTGCATCAGCCATGGTCACGCTGTCCCACGGCAGCACACCCCCCTCCCACAGCAGCCCCCTCTCTCTGGCTGCTTTCAGGAACTGTAGGATGCCTTTTCATAGAATAGAATCATAGAATGGTTTGGGTTCGAAGGGAGGGACCTTAAAGATCATGTAGATCCAACCCCCCTGCCACGGGCAGGGACACTTTTCACCAGGTAAAGTTGCTCAAAGTCTTATCCAGCCTGGCCTTGAACACCTCCAGGGATGGGGCATCCATGACGTCTCTTCCAGTGCCTCACCAGCCTCACAGTAAAAGATTTCTTCCCTAGATGTAATATGAATCTCCTCTCTTTCAGCTTAAAACCATTACCTCTCGTCCTATCCTGCACTCTCTGATAAAGAGCCCCTCCCCAGCTTTCCTGTAGCCCCTTTTAAGTACTGGAAGGCTGTATATGATCTCCCTGGCGCCTTCTCTTCTCCAGCCTGAATAACCACAACTCTCTCAGCCGGTCCTCACAGGGGAGTTGCTCCAGCCCTTTCATCCTCCCTTCCTTGTCTCCTCTGGATTCACTACAATAATCCATGTCTTTCCTGTGCGGAGGACTCCAGAATTGAACGCAGGACTCCAGATGGGGTCTCACAAGAGCAGAGTGGAGGGGGGAGAAACATCTCCCTCAATCTGGTTACACTTGTTCTCATGCAGCCCAAGATACGGTTGGGCTTCTGGGCTCCAAGCGCAGGAAATTTTCACATTTCTTGATGGCAAAACAAGAGGAACTGGGGGTGCATATCTCATACAGAAACAGGCCCTGTTGTCCCTCTCCCTGAAAGCCGATATTAGTATGAGAAATGCACTGTATTACTTCCAAGTACTGGAGCTTTTAAAGGGGGAGTATTTATGTGATGTATATAGGGATTACACGTGCGAAAATAAGGGGATCTTTAAAATATTAATGTGACAGCCCTATGAAAGCAAGTGGAGTAGCTTCTGGCTTTGGGAGGGAAGGCTCAGCTCTTCGTATTGGCCCTCAACAGCCCAGCAAACACCAGTCATTTTGCCTGTGTTTAAGATCTCATGAGGCCAGGGTGCAGGAGAAGCACAGTTATCTTTAGTTATCAAGGTTATGAAAGTTATTAAAGTTCAGCCAGTTCCCTGGTCACCAAGGGAATGAAAACTGGAGAGCTGTTTGGGATCAGTTTTACAGCAGAATGAAGAGCACGTGAAACAGATGATGCAATCTATCTGGACCTCTGTAAAGCCTTTGACACAGTCCCCCACAACATCCTTCTCTCTAAATTGGAGAGATAAGGATTTGATGGGTGGACTGTGCAATGGAAAAGGAACTGGTTGGATGGTCGCATTCAGAGAGTAGTGGTCAATGGCTCAATGTCCAGATGGAGATCCGTGACAAAGTGATCCCATGATTCCATCCTGGGATCAGTGCTGTTTAATATTTCCATTGATGATACAGACAGTGAGACTGAGTGCCTTATCAAGTTTGCAGATGACACCAAGATGAGTGGGGCAGCTGCCACACCAGAAGGATGTATGTGGTGTCATCCAGAGGGACCTGGACAAGCTGGAGAAGTGGGCCCATGTGAACCTCATGAGGTTCAACAAGGCCAAGAGCAAGGTCCTACACCTGGGTCGGGGCAACCCCTGGTATCAATACAGGATGGGGGACAATGTGATTGAGAGCAGCCCTGCAGAGAAGGACTTGAGGGCACTGGTGAATGAGAAGCCCAACATGAGCCAGCAACATGCGCTTATAGCCCAGAAGGCCGACTGTGTCCTGGGCTGCATGAAAAGAAGCGTGGCCAGCAGGGCAAGGGAGGGGATTCTCGCCCTCTGCTCTGCCCTCCTGACACCCCATCTGGAGTGCTGTGTCCAGTTCTGGAATCCCCAACAGGAGAATGATATGGAACTGTTGGAATGGGTCCACAGGAGGGCTACAGAGATGATCAGAGGGCAGGAGCACCTCTGCTGTGAGGACAGGCTGAGAGAGCTGGGCTTGTTTAGCCTGGAGAAGAGAAGGCTCTGGGGGGACTTCATAGCGGCCTTCCAGTACCTGAGGGGGCTGCAGGAAACCTGGGGAGGGGCTTTTTACAAGGGCCTGTAGTGATAGGACGAGGGGGAATGGCTTTAAACTGGAAAGGGTAAGAGTTATACTGGGCATCAGGAAGAAATTCTTTCCCGATGAGGGCAGTGAGGCCCTGGCACAGGCTGCCCAGGGAAGCTGTGGATGCCCCCTCCCTGGCAGTGTTCAAGGCCAGGTGGGATGGGGCCTGGAGCAGCCTGGGCTGGTGGGAGGTGTCCCTGCCCCATGGCAGGGGGGGTGGAACTAGATGGGATTTAAGATCCCTTTCAGCCCGAACCATTCTATGATTCAAAGATAAAGCACACAGCTCCGCTCCGCTCCGCGCCCCCCCTCCCCTCCCCAGTGAAAACCCAGGGACGACAACACAGGGCGAAGAATCACGTGATTAATCCGCCGCGGATCACGTGACGGAGCTGGCGCCAATCGGAACCCGGCAAGTGCGCCCGCGAGGTTTCGGTCTCCATGGCAACCGCCATCCCGGAAGCAGCCGCCGTCCCAGCCCCTGCGGAGTGGCCGCCATGGTGAGTAGCGGCACCCGCCGCCGCCACACGGCTCTCTTCGCCGCCCAAGGGGGGCCTGACTGGCCGGCATCGCTCCCCAGCGCGGGGCAGATCTCCGCCGTAGCCGTGAGGAGGCTCCCCGTGTCGGGCGGATGGGTCGCGGGGGTGGAGGGAGTCCCCGCGGAGTTGATAGCGAAAATGCCGGCAAATAAACTCTCTGAGACTCGTTTTGCACTTTTAGAAAGCAGAGTCATTTATTTCAGCGCTAGTTGCGTGAGGGAGTGTTTTCCATCAGTCCTATGTAACGAGATAAGAGCTGGGGACAGGATGTATTTACTCCTTCCATGCACGTGTATAAATTCTCCCAGGAATCTTATGCACATTCTGTTACTTTCCAAGGACTAATTTTAGTGTTGTTATGAACTTCACAGCAGCCAAATCTCTGCTTATTGGAGCTTTGGTGCCAGCTCTGTCTGGTCTTGCTTTCTTAGATAAGGAAAGACAGTATTTTCTGCGAACAGGATTTAAAAAAAAAAATACCATCTGAAGAACAGTCTGTGTCCGTCTAACTTTCAAAATAAATACTGTTACTTAGCACTTAACTGAAGTTAATTATAAAACTAATTCTTAAATCAAAATATTCCACTTTTTCTAGTAGTAACTATTTCTTGTATCAGAGTCCCCTCGCACACACACACACACACACACACCCCTCTCCAAGGAGAGGGAACCCCGTGAAATCCCCTCATCCTCCCCTCCAAGGCGAGGGGGCCGTGTCCTGCAGGAGCTGCTCTCGGGAGCCACCTGTCACCCCTGCTGGATCCTTGGGGGTTTTTACAGGACCTGTTGTGCCCCAGTTGCTAAACTGTTTGGAGATCACAAGCGACTTTGGCCTGTGCTTAATATGTTTATTTATTAGTTTAATGTCCTTTTGTGGCTGCTGCCTGGGTTGTGAGATGTTGGCACTGGTGTTGGCATATGCCTGCCTTTCTGTCTGTAAAGAATAGAAGCTTTTCACCTAAAGAAACCCCAGCAACAAGAACATTCATTAAGCTATTCATATGATCTCTCATTTGCAAGATGTGGTACTTCATGGAAGACATCAGATTTGCGACCACATTGTGAGGGCTTGCTTTATTTACTGCTGTTGCTGTTTCCAAGGCTGCCTTTCATTTCCAGGCAGTCAAGATCTGTGCTCACATTTTCAGTGTTGTTCATGCCGGTATCGCAGTATTGCGTTTTCATAGGAGCTGCGCAGTTGGATTAATAAAGACAAGGTGATCAGATTAACTGTTCTGTCTGATGTTCTGCATTGCTGTCTCCAACACCAGCAACGCCAACTTAGTACATTGGAGTAAACAAAATGGACTTGACCTTTAGTTGCATCAGCTCTCTAGGGGCTATGATTATCAACTCCTGTTTGTGCCCTGTGATGCCTCGTGCTACCCGCACCAGCAATATCTATTGTAATACAGTTGGCTGTGCCAATATTTCTTTTGAAACAGAGACATACACAGAAGGGCAAGTTAGCCAGATCTGAAAACGCTTCCTTCTTAATTTGCCGTGGGAACGCTTGTTTCTGGGCCAATAGACTGTTCAGACACAAATTCAGATCATCAGTTAAAACTAAATGGGAAGTCTCAAGATTTTATATATAAACTAACAAAGAAGCATAACATACTTTCTTGGGTGTCTTTGTTAGTATGTCTATCAAAGATACATCATTCAGCTACATAATGCATGTAAAGACAAATTTATCTGAGAACTTCCTCTCCCCTACAGTTATTCTCGTGCTGATCCTCTTATTGTCTCTCTCTGAATTCGTATGACTTTTCTGAGGCTACTGGTCACTTGAGGACTTAATTCCAGGCACTGGAGCTTTTAAAGGAGGAACACTTATGTATATAGGGTTTACACGTGAAAACATGGTTGTTTTTTAACGTACTTAACCTGATAACCCTATGAAAGCAAGCAGAGAAACTAGTCAGAAGACAAGTCTTCACAATACTTATGTTTCTTTTTACTTATTTCAGTGTCTGTTTATCTTTGTGCTTATATCCATAGGCAGAGCTTGGTCTCAGTGAGCACCACCAGAACGAAGTGATCAACTACATGCGCTTTGCTCGTTTCAAGCGTGGCCTGTGCCTCAGAACAGTAGATTCTTGTTTTCAGGACCTTAAAGACAGCAGGTAGCGGAGGGGGGTTCTGTGCAAGAGTAAAGCAAAATATGCTAGCACAATTGTAGGTTTAAATGCTTTATTTGGTGACCTTTCTCTGTTTACATTTGTATGTTCTTAGTGAGGAGGAATGACCCAATAATTTTCCAAATGTTACACGTTAAGTCCTTTTAAAACTAAGTTGTTCAAATTCTTAAGAATAAACATAGATATTTTCATCATGACATTGCTTTATATTTTGCTTCTGGTGTCTATATTTGACGTAATATTGTAGTGGAAGTAGTAGGTATAGTTGTAATGTTCCCAAGAGAAAATTTAAATACTATAAGCAATTAGTAGAGCCATGGTCATCTAATAACTACTGGCAGCAGATACTTTTAGGACATTCAGTTATATGAGAGATACCTGTGTAGTGAGGACTCGTAACAATGCACACGTGACTCATTTTAACTGCTCTGTTTAGACTTGTTGAGGAGACCTTCACAGTTGATGAGGTGATAGACATGCTGGATGGGCTGCAGACTGTGGTGCACAGCGAAGTGGAGTCAGAGCTCATAAACACAACTTACACCAATGTTTTACTTCTGCGACAGCTCTTCTCGCAGGCTGAGAAATGGTACCTAAAGTTACAGACAGACGTCTCTGAATTGGAGAATCGGTAACATGTTGGACTATACAGAATGCCTTTCAATAATAAGAAAACTTTGAACTGTTGACCATTTGCATTCTTTTCTTAACCATAGAAAGCTGTTCTTTTATTGTTGTATCGATAGGTTGGTTTTAAGTCTTCCGTCTATAAAGTAGTAAGATGCACAGTACTTTCAAATTTGTCAAGGACATGTTTTGCTTTTAATATTCTTAATTTAATTAGTCAGTTAAAACCAGGTGATAGGATTTGATTGTATAGCCTTTGTTGTCTCAGTTAAATTTGAAATCCTACATTTCTAATGCATATACCATACCATTGCATGAAGTGATCTGTTGCATTTATTGTGTTTGTATAGGACTTGATTCTCTACTTCTGTTGAGACTCTTGCATGCAGTAAAGAGATTAACATCAGCCTGGTAAAGTGTGTTTCGTAGCACAGCTATTTTAGTAAATAAATGCCTCCCATTGTTTTTCTTTTCAAGAGAATTGCTGGAACAAGTTGCTGAGTTTGAAAAGTCAGAATTTACATCTTCGAGCAAGAAGGTAGAGTTTTATTTTAATCAAATCATAATCAAATGTCATGTGGAATCACGACAGGTGTTTAAAATACTTAATACTGACTCTCTGTGTTTAAGAGAGGAAGACAAAACAAATGAGAAAAAAAACATTTTCAAAGCAGTCTTTGGAAGTCTCCAAAAAATAGCACTTTGCAGTTTGGCACCAGCCTCACACTGAGTTGCCTGGGCTGTTTCCAGATTGTGTATTCTGCACAGCTGGGGCACGCCTAATAATCCTCATCCCAAAGTCAGCTAGACCAGGACCCTCTGCTCCTGGGTTGCCTTCCCCCTGGAAACTGGGGTAAAACTAGGACGTTTGCTTGTCCCGACATGGAGTCAAGAGCTGGGAAGATACCACAATACAGATATGACTCTAGCTTATCTTGTATCATTATGGTTGTACCTTATTTGGTTTGTAGTGTAAATATATGTTTAGTTGATATATATTATATTTGAATACTAAACCCAAGAAGATTATTTTGAGCTGTGTAAATATTTTTTTTACAATCACTCAAATATGTTCTCTGTTTTCCTTTTGTCTTTTGGCTGCTGCAGCATCAGCTGTCTTTTGTAAATTCAAGTTTGCAATCCTATTATGTCTCTATGCAATATTTTAGTTTAACTTTAGCTGCAAGCTGTATATAACTCTGGAACCGAGGTACCAGTAAAAATCAACTTGAAATAAAAGGTCATTAATGGCTTTTCAGAAGAAAGCTGAATTGACTGTTAGGAGTTTTTCTATAGACTAAAGTAATACTTTTCTTCTTCCTAGAAATCTGTGGGATTTAATTTTTTAACCTGTATTATTTCTTTAGCCCAGTGCAGATCACATTAAACCAAAACTGGCTCCATTAAATGAAGGTGGGTCAGAGCTGCTAAACAAGGTAAGAACTTGTCTGTTTGTGGAGTTGTTGTTAATGACCATTCTGCTTATTCAACTGAACTGGATAGCTGTACAGTAATATTTTTGTAGTGTGCCTGTTGCTATATAGATGTCAAGGCAATATACCCCAGAATGTAAAGTAAAATGCTAATAAATTAATAAATACTACAAAGCATCTTAAATTTATTATGCCGTTCTGGTGTCTAACGTGTATTGCAATACTGGCCTTCCTTTTGCAAAGACCTTTTAGCCTTTGTAATTATTTATTTTTCCATTTAATGACATAAATTAGTAGACACCAGAATTCAGTTGTTCCATGCAGCTGGCTGGCTTTCCAACAAAGAAGTAAATTAGAGTATGTAGCTGGTTGAAATGATAAGATTATCAAACACTTTCTGTATCACTTGAAGTAAATCCTGTTACGTTCAGTCATTTTTCTTTTGTTAGTTTATTAAATTCCTCCTAAAGAAACGGATCCTTAAAGAATTTGGAAATTACTGGTTTGAAAACATCTGATTTCCCACTTGCTAAAGATTTTCAGAATTATAAAACGTATTCTATTATTTAATGTTATCAATGTTTTTTGGGGGGGGTTTGAACCCCTAGTTCAATTAACGTTTTTTTAAGTTCCTCACTTCTTACAACACACTTTTAAGTTATGGACAGTCAGGATATTTAGTTGCATTTTCTGTCTTCTAGCCTGCATTATAAAGATGACCTGTCAAGAACAGTTTCTGAATCAAATTGTCATTCCCCGTAAAGATAATTAAAGCGTTCATGAATTCAGACATTTAATTTATAGATCAATGTAGTTCTCTTTCAAAAATAATTTCAAATTCTGTTTCATAACAATTTTTGTTGAAATGTGTATCTGATGTCTTTTTTTTTTTTCTTCAAAAATTAACCAGAGTTTATGTGATGAATTTACTCTGATGAAGCTTGGTTATTTCCTGTGATACAGAACATGATATGCAGTAACCTGGGACTTGTCTCTTTCAAACAGGAGCTATGAATAAATTCCTACTCTCCTGTTGATTTGAAATACAGATAATGAGGAGCAATGACATTTGTGTCTCTGAGCGTGCAGTTTTCTTTACTGTGAATCTCAATACTAAGTAGATGCTGAGCTCACTAATTTCAGTTCAGTGAAGCATGTGTCAAATTTAAGTGACGGATATTATAGTAGAATTGGAGACAAATTTCTTGCTGACTAAGGCAGAAAACAATAAATAAATGGATAACTGATTCCTTATGAAGGCCAGATTTTGTAAACATTGAGAAGCTTGCTTGCTTTCCTAAGTTAAGAAGCTATCTTCTTACTTGAAATAGTTGGAAAATTCAGAATTGCACAAAAATATTCACAAACGCTTTCTTGTTCATTAACCCAAAGACAGTTGCTTATCTTCAGCAAGAAAATGAAAAATTGAAGGCCAGACTCAGGACCATAGAAACACAGGTAAATTCTCTGTAAGCTTGGACACTTAATACTGTTTAAATATTAAAAAATATCTAAATAAGAATCCCATGATTATTATTCTCATGTTTTCAATTGAATTATGAGACTTTATGGTTTCAATATATCACAGGCCACAGCTGCACTGGATGAGAAGTCTAAACTAGAGAAGTCGCTGAGGGATTTACAGATGATCCAAGGAGATCAAAAGGTAAATATAGTTTAGACTCCCCCGACTCAACCCCTGCTTGTACATCTAAAAGTTTGATATGTAGGGTGTGTTTCTTTTCTGGCAAATACAGTTGTTCCAAGTTAGTATTGTCATGTTCCTGCTGACTTTGTCATGTTCTTGCTGCTCTATCAGCAGATAATCCAGAACTTTAGTTGATTTTTATGGCACACACTTCGTGTAACATAGACCATGATAAATTATTATTAGAAAGTGTTATTCCAGTTACTATCAGGGAGTATTATTCCAGAGTTCATAGTCTCAGGGGCTATATTTGTATTAACAGATACAAATTTCTTTCAGTTTGTTTCTTCCTAATGAAAAAATGATACCTAACCTTATAGCAACCCTTATAACCTTATCTAATCTTACAGCAACAATAAAACACTAATTCTTTCAAGTGTTTTTCACACTTGATATTGACAAGGACAAGCCAGACTCACTGCTTCTCGCTTCAGACTTCTAAAACGTAAATACTTACATAAAAGTGTCCAGTGTCTTAGATTTTTAAGTATCCATTGAAGTTTCGCTACGAATGTCAGTGATCATGGGTCAGATAACATATAATCAGACATTTTTTTTTTATGTAGTTCTACCTGTAAGTGCGCTGTCAGAAATGATCTACTGTTTATTTTTACCACTTAAGGTTCCTAATCTTTTTTGTAAATGAGGATTCAGTCATGGTGAGTTGCCGCTGCAGAAAATTAGAAAAGTAGAAATTATGCATGTTGACATAGATAAATCTGTTCAGATCACCTTAGTATTTTTTTTAAGTTTGTACCATTATTTTGTCAATAATTAGAATTTTCTAAACTTTGTTCATGCATGGTTTGTTTCTTAAATTTAAAACATTTCAGTTTAAACTTTTAACAAAACAAGAACACTTTAATCACATTATTTTGAGAAACTGACTTTTAGAATTTTCTGCAGTATTTTCAGATTTGGAAGTGAAATTCAGTATCATAAAAGATTTCCACTTCATTTTTCATATTTTAATCCTAATTTCTTTTTATTTTGCTTTCTGTCTGATTTATGGTATGTACTTGGCTTTCTTAATGTTACATTTTTATGTAGTAACTTTCTAAATCTGTATTCAATAATATTATTTTATAGGGAACTTGATTTACCAGTCATGGCAAATATTTTCTTTATCTGTTTTGTTAAGCCTTAAATTATTAAAGGTTTAAAATATTAAGGGGGTTTATTAAATCCTGGATAATCATGTTTGTAGTTTTAAAAGATTGGAAGCAAATCTCATCCTGCTTTTCTGGTTAAACATGAATTGGCCTCAGTGTCAGGGCTGCTGAGTATCTTCAGCTTTCACGTCCTAACTTGCTCTCTGTAATCTATCACTTTCTTCTCCAGCTCTTAAAGTTTTCTATTTACAGGCACATATATGTTGCTGACACTAACTAGCAGATACGGTGCTGAAATGTACTACTTTATTTGATCAGTTAAAGTATTAGTTGTTTGGAGACAATGATAAATTTTATCTGGTTTCACTCCGTATTTTTATAGGATGGTTGTCAATAAAATCATGTGAACCCAGTTGCTCATTAAAGCAGTAGTTTTCAAATTCTTTAGACGAACAAATGACTGCCAAACCACAATGGTTCTTAAGTACCAACTCTCAGTAGATTTCTGCCTCTTTTTTTTCTTGTTTGATGGTTTGAGTTTGGGTTTGGGTTTTTTTTTTTATAGTTTGTTATGGTTCCACACAGCATGTGAACCATGGCTTGGGAGTAACTGCTCTGTTGGATCAGTTTAACTGGGGATTTAGAATTTTTACCTAATAGGCTTATGTCACATTTTAGAAAAGTGATCACTGTCTGTTCTGAACTGAAACATTGTACAATGTGATGCTTTTCAGCATTGCAGCCTTGGACTCCTTTTCAAAATTCAAAATAAGCTTTTTTTCTGTACAGGTGCTATTATTGAGTGGTTTCCTATGCTCGAATTTTACATAGAAAAATTAGCAGAGCTTCCTTAGTTCTAGATTTTTATTCTTTTTAAGATGCTGCTGGTCCAGCCTCATCCTGAGTCATTATACTTTTGAGAGATTGAACTTGAACTTTTAAACCTGAGAGGGTTTTTTTAAAATGGAAATCCGTAGAACAGTTACATGAATATGATGTTTTATGACCCGGAACTGCTGTCCAGAAGAGTTTGGGTTGTTTCTTCTCAGACAGAAATGGGAAATTTGCTTCATAAACAACTGCAGGGGCTCTTTGTAATGCATCTGAGAACAGCAGTGTCAATACCTGGTTGATAACACAAGCCTTAACTCTGTTTCACACTAACAGCTTTTGAAATGCCTGTGATATTTACCTGGTTTTATAGTATATTATAGCGTAGACATTCAGATATTAAACTGTAATTCACTATTTCTGTATGTGAAATAACTTCTGGTGATGTGCTTCATCCTGTGGCTTCACCTAATTCCTAACGAAGTGAAATACAAGAACTTGAAGTCTCAGTTTGGCACAGAAGATATTCCAGCAATCTTTAAAATGCCTTTATAAACAGGTTTTTTTAAGGTTATAAGTTAGTGCTGTAACTGATCCTTTTTTAGCTAAAGCAGTTATCATTTAGGCTTTACGGGAATTCCATGAGCATGATTATTAGAAATTAAGATGTACCCACTTTATCTGGAATTTTGCGCTTGATGTTTTAAATATTTCTTCTCTTGCATTTGACATATTTTAAACATTCTTCTTTTGAAGAATAATACAAACCAGGATATCACTGAACTGGAGAATAAAGTGGCAGCTTTGAAATGCCAGTTTGAGAAGACTTTGAACGACTCTACTGCAAACCAAAAATTCTTGGAACAGAACTTGGTGACAACAAAACATGACTTGCTTAGGGTTCAGGATCAGTTATCCACAGCTGAAAAGGTTAGCATTTTATTGTAATGTAAAGGTGAGATCCTTACTCCTGTTTTAACTGATCAGTAGTTTAACTGGCATGCACTAGAGGATACAGAGTTTACTTGGTCATGTGTGGCAGTGTACTTTTGTTGTTTCAGTGGAAAAACTCTTAAAATAGCAGAACTCAGCAAACTGTGTGATTGTAACTAGATGTATAATTAAAAATAGCCCATTTGTCTGCATAGAAATTTTTGAATGAAAAGTGTATTCACAGTCTTCAGATGACTTCTAGCCTGATTTCATTAGAAAAGAAAGTTTACGTTTCTGTGTCTGTCGCAGTAATATCATTTGAATCTACTTCATCTCAATTTGAATAAGTTAGAAAAACTGCTATTCTGTAACTTAAGGAGGGAAAACACCATGTGTTCACCTGGGTTTCATAATATGTAAATAATATGTTGATGTTATTATTATGTAGGAATTGGAGAAGAAATTTCAGCAAACAGCTGCCTACCGCAACATGAAAGAGATTCTCACTAAGAAGAACGAACAGATAAAGGATCTACGTAAAAAGCTTTCCAAGTAAGCGGTGCCGCCCTGTCTGTCCAAAGAGGATCCTTGTTCTGGATTGATGTTCTGCTCCCATTTTGTTTTTGTAATTGTGAAGCTGGCTCTAAAACAGACTAAATTTTCCCTTAAAAAGAACTTACAGCAGGCTGTTCCTTGATTTTTGATACACCAATCGTTTTAATCACTGCTAGATGAATAGGACTGATATGTGCAACCACAGCTACTCTGTAGGACAGAATGAGAGAATTTAGTATGGAGAAGATGCAAAAATATTTACAGGTGTGGTAGATAAGCCCCCAGGTGCTGCACTGAGAAATACAGGTGGGAGATGTACCAGATTTGATTTGACTTTATTTTACTTTATTTCTTCCATGCTTGTTTATGGGAATGAAAAATCCACAGTATGCAAACAGTGTTAGATCTGTATTGAGTAAAGAAAGAGGCACCCTGACCATTGTACTGTGTAGAAGACGATCATTCTGCAAATGTGAAATGAGCTTTGGCAACGTGGTTACCTTAGGCCTGTGCTGCAGGAGGACAGAGGTGGAACGTAAAACCTCTGCTTAAACTTCTGCTGGTATTTTGGCATTTGTGGTAGGTTCCTAGTCATTCCCCCACTCTACTATTTGGTAAACTGGCCAATTTTAAAAGGAGGAAATATTAGAGTAAGAAGTGTATTAGTTTGTGCCCCAAGTAATACAGTGAGCTTGTGACAGGAATGCATCGCTGATGGGAGTAATTTATTACTGGGTTTTCATATTTTCTTTAGAGACAAAACGTCTCTTCGGTACTTTCTACTCTGTTTTAATGATTTTTTTTTTCCTATTTTATTTTTTTTATCCCCAGGTATGAACCAGAGGACTAAAACACCAGCTATATCTGATCTGTCAGAAGCTGCCGAAGAAATGAAATGTAGACTGGTATTATTTTTCAGTACTTTTTGTTTTGAATGGTATATTTATTTTGCTTCTAGTGCTTAAAATAACTTTTTATTAATACTAATAAGATACTGAAACTCCCATCTTGCTTCCTTATAAACCTACAACTTGTAGGTATTAGTTTATGTAATCATGTTTTTAGTTGTTAACCATCAACATTCCTTGAGAAACCACGCAAGAGTTTATGGAAGAACTGAGACCATTCTCAACAAAGAAAAGAGATTATTTTTGTTAAGAAAAGAAAAAAAAGAATAAAAACAACATTAGAGTTTTTTTGATGTCTCTAATGTGGAGACTCCAGTAGTTGCTTTTGTTAATGTAGCCATGAGATAGCATTATATGGGAAAATTGCATCAGTGGAATTCAAAGGTAGGAGGGAAAGAAAAGAAACATGCTGATTCTGTAATGTTATTTCACACCGAACATCTTGTACCTCAGCAAAATGTGTTCAGTTACATTTTACTAGAGGATGTTCATTAGATAGTGAGGTAAATATGCTTTTTAGTGGAAGTGCTGGACCCTTTTAAATAAAGCCTATAATTGGAGCTACACTTTTTGGCTTGAATTTATTTGAAACCAATTTGAACATCATAATACAGATTCTGATTTTGCCAGTATTCTCAGCGTTAAGATGATAATCTGAAATAGAGTGGGGAAGTTTCTAATGGAGGAGTGTTCTTGGGGAAATAAGTTTTAGATGTTTTCATCTCCTTTCTTGTTGTAACCTCACCAGAAAACAGCTTACTTCTTTCTCTCAAGTCTTTTGTTTGTAATCCTCTGTCTTGCATTTATCTGGAAGCTTAGTAGTGCATTCTACTTGCTCCTCTGTCCCTGTTCATATGTATGTTGTTATTTTACTCCAAATAAAACCATTGTGTTTTCAAACAGTTAATCTTCAAGGGCTGGAGTTTTTATAGGAATGTTTTGTATAGCTCTTTTTAAAAATATCTGTAGAGAAGAGTAGCAGGTCAGTAAAGAATCTTCCTAGAAATGTAAACTTGTAAATTACAGATTCGTGCCCAAAGCCACACCATATCAAACAGCTGTAAAAAAAGTGTACAAGTGGCAGGGTTGGCAAAAGGCCGGGGGGGGGGGGGGGTGGGGGATGGTGTGTGCACGTGCTACAGAAACTGGCATGTAGCAGTGGTTGTCTCAGGAGCTGTTTGAACTGAAATGGATCAGTTTTCCTTATGCTTTCTCAAATGGGCAAAGCTGTTAAAATTGCTCAAGGGGTGATACCCCAGTGAAATCTCCAATACATTTGCAGTAAGTTCTTTTTTGGTCCTTTTTCCCACACCGGTTAAGCAATATTTGGTTTGGGATAAAGTCCTGTGTCTGTAGCATGATGTCGTTGTAGCACGATAGTGGGGCTTTATGGAGTGACATACTCCTCATGCGGTGTCAGTTAAATTCATGAAAGGTATAATTTTGCCCCTTGTGCAGTCACTAAAATGTGAAGTTGTTAATAGGGGTGAACCAAGGAGCTTTCTGCTCTGTGTTTACTCAGAGCAATCACAGTGACACCAACAGGATTACTTGTCTGGGTGAACACTGGTTTTCATTGTAATGAAACTCATTTTAGTTAGATCAGTTAGTTTTTCTAAAATGGCAGGTAAAGGATGAAGAAAGGCAGAGGATCTCATGCCTTCTGCTGTTTTTCTGATAAATCTTATGGCCATTGACTTAGCTAGGACACCGTCTCTGTGATAGGCCTTCATTGTCTGCTTAGAGACCATTTCAACAAAGTACGCTCAACTTCAGAATACGGGTAAGCCTCAGTGAAATAAACTGACTGTGGGTAAGCATAGTTACAGACCTTGTCATCTCCTCAAATAAGTAAGGCAAATCTTGTAGAGAGTTGTGTAGTGCAAAATTGAAACACTGACTCTGATTACCTGCCTTGCAGATTGGCAGTTCAGCAAGTACAAGATTGCTGTGATAGTGTCAGTGGTTTGTGTTGCACAACAGCAAAGGGAAAGGTCTTGTGTGGGGTGTTTGAGGAAAAATACATCATCTGTCAATGGTGAAATATCTGTCAAAGACAGCCTGGGGCGTTATACAATAGCAGTTGGGGTTTTTGTTGAGATGGGTGCAATATTTTGAAGGTGGAGATGACACCTGAACCTCTTTGGATTGTGTCTGATGTTTCTAGAACTTCACTTCTTTCCCTGAAGTGTAAATTCTAACGCTGCTTTTACCGGCCTTTGTTTTCCAGAAGTTCCTATACTACTGAAATAGGAACAAAATTATGTAGATGATCACAAAAAAATCATCTATTATTTTTACTTCAGCTGTTAATTCTCTGGTTATACCTGGAAGGAATGTTTAAAAAGAAAATTTCTCTGTAACTGGGCGATCTACAGGAATCGAATCTCTTTCAAACTGGATGGGGTTTTTTTGCTTGCAGACTGATGCATGTTTTCTATGGGAATAAAATCTAGGCAGCTCAGCTTTGCTGCTCTTGTCCCTGACAGCGAACAAACAACCCGATGCTGCAACTGTGACTTGAAACCAACAGTTGGTCATTAATAACTGAGCCAGCAGTGCTGCATGCTGCCTTCCTAATGGGATGGTATATTACCTGATATTCTGTAACTGTTCATAAGGTACTCCTTGATCTGCTTTTCTCTTGTGGATAATAGCCATTCTTTTTAATGTCCTAAGATTAATACTAATACATAACACTTAAACTGTGACTTCTTCTCTTTATTTGGTAGAACAGTGTAAGGACGTCTGCAATTTGGAATTTCCCACATACCCCTTGCTTTTAGGAAACTGACAGGCACTTCGATTTCAATCCAACTAAAAAGTTATTAAGATTCCTTACTTTAATTTTCCCCCTTCTGGCATTGTCAGGGACCTCTCTTGGCTTCTGCGTGATACCGAATGCTGTCACACCACAGCCAAATGATTCTTACTGCCTCAGGAAACAAACGTGAGTCGTCTTAGGGTCTCAGGTGTTCTGGGAGGCCAGGCCTTTTAAAACACGTTTAAAACCAATTTAATTTGAAAGTAGGTTTGTATGTGAGCAGGTGAGAAATGTTAGAGTTTCTGACTGGCTTTGAGCAGAGAATGTGCCCACAAGAGTTACCCTGTGACTGTTAATTTTGACAATATCCCAGTGAAGCGTTCGCCCACTATTCCTGCCCTACTCTGGCCACCTACAGAAGTTCTTCTGAAGGCACCTAGATCTGCCCTCCTCATCATGGTCTCCTCTCAGACATGCTGTGAAACATTAGACAGTCTATTTGGAGTCAACTCTTTTCAAATAAAGCTGGGTAGACATACGTCAGCGTTTCAGCAGTCTTAATATCTGCAGACTTTGAGGACTTTAATTATTTTTTAATTATTATTTTTAGGAACATGTTAATGTGTCTTGGAGCGTCCTTTTTAAGTAATGGTATTGCGGGGTGGTTGGTGCAGGACTCCGACTGGGCAGCTCATGACTGACAGCTGCTGGTGAACAAGGGAGCTGCCTCGAGACCTCCCCAAACCACAGGCACACTTAGACAATGAGAAAGGTGAACTGGCAGAAGGTGAGCAGAGGAATGGACTGACTAGTATCCTTTTAATTTTAGTGAGGCGCCCGTTTGTGGATCTTTTGCTTTACACAGACCAGTTCTGAGGTCTGGGTGAGCTGGGTGCAATGTTGTGAATCAGATCTGCATTGAGCACACCTTCATGAAGGGACTGCCCTAAAAAAACACACAGCTGGAAGGTGGGTAAGAGTTGTGGTGCTAAAGCAAAGCCAGGAAAATAAAGAGAGGGACTCTTCTTAGGTATGCTTTTCTTGGAAGACTGAGGCAATGCAAAACAGTGGGGTGATTGAGGGGCTAGATATGACTTCAGGATACAGAGCTCAAGAGCATCACCTACGGTTTAGAACTGTGCAGCAAGTAGCAATGAGCTGGAAGGAGTAATTGCAATACTAATAACCGCTTAGAGGAGTAACTAATCTCCAATCACATGTAGAGCAATCGCCCAACAGTGCTCATGGCCTATGAGTTGTCAGTGATCTGTAAATCCAGATGGATTTTTTCATTTTCCTAAAGTAAGGAAATATGAAGCTTATTGTAAATGTGAACAGTGAATCCAAACAGAAGAAAAGATATGTGGATGCTGCTGCTCCCTTGGTTTTGTATCTGCTCCTTTGTAGCATCACTAAACATCTGCAGAGGCTGTAGAGACTTCCATCACTTCATTCTTCACATAAGGATATAATATGCTAACAGCATGTTTCCATTGGAAAGGGATTTCCTGCAGGAATGACGGATACTGAACACTACAGTTAGTGCCTGCCGACACTTTATGCTCCTTCCATGTACCTGGTTCATCAATGAAAGCCCAGAGGGTTTATTTTTAAATCTAGGGGTTATGGTCCTACGTGTTGGATGTAGCGTAATAAAGTCCAGGCTACTTGGACTTTACCTGAATTATCCAGGAGTTGTCTCTACCGGACTTCTTCCATTGCTGCTGATTATTCCTTCCTCTCTTGTTTCTGTCTCTTTTGGCAGTACATTTGTTAAGGTTCTCTCCCACCCTGAAATAATGGTCCCCAACCTGTTGCTAGGAGTCCAGACTCCCTTTTTGTTTGTATTTTAGGTAGCTGGGAGAAGTGCTTCACTTCTTACTGTGCTGGCACAAGCACAGGATTTTCAATCAGTATCTTCACCTAAATACTTCCAGTTTTGCTTCAGTGAGAAATGGGACTGTCTGCTTTGTTCACCAACTGCTGATTAGGTCTACATAGGGCAGTTCTCATGCTGTCCTGTCTGTCCCTGGCTTGCTGTGGAGATGAACCTGTGTGCTTTCTCACCCACTTCTTCCAAACCCCACACTGTCAAATTTGTTAGGTACTGGGAGAGACGAAAGGATTTCTTTCTAATCCTTCTTTAACATGAGCTGTGAAATGATCAATCCAAACAAAGGAAAGTCAAAGGAGATAAAATCTTGAATAGCATCAGAAATGGCATATTTATTATCTGAAGTGTGTACGGAAAGACCCACAGCAAGAATTCCTGAGTGTTATCTCTTTAAATATATTTAAAATGTACCTCTCAAGGAGCCACTGAATGACAGGCACCTTGCTGGCAGCCTTTGTGCATGACTACCTTTAAAAAAACGCACTCATCTGAGCGGCTTATGACACTGACATTTCTGAGAGAGGCAAGGATTCATTTCATTGCATCTGAACTTCCTGATCTGACCTGACCCAAGCTGAGGACACCACACCTCTCTGCTGCACGGTCTCCCCAGGCCATTAGTAAGCTAGTTTGAAATGTAATGGGAAGGAGGTACAGAGCCAAGGAAATGTTTAACCTGATTACGCTCATCAGTAGCACAAATCTACTCACATGGAAGCATCCCAAGTGCTAGTGATGTGCTATTTTTTGAAAGCCATCCTGCCTGTGAGTTGTTAAATGCATCATTTGTAATAAATCCCACAGGCACTGACAGACACTGAACTTTTTAATAACTTGCAAAAGTGTTTGTGATGTGGGACTGTTAAGAGATCTGTAGCTTCTCAGTGTGTGTCCTTCGGTTTAATAGCTTACAGATATAAAAGTACCTTGGATTTTTCCTTCCAGCAGAATTCAGGGTTACCCTTGAGGTGGATTTCCAGGACTAGCTGGCATGTTGCTATTCTGCAGGCAAGATAAGAACTGCAGGAGTGTTGCAGAAGAGCCATGAGCTCCCTGTGACAGATGCAGTTCCCCCCACCTCTCCGTTAGCCAAAGCAGCGTTTGGTTCAGGCTCCAGAGGAGGTGAAGGTCTGCCTGCAGCTGGGCAGAGAACTCTGAGAAACCTACAAGAAGCAGAGCGATACAGCAATCGCCATTAAGGAGGCTCATGCCTGGCTCTATCATATGCAATTTGACTATGAGTCAACCACTTCTATCCCATGAATATGACATCCTAAGTGAGCCTTCTTTGATCTCTGTGTGTTGGGCAGTGTGGCTGCATGGCAGTGATCTCCCCTTGTGCTGGAACACCTCTCAAGGCAGCAATGAGATCTTTTACCAAACCACAGATCGCTGTTGAGCCCCATTTGACTCTTCCCTGGACTACAGCCGGACTGTACACCCACAAATTCTCCTCTTTTAACAGAGATTATTCGTTTAGCCTAAGTTATTAACATTTTTAAAAGAAAGAGGTGTAATATCGTGTGATTTAGCATGCTGTTTGCTTAGCTTTCTTAGCACGAGTGACCAGACTTGCTCAGAAGCGCTTAGGCCATAAGCTTGGAATTTCCAGTTAAAATCTTTCCCAGCATGTCCAACCTGTTCAGTCAAAACAAGGCCTTCGGAGTCAACAAAAAACGGGAAAAAACAGAGGTTGCAAGGATGCGGATCATCTAAGCACTAAGGCAAGATAACTGAAAGACAGTGAAGGAATCCAGTGAGGAATGAGAAGACCCCAGACCTGAAAAGTACTACGGGACTAAACCATTGTGTGATGGGCGAATAAATAGTCTGTAAGAGTGTAATTGCATAGGGATTTTTTTATTCAAGTCAGGCTCTCTTCCCGAAGTTGGCCATGCTGCTGTATCCCTCTAGTAAATTACCTATTTCATGAAATCCAGTACCTGAGAGTCTGCTTTGCAAAACCTCGGATTTCAACTTTGATGTGAACTAATACTGGATAATCTGATGGAAAGATTCAATGCCTGAGAGTCCACTGAGCAAAATCTTGGAACTCCAGAGAGACCGCACGCTGGATGACCACGTGGGAAGTGAATGAACTGGGGATAAGCATGAGGGAAATATGAATCCTTCACCAAGTGATGTAGGGAATTGGGTGTGCACATTTAATTCTTTAACTACAACGCATATAACCCCATTTTCCCTCAGTATGTGTCCTCTGTGCAAGAATTGATAGTGTGACCTTATCATCAAACTCTACTTAATAAAGTCACGCTTTTATTTAACTACAACTTCTATCTAAAAAACCTCAGTTGCGGCACTCCCTCAAAGCTGTACTCTGGGAGGACTTGGCAAACTGATGCTTTCCAATGACAACCTCCATGTCTAGCAGCGCTAAAAGACGCTATGAAGAATGGATTCACATGGGAGATCAGTCACCTTTTCTAGCATGCAAAAAAGCGGCATCCGACTGTGACGTTGCTGCTGCAGGTGGCTGGTCAGCAAGTCCACTGGTTCTGCTGGTCTCAGCAATGCTGCGTGACATACTCTGCAGTTTGGGCTCGTGTCCAAGCCCCCTGGTAGGGATTCTTGCCCGTACGCACTGCTGGATGCCTTGGCTCTGCCAGAAACCGATGGGATGCTGGAACAGCACACACAGTGCTGGCAGGGAGCAAGTTGCTGGTGCTGGAGAAAGGAGACTGGCAACAGCTGAGCGGTTGGTGGTGTAAAATGGACCTGAAAGGTGCCCAGTCCTGGCAGGAAAAAAAACCCCACATTTAGACAGACAAAAAAAGCAGAGTTGTTGGATTTGTTCAGCCCCTTTTTATTACTGCAGAAGCTGCCGGTAGCCTCCTTCAGTAGGAGACCCATCTGAAGTGGTTGAGCTCAAAATGTACCTTGGTAGGGGCCCAAGTGCACAGGGTCCGTGTTCAGACCCGGCCCCTCAGTGTGGGTCCAGATGACCCACAGGCCTCCTAGATCCTTCTCCCTCCTCAGTGGGCTGCAGATGCCATTTCCCAGAGACCTTCAAACATATTTGGTCTGCTGCTTAGAAGTAATTTTGAAACAGCAGCCCCTTAGACAGGTTCGACTGCAGCAGTGGGGTTTGAGCATGAAGGTAAGTGGAAAGAGAACTGGGCTGTTCTGTGCTCTCTTCTTACAGGCAGAGCTTGCAGAGGCAGGGCAGCATTCCCAGAGGGTCAGACTTGTTGTACTCAAGGCTGCAGCAGCCTGGGGACCTCCATGGCTGATAGGGACTGTTCCAAGGCCACTCTTGGAACTGGGCATTGAGCTGATCTGATTGGGATGAGCACCAGGGTGCAAGTGATGGGATGCCTGAGGTCCAGTACAGGGCAAGGAGCATGGGAAATAAAACTCAGCTCTGATACCCATCAAGCCCAGTCCTAACAGTATGGGAGCCCCTTCCCTTGTGCTATCAAATCCAGCGTGGTGCCTCATGCACACAAATGCTGCTCCCAGAAAAGAGAGCCCTGTGTGGAGGGAATTTCCCATTTCCAAAACCAAGCTGTAGCCTCAGTGTTATTTCCTCCCCGTGTCAAGTCGGCATGTGAGCCGATAAAAATCCCTGGGCTCACATCCTTCCCAGAAATGCCAGTGCCCGAAGTACCAATTTTATAGTTCTGTGTGTGTCTATAATCTATTTACCAGCATTCCTACTTCAGTCTGTGCCTGTTAATAAGATTAGTAATTAAAAAGCTTGATAGGAATTGGCAAGCATAGCTCCTCCGCCTTTCCCTCCCCTCCAAGCCGGGCTGGCGTGGAATCTGAGGCAGGACTGGCAGAGTACCTGAGGAGTGAAAGCTGGAAGGCTCTGCTGAAACCTCTGCCTGCAAGTAGGCGATGGAGAAATCCCGGCCTCTATGGGACAATCCCCTGCAGTTTGTTTTCGCTTGCATTTCCTATGCTGTGGGGCTGGGAAACGTGTGGAGGTTTCCATACTTATGTCAGATGTACGGAGGAGGTAAGTGTGGCTTATGCTTCTTGCTTCCTTTGAGGAGGAGTATAGTAAGCTCCAAATCTAGTAATACGTTGTCCATGCTAATGCCTTGTCCACCCAGCAGGGTCCAGGGCAAAGCAGGCGGTCAGGCTTTTTGTTAGTGTGCAAACTCCTCTATGGCTGCTTTATTTTACAGGCTCTTTATCGTAAGGCTTTTTCTGCCCCAGTACGGGGACACTCATTCCTGTAAGTGTAGTGAAAGCGTGGGAAGCCTCGTGTTTTGTAAAAAGGATGGAGGTAGAGTGAGAGATGTAAGTCTACATGGTATTAATTTATTACTTTCTTGTCCCATGGAACCCCTTTGAAGGCATCAAAGCTAGTTCAGTTCCTTGTTAGTTCACTTGGAACATATTGAGAACGGGAAGCGCTCACAGCGATTTAAGGATCAGCTGTATTGTTTCAAGTTGCTGTCATTAACGTGTTGTCTCTTATATGAAGCCAAGGTTATAACTTGGCTGAAACTCCTTAATCAACCACAGCTTAAGCCTCCCCAGAAGCTTTGAAAATCGGGAATAAATTGGTTTGGTCTCAAAAAAATCCTAAAAAAAACACTCTTTGAAAGTTTACCACTCTCCTCACTCCGAACTGGAGAAACATGATGTCTGTATCATATGGCAGCTACAGACGGTGTATGAAGTCACCTTAGAAATCAGAATCAGTTAATTCAATTAATTTAAAAACAACACTAACGATCTCTTCTAGTATACAGCTACCGCTGGTTAATGATGGTGTTTTGAAGAATCCTTATAAAGAGTTTCTCAGATCTACATGCCTTCTTGCACTGGATCCATTGCTGTAGTGTTGGACCCACCTCAGTTGTGCATTAAATGACACAATGAACATCGGCCTCATTTACTTCTGGGTTGCTTCTGTCCACACCGAGACATTTATGTGCTTTTTGCTTGTTTTGTTGGCTTGTGACTTGGTTTTCAATGTGTGTGTGGTGGTAGGAGTTGGTTCATGCTGGTTGTTGAAAAGCCATCTTAGTGCTGGCACGGCCTCAGAGCTGCTCTGTGGGATTGAAGTCAGAAAAATCTAAATAATACACTGGGTAAAATTACAGTAGAAGATAGATGCTGGAGTGGCTGAAGCTTTCTTAGGTGTTTCAAATAGTAGAAGTGATAGGCATGTATTCCTCTACACAGATGCTTTTCAGGGTAAGGGCTTCGTGTCCGACGCTTAACTCTAGCGCAAATCTTAAAATGCAAGTGTTTCTGTACACAATTAAACTGCACGTGATTGGTCCACTAGCAGCCTGTCTTGGCAGACATCCTGAAGGGCAGCAAAACTCAGACATTGGGGTCTTTGTGTGGTTTATCTCGTTCTTATCAAAGATCAGTAGCATAGTAGATGATGAACATGCTCTGAAATGTAACCAAAACTGGAACACTTGATTAACCAGAAAAACTCAAGTATTTTCTGAAAAGCATTTTTTTATAAGAATAGTTTCTCCACTAATTTAGTCCTCCCTGGTTAAATTTCCCAGGGAGAGGCAACTATCCCTACTGTGAAACTCAAAATCCTGAGAGCAGGCTTTGCTTTTCTTAATTGTTTTTCACTGCCCTCTTAAAAAGGATTTGGTGGCTTTCTGGGGTCTAGAAACCCCACACAGACAAAACATCATTTCAGGAACTTAAAAGCTGGATATGCCAGGGAATGGGCTTAGGGGAGGATGCCAGCAACTGCTCCTTCGGGATCTTTCTTGCAGAAAAGTGCAGAGCCAGTCCCTGTCCTGCCCAACAGAGCGATAGCACCCTTATCGCTGATGTTACTCATAAACTGGGTGTCTGCAGACTTTACAACCTCCTGTCTTGACGTTCATCAGCATTTTGCCCCCTTCTCCTTGCTCACCTCCAGAGCTTGATTTAGAACAGAGCAAAGGAGGGTTGAAACCTCATGGAATGTCTCTAATCAGGCTGGGCCGGGCTGAGATGGCACTGGGATGGTTTTACAGCAGGGTAGGTGCTCAGCAGTGCTCAGCCCTGAGTGAGGAACACCTGGGCACCAGGTGGGATGTTGAGCAGAGGCAAGGGTGCCTCTGGCCAAGCCTGGTGCCTCGACCAGACCTGGGGCACACTGCGCGTGTTCTGCCAGCTGCAGGGATCTGGCCTGGGGGCTGGCTTTCTCGGGCAGTTAGCGCTGTAGGGAGCAATGCTGGGCATAAATGAGCAGGGAGGTCAGAAGAGGTTCACGGTGGAGTTCACAGGATCTGGTTCATGGAGCTTCCCTGAGTCACTTACGAGCCATTTTGGTTCTACCCTTTATGACAAGCAGTGTCAGGGGCAAAATATGTGTGCAAACAGGGAGCAGAGCAAGGGGCTTGGGGCTCAGCCCGAGCACTCCCAGCTGTGAGGGGGTGTTAGGGTGAACACCAGACCTGGAGCTGCTCCTCCTCCTTGTAAGGTGGTAACACCAAACACATGGGAGGGTGGAAATACCTTCACAAAGTACCTGACGCTGATTCCTACCATGGTACCTGGCAAAAATTCTCTTGGCGGCTGCCGGGGCTGCTCGGACCCTGCTGGGACAGAGTGGCTGCGGGAGCTCTTAAACCTCTGACAGCTCCCTTGTGGCACAGGAAGTTATCTAACGGACTAACAAAGGGGTTGTTAATAACGATAGAGCCAGGAGGTGGGAAATTAATTCCCAGAATAAACCGGATTTTTGCTCAGTGTTTATTTCCAGTTCTTTGCCTCAGTCGCTGCCTGGAGTTCGTACCTCTGTGGCGCTGCACCAAGCCCGTTGCAAGGAATGTTAATGCTGCGGATTAAATCCTAAATAAGAGATGTTTACGTAAATATTTTTGGCTTGCTGTAAAAAAGGAGAGCAGGAAAGCCTTCACAAAAATCCAGGTTTTGTCTCAATCAGCAGCTGAAGTGAGCCCCAAGTCAAGGGGACTATTATTTTCCAGCAGGAATTTAAGCTGAAGTGCATCCTGGTATCTAGGTGGAGATGTCCTTTCCTCTTCCTTGCTGCCTGACCATCGATTCCTGCTGCTCCTTTTTTGCAGGACCTTCCCTGTGATTCTCCATGCCAGGGAAGCAAGGACAAGCAGATGTGGGGCAGGGGAAGGCTTTGTGCTTCTGTCCCAGGATTTGCTTCTGCAGGTGGCTTCTGTGATAGTGATGGGATGAGGAGGGACGGCTTTTAATTGGAAGGGGGAAGATTTAGATTAAACATTAGGAAGAAATTCTTCCGGATGAGGGTGGTGAGGCAGTGGCACAGGTTGCCCGGGGAAGCTGTGGATGCCCCTCCCTGGAAGTGTTCAGGACCAGGTGGGATGGGGCCTGGAGCAGCCTGGGCTGGTGGGAGGTGTCCCTGCCCGTGGCGGGGGGCGGGGGTGGAACTGGATGGGCTGTACGGTCCCTACCAACCCAAACCTTTCTGTGATTCTGTGATCCCAGAGGAAAAGCCTTCATCCCTTTGCTGGCATTTGCGGGCTGAGCATCAGTTTTTGGGGGGAGTTCTTTGTAGTTTTGGGTTTTTTAAGCCAGGGCAGACTCCAGCACTTTACTTCAAAGCTCTGTTGCTGTTGGTTTTTCATTGAGTACTTCGGCTCCGCTGCAGACCGCTGCACACGAAGTAAACCTTTCCCTTGTCCCCTTTCTTTCATTATTTTTTACAAGGTTTCACTGGTGTTTGGTTACCCTTTAACAGCCCCAGCCCCGAGAACTGCTCAAACTGCCTGCAAAGCACCTGGGCAGTCCCACCGCGCCACGGTGCCAAACAGCACATTTTAACAGTAGAAATCCCAGTGCTGCCAAGTGCCTGTGGAAAATTTCCTGTGCCTGGGCACTCGGTACCTGCCAGCATCCAGGACGTCACCTGAAACCCCACGAGACATCCCTCCAGGTTGTGCAGTGTTTTCAGTACACAAGGTGCGGGGCCCAGCTCCGGCCACTTCCTGGGGCATTAATGGGGCAATTTGGCCATGAATACGACAACCTGGTGTTTGTGATTCTATTGATCTGCTGAAGGCCATCTGCTGGGTTTTTCTTGCAGGTGGCTTTTTGATCCCCTATTTTATCATGCTGATCGCCGAGGGGATGCCGCTGCTCTACCTGGAGCTGGCTGTGGGGCAGCGCATGCGTCAGGGCAGCATTGGTGCCTGGAAAATGATAAGCCCCTACCTCTGTGGCGTTGGTATGTTCTCAGTTTTCATCTTTGTAAGCACCTGGGGAACACGGGTGGTTTTTGAATGGAGAGCTTTGTCCTTCAGAGAAGAATCCAGGCAGGAACTGGGGTTTTACTGGCTCTTGCCAGGCTAAGCAAAGAGGTTATCTAGATGCCTACAGCATGCATGTACCCCGTCCCTCATGGGGCATCGGGGCCAAACGCTGACTCACTGTACGGAGCACCCGGGCACAGAGGCGTGAGTCCCCCTACCCTTAGGCGGAATGCAAAAATCACAGTGTGAAAGCCAGCACTTAACCCACCCCTGGGGCTGCCCACACTGGGCTTTGATCCCAAGAGCGTCATCTTGACATGCTCAACAATAAGTGATAAAATGAATGGTTCCTTAATTTCCTACCGTCGCTGCCTACTGTTTACCAATGATCTTAGCTATGTTATTAAGTTATTAAATTACCCTGATAGCCCAAACCATCTGTAATTTCCTTACAGGAACACTTTATTTTTAACATATTTATTTAACATTGAATATTCATCCCTCCAGGGGATAAAATATAAAATCCAGTGCAGGATCATCCTGGTGGGTGGAGGAGGAGGCTGCAGTGGCAGGGACAGGGCCATGCAGAGGCAAAGCTCCCCAGGGCATCATGGGGTCCTGGGCATTCTGGGGTTTTGCTGCTGACCAGGCACCTGCTTCCATGCCCACAGGAGTTGCCAGCGTCGTTGTCTCCTTCTTCCTCTCCATGTACTACAACGTGATAAATGCCTGGGCTTTCTGGTACCTCTTCCACTCCTTCCAGGTGCGTGGGTGCCCGGTTGCATGGCTCAGCCCCGCTGTGGTGGCTTTGCATCAGTGTTGGATTTGCCCTCCCCACCGTCATCAGGCCGGGAGGAACACAAGCTCCTGAAACCCACCAAGGGTTTTTCTGGGGGGAAAAAAACAAGACAGGGGTGTCTAGCAGTTCCCTGGGGGGTTCTTCTTGAAATGCAGGTCAAGACCAGCTCCATAACACCTTGCTTACCTGTGCCTTGGTGACCATGGTGTCTTGCACCTTGGGGTGAGCTTGCCAAAGGCAGAGGAGAGGGTTGGCCCTGGGGGAGAGGATCAGGATGGTCATCCCCAGGGAAAAGAGGCAGAGTGGGTCTGTCCTTGGGGAGAGGGTCCGAAATGGTCCAGGGAGAGGGTCATCTCTCTGGTTGGAAGAGATCATCCTCAGGGGAGAGGGTCAGTCAGCCCCAGGTAGCACAATGCAAGGACAAGCAAGCCTAGGGTTCAGAAAGCCACCCTCACCTTCACTCCCTCTGTCTCTCACTGGCGCCCTAAATCTCCCTGCTGTGCTGGGCAATCATCACACACCCTTCACCTCCCTTACAGGACCCCTTGCCATGGGCCACTTGCCCCCTGAACAGCAACCGCACTGGCTACGAGGAGGAGTGTGAGAAGACGTCATCCACCCAGTACTTCTGGTACCGGCAGACCCTGAACATCTCTCCATCGCTGGAGGCCAGCGGGAGCGTGCAGTGGGAGCAGGCGCTCTGCCTGATGCTGGCCTGGCTGGTGGTCTACCTCTGTATCCTCCGCGGCACTGAGTCCACCGGCAAGGTGAGAGATGGGCACGGCCCTGCCAAGCCCCTGCAGGATGCGGGGAGAATAAACAGGTGCCAAAAAGGCGGCTGCCGTGGCTGCTGTTACTTGCAGTTATAGCATCTGCCATGGAGCAGCCGAGCGCTGGTGCCTCTGCCTCTCTGTTAAGCTGTAGCTGAAGAAGGCTCAGCCAGAAAACTGAGTGATATTAAAAAAAAAAATAAAAAGCAACAAGAAAATAAAGAAGACGTCTATTGGGCGTTTTTGCTCACTTTTTATTCACAGCAGAAGTTATGAGGAAAGGGCGAAAACCAGAAATGTCCCAGCTGAGCCTTCACTAAGCAGCAAGCTGAGGGCTGTAATCCCAAAATCGTCTTAGCCGAACGCAGAAAGCCGAGAGACTGTAAACTAAGAACAACCTCTCAAACTTGCGGGAGCTGGCTTTGGGGACAAAAATAAGAAAGAAATAAGCAGCCAAGGAGTGTTGAAAAATGGTGTGATGAAGGCAATGTCTCGTCAGCAGGGGGCTGGGATGCTTCCCTTGCATCCCTTGTGCAGAAACAGCAGCAGGTTTGCGCAGCGGGCACGGGGCTGCGTGGCTGCCAACAGGAGGTGGCTGCATCTCCAGGTGTGTGATGGGGAAAGGCCGATGCCAGCTGGCAGGTAGGTAGGTACGAATTGGAGGAGTATTTGGTAACTACCCCACCGATTCTCTTCTCAAGACTTGTGAAGGTGTGGGTTTTGTGAGTTAGTATTATGTCAGTTTCTGGGTGAGCCGTTGTGGTACATCCTAGCAAAGAGGAGGAGGCTGCCTTCTCCCTGGTTTTTTGCAAGTGGCTTATTCCAACGTGGAAATGGAATATTTATATTCAAATTCAGAAGGTTAATCAAAAGCTCCTGGAATGCAACTGAAAGATTTCATTCCTCCCACCCCCAATCCGGTTTACATGAAGTTGAAATCTTTTTCACATTTATATGAAAACAATTTCATTCAAGTTTGCTTTTGACTTTTTATGTGGTCTGCTCGTCTTCCTCCTAGAGCAGCTTTGCCTAATGTGTCCTTGACAGAGAATGGTTACAAACTGGTGTTACTCCACTAAATGCTACAGAATTGGCTTGTAAATGCTGCAAATATCTTAGATTTTGGTATTCTATTTCAGTCAAAGGGAAGACTCTGGAAACAGTAGGGCAGATCTTTCATTAATAAAAAATGTCTTTCCCTAAAATGCAATTCTAAAATTAGATTAATCTGAAAATATTTCTTTAAAGATTAATACAAGGTAGTAAACACAATGATGGAAATTATTTATGTGAAGTAAATAAGAAAGAGCTGATTTAATTGTGATCAGTTTTGCATATTCTTTACACGAAGGTATTTCCCCTCTTTCCCCCAGGTTGTCTATTTCACAGCCTCTTTGCCTTACTGCGTTCTCATCATATACCTCATCAGAGGACTAACACTCCACGGAGCTGTGAATGGGCTCATCTACATGTTCACACCAAAGGTACAGAAAAAAACCCACACTGAAATTTTCATGAAATGTTATTAGTTACCGAATGTGTTAGCTTTTTAAAATACACCAGGGCTCCTTTTCCTTTTATTGGATTTTTGCAGCAGTAGCTTAGGTTATGCAGCGGGGAACACCAGCTGGGAGCAGTGGGAGGCTGCTGTGCCATAGAACCGAAGAATGGTTTGGGTTGGAAGGGACCTTACAGCCCATCCAGTTCCAGCCCCCCCGCCACGGGCAGGGACACCTCCCACCAGCCCAGGCTGCTCCAGGCCCCATCTCACCTGGCCCTGAACACTGCCAGGGAGGGGGCATTCACAGCTTCCCTGGGCAACCTCTGCCAGTGCCTCACCACCCCCATCATGAAGAATTTCTTCCTAATGTCTAATCTAACTCTTCCCCCTTCCAGTTTAAAGCCATTCCCCCTCATCCTATCACTCCATGCCCTTGTAAAAAGTCCCTCCCCAGCTTTCCTGAAGCCCCTTCAAGTACTGGGAGGCTGCTATGAGGTCTCCTCGGAGCCTTCTCTTCTCCAGGCTGAACAAGCCCAACTCTCTCAGCCTGTCAGCCTGTGCCATGGTGCCCAAAAGTTGCTCGCTTTCTCCTGCAGAAGACAACCTGCTTATTAACATAACCTGCAGCATATCACTTCCAGACTGAGAAGTAACCCTGTCCCAAAACCAACCACCCCTGAGGTAACACGAGCGTGTGAAGGCGCCTGGCCCATCTCCATCCCCACAGGCTGGAAGGTGCAGTGCTGGGCATCCCTTCACAGCTTCACACTCCTGCTCTCCCCATCTGGTTTTGCAGCTGGAGCAGCTGTCAAACCCTAAGGCATGGATCAGTGCTGCCACACAGATTTTCTTCTCGCTGGGCCTGGGTTTTGGCAGCCTCATCGCGTTTGCCAGCTACAATGAGCCCAGTAACAACTGCGAGCGGCACGCCATCATCGTCTCACTCATCAACAGCACCACCTCCATATTTGCCAGCATCGTGACTTTCTCTATCTACGGCTTCAAGGCAACATTTAACTACGAAAGCTGTATAAACAAGTAAGAGCCTGGTATTTCACTTGCTTTCCACCACAAGACTTTCAGGGGAGGGTATGGGGGAGGGGGGGAGGTAAATAAATAACAGCGCACGGTGCTGCCCCAGACCTGATACTGCTCTGATAAAGCTAATGGCATAATTGGAAGCAATGAAGGCTGTGATGAAAGGTCGGAGCCGGTGTGCCTTTTGACACTCAGGTGCTGCTGCTAGGAGTGGGCCGGGTTGATAGGATGAGTTTGTCTGGGCGAATCACAGCGGCATTTCTCCCTGCACCCCAGCACAATCGCTGAGTGTTGCAGGGGGTCTGATTAATAAAATGGAATGGTGCTCAGATCCCTCCTTTTAAGGCCAAGCCCTGGTGCCAGCAAATCAGTCTCCTTGACAGTGATGTTCTGGAGGTGCCCTGCAGCCTGCAGGATCGTGCCCAGGGGCAGAAGGCTTGCATGCCATCCCTGGCACAGGGCCCACAGAAGTTGTATTTTTACTCATATTTTTACAGCTTTCAATCTATCTGCTGATCAGAGGAGAAGCCAAGATGATACTGCCTGCTTGATGCCAAAAGGCTCATTAAGTTGCTGGGGTGTGGACATGGGACTGGAGGGCAAAGGGGAAGAGATGCCAGCTGGCACTGGCTGGCACCTAGAAATACCTGCCTGTGAGTGGCAGTGTGGGTGCAGGAACAGCTCCCTCTGAAGCAGAGATGAGCGGAAAGTTGCCTGCATCCCAGCACCATGCGGAAAGTACCACAGCTCCCACCCAGGGTGATCAGAGCCCTGGAACTGGCAGAGCATCCCCATGCGGGCGCTGGTGGAGGAGGGGATGAGGTGTAAAACTGGCATCAATTTTATACCTTGGCCTGAAAGCCATTGAATTCCTGTAATCTTTCCCAGGGTGATCCTGCTGCTGATGAACGCTTTCGACCTGGAGGAAGGCTCTTTAACAGCAGACAACCTCAACGAGATGAAAGACTACCTCATGGCCACCCACCCGCAGGAATATGCCCAGTTATCGCCACAGCTTAAAAACTGCAGCTTGGAAGCTGAACTAGATACGGTGAGTCACTGCTTTGTGTTGGTGCTGGGGCTTCTCCCTCCTCTTTCCTCCAGCCGAGCCTGGGCAGTCCCTCAGCCCCGCGTGGGCACGTCTTTTACCCTGGAGCTGCCTGGTCGGGAGCTGTGGTGGGGCTCATTCTGCATCTTGTTTCTTGGGATGGGACAGGGGACACTGGCTCAGCCCAGCAAGGGTCTCACCTGGCAACCGAGCTGGGTGGTGATGCAGTCGGACGTCTGGCTGCAGCTGTGGGAGAGGGCAGGTCACAAAGGTAGATATTTCTGATACGAGAGGGACTCCGTGGGTTTCTATCCAGCTGGAATAAATCACTGAAGATCTCATCAGCCTCTGCTGTGCAGAACTGCCACCGTGGGTGCATTTTTGTCATTGTGGAGAATCAGTCTCATTTGTCTCTGTTCTTAAGTCCCTTATCCAGCTGAGGAGCTGCCTGTATCTCACTTCTTCCCCTCTTCTCACTGGCAGGCTGTCCAGGGGACGGGACTGGCATTTATAGTCTATTCTGAAGCGATCAAGAACATGGAGGTGCCCCAGCTGTACTCCGTGCTCTACTTCGTCATGCTGCTGATGCTGGGCATCGGCAGCATGCTGGGAAACACCGCCGCTATCCTCACGCCACTGACCGACAGCAAGGTCATTGCTGCCCGTTTCCCCAAGGAGGTGATCTCAGGTAGGCACCTGCCATGAGCAGCATAGGCCACACAGGGACAGAGCACCTTTGTGCAGAAGCGTCGGTGTCCCACAGCTGTTGAGGGTCCCTCTTTGACCTCAGGTGGAACAGAAAATATCAAATATGCTGCCAAAAGGGTTTGCTTGCCCTTGGGAAATCCTGCCCAAGCTGCCCAGCACTTTCCCTCAGGAGCTCTCAATGCAATAGGGCAATCATGGCTGCGTATCTGCAGGCTTCCCAGCACACACCAGATCCTTCAGATTGGTGTCTACTGACTGTTGAAATTCAAAGTGAGTGGCTTTTTAGTCACATCACTGGTATCCTGGTCTCAAGGCCAGGTTGAGTGGAGTCTTAGAATCATAAAATTTCTTGGTTGGAAAAGACCTCTGAGATCATCGAGTCCAACCATATCTGTCCACTACTAAACCTTATCCCTAAGGGCTTAATCTACCTGTCTTTTGAATCCCTCCAGGGTTGGTGACTCAGCCACCTCCCTGGGCAGCTGTGCCAGTGCCTGACCACCCTTTCAGGGAAGAAACTTTTCTTGATGTCAAATTTGAGTTTCCCCTCGTGCACCTTGAGGCCATTGTCCTATCACTTGTCACTTGGGAGAAGAGACCAACACCCCCCTCACTACAACCTCCTTTCAGGCAATTGTAGTCAGCGATAAGGTCTGACCTCTTGAGAAGCCTGGTCTAATGGGAGGTCTCCCTGCTCATGGCAAAGGGATGGGAACTGGATGATCTTTAAGGTCCCTTGCAACCTAAACCATTCTATGATTCTATGATCCCAATTGAGAACCAGTTTGGTCTTTGGCCAAAAGTGATACACTCTCCCGTTTGTGCATGGAAATGAGTCATCCCACCTAAAAACCTGTTTTAACTGTATAACTATCAGTAACAGTGGCTGCTGCACACACACGCGTGACGAGGGCATAGCTTAAGTTTCAGTTGTCTTTGCTGTGCTGATGTGCTGTGACTGTGCAGTTCTAAGGAGCAGGAGTTTAAGGATACACCAGCGCATTCATCACGCACCCACTCACTCCCAGGTCTTTTCCAAAAGGCAAAAATATTTCGGCTCTGAGAAAGCTGCTTCCTGACAGAAATGAGTAGAAATCCCATCAACTTTTTAGCCACAAGGAGTGTGATGTTTTCCCCACGCAATTAGATTTCCAGGTGTAACGGCAGGGTGTTTTATCCACACAGGTGTCGTGTGCTTCCTTAACTGTGTGATTGGCCTAATCTTCACCATGGAGGCTGGAAATTATTGGTTTGATATATTCAACGACTACGCAGCCACTCTCTCGCTGCTGCTCATCGTGCTGGTAGAAACCATTGCTGTGTGTTATATCTATGGGATAAGAAGGTAAAGCTTGAACCCTCCTTCGCTCATAGCGGGACGGCAGGAGTGTGACCATTGGCCAAGACATGCAGGGCTGAAAAAAAAATATCACCTCAGGCTCGATTTTTCTCCTTCTCTATGGTATCAGCAAAGCAATTGGGGTCTCCTCTGCCCTGCAGACCCCTTCCTGAGCCTCAGATTCAGGGCTGCATGGGGGCCAGGCTGGCCTGACACCTTCTGTGCATGCAGGGCAGTGCTAATGAGCCACACACACACTGCTCCCTGCTCTTCTTCTCTTTGGTCTCAAGAGCTCCTTCTGCCAAAACTCGGCTTCTCCTTTCACAGTAAGTCAGCGTGAGCACAATACTGCCAGTAAGTTCAGTTTCAAAGATGGTCATCTTGCACATCGCTGCTCTCCCCAGGTCATCCCTTGTGGGAACTGGATGGTCTTTAAGGTCCCTTTCCAACCTAAACCATTCTATGAGTCTATGATCCCAGTTGAGAACCAGTTCAGTCTTTGGCCAAAAGTGACACATTTGGGCAAGGAAATGAGTTGTCCTACGTTAAAACCTGATTTAACTGGATGCCTAGCAGTAAAAACAAGATTTGTGGGTAAAAACAAGATTCAGTGTCAGGAAAGGTTTTGCTCAGTAGAGGTATTTGTGCTAAGGATGTCTCAAGGAAAAGGCTTTAGTATTTGCTTTGCCAGTCTGCTAGCGCAGCACATGCACAGGCACCTATGGTGGCATCACATCCTTCAGGAGTTCCAAGCCTTCAAGGAAGATCCAAGTTTCCTAGGTGATTGTAGATGCCATCCCCAGCGTTAGTGCTTCCTCAAAAGCAGTCGAGTAACAGTGGTGAGAACAACTGAGCCGGTTCTTCAGACAATACCTCTCTGCTCATTAGTTTCCCCTTCCCATCTTACAGGTTTAGTTCCATAGGTGGTTTTGAAGTAACTCAGATCAAGAAATCGATTGAGCGTATGCAGCTGTTCTCAAAAATATGTTTGTTGGCTTTTTTTAAAACACAGATTTGAGAAAGATCTTCACACCATGATTGGACGCAAGCCAAACTGGTATTGGAAAGTTATGTGGGCTTTTGCTAGTCCTTTGCTAATTGTAAGCCTATTTATATTTTACCTCACCGACTACATCCTCACAGGAACGCTGCAATACCAAGCATGGGATGCCACACAGGTAAAACAGTTTTGATTTTTTGGTCCTTTTTTTTAATTTTTTCAGTTCTTTTTCAACTTACTTCGATTTCTGCAGGGACATAGCCTTCCTTCCTAACCACATTGTTCCACAAAACTGCCTTCTGAAAGCTTGCAGCTGCAGTTGGGGCCATCCTTTAATTTTGTGGAAACATGAAACTGGGAAAGCTTGACCTAATGACAACAATGCCATGGTTCTGTAAAATGGACTGATTTCTCTCTACTGTTCTTAATTGACCCATTCAAACAGTAAAATTCATGTCGAAGACACAAATGTCATCTTAAAAATTACACTTCTATCAGAAATATTCCTTCCAAAGTATAGTATTTTGAGCAAAATTAGTGGTATTTTAACAGAACTGAGCTGCTGCTGGAATAAAGAGCTTTCATAATTTCCACATACATTTTTCTTCATGGGCAAAGTGCTTTTGTACGAATGCCGAACTGTGTATTTATCACAAAGGAATTACTACTGGATAATCACTGGTTTCATAACCTTCTGTGGAAATGTTCCTAGCACGCAGAAACAAATTACAGACATTGTTTTCGTGTCATTGCCGATTTGGGACCTGTGGCAGGCCTGGCCTGTTGACTGGGTGTCAGCATGAGCCCACAGCCTCCAGGAACGGAACTGACAGGGATTAGTGCCGAGCCACCTCATTAAGAAACATGAATCCAGCCCCAATCTGCTCTTTGTCAAAGCTTATAGAAAAATTTTCCCCGCTATGACAAGGGACGAGGGAAAGGCTGTGGATGTGGTGTACCTGGACCTTGGTAGCCTTTGACGTCATTTCTCACAGTATTCTGTTTGAAAAACTGGCTGCCACTGGCGTGGACAGGCATGGCCTCTGCTGGGTAAAGAACTGGCAGGATGGCCGGGCCCAAAGGGTTGTGGTAAATGGAGTTAAATCCAGTTGGAGACGAGTCACGAGTGGTGTTCCCCAGGGCTCAGCGCTGGGTCCAGTCCTGTTCAACATCTTTATCGATGATCTGGATGAGGGGATCAAGCGCACCCTTAGCAAGTTTGTGGATGACACCAAGCTGGGTGCAAGTGTGGATCTGCTTGAAGGAAGGGAGGCTCTGCAGAGGGATCTGGACAGGCTGGATCGATGGGCTGAGACCAACGGGATGAGGTTCAACAAGGCCAAGTGCAGAGTCCTCTATTTAGGTCACAACAACCCCGTGCAGCGTTACAGGCTTGGGGAGGAGTGGCTGGAGAGCTGCCTGGCAGAGAAGGACCTGGGGGTGTTGGTGACAGCAGCTGAACACGAGCCAGCAGTGTGCGCAGGTGGTCAAGAGGGCCAATGGCATCTTGGCCTGTATCAGAACCTGTGGCCAGCAGGAGCAGATTGTGCTCCTGTGCTCAGCACAGTTTTGGGCCCCTCACTGCAAGGACATTGAGGTGTTGCAGCACGTGCAGAGAAGGGCAACGAGGCTGGTGAGGGGGCTGGAGAACAAGGCTCATGAGGAGCAGCTGAGGGAGCTGGGGTTGTTTAGGAGGCTGAGAGGAGACCTCATCACTGTCTACAGCTACCTGAAAGGAGGTTGTAGGAAGGTGGGTGTTTGTCTGTTCTACCAGGTGATGATGGGAAGAGAGGAAATGGTCTCAAGTTTCACCAGGGGAGGTTAAGATTAGACATCAAGGAAAATTTCTTCACTGAAAGGGTTGTCAGGCATTGGCAGAGGCTGCTGCCCAGAATGTGGTTGAGTTACTGTCCCTGGAGGTGTTTAGAAGATGGGTGGATGAAGTGCTTAGGGATATGGTTTAGTAGTGGACAGGTGCGGTTAGACTTGATGATCTCAAAGGTCTTTTCTAACCAGGCGATTCTATGATTCTGTATTGGGCAAAGAAAAGCACTGAGGACAGTAATAGGCTGCTGCAGCCTGCAATTGCTTCTCAAGATGTCCTGTTTAAACATAGAATCACAGAATATCTTAATTTAGAAGGAACCCATAAGGATCATCGAGTCCAACTCCCTGCTCCTTGCAGGATCGTAACTATACATAACTTTACATAGCTGTAAAGAGATTTCAGTTTGCTTTCATCAACTTTTACTTAAGACAATAAATAAGATCAACACAGAATTAAGAAACTGCAGAGCAAGTAGATATGAAAGCTGTTGCACAATGTATCTGCTGAATCTCTTTTGACCCAAGGCCTTGGATTTCAATTTTTTGACACTGGATTCCGACAAGTCTTTTGCTTCATTTCTAAGTAAAGTGATCCACATTTATCAGGATTCAGAATTGTGACTCTTCTCTGGCTCTGCTCCAGACAAGACTGCCAGACACTGAACATCGCAGATCCAATGCTTCCTCTTTCCTTTGCAGGGGCAGCTGGTGACAAAGGATTACCCAGGCTATGCCCTAGCAGTGATCGGGCTTCTGGTGGCAGCATCTACCATCTGCATCCCCCTGGGTGCACTAGTGACTTTCATAAGGAAGAGACTGAAGAGGGAAAATGTTTCAACCGTTGCATGAATGCTGACAGCTTGGATTTGGGAAGATCTTACCCCCAACGACAGTGACCGGGCACTTCTGGAAGACAGCAGCAACCATTATTTGTAGCAGCTATTTATAGAGTTGAGAATTGTGGGTGCTATATCGACCAAAAAACGTGCTCAGGAGGTTCCACAATGGCTTGGAAAAAAAAAAGCTCTTCTGTAACAAGATGAAGCTTTACTACAGTCTCTGTAAGAGGGGAAAAAGCAGAAGAGCAGCTCACAAAATGCTAGCTAGCACAAATTAACCAGCCTATCACTCCTTTACACAATACTAGGTAATTTTTCACTCATCGTAGCACTGCCTGTGCGGAAACATGAGCAACCAACTAAGCGTCTTCCTGCACTGAAATACTGGAGAATGCCCTTACCATTCAAGAAAGCCACGCATAAGCATGAATGTTATTTGAACTGACATCTGTATTTCATCAACAGATGAAGCTGTTCAAATCTTGCAGTGCAAATGTGATAATCCCTTTCCTACAAGGGAAAAGTCAGCAGGATATTTGAGATAACTGTGGCCAATACTGCTTGTTTTATATTTGTGTTCATGTATGTACACAGTTCATATATATAGACACATATATACATGAGCTGCAGAAGTTCTCCCATGTCCAGAAGTAAACTTTCAATTCCAGTATGTTACTGTGCTGTACTTTGTATTTTCTAGGGACACACTTTAAGTACACTACAAGAAATCTGTGACAAAGCTACTTTGCAAGGCCCACCCAAACAAAAGCATGCCATATAATTAGCTCTGACAAAGTTCATATCCAGGTTTATTTTAATCATGAGATGTAACAATGCAAACTGGTTAATTTCCCTATGTGAAAACACTGTATGAAGAAAGCAACATGTTTCAATTGTAAGCTTCACGTAATGGGAAACAGTAAAATTTTATCTATGAACTTTAAAGAGGTCCCTCTGCAGAACATTAGAGACACACTCACGGGTTGTGGTTCTTAATGTAGTCTTGACTATGTCACCATTAGAAGATGAGAAGTGCTTTACGGAAGAGGGATTAATTTCAAACGAACACTGTTAAAAGCAGAGCAACATAAATCTCTCCCTCTGGGGCAAAAATCAAGAGGTAATTGTACAGTCTTCAGGGGTGGGTGAGACCATGACAATGACAACCAACACCAACAATACATGCTCAGTCTGCAACAGCTTCTAGGAACAGGATAGACCTCCCTCCCCAGACTTCCCTAAAAAAGGAAAGACAACACTTTCACATTTCAGTTTATTAAAAATGGATACCATAAACAAGACCTGTACAAAAAAATATCCAAAATTGCCCAGAATTTGGTAGCATTTGCATGGTGAGAAGTTATCTTCTTGGGCCTCCTCTTCCTCTTCCACGACCTCGGCCTCTGCCACGGCCTCTGCCACGGCCTCTTCCAGCAACTTCATTGAAGAAACAAAAAAGGAAAAATCAAGTGAGACCTGGGAATACTTTCATTTGGATTAAAAAATTCCATATCAAGCATAAACAATACAAAGTCATGATAGGGAAGCAGGAAGTCAGATACTAAGTCTGTTAAGGCTCAGTTTCAGAAAATATTTTCATCTTTTGTGTTAGGTTTTTCAGTATACAACTTCCATAGGCAACTGTCTGCCTTTGGTTTCACTGCAGAAAACAAGGGCATATAGTGTCCAAATGCTCCAAGTCTGACAGAGAAGTATAAATACTCTTCTTTTTTTGCTAAAATATAGTTTTTCAGGCATAGAAAATGCACACACGACAGTATTATTTTCTTACTATTCAAAATACTGGAAAAGGCTTTTCTTTTGCCACAGGTCACATTAGGGTTTATAAAGCACTCTGCTAAGGGGAAATGTGAGTTTTAACACACTGTGGAATTCCCAAGCCCAGCCTTTCTCAGACACCATGTGAAAAGGCAGCATGTTCAAAGGACCCCGCCACCAAAGAGCTCCTATTGTTTTCAATGACACCTCTACCAATTTTAGATGCGACTCTTGGGTCTTAGCTCTGTGCTCCTACTTTTACACACTGCTATTTAATGGTAAAGGGAAGGCAGAATCACAGAATAATGTGGGCCGCAAGCAACTGCTGGAAGTCATATGATCCATATGGTGATAACGTTGTCATTTTACCCCTTGTTCCTAAGAAACAAAACCTGTCTCCCATCAGGTTCCAAGGCCAAGCCACAAACTTTTGAAATTACTAGATTATGTCAAACAGATTTGTCACTGTAAGGCTCAAAAAGAAACCAAGAAAGTTAAAATTTTGTGGAAGTGGGTGGCTGGGCAGGAGACACACAATGGCATCCAGAGGTGGTAAAAACTATTCTGTCCCACGTGACGGTAGGTTAGAATCATAGTAAAGACAGAATGAGCAGAGGCACAGAAAATCTGTGAGAAAAGAGGGGTCATGTTTTCCTGGCAATGGAGTGACTCTTTGTAAAACACATGGAGCATCAACACCTGACTCAATGATTACAGCATCTATGTGCATCAGCGGAGTCATGTTCATGAAGTGCCGGCACTCAGACCCAAGGCACACACGCCATATGTACATCTCTCAACCAGCATCCTGCCTTCCAGCAACTATTTCATTTGCCAAGGACATATGAAGTGTCACTCGCTTTTGAAGCTCAAGCGCATTTACAGATTAAGACAAAGTGCAACACAACACAGCTGTGGTCTCTGAGAGTGCTTCAGCCCAGTGAAAAAGCAAGCAGTACCAAACCAAGGTAAACGGCGCTATCACAGCTTTCTTCACAGTTAAATGTGAAATAAAGTTCACAAACTGAAATAGTTATGTTTTTGTTCACACCACATTGTGATGTTCAGAAAAAAAGTAATCCATCCATGCTCGAATTTCTCCATGTAGTCAGAAAATTTTTAATGGACATCAGAAAAGCAAAACACTTTCAGACTTGCACTTTGTGATGCACACACCTCAGGGTTCCTCATACCGTGATAGTAAGGGAAGCACACCAATTCGTAACATACGCATGGATCAAAGACCACAGATTCAACTACTTAAAACACTAATTACAAGAGCATCGGTAGGACATTATTTTGGAGCATAATTAGCTTTCACTTAAAACTTGTTATATTAAAACACACACATTAACCATTGGGCAAAACATATACTGCCAGAAGACAACCCACAGAATTTCTGGGGCTTACTGGATATTAATCTTTAATACTGTAGATTAAAACTCAATTCCTCTCTGTACTGTTAGGCTTCTAAGGAACAGGATTTTGTTTAACAGCTTTTTGAAAAAAAATAATGTTCCAGGAAGAGCACAGAGCAGAACACAACTGGGAACCAAAGCCAGCGCACTATTCACCAGAACACAGCCTCAACTTCCTCAGACTCAATTCTTTGACAGTTTATTTTTAGCCACAATCAAGTGAGATTTCAGCAAAGCACTCAGCACTATTCAAGAGTCTGTTCTGGCATTTTCTTATTAGAGGCTACAAAAAGTTCCCCATACAAACTGAAGAAACACAGCAAACATTCAGAGAAGAGGAATCTAAGTCTCCCTGGCATCAGCACTGAGACTGTGACAGGTTAAGATTTACTCAGGCTTAAACACACATTCTTAAAAACATATGTATGAAAAGTCACACACATGATTTTACATGAAGGCAAGCCCTACAGTTGCGAAGGTGAGCAAGGCAGACTTAGCCATTTCAGTATCAAACTCTCAAAGGTGAAAGAACCAGCTACCACAAGCAGATATTCAGACGCTCAAATCAGATGTCTTCTGATTCAGAGTAGTACAATGCTTACAAAGGCAGAACAAACACAGACTGGGAAAGCACAAACTTACCTGCTTCTCTTTTCTTGGATTTGACTTTCGGTTCAACATCCACTAGCAAAGTATCCAGAGGCAAACTGTCCGGCAGAATGAAGTATCGGATGTTATTCCCTCGAATACTCAGGGTCTCCAGCTGAACAGGTTCTCTGTTCTTCAGTGTCATTTTCACTGCTTTGAGATGTGTATTCATACTGACATCCACGCCTGAATTCAAAACAAGTCTAATTTCAGGGATGAACGCCTAAAAGATGGTCCCTTGTTAGCTATTTTTTAGTATGCACATGCTTCGAGATACATCTTATTCATTAACATTTGCTTCATTCATTAATTAAGCCCCTAACTGAAGGAAACTACATCTTCTCTCTTAAATTACACATGCTAATTTATCAATCACTGCCTTCAACACCTCATTGCTAGAGATCTTTACCTAGGTCTTAGGGACAGCTGCTGCAATTCTGTAAACATTAAAGCAGTTCCTTTAAATAACAAATTAACTGCTGCTTATTACAGAAATCCAATACTCGCCTTTTGACTCTCTAGAAAGTAACCTGATCGTTTCCTCTTTTTGTAAGCCTTAGAAAAAGTCCAAAAGCATTCATTTTCTGATAAAATACATCTTATCCTTGTGTGATATTGTCTATGAAGGTACATAATGCAAGGAACAATCATTGTGGTAACAAACTCTGTGAGCAGCCAGTATGTAAGAATTGTATAGAATCAGTGTTGCGCCCACTACGCAGTGCTAAGCATAATCTGAAACCAGAAAAGTCTCAGTTGAATGCAGGTATTGAATAACAGCCCTTGAAAGTATTGAAAAGCGTCCTATATTAATTTTTATTTTGCATATCACAAGTCTTGCATGGGATTTGATATCAAACTATGAATATCAAAACAAGAGCAGCTTTTTTAGATCAAAAATTCAGGCAAAAGATGGAAAATGTAGTTTACAAGCATCTGCTAATTCAGGGACACAGCACCCTCATGAGCAAAATCTTTTGTGTGTTCAAATTTCTGTAGGAACAACCCTTTGTGGTAAAAATAACTATTGTCTTGTTTCATAAACACAGAAAGACAAACTGTAAGACATCTTACCAAGGTAAATGATGTAAGTGAGTAGCAGGCCAGAACCAGAACCACCACTGTGCTGCATTTATTCCATGTTTTTCTGTCCCCTCCCCTTACTTCTACATTTCACACAACTCTCTGACAGCTGCACTCCACCTGACCAGCGCTCTTAGTCTGTGTAACATACACACATGTGCTTTGGCCAACCAACACATCGAGAGGAAGAGGAGATTGTACAATTTGCACAGGGCACAGCAATATGAACATTGTTTACACAACAGGGTAAAGGGAAGACTAATTTTAAAAATATGGATGACATTCCAAATTTTTACCTGATCTTAGCAGAAATGAGAGAGACTTTGCTCAACAATTAAGCCTGCAAGAGCACCCGGGTCAGGAGACAAGCATTTTGTTTGCTTCCTACCTAGCTGGGTTCAACAGAGCATGCTGCAATCAGGTACCAGGGTGGTGCATTCAGGTCTAATCAAAGCTGATGGATCCAGCTGCAAAATAATGCCAGTTTTGAAATTTGCCAAATCTCCGCAGATTGCTACTGGCACCTAACCAACACATACCTAAGCAACCCCCTGAATACAACTCTTTCAAGTTTGAATTTTATCTTTCAAAAGAGTATAGGCAGAGGAGCTTATAAAAGCAGCCTGGGGTGGGTGAAAGACACACATTCATCCACTGAACTGTAAGGGTTTGCTTCATCACATAAAACGAGCCCCACTTACACACCCAATGGACTCTAAAGGAACGTTAACATGAACTTTCTCTGAACAATATCCCTCATCAATATTAGTAAAGCAAGAAGATGAGCCCCCACATTTTTCACTACATACAGGAACCATATAACAAACCATCAAATCTTTCCCTGCAACTGTCAGTTCAGTGATACGAACAAACACTTGCTGGACAGTAACACCCACAAATTTACATTACCTGACAGACCTTTGCCAACAGCACGGGAGCAGATTCCTGACACCAGAATTCCTTTTTACTCTGTACCTCTCATCAAGCTGTTTGTTTTCAAATCAGTTTTATGAAGTCAATGCAAGGATGTAGAACTTGCATAGGGAACTTGCAAGTATATGGATCTGTTCGACTGGATCCAGAGGAGGCTCTGAAAATGATCAAAGGGCTGGAGCACCTCTGCTATGAGGACAGGCTGAGAGAGTTGGGCTCAGTCTGGAGAACAGAAGGCTCCGGGGGGACCTCACAGAGGCCTTCCAGTATCTGAAGGGGCTACAGGAAAGCTGGGCAGGGACTTTTTCAAAAAGGCAAGCAGTGATAGGATGAGGAGGAATGGCTTTAAATAGGAAAGGGGAAGATTTAGATTGGACATCAGGAAGAAATTCTTGTGATAAGGGTGGTCAGGTACTGGTACAGGTTGCCCAGGAAAGCTGTGGATGCCCCCTCCCTTGAGGTGTTCAAGGCCAGGCTGGATGGGGCCTTGAGCAGCCTGGGCTGGTGGGAGGTGTCCCTGCCCATGGCAGGGGATTTGGAACTGGATGAGCTTTGAGATCCTTCCAACCCAAATGATTCCATGATTCCACGATATGCAAAGATGCACATCCATAGAAGTTCAGCCAGAGCTAAAACATGCCCGACAGAATTAATTAATTTTCAGATTAAAATTGCCTACAGAAAAAGTTTAAGACCGGATCAACACTTAATATTTGCCATTTATCTGTATTACCATTAAAAATATTCCTCCCTCTTCTGGCAAATCAGCTGTAATGTTTTACGTTACTAAAGCTTATGACAATTTCACAAACAAAATCAGATGTACTGAAACACCTCATAAAAACTACCAGCTTGATAAGGTAAGTAAAGCTACATCACCAGCATTACCGTGCTGCTAAAATTCTAAGAGAATATCATGCTTCACCAGCTTTGTGAACCCTTTGGGAAACTTCACTTCCTTGACCCCCAAGCCTATTTGTAAGCAAAGTCTGCAGTCAGGCTCAGTGACTCTCAGGACTCCAACGAATTTACCGCCTCCCAGCAACTTCTGCCAATGTCCAGACTCTTCTGCAACAAACGCACTGTAAGCCTGCACATTAAGATGAAAATCATAAAGAAAATCTTCTGTGTCTTACAAAGAAGGTGCCCGCAAGACGGAGTGCAAAACAAAAAGCTCAGGCCAAAGCAGGGCTGCCAGTTGTTAGCAAAAAGGGAACAGGCAATACCATTCCATGATTCTATGGTCCCTTTCTATGGTCTAGTGGGAGGTGTCCCTGTCCATGGCAGAAGGGTTGAAATCGGATGATCTTTAAGGTCCCTTCCAACCCAAACGATTCTATGATTCTACTTTGCCAGTCATCCATCCCACTATACCTGTGATGGTGCCATGCACCTGTGTCCCATTCTTCAGTTCAATGGTCACAGTCTCATGGCTCAGCTTCATTAGAAACCTAGAAATAAAATAAAATATCAAAATCAAATAAAACTCGTCCACTCCTGTGTAAAGTGTTCAACATCCTGTTACAAAAAATCAATATGCACCGAGTATTCATACATCCCAAGCTTCCACAGATAGCGTTCCCTGAGCTCATGGATCCTCCTGAATACGGTCAGTAAAGCATGACACAGAAACAGGACACAAACACCCAAGTTAGATATAAACACCCAAAACAGGGATGCCCCTGCTCACTGCAGGTGGGTTAGACTGCATGAACCTTCGTGGCCCCTTCCAACCCAAACCATTCTATGATTCCATGAAAACAGCCCCACGTCCCACCCAACCACGGGGAGCTGGGGTGCCTGACGGACGCACTGCTGAATCCAGCATCCTGCTTCCAGGTCAAATGTTCAATATTGCACCAAGAAGAAAAAAAAAAAAGCTTGATAACCCACGAACTCGATCCTGACCAAACCGGGGGTGTTTCCTCCCTAAAAAGGATGGGTTTTACAGAGGAACTCCTTCCAGGAGCCCCCAGCCCCTTTCCTCCCAAGCTAGCGGTGCGGGCGAGCACTATCCCCCAAACCCCTGCAGCCCGGCCCGACGCCGCCATCGCCACCGGGGGCGGGGGTTGGGAAAGGAGGTTCCCCGCCCGCCGCCATCTTTGGGGCGCGAGGCGGCCGCTACGCGCGCGGCCGATGGCGCGGCGGGGCGGGCGGCCATTAAGGCCCGCAGGCTTTCCTACCGCCACCGCCTGGCAATCCGCCTCCATCCGCTCACCTGACGAGCTTCATGGCGGCGGGTGGCCGGCCCGAGTGGCGGGCGAGAGCGGCGGCCGTCCCACAGAGGAGAGGAAGAAGCCCCTCTTCGGGAAGGCGCCGAGGCGCAGGCAGTGCTGAGACCTCGTTCTCCTCCTCCTCGCAGCAGGCCGCGCCGCCGCCGCCACCAGCACTGAATCGGCGGAAGGGGCGGGGCTGGCGCCGCCGCGCGCGCCGCTGGCGGGTTAAGGGGGCAGGGACGCCGTTTGTGGTAGCCTAGGAGCCGCTCTGACGCCGAACATATTGGCAAATAAACTCTCTTAAGACTCGTTGTGGGGTTTTAGAAAGCGAAGCGTCCTTTATTTGAGCGCTGGGCGCGTGAGGGAATGGTTTCCATCAATCACAGAACCATAGAATGGTTTGGGCTGGAAGGGAACTCAAAGCTCATCCAGTTCCACCCCCCGGCCACGGGCAGGGACACCTCCCACCAGCCCAGGCTGCTCAGGGTCCCATCTCACCTGGCCCTGAACACTTCCAGGGAGGGGACATTCACAGCTTCCCTGGGCAACCCGTGCCAGTGCCCCATCACCGTCCTCATGAAAAATTTCTTCCTAATGTCTCACAGTATCACAGTATCATAAGGTTGGAAAAGACCTTTGAGATCATCGAGTCCAACTTATGACCCAACACCTACACTTACACTTGTCAACTCCTACTTGTCAACTACACCATCTGAACCGTCTCCCTTCCAGTTTAAGGCCATTCCACCTCGTTCTATCACTACTTGCCCTTGTGAAATATCCCTCCCCAGCCTTCCTGTAGCCCCTTCATGTACTGGAAGGCCACTGTGAGGTCTTCCTGGAGTCTTCTCCAGGCTGAACAACCCCAAAACTCTCAGCCTGTCCTCATAGCAGAGGTGCTGCAGCCCTCCTCTGGACTTGCTCCAGCAGTTTCGTGTCCTTCTTGTGTTGGGGATTCCTCTATCAGAGGGACATCCTGTCAAACTTTTAAAAATAACAGTTACTTCGATGAAATTTAACTCTACCCCCCCAACTAACCACAATAAAAAGCCCTGAAGCATTGTCATAGAAATGTCTCGAGTTGGATAGGACCCACAAGGATCATTGAGTCCAACTCCTATCCCTGCATAGGCCAATCCCCACACTCACACCATGTATCTTCGGGCATTGTCTAAATACTTCTTGAACAGTGACAGGCTTGGTGCCGTGACTGCTTCCCTGGGGAGCAGTTCCAGTCCTCCACCACCCTCTGGGTGAAGGACCTCTTCCTAATATCCAGTCGAAACCTCCACAACACATCTTCCTGCCATTCCCTCAAGTCCTACCATTGGTCACCAGTGAGAAGAGATTAGTGCCAGTTTCTCCTCCTTCCCTTGTGAAGAAACAGTAAACAGCTACGAGGTCCCCCCCTCAGTCTCCTCCAGGATGAAAAGATCAAGTGACTTCAGCCTCTCTTATGATTTCTCCTCTAAACCCTTCACCAGCTTTGTGGCCTCCTCTGGACACTCTCCAGTAGCTCCATCTCTTGTTTATACTGTGGCACCCAAAACTGAAGACAATATTTGAGGTGGGGCTGCACCAATGCAGAGTAGAGCAGGACAATCACCTCCCTCAACATTCAGTAAAGAATGAATGAGTAAAGAGCCATCAGTGCTGAGAAAAGGGGAATACTCGGAATTAAACACCAGAGATAGAAGCACAGGAGTTCTCAAATTGAGATCCAGATGCAGCAATGAAGACCAGAAGGTGATATTAATGCCCACTCAAACAGGGCACAGTGCAAGATCATCCATGTTTCAGCACAGAATACCAAGACCTTAACATGTAGTGAGCAGAAACAAAACCAAAGCATAAATAGTTCCTAAGGAACAATCTGGGAACAGTCTACTCCAAAGTCGAAAATGCACCACAGGCAACAGATGTAGAAAATTGAACATTTTATTGTCATTTATGAGTACACCATTTGTGATTTTAGAAACACGGCTCTTTGCAAAGGACCGAAACACTGGTGCTTTCCAACTTGTAAAACCTACATCATTCTATGTTTTACAAAGCTTTCATATTACCAACTAAAGTTTGGTCTTTGCTGTAGTGATTTCCTCACTAAAGATGCAAAGATTTAGTTCTAGACTGCAAAACAACCGAACCAAGTTTCAAACACCACCTGCCAGTGAGCCAGAAAAAACATTCCTTTAAAATACTGAGCCTATGATGTTCTTGTACTTTGTGCCCACAATGGAGTTCATCTTTGAAAATTTTAAGTTAGAGGATTTTTCCAGTTAACCCTCAACTGGTATTCCCATTACAGCATCTAGAAGCAAACGGATACTTTGCAAGTACTAGTGCTTGTGAACAGGTTATGTTTACACAAAACCCAGAGAGGCCTCCAGAAACATTCAAGGTTAAAATGAACAGTATAACAGTTGCAAAAAAATCTGTACATATTTTCAGTCATAACACAAGGAAACACTGGAGTATCAGTGTTTTGTGTTCTAGCTTCAATAGTGACAACTGTGAAAGTCCTAGTATTCTACATGTTTCTCCCCCCCACTTAAATTTTATAATTGCAATCTGAATATACAGCTGTACTTACAGGAAATATTAAACAATGCACAGCGCCTTAAGCAAGTTCCATGTCTGGTTTGGAACAAACCATACAAAGTAAGTGACAAAGTAGTTTAAAATTGGTCCTTGATTAGGATTACTTGTTTTTATACAGCTTGGAAGCACTAAATTTAAAAAGACACACATATATTATTAACCAGCACAAATTATTCTGTAACTTTTTTTTTTTCCTCCTTTTTTGCCTTTTTTTTTTTTTTAAAGAGTGTGTTACATGGTCATGCATGAAAAGCAAGCTGCTGCTCCCAAGTGCAAACACTGAGTTTAGACTAAACATTCTCCTCAGGTTCTTATTCCTTCTTTCATGAATTATTTCAACATAACCAAGGATAGAAGCAGCTGACTAGCAAAACAATATGAAGTTCACCCTTTACGTTGTGACTCATTCTTAAAGTAATGGAATACTTTGGACCTGTAGCATAAGGAAGGTTCAATAAACACTGCAAAGGATTTTTACATTCTTCGATTTCATTTACATCTTTAGAAAGAAAATTCTACACTTTAACTCGCTAAACTAATGAATCATCATCTGGAGACGGTAGTATTAAAACAGTGCAAGACTTCTGCAACTTTAGGAACATCCAAATACACTGCCCTTTCACCCAAACAATGATTAGTAGAATATTGCATCAGTCCTAGATAAACAAGACAGGACAAGAAGCTCACTTTAGAAGAGCATTATGATTCAAAAATATTTTATATTTTGTGAAAAAAATCCACACACAAATACGCACAAAGGACTCCTTAACATGGACTTTTATCACAACAAATGTAATCCAGCTGTAGGTCCTGGAACTAGACTTTTTATTCATTTGAAGCCATAATCGGCTCAGAGACTGTGATTAGAAACTCTATTATTAATGCTTCAATATCTGGGGGGCTTGATATAGGAGCAGAATCAGAGCTCTCTCCTGTCAAAACAGAGACCAAAAATTCAGCTGAAACAGCCCAGGTGGATGATGGGCTTAAGCAGTCCACTTACACCTCAAAACATTCCAGACAACAAAAATCTGGCTTTCATCTTTGCATTACCTCAGTAACAGCGGAGCCGTCTCCACTAATGCAATATTCCAAAGACCATTGCAACTAAGGCTGTCAAGTCAGGTCACAATTGAAAGCTGCCACCACCAAAAGACACAATTTTCTTCCCCCACAATCCCATGCTGCCGAGGAAGAATGTTAAGAGACCACTACTCAGTGTGGAAAGCAGGTCAGTAGAGACTCCAAGTGTGGCCTGAGGAATCCTCAGTACCAAGCCGCTTTCCACACACACAAATTCAGTCCATCTTCTCTTTCTGGACCAGCTTGGGTGCATCTACAAAATCCTTGCCGTTGTAAAGGATGATGGCGAAAGTTCCAAAGCTTGCACTTCCCCAGAAAAGCACATATGCCAGTGTCTCAGTCCACGTGTCACCTGTTAAGGGAAAGATAAACATTTTGGTTCATTACATCCAATTACCAGGGAGTTTTTTTTAGTAAAAAACTCAAAATATTTCAAGCCCTCCAACAGAAATTTGCTGTCAAATGAAGCCAGATGTTCTTCATGGGTACCAAGGTCTTTTTTGTTTTTTTTTTTTTCTCTCTATTTTCTTATGTAGTAAAACCGTTTGCCACACAGTTCTTGGAATGCTTTGAACAGACAGCTACAGAAGCTGGAGTCAAGACCTCTACTGGCACTCATGTTAGAGAAGTCAAGGCAAAACCAGAAGGCAAAAAACTTTGACACCCAGCAGAGATTTAGATTAGAGGGACATCTATCAGAACAGGCTTACACCTATATCTGACTTTTCTGAACTAGCTTTCTGCCCAGAATTAGGTAGGTATTCTTGTGGGGAATCATCCAGCTAATAAAGCTAGATGTCTACTCAGGTGCAACTAAATCTGGGGGCAATTAACTACCCCTCAAGCAACTTCTACAAAAGTTTTAACATTGTTTTCTATAGTATTCCTGGTTTTTCCACATTAATGACACAGTGCTAACTCCCCTTAGTCGGCAGTGCTATGATAAAACACCTTTTAGTATGGCTGAGAAGCAATTTTATACTGAATAGTTTCTTGTAACCATTTACAGAAAGTCCATACACAAGCAAGCTAATTTTGTGAAATTAAACTCTATAGTGACTTACCAGCCATTAGCAAACAAATAATGCACATGGAGAAAGCAACCACCATAATAATAGGCAACTAGGGAAACAGAAAAAGAATAATCACTTGATATAGTATCACATATATCTCTTAATTTCCTTTAAGATTGGCTGGACTGCAAAGCTATTTACTTGCTTTGCAATGAAACTGCTTTAATTCCCCATTCACCCGCTTTGAGGTACAAATAAAATTTTGGATAGTTCCAAAATTTGGAAGAATGGGTTCAATAACTACAGTAAGAATTAAAATACACCTTCTACCTATTAAAAGAGAGGTTGAGGTTTGTGCTTATTTTAAAAAAAGGAAAAAATACACCAGCCTCCAGTTAAACCCAGTGTCCTCAAATCCCATTTCGTAAAACAGAAAGGGAGCAAAAAAGAGAGGGATGGGGTGGAGGAGTGGGTGGTGTTACATGAAGTACGAGAAGGGATCTGCAGAAGCAGCTTGTGAAGAAAGAAACAGTCATTGATGGTGACTGGTAGAATTTCTCCCTTCCCACTAGATGAATAAGATTTAAAAAAAAAAAAAAAAAGCAAGCACTGTTTTCAATACCTCAAGAACACTCCGTTTTCTGTCAAGGGAAAAGTCTGGTATTAGTCCTAAAAGCAGGCATCTTAGAAACATAACCAGATTATAGGGACGCTTCATTACTAAATAGAGAACTTCTACTTAGTCATATGAAGCAAGTGACTAAAAGGTTACGCGTGTTTCTCCAATCACGAATAAAGTCTCCATACTCACAGCTAAGAACTTCCAATCTTTCTTGACATGTAGAGGACTAGAAGGTTCTACTTCATCCACTGAATAATTTCCAAGAAAAAGATCAATCGCATCCTTTAAGAAACACAGAGCAAGATTTAAAATACAAAAGACTTACCAAATACATTTCCCCTCAGTTAAAAGCCTAACTTACTTGTCTAAATCCATCAGAAAAGTTATTTTTGTAGTAACGTATTAGTGAGTTCCAGCCATCCATTATTAAGCCCCACTGAGTTCTCTTCCCAGTTCTGCAAAGAGAAGTTTTGAAAAATATTTAAAACAAACTTCCAAATTCAGGAAGATAATTTCAGATTTGCAATCCTTTTGCTGTTCATATGTGTCCTATGTTTAATGAACCTTTACTTGCCTACATGTAAATACATTTATTTTCAACCCAAACCACTCTGATTCTATCTTGTTCAGTCTAGAGAAGAGAAGGCTCTGATGAGATCTAATAGCAGCCTTCCAGTACCGGATGGGGCTACAGGAAAGCTGGGGAGGGACTTTTTACAAGGGCAAGTAGTGATAGGATGAGGGGCAATGGCTTTAAACTGGAAGGGAGAAGATTTAGATTAGACATTAGGAAGAAATTCTTCACACTGAGGGTGGTGAGGCAGTGGCACAGGTTGCCCAGGGAAGCTGTGGATGCCCCTCCCTGGAAGTGTTCAAGGCCAGGTGGGATGGGGCCTGGAGCAGCCTGGGCTGGTGGGAGGTGTCCCTGCCCATGGCAGGGGGGTTGGAACAAGAAAAGCTGACTTACCTTGTGTAATCTGTCTTTAAGGCACCAGTTCCAGCATATTGTTTGGCACAAGCATTCGCATTATCAGCCCATGCTGTGAATAGGAAAACATTAAGAAAGATTAAGGAAATCATGTACTGTTTGGAAAAAAATGATTGTTCAAACTCTACAAACAACCTACCGTTTTTGTAGATTTTCTCGAAGTCTGCTTGCTCTTCAATTCTCTGTCCAACATGCAGAACACCAAGCCTCTAAAACAAAAAGCATATTAAGGCTCACTAGCAGATCACTGGAAAGATCAGGATTGGCTTTCAGAAAAAGCTGTATTTTTTAAACCAGAGTCTGGCCGATGCATTTCAAGTAAGTAGTACAGTAACTCAAAAATACAAGCTTTTACTGAAGTGATAAAATTACGTTTCTGTTCCAAATGGAAAGCCTCTCTCCTCTTCCAGCTCGCTGAATAAAGCATTTACCTGAAGCTGGGCTTGAAGAGATCGGCGTGCTAACAAGCTCTGAATCACATTGGTCCGATCAAGGCAGTCCATGCAGTTACTGCGGAATATTCCTTCCTGCTGAGTCACAATTTTACCATCGGAATCAACTAGAAAATAACTAACACATACAAACTACTTAAGTATTTATAGATAACAATCCATATAAACAACACTTTCAGAAGTAAATATTCCAGCAAGCAAAGCACAGTTGTCTTGAGCATACAAGGAGTTCTTAGCCATGTCTTTGAACTTCAATGCCTCCCTGAATTCTTCCCCTTCCAAGCTGAAAAACAGCATCAACACCTGAATGTTTAGTAATCTCAGGGCAGCATTCACTCTTAGCATTTTGCCAGCCAACCAGCAATGTTAAGTTAGATGCCACTGGCAAGAACAGCTTCTGGTGCAAAAGTCAGTGACTTACAGGGTCTGGGCTCCAAAGACATTAAGATCATCAGAAGTAATCAGATCTCTATATACTTGGTCACCTGATTCAATTCAGTCACTGCTGCATTAAGTCACATAAGCCATAAGACACGCTTCTTTCAAAAAGGTAAGGCCACTACTGAAAATCTGCTACTGTCACTTACTCTTCTCTCCATTGCATGAGCATCTGGGGGAACCAGATGTTTCCTCTTGCAACTGCATACACTAATTGTTACTTAAATCTTTTTGATCAAGTAAACTAGGTATTTCTGGTAACTGATAATGAACAGATCATTTTAAATACTGAATTGCATGCAAATATTCTGATAAGTGAGCTGCTAAAACAAATATGACAATCAAGTTGTCAGTTGGATATGTGAATTGGACAGAAAGAACTATACTTGTCCTTCTGCCATAGAATGAAGTTTCCAGTTGCCTGCAGGTTTACAGACCATATTCTGTAGATTAAGTTAGTCCATTATGTAATCATGAACTCTGAACATGGACTAGCGCATGATCAGTAGATCCTATACAGCATTTCATGTTTATAAAAGCCTGAGTCATGCAATACTAAAACCAAAAGCCGTAGTAGCATATGCATTTACTTTGATCAGCCTTGTGTTAACAAGACCCATTTTTGTCACTCTTGGAGAAATAGTTTTATTAAACCATATTTTACATTGTTGTATGATTAAAGGAGACAACACCACCTGCGAAATCTTCATTTCCCCCTTTTCTCCCCTCAAGCTTTGCCTAGAACTGATATTAGGATAATTAGTATAGTTGAAGAGTAGTCATTTCTGATTAATAAAATAATTGAAGTGCTGCATTGCACCCTAAAAATTAAAATCACTCACTTCCCCCCACCCCCAAGAAAATCCCATGCCTCCCCTGTCTCTGCAAAACCCAGCAAGCCAGCTCTCCTTTCTGACAGGTCTTTCACAACTGGATTTAACTTGTAGAAAACAGAGTTCTTTACCTCCCTCAGGGTTGCAGAACTATTTTCTAAGAATACTGGAACTCAGATTTTTCTGTTCCTATTTAAACAATAGTGACTCCTCCTTTTTCTTCTTTTCAAGGAAACCTGCTTGTTCTGGATGCTTCCAATGCCAGGTGACAGCAAACAAGTTACACAATTGAATATTCACTCCAAGAATATGATACTTGCTGCACAGGCAACATGCATGCTTATTTCTCCCTGTCTGAAGTGTTCAAAGCCAATTTATTCATCAGCTTCCCAGGTGTTTTTTAGGTTTTTTTTTAGTGGTGGGCAAAGAATATTCCCTATCATCTAGTTAATTTATATTATTCCCACATCCTTCATTCTAGGCAAGAGATTTCACTTATGACACTCCCATGCTACTCCGCAGGTCATCTTATTGTTTTACGTTAGAATATACCACTGCCTGTTTGGTAATGTTTTAGCTGATCTACTTTGTGCTTTAGGCACAATACTTTAAGAACAGGAAGGAAGCAATCAGAAAAGCAGAACAAAATCAAGTTTCCCTAACAATCTACAGGTCTACAAGTAGCAAAGATGAAGCAGTGCTTAAAACAGTCTTGTGGGATTAAGATTTAAGTTGATTTGGACATTTAGTTTACTTTTAAAACTAAATAAAATGGTATTTTATTTCCTTGTTAGCAAGGGCTAACAACCAGTGTCAGTGCCAAGGTTTGGTGCCATGAAAAATCTGTGTTAGTGAAAACACTCCTTAAGAGAGCAGGTGCCTGTGGAAGGAGCACTGAGTGACGGTCTGTAGCAGAATAGTCTGCCATCAACAATACATGGAATTAACTAATGGATGAGAAAATATCACCTAAGGAGAGGACCTTTTTTTACTACCTTCAGCTGCGTGCACGCTCATTTCTTTGTCTAATCTTTTACCGAAAGGTACCAAGGCAGCTCGAGTCACAATGCAGGGCTGCTACGATTCTAAAAACCTTTTTATGGGGATATAAAAAGGCTCTACATCTTACCCACTACCAGGTCTCTAACGTTGCACATGGTATCAGCAAGAGATCAGATATGGAAACACTAGTGCATACCAATGCATCTTCTTTCTAGAATGTTACAGGTCTGCTTTACTGTGCCCTAATTTAAGGCAACAGAAACTGAGAAAAGTGGGTTTGTTTCAACAGTACAAAAGTAAGAACTGCAGATCCTCACCTAAACTCATCTTGCTGTTCTGCTAGTTGATCCATCAAAATCTGAAGTCGATCCCACCTCATCCGACTGCATTCTTTATGGAAGTCAAATGCTACGTATCTGTTCAGAGAGAGAAGCATCTTTTTAGACCACGTATGTACTGCAGTGAAGGTGTCAGAAAACCCCACAGGGAAGGGCTGATTTATAAAACAGGTAGGGACTGAGGATTTGTTTTCCTTTAGAGATGGCTTCCAGCAAATATCCTTGGATTTTGTCAGCACTCTAATCTCCCTGAGGATGTATCCTTAGTGTGCATGGTGACAGCATTTACATTTCTGTATGCGATGCCACTAGTTTGAGGAAGCACACATTCAACTCCAAGATACTCATTCCTTGTTCTGGCTAGTATTTTTCCTCTAGAAAGTACAGAAGGGATATGCATCCAATTTCTTCTCTCTTTCTACCAGGATTCTTTTTCCCTCCTCTGTTCCAGCAACTGCCTTGGTAACTTCTGTTCACCTTGAAAGAGACACGCTGAAATGCAACATGCTTTGCTGGCATGCAGCATAATTCACTTGATAGCTCTCTAGAAACCTGAGACAGGTTCTGTTTCAACAGCTATCCTCCTCTGTCACAAGAACAATAAACAGCTACTGACTTGGAACAAGATTTTAACAGCCAATTCATTTCTGGTAAGACGTGGTGTTTGATTCAACATTTTGTATCTATATATATAGACATATATACGTTTGCTGTGATTCACAGGGCACTATACTCCTCCCTCAAGTAATCATAATCCAAAAATTATTTGCCAAGTTTTCAAGACTATTTGCATGAAGAAAGACCGTGTATATATATACACTGAAGACTCAAGTCTTAGTCTGGCAGATAAACACCGTCAAAACTGATTAACAAAGAAAAGAGATTTTTGGCAGCATTAAGAAAAATGGTCTGGCAAACACCACTTTTTAACATACACAGAAGAATATGCATCTCTAAAACACACCCTGACAGAATGTTACACCTTGGTTTCCACCCCATGACTTCATAGCAAAGACACATAGACTTCTACAACCTTTTTACAGCTTAGGTGTGAGAGTGAGGAAAAAAGCTCAGCTTTAGTAAGAACAAAAGCAAAATCCACACCCATACACCAATAACACACACAGACACCCCCCGAGGGTTGTAAAAGCAGCACACAGAAGTGAGAGACATCTGAAACCACCCTTGTGAAGGCAGCAGCAGAGTATCACACAAGCACAAAAAAGCTTGGAAAAAATTCAAAGTATGTTATGATTTATGAAGGCATCTTGATTATACTCTGCAATTCCTTAGTTAAGCTTGGACAGAAGTGAATCCTTATTAAAACTGGATGCCTTTTTGCTTACAGGTAGAATTTTGTCCTTTCACATAGATGAGTGGCAATAATACTACAGAGCAATTTCAAGGAAAAGACAGATATACATACGCGTGGGAGTTAGAAGCAAGCCCTCCCTCCAGAAGTTAATGAAAGCAAGCACAGGCAGGTTGTAAAACTATGTGCTGCACTCAACATTCCCACGAAGAGCTGGAATTCCTCATTATTAAAGCATATTCTCCACTTTCAGCCCCATGTTACATGGAGGCCTAGACATTTAAATTAAATGTTGCCCTTACTCCTTCCTCCTTTATCTCAATACTGTTTTGCTCACTCTCAGCACTCCCTTACTAAGTCAGCAATGTAACCAAGCCCTTTTGCCAGAAGCTCGTTGTACAGGGTGTGATTTTTTTCCTCATAGCATATTATTAAGCCAACACTGGCATAACTATTGCCTCTGAGGTCCCTTCTTTATTCTGTTTCCTCTTTGTCCCATATTCACTTTACAGTCTCACATCTGCTTAGTATGCAAGCTCTGAGATAGCAGCACTGCAAGTTACTTCATAAAAGTAAAATCCAAACTGAAACGGACAGCTGGCAGAGGCCCCCAGAGAACTGATCACTCTGTGGGTCTCAGAGGGAATGCTCAACTTTTAACACACAATGTACCCTTTCACTTCACACATACCTGACCATTCCATTAGCCATGCTGCTCACCATTTTCGCAAATGTTTGCTCAAGAGGCTTCTCTGAACCTTTTTGGTTAACCTGGGAGAAAGAAAAGGGAAAAAAGAAAGAGGCAGTATTACTCAAAAGCCTACTTAAGAAAAAAACAGCAGCTTTTTCAGGAAAAACAAGTGAAAGCATACCAAGTTGACAATCATTTGCTTTCCATAGCTAATTATTTGCGAGTCAAAATGTCTTTGGAAGCCATCCATCTAGAAGAGAACGGAAATGTGTTGACAGATGTATGCTACCAAGATCTGTGATTTACATGATGTTTCTATAATAGTCTGTTTGATGACACTACCTATGTAGTTTAATAACTAAAAAGTGTTTAATGTTCTGTATTTCTAATTTCACTCCCAGTCCATTTGACTCTCCTTATTAAACAAGGCACAGGTAACAAGCACTGTGCAGTTACTAAAACAGCTGCAAACAAGAAACAAAAGAGAAATTACTTCCATTGATGTCGGGATTTTTTTTATGCTCTGAACTCATCTTAAGGAGCCTGAGGCTTCTTCCTACTACTTTTTAAAAATAAAGCTCAATCCAGTATTGCTGATTTTTATCCTTATGATTACAGTTTGTTACCCTATCATACAAACATGAGCCCAGAAACATTAAAACCCCAAGACACAACACTCACATACATGATTTACTGACTTGCTGATCTGTGGCTTTGGTTTATACTTGAGGTTTGGTCTTTGAGACCAGAAAAAAGGAATTGATCCACGGGTCTGTAAAAGAATAGAAATAGTTTTAAACAACAAAACTTACAAACTCACTTGTAATTTGAAAATAAAGCACACTGGTTTAGCTTATTGGTGTGCAAGCATGTCGTGTATATAATCTATAATTAGAAACAGACAGAGCTATCTGGCTATCTCTCAAGCCAGCGAGCAGTTCCTTACATTGACTTTACCTGAACAAATGATGCTTTGCTCCCCTTGTAATGCACAATTTGTTCAGTTTCAACAAAGTTAGCAGCATGTCCTTCTGAATCAATACCTATGTGAGAAAACAGCTTGTTAACCAGCCAACTGGCTGCAGAACAGCAACAGCATATCCGCAAAAGGCTTCCTACCCTTCCCTTTTAAGATGCACAGAAAGACTGAAAATACTACAGGTCTGCCTGAAGACAGTAAATTAAAACACACCTGTGGCAAAAGTTTAACACAACATGTACAACATTTAAATTCAGGAAGCAGTGCTGTGCTTAACACATTTTGATATTTGCAATCCTAAAAATTTAGTTTAATATGAAATAAAATGGTCATGAGTGCTTTGACACCAAAATATTCACAATACAATAGCAATGGTACTACAGAAACCGACCAAGCATGTTGGGACTAAGAACAGAGAAAGTAATTTAAATCCATTTCCTTGTTTATTTTTAACTTGAAACAAAGTGAACACCACTATTCAGGGCTCCTCTGCCAGCACCAATGATGCTCTTACTTGAATTTACTGCTAGGTCAAAAGGGCTATTACATACTTGCATTTAACTCCAACAAAACCATAAAAATTTTAAAAAGCCCTACAAAACGTTTGCAGTTACCTCATGGAGGAATAAAGAAGAGTTACTTTTAATAAGTACCAGAACGTGCTTCAGTTCATCATACAGGTTGCTAATGTTTTCTTTGGAGCATGGATTTCTTGAGACAAACCATTTTAAGCATTTTTTTTTTTCTCAAGTCATTATCACAGTATCACACAGTATCACAGTATCATAAGGTTGGAAAAGACCTTTGAGATCGAGTCCAGCCTATGACCCAACACCTACACCTACAACTACTCCTACTTGTCAACTACACCATGTCACTAAGTGCTTCATCCAAATTCTCTTTGAACACCTCCAGGGATGGTGACTCGACCACCTCCCTAGGCAGCGCATTCCAATGAACAATTACCCTCTCAGTGAAGAATTTCTTCCTAATGTCAATCCTAAACCTCCCCTGGCGAAGCTTGAGACCGTGTCCTCTCGTTCTGTCACCAGTCGCCTGAGAGAAGAGTCCAACCCCTGCCCGACTACAACCTCCCTTTAGGCAGTTGTAGAGAGCAATAAGGTCTCCCCTGAGCCTCCTCTTCTCCAGGCTAAACAACCCCAGCTGCCTCAGTCGCTCCTCATAGGGCTTGTGCTCCAGCCCCTTCACCATCCTCATCGCCCTCCTCTGGACACACTCCAGCATCTCAACATCCTTCTTAAACTGAGGGGCCCAGAACTGGACACAGCACTCAAGGTGCGGCCTGACCAGTGCCGAGTATAAGGGGATGATGACCTCTCTAGTCCTGCTGGCCACACTGTTCCTGATGCAGGCCAAGATACCATTGGCCTTCTTTGCCACTTGAGCGCACTGCTGGCTCATGTTGAGTTTCCTGTCCACCAGCACTCCCAAGTCCCTTTCCGCCTGACTGCTCTCCAGCCACTCTGTCCCCAGCCTGTAGCTCTGCATGGGGTTGTTGTGTCCAAAGTGTAGGACCTGGCATTTGGACTTGTTAAACCTCATGCTATTGGAGTCAGCCCATCTCTCCAGCCTGTCAAGGTCCCTCTGTAGGGCCCTCCTACCTTCTAGCAGATTGACACTTCCTCCCAGCTTGGTGTCATCTGCAAACTTGCTGATGAAGGACTCGATCCCCTCATCCAGATCATCAATAAAGATATTAAACAGGACCGGGCCCAGCACCGAACCCTGGGGGACACCACTAGTGACCGCCCGCCAGCTGGATGGGACACCATTCACTACCACTCTCTGGGCTCGGCCATCCAACCAATTCCTAACCCAGCACAGAACATTCCCATCCATGCCACGGGCTGCCAGCTTGTCCAGTAGTCTACTATGGGAGACAGTGTCAAAGGCCTTATACATCAAAGGTAAAGTCACATCTACAGATGGGATTCATAGTATTTTAAAATAAATCAATTTGCTATTTTACCTCTTACATAGTAGCGTACACCAGCCCTGAAACAGCTTCTTCTGGAAACAAGCAGCCAGTCAAAGCACTTGCCATTAATAGAACAAGAGTGCATAGTGATAACTAATGAATAACATTAAGGAAAAAAACCCACAAAATGTCATTAGGATGCTTTTAAATATCAATAGATAGGAAATACCAAGTGACCACACTCAAAGAAACTCATGAACATTTCTCATATCAATAACAGTTGAACATTAAACTTGAGAGAGCAATTTAAGGATCTGATTTTACTGAAATAACTTCTTAGTGGCACTGTAACACTTTGGTTTAGGGCTGCTCTTAGCATTGTCATGACTAAAAACGCACTTTTTTGGAATTCCTGGGTTCTCTGAGGTGTTTGGTTAGTATATTTTTTCTGTAATTCCAATACATCACTTCAGCTAATTACTTATATGGTAAAAATAGGACAGAGGAAGGTGTTAACTGCAGTCTGCCAATTGCAATCCACCCAGACTCTTCAACCCAGGACCTGCAGGATAAAAACTGGGTTATTCTGACATTCCCTTTTGCTATCTTTCCTTGCCTCTCCACCTACTCCCACAGCATTTCCCACTAAAAGAATTCACAGGGAAAAAGGACTGGAGATCTGCCAGCTCCTAAGTCCTACCAGAGCAACTGATTCAATCTGGAAGCTGTTCCCTGCACACACCTGAGGGACCTTTGCAATGCAGGAACTAAGCAGAATGCAGCACGAGATGCTCTGTCCAGTCTGGCCAGTCCTTTTCATGCTGCCAGTCCAGGAGCACCTGGGACATTGTTGATCATACACTGCATGAGGAACACTGCTTCCAGAAAGCATTAGGCTTACTTGCAGCATACACCCCTTCTCAAAAATAAACTCATGACTGCCTTGCTAAGAAGGCAGTTATCCAAAGCGTTGGTGCAGGAAGAGCAGCTGGCTAGAAGCAGCGTTCCAGGAGCCTTCAGTAGAACCTCCTTATGCTTTTATTCAATCAATGGGAACATCCGTAAACAGTCCTTCAAGTCAAAAATATTCTCCCTTACTTTAAAGCCAAAGTAAATGCTAAATGAAGGTATCCTTATAGCAACATAAAAAGTACTAAAGCTGATATGAGAACATTTCCCATGTTCACCTTAACCTTCAATCCCACTGAAAGGCAGTTATGCAAATCATGCCTGTAAAATTAAATACATTAAGCCTTAAAAGCAGAATATTCAAGTGAGTTAACATTTGAGTGGGCTATCGAACAATATGTAATGCTCATATCTGAGCAAACTATGACTTAATTCTGACACTGTATTCTATGTTATAGTTGCCAAAATAGCCAATAGAGCACCCACACCAGCAACCACTTTGCTGTTAAGACTATTCAGCACTGTGCTTTACAACATAAAAGGATACATCCGTGCATCACAGGCATAGCAAACCTATGGATCTGAAACACACAAAATACACATTAAAGATATTAAACCCTAGAAGCCAAGACAGATAAATGACTATGCTTTGTCTAGAAGGTTTTGGTTTTTTTTTCATAGTTTGATATACTTTGTATACTTTCCAAGAAAATAACTTCAAAGAAGACAGCAACATATGTAATCCTTATTAGCAGCAGGGAAAAAGTGAAAGTCTAATCCTAATTAAGTGACTTTGACAAAAAACTAAGCTGCTTTGTCCTCCTATACTTTGCATTCACTCTTCAACAAACATGCCAGATAAAAAGGTTTTCAGCTTGTACTTCTTTGTATATGGTATTTGCAGTATCTCCGCAGTAGGATGTAAGCAAAGAAGTAGCAAACAACACAGAAGTATTCCTCAGCGAAGCCTTATGTGATTAGTACTTGAAATGCTTTTTCCAGGGTTTTTCCCTATCCTGCTACCCCTGAATAACTTGGCCTTCCAGAAAGAATTAAAATTAAATCTTTTCAAAACTAGAAGTCAGAAATACCACATCTCATTACCAAAAGCTGTTACTATAGCAAGCCACCTGTTGTCATTATTAGGTCATGCTTCCCCTCACATATCAGTTATCTCCATTTCAACTTCTGCGTTTTGCCTCCTACGTCTGTTTTCACCAACCAGCCACACTTGGCTTGCTTTGCTGTTCCTACCACAGCTCCTCTCTCATTTCCCAAGCTTTGTTTGCTTAGCAGTACCCAAACCATATACCCAGTCATATGCCTCCCGAATATGCACAACAGACTTTTGCCAATTCATATCTTCACATTCCAGCAGCAGTGCACAATTTAGCCTTTTATAACAGTGCTGTCAAACCTAAGAGCACATCTCCACAGGTTACCAAGACAGAAATAGAAGCAGTACGTCATTTGCTTTGATAAATGAGAAGTACTGATACAGAGAAAAGGCTGCGGTAGTGCAGACAGTTTGAGAAGTTTAACACACATCTGAAATCTCTGGAAGGAAGATGCTTAGATCAGTCTGGTCATTGAGGTGCAACAGTTGTGGCTCATGGTTGTGCACTTGTATTTGCTTGACTAAGTAAATTCAAAGGTTACGCTGTGCTAGTCTCCATTTGAAATAAACGGGAAGACTCTGCCACTCATTCTTAATTATCAGCTTTATGACCTATTCACTAGACAGAGTTTAAACTGCACTCAGAAAAATGCTAGCCACTCTTAGAAAAAAAGTGATGAGCTGAACCTTGCCTATACCTAAAGATAAATAAGTAGCTAAACTTCAAAAAAAGCTTGAGAAGCATATGTTGTGCAGTGTAACTTCCCCTTTGGATTATATTACCACTGTGTCAGCACAGTAGCTTCAATTGCAGACATTTCCAAAGTGATGACTTTACTACAGGTACTACTGAGGACACTGACATAAAGTTGGAAGTTTGAAAGGAAAAGACTGTCCCTGTACTATGTCACTGTACTGTACTAGAAGATGGATAGCCACATTATACTAGATTCTAGAGATAGAATTACAGGTATCTTGTATACTTAAAGTAAAAATATATTCAACCTCCGTTAATATAATCATTACAAAGTGCTTACCTCTGGCTGAGCAGCAAATTCTCTAAGAAGATGTCCATTCCATACAAACCGTGGATCTGCCTGCAGCAAGTAAAAAGTCAACATGCTTTAGTGACTGTCAGTGCTGTTAAATTAAACGTAAAGGGAATATCACAGTATCTATGCGTTATACAAGTGTAGGTGAACAGGGGTACACTGAGATGGAAAGTCCTTCCTTCATCAGTTCCATTAACAGCCTCAACTACAAATGTAAACTGAAAAACATTTAAAAGAAGAGCAGTTCTCTCCAGTCTTTAAGGGTGTTGCCTGATGCTTCAGGCACACTGAACCATTAACAACTGAGCTGCTGTATTGGAAGAACATTCCGGTGCTTGCCCCAAGCAAACAGGACTTGAAGAGATTATCCAAAATTAAGAGGAGCAAAGTAACACTCCTAAAATGGGCAGAAGGTCAAAATGAAAGGAGTCCTATATGCAGTAATCAAAAAAATCTGAGAACTGAATGTTAAACAGTACTTGTAGCTTAAAAGACAAAAGTATTTATACTCTGCTGCATAAACGATCCTCTTCAACTTTGCCATTCCCTATTCCTAATTCACCTCTGAAGTTCCTTAGGCAGATTGCTGAGCACATTCCAGAAAGCTACCAGATTAGTCACAAAAGTGACACTTGCTGCAGAATATAGTGCAGGTTCCAGGGAAGTGGCATAAATCTCAACTTTAAGATGAGGCAGGCAGACAATACATAAAAAGAGGATGAGAGTTAATGCAAACACAACATTGTAACAGTCCTTTGTTTAGAAAACAACAAATACACCTTGACTTCCAAGGTTTCAGTATTTCAGTGCCTAGGCAGTTTAGATCTTGCTTACACTGCAGTACAGTAAGTTACCAGACTAAGGATTCTGGAACCCTGGAAGCACAAGAAAGATTTAAGCTCAAATTGTATTTAGCCATGTGATTCCGTTGCCTTTAAAACAAAAGCAGCAAACTAAACTCATGCTTCAAGCATAAGGAGCACACGTAGTTCAGACAGAATGCAACATACTAGGCCCAAAAGTCATAAGACCCACAGTTCTGTTCCACGTTCTCCTGTAAAAGAATTCCAAGACAAGTGTCATTTATTCCACTTTGAGGTTCATCCCCCCCATGATTCTGGGTCAGAGGAATTACTTGCTTACTGTAATTTTTGTGCTTATTTCCTTCTTGTTGCAATTAGAAGCTGTCAATATTGAAGTCAGAGACAAAAACTTTCATTTATTTTGAATTTTTAAAATCCATTTAAAAGAATGACTTCAGGAAGTATTTCCAACTGCCTGAACTAGAAGTCTGACATCACATCTGAACAGATTTCTACAACTTCATGCTACTAATGAGCTATTAGACTTAAGGAAGGGTGGACTGCTACACTCAGTCACAACCTCTAACAGTTTCACTAGAACTCCACAATGCTGAACAAACATGTACTGAAGAATTACAGACCAGCAATTTCCACTCTTATTCCATGCATCCCCTATGAAGCAAACTCAGATTGTAACTTGACTCAGTGTACTTTGCCCACTTGCTTGGTTGCTTCCTTCTCCTCTCACTGTCAGCTTCTTCCAGAGAACTGTCCCAGTTCAACTCAACTGATAAAAATCAGAGGCAATCTATTTACACAGTTCAGCAGCACTGTGCCATTTTTAGCTACTTCTATTACAAGGATGTGCATCTAAGCAACATGTAAATCTGTTTCACCAGTTTAAATTAAAATTAATGATTAAAACAGTAAAGTCATTTTTAGTTTGAGGACCATAAATGCTTTTGCAATATCTGCTACCATTTAGCATTTTATTTCACTGCAAAAAAGATTTAAATCTCAAGTGTAATAGGACCACTGATTTCAGCCCCATCACTCTAAGCTCTATGTAAAGTCTCCTTTAATTTGTGATTGACTTCATATCATTAACCACCAGTTGCATAAACAAAATCTAAGTTCTGCAGTGTCTGAGACGGACACCAAACAGAAGCGAAATCCTTACCCTCTCCAAGAGGCTCATTTCCTGGAACTCTGGGCTTGTGTTGGCCAACCGTTGCAAGGTGTGTGTTAGGTCATACGTTGTTGAGAAGTAAAATCCATCCACACTCAAGACATGAGTAAGCATTGATAAAAATACTTTATTGTCCTGCAACTGTTGAGAGCAAAAAAAAAAAAAAAAAAAAGGACAGAAGAGCTCATTTATTACCATCGAAATACCTTATTCATGAGCTACCGCTACTTTTTGAAGTGATGAGATGAACTTTGCTAGTGCTCTAGCAATACATGACATCACCCAGAGATTACCATACAAGGAGGAAACCATGAGATTGCAATTTTGATACCAGTTCACTGCACCCAAATTCTGCAAGAACAGTCGACAGCAGAGAACAGTATTCCTGTGAGGTAAATAGCTACTGATATTAAACTAATATTAGCGACTTCCAAGCAAAAAGGAAGCCATTATTGTCCCTGAAAACCAGTCATAAAACCCCAAGACAAAATGGCAATGCAAAAGAAAATATATAACTTAGTGTCAAGATTACCCCAATAACTACTTCCTGTTCTCATTCAAGTTTTGGTTAATCTTATTCCTTTTCTTAAGGAGCATTAGATTCCCTTTCACCTCCATTGGCTTAACACCCTTATCTAGTTTTCTCAATTCAAAACGTATTTATTTATCATCCTTTCCCTCCCTCTCAAAAAAAAGAAAAAAATAAATCAATTCTTCCCTGCTGGGTAATTATGTAATTGAACAATTCAATAAACAAAGCAAGACAAATAATTAGATGATGGCAAGGCAGCTTATTCTAGCAGCTATCAGAATAATAAAGCTGCAAGGAAGATAACAATGACCATTGTGATTTTGTGGACTGGTTCAGGGAGCCTGGCTTGTAACAGGCTGCGTTTGTGCAACCTTTAACAAAGCAGCACTAAAACACCTCTGCAGTATGCCAGGCAAGCAAAGCCCTCATGAAGGTCCTTGGAGGAGAAAAGATGATACAGGATTTAGGAACAAGAACAGAGATGCAGCAAGACTCTCCACCTCATCCTTCTATACTGTACAAAAACAGACAATATGCAAACCAAACTTTGGGCATTCTAAGTTGCACATTGAGAGTTTGCCATCTTGCACGACGTAATTTAATATGCATCTATAACCAAACATTACATCATTTAAAGTAGCCTGAAAAAATTAAAGAATAAAGTATAGTTGAAAGAGCTTCTTAAAAATGTCTCTAGTTCCATCACATTAGGCCCAGTGATAACAGACATTAACATAAGATAGGATTCCCCACACTCCCCTAATCAGTCCACCTACCTGAATATCAGTTAAGTGCAGCATGGTCTTTTTGTAGGAGAGGATGTCAAAGTCCGTTGCTTTCCAGATTGTATGATTGAAAATCTCACCTACTTTTTTCTTTTTTGTTATTACAATAAGATACGTGCCTTTAAATCAGAAAAAGCAAAGTTATTGTTTTTTTTTTTTTTTCTTTAAAAATAAATGCACATATTAAGAAAAGCAGCCTATAACCACACCAGAAAACTGAAACCAAGAGCAAAGAGTGAGGTTTCTTCAAGTTACACCTAGGATTTCACGTTCTTACCAGTAAGGGGGTGGAATAGAAACAAAATACACTTGCTCAGCTACTCACCTCTCTATGTACATAGATCTTGAGCTACTCAGCAAGTTTAAGGAATTTTAAAAAATGGATAAGATGTGTCAGCTACTCTTACTTCAGACCAAAGACAGTCTGAAAGTCTTTAGGCTTGGAAATACAGAGGCCAACAGTCTTGAATGTGGCCTGGAAAGCACAGGGCAAGTCAGAAATACACAAACGCATGCTTTGCAATCCAAAAAGCCTGTTCATCTTACGAAAAAAAAGTATTTATCCTATTAGGATAATTGGAGTGAAGAGAAAGAGGTTTCTTTTAATAATTTAAGATGGGAATGTTGCTGTTTTTCTGGTTGCATAAGTAGAAAAGCAAAAACCAATCATGACGGTTCACTCAATGCAATTAATTTACACTTACTTTCCGCATCAGGTGTATTTGTGACAGCGACTGTTCAGATCTGAACACTACTGAGACACTTAGAAAGAGCAGATGGCTTATTCTTACCTTATCCTACAACTCCCTAAAATTTAGAATTGTTCCAGTCTGTCCTTTTTATTTTTCAATGTTGAATTTTCTTTGTATTTGTAGGATAGTTGAAAGACAATCATTACAGGAGCAGTTGCATCTACTAGTCTATCACCTTGTCACTCAGTTATTTGCATACCAAGAGTATTGACTTAAAGTCAAACTTCACAATCCAATATTTGACTGCTGCATCAAATCCTACAGCTAAAATTAAAACAGTTGTGAAGGGGAAGTAGATGAAGTCCTCTGCACGCATTTGAAATGCACTCCTTGAAACTCAATAAGCTGTCAGTTCATCCTTTCTTTAGAGCAACTAGTGGTTTCAGAAGTACATGAACATTCATGGTAAACTATATCTGGACACCCCCATGCTCTAACAGCCACAAGGAAAAGCCATCATATGGATGCAAGTGTAACATCAGATACTTGCAAATACTATTTTTGTCTTTAAAGCTTCTTGCCTAAGTAGTTTCTGTTTTCCTTACCTGCCACCAATCGGATTGTTCCCAAAATACCATATATAGGCCTTGTAACAGCTGAAGGGGGAACATCTTTCTTAACTGAAAAGCAGAAGAAAAAAACCCACCAGAATTTCAGACTGCAGCTTTCATTACTATATCCAAAAACTATTAAACTAGGTTTGTCAGAGCTTTTTTTGCTAGAGTCTCAAGTATAAGCAGCAATACATAAGAACTTCAAAGCCTGATGCAGGGCAGGGAGAAGGATGTGGAAGCATTCTAACTCAATTTTTCATGTTGGTTAACCAAAACAGTCATTCAATTGAATAAAATCAAGCTCATTACATGATAGCACAGGAAGCAGACTCCTCAATGTATTGACCTGCAAGGTTCCAGAAACTGTCTGTTTTGAAGCCATCATGACATCCAGCACAAACCAACCACAAAACCTTGTGCCTCCAGCTTATTTCCATTTCAGAAGACCTAGTTTACCTTTTAAGTCTATCTCTGCAAAACTATCAACAACAACATAGATGTGGTGAGGGATGCGATATTCCAAATAACATACCACGTGATCCAAAAGGTACCCAAATATCAACTAGAAGTCCTAGTATGTTAAACTTTCATTTAGTCTCATTTCTAGAATAGCAAAAGGGATATTAAAGAAGTTTTAAAAAGCATCTCCAAAACGCTCACTCCAGAGCTGGGCATTTTTCCAGAGCTTGGAGAACAGAGAAAGATAGGGCTTGATTTTAGCTTTGCTTTAGACACCTTGCAGGTTCATGTGATAAAACACCAGTAATGAGAACAAAGACTAATAAAAGACTTGGTACAGTTGTCTTCATAGTTTTAAAGGGAAAACTTCGAAGGAGAAATTGAAATATTATACTACAACATCGAAGTTATCAGTGGGATGGGCATGCTGCTCTTAGATGAGATATACAAGAAACCTAACAAAAGGAAGAGAATGACTGTTCTTTTTTAATCCATTACTGCAGCATTTCTGTATGCTTAGAGATTCTGAGGTGTAAACTCCTGAAGTATTAAAAGGGAAGTCACCCATTGCCTTCATTTCATGTTGACATTTAATGCAAGTTCTTTGATTGTTATTACGCATTACTTTCACATTCTTTAAAAAAATTAAACTAAAATTTTGAAGACTTCAGTATGCTTAAGACCATTTGCACTGGCGTTTGAATTCAGATTTGCAACAGAACTAAAGGGATTTTTACTGTTCTTGTTTCCAGAGGCTTTATGAAAATTCAGGTTTCAGTATTAAAGAAAACACAGCACTAAAAGAATTGGCAAAAGCTGCAGAAGCCCAGTGTTCAACCCTTCCCATATTTAATCTTAGACTTGTAGCACCAATTGCAACCAGCTTGTATGAGTCAGTTTTTACTGTTGTGATGCAGTTTTACTAAAAACAGGCAAGCGCTATCACGCTTGTTACCCACAGCATCAATCCCACAGGGAGAAGACATTTCAAAGTTCTTTGCAGGACAAAATACAAAACATTATTTTAAAACAGTAACTAAACATAAAAAGAATTTTTCCAGTATCAATTTAAGGTTCTAAAGATCTTCTGGGAGTGCCTAGAGCAAAATAATAGACAAAAGAGGTCTATACCGAGAAATACTGTTGAGAAGCGTACCTGTAAGGGTGACTTCTGTGGAGACTCTATCAATAGCAAGCACATCATCCGCTCCATCATCGCAAGCTTCCACATAGAACTTCTCTGGTGTTATATGCCTTTAACAGAATGGATAGGTAAAAGGAATTAGTTTAGTTACACTTATGTTGAGTTGGTTTATATTTAAATTCTTCTTCAGCAGGTGAAAACAAATTTTAAATTGCAAAACCAAAATTCTCATGGGATTACTTCCCCACACACACTGGTGTTGCCCATGTATAAAAACCAAATCAAACTAAGCAGTTCCTGCAAAACACACAGCTGGTTTAATAATCTTTATTCATATTCAATACTGAAAGTTAAAGTCACAGAAGTGAACATGTGTACGTAGTGGCCCACCTGAACTATGTCACTTAAAAGCCTGATAAACCAAAAGCAAACTTCAAACTAAAAAGTTTTTTAATGAAACACTTCCAAATATCTCACAAACTTAAGCACCACGTCCCTGATGCAAGTTTAGTAAACAAATATTGCATCAAAGTGATAAAACCATCTGTTTCACATGACAGTGTTCCAAGTATTGCAAGAATCCACTAGAAACAGCACAGGAAAGGAAAACAGAGAAGCGTTAAAGTCACACACTAGTTTAACAAAGCTGGTGTCTCAACATTACTGTTCCCCAGGTCTGTCTGTCCCACATGGGGCAACCTGTATCCTCACCATGAAGCATACTAGATAAATCACACACTGGAATCCTCAACATGAGAAGCATTATGGAACAGTTGGAGCGGGTCCAAAGGAGGTCACAAAGATGACCAGAGGGCTGGAGCACCTCTGCTATGAGGCTAAGAAAGTTGGGGTTGTTCAGCCTGGAGAAGAGAGGACTTTGGGGAGACCTCATAGCAGCCTCCCAGAACCTGAAGGGGCTACAGGAAAGCTGGGGAGGGACTTTTTACAAGGCCTTGCAGTGACAAGACGAGGAGGAAGGGTTTTAAACTGGAAGGGGGAAGGTTTAGATCAGACATTAGCAAGAAATGTTCCTTGTGAGGGTGGGGAGGCACTAGCACAAGTTGCCCAGCGAAGTGGTGGCTGCCTCATCCCTGGAGGTGTTCAAGGCCAGATTAGACAGGGCTTTGAGCAACCTGATCTAGTGGGAGGTGTCCCTGCCCATGGCCATGGGGTTGAAACTGGAACCATTCTATGATTCTGTGATCCAGTTCAGACTTCATACTATCTTTCCTTTAGATACTGTATGCAGTACAACACTAGCCATAAAATTAAAGTCTTTGGAACTGTTCCTTAAAAATCCACCTGTTGATATACTCGCAATAAGCCAGGCATATTATACCATGCAACAACACAAGAGTTATGCAGAAATGACTTGGGGTTGTAAATAGAAACGCTAAACAAACTAACAACCCCAAACACTCTTCATCTAAAGTTTTTAGCTCTCAATTACTTTTCTTAATTTAAGGCTTGACAAGACTAGGGGTCAGAGTTTTAAATATCTTATTCTGGAAACTTATTATGCAAGATAGATATTTTTAGGCTTCTTCTCCCTAAATAGATCTTACATTTATTCACATCTTTTGTATATTTTTTTTTAAATCTTCAGAAAGCTGAATTTGAATCTGAATTGGATCAGAAGAGCCCTTTGAAAAAGGTCTAGAAGATCTCTTAACATGTCTAACACCCCCCATCCTCCACCCACTAAAAGCAGGGCCAATTTCAAAGTTTATCCAACTTTAAAGTTAAACCTTATTTCTTAGCGTGTGCTTTAAATTTCTTCAAGGATGGGGATTCTACAGCCTCCCTGGGCAATTAGAGGAAAGCCAGAGGAGACCAAATGCTTAACTGAACAGAAAAAAAACCCAAATGAAAACAACAAATCCATAACAACAAACTATGAAGCAATCACTAGTTAACTGTTCATCAGGTAATTCAACTTATTTAAAGGAAAATTAGTCTATGGGTCCTAAAATGAGAAAGAAAAGCATTTCTGTTGTAAATCAGCTTTCTAATCTTTCCTGTAATGGTATGAAATGCTTTATCTTTGAAACTAAAAACATTGCATTTTTACTCCAAACTTACATTTGTCAAACACTGAAGCCTTAAAACCCTTACTTTGCCTTCATTGCTTATGTTTTTGATGAAGAGCACACGCATCCCTGGCTCTTTAACGGGGTTTCAGAGCAATAATGAGAGACACTTTTAAAGTGAAGACCAAACAAGCTTAGACAGACAGAACAGGCCAGACAAGCTTAAGGACATTTAAAAGCCCTCCAATTAAAGAATTTGAAAATAAATCAGGATGTACTCTTTAAGGAGTAGTCAAAAACCTATTGCTTGTTGGCAGGAGACAGTAGTAGATATTTCCACAAGAGAAAGCTGCAGCCACTCAACTTCCCTTGGTTTAGTCAGCGGGCTTTTTCTGGGAGGTCAGTTGACGCACAAGACTCCAGTTAAAAAAAATGGGCAAAAGACACTGTAAATTTTAATACTGGACCTGTTACGTCTTTAACACAGATGTTTGTGCACTCTTACTCATCCGTTCTATCTTAAGCAATAGAAGTTGAAAAAAATCTTTTAATGTAGCAGATTGTAAAAGAGAGCCAAATTAAAACAGTGACAATGATGGTTTCAGTTTTTGAACACTGTATAGAGAAGCAGCATAGACAAGACACCTACGCTGACCATACAGAGCATTTCCACTCATGATCAGTATTTTTAATAGCTTCTCTTTTCATTCTAAAGTGCAACAAGGGCATGACTGTAACCTAGTCACATCACTGAGATTCACTTGCATGTTACTTAAAGCCTGTTTTCAAACAGCTGAGAAAAAGCTTACAGGTGTAGAATATTTGTTATATAAACAAATATTCTATTTACTACACAAGAATAATAATTTCTCCCTATCTTTTACCATCATCATCCTCAAGTTAAGAAAAATGAGAGAATTAAGGCTGCCAGTGCAAATTACACCTGGTCTCTCAATGTGTCTTAGGTCCTGCTTTGCTAGTCCAGCCCTCAGCATTCCCTCTCTCCCTCAAATCCTAGCCCATACATCACCTCCTGCCACTACCTTTGCCTAAACTACATTTTACTCTCAACATAGACAGAAAAGAAAACTTTGCATCAAAGTTACCCTTCCTAGAGTCTTCTTCAAGACCAATTTTGCTGACAAAAGTGTCACGGAGATGACAAGACAAGCAATCCCCATTTTTAGTTCAGTGGGCCAAATTGGCTCTAGGCTCCAGCAGCTTGCAGCACACTGGAACAGTCTTGGCATTGACTGTTTTGGAGTTTTGGGTGATTTTGAAGTCTTTTGTGGGGGAGCAGGAGGAAATCAAGTTGCCAGTATATGAAGTTGAGAGAGAACTTAAACAAGTACTTCGCTATAGGGATCCCCATTAAGAACTGCCTAGAATACAACTGCAAGACCACAAACTGAAAAGCCCAACACCCTGAAAAATGTCAAATCCTTGCTTCAGAAGGAGCGGGAGAATTCGTGTTCTTTGAAGTTTTTAACAGAAAGATGATTCACTTCGTCCTTCCTTTGAGTAAACAGCTGAAAGTTTTCTAAAATAAATATAGTTGAAGAGGCCAAGACTCAAGGAGGTTTCAGCCCAAATGCTGATTTACAAACTTCCTAATTACCAGAACTAGTAGGCTCATTCTCATTTAGATGACCTTTCCAACTGTAAGACTGTTATAACTAAGATGATTGCCTCCCACTTCTCTCTCAGGGGGGAAGCTGATGAACATGGCCTGCAAGAACGATGTTTTCCACAGACCGACTCAGTACCATATCTTGTACATCTATCAAAAGCTTAGAAAGATAACACACATGCTTACTTTACTGATCTGAGAAGATATTAAAATCTGAAAGAAGGATCATTCACAACGATTAGCAGTCTGCAGATGGATTAATTCTGTTCTGTTAATGAAATAAGTAACAGATGAAAGTCCAAATATTAACAATAATAATGCAGAAATCATTATTTTCTAGAAGCCCCAAATCTCTGTAGTTACTTTTGAAACTAGTTTTCATATACCAAGCTATAACCTTTGTTTTTGACACATGTTGTCACTGGTGCCTATAACAATCCAAAACATCACAAACTCTTAACAGCACTATCTTGCTTCCACTACAGCACAAAAAGCCTTCACAAAAGCCCAGTTGCTCTCATTTACTTCTTTTCAAACCTGACCACCATTATTACGGACTACTTCTCATTGTTGCTAAATAACAAAGGGAGTGAGAAATGGAAATAGTTGACATTAATAACAAGTTATTGTATTCAACAAAAGGAAAGATATTGAAACACTGCAACCACCAAATTCAAGTGTTACTGAAGGTAACTTGAATCTCATTTTGAAAATCTTCTCCAACTGAAACTGTGTGGATCACTGCCAAATGACAGAGCTACTCATTCAGTAGATTTCATCTCTATAATTCAAAGTGAGGGGGGAAAAAAGTATCTACAAGTGATTTAAGATGACCTAGAAGAAAAGCACAGCACAGTTACATGTCAGGCCTTAATTTGAGTTTGGTCGTGTTTTTTGTTTGGGGGTGGCGTTTGTTTGTTTTTCTAAAAATAAAAGTCACTTTTTAATTATTTCTGCTCACATTACTGAAGAAGCAGTCAAGAGGAGAACTTACGTAAAAAGAGTGCACAGAGGCTTTTAACCATCTTGCCCTTAAGAAGCAAAAAGAAAATTCAGTAAAACTCACTAAAATTAAGTCTTTTGATTTTCTAGTTTCTTTAGTTTAGGCGTTACCACTCTTGTGAAATCATTCTGGCGATTGATGCAAGTGAGTACATAGTACTACTACATAGTATTGTAGTAAACCAAGAGAAAACTAAATGGCTGTACTGAAGTTACTCCACATACTCTCCCAAACTGGGCTAAGTACTGCATTGCAGCGTAAGTTTTTAAATGCAAGAGGCATTTTTAACATCCAGATGAGGGACAGTTTCACATGGGCCTGAGAAGAGGGGAAAAAAGGACAAGAACATCTATGCCCAGCTAGAATCTGAATGAGAGCTAACTCAGTATCTCTTTTTTCTGTAGTTACTTCAGTAGCATCCAAGTCATGCTTTGAATACAAGATGTTTTCCAGATTCATAGTTGAGTGTCTGAGCAAGGCTGGTGTTACATCCAGAATCGTTTAGTCTCCAAAATTTTCTGAAAGTTCCCACAAAAGCAAAGATACCTTAAAGCAAGAAGCTTCACAATTTTTATATTTTTTTTTCTTGTTAGCTACTTGTTAGCTACTCTCTATTCTTCATAATACAGTTCAGGTTCACTGTATTCCTATGCTTCATGAGAAATCAGAAGAAGTCATCATACCTCAAAACCCTTGAGTTGCATCTTAGGATCCTCTAAGAAAAATCACTTTCAAGGACCTCTTTTTAAAGATGTTGCCATCTCTTTTGAAGCCATTAATCAAAATCAGAGTTGTCCCATTTAATAATCCAAGGCAAAAAGCTGCCTTACAAAAGAAAGTCTTGATTCCCAACACAGAAACACAGAAGAAAAAGCAAACCCAAAAATTTTGCTTGTATATATTATGTATAAAGCCAGCTTAATTTACAGTTAAGGTAGTCTTTTCCAGTTTGTGTATTTCTTGTGAAGTTTCACTTCATTAGTTTATAATATAAAGCTGTGATGCACATCATGAAGATGATGCAGTGTTGCATCCCACATTTTAATTAGGCAGATCTAACAGACAGGAATATTCCTGTGTTGAGACACAGCATGAAAGAGGACCCATCATGCTCTAATGGCCACTAAAGATAGTGCTTCACTCAATACCACTTAAGCCTTCTAGGCCTCAACATCCAAGCCCTTACTTCAGTAATTGATTATTTCATCATAAATACTTAACATTACTCTAATGCAGGAAACTTTGATGTCAGTCTCTAAATGCTGTAATGAAGGAAACCGAAGCACATCCTGTACCGCACAGCAATGCATTTGTTGTACTCAAGACACCAAAGGGGTCTGCAGTGAGATAAAGGAAAGACACTGGTATATGCAGAGTCCCAACAGCACATTAAGTAACACTGGTAACATGCTGGTGCTTTCAACACTCCAGAGATTCTAGATTTTCTAGGTGAGCAGGTGTGCTATTTATATGTCTACAATAAATATCACTCAAAAAAAAAAAAAAACAGCTCAAGGAACTGGAACATCTCCCATGGAGCAGTAGCTGCTGCAGGGAGAAGAAAGGGACTATAATCCCAGGATCAGAGAAAAACAAACCAGTAATAGAAATGTTACTTAAAAAAAAAAAAAAAGGTACATAGTAAAGGCATAGCTTCATAATAACTATTTCCAGTGACATTTCACTTAGGTTTACAAATAAGTTACTGTATAAGTTACTGTCCTCCTCAACCAACATCCCTGAGCTTCACCATCACAGCCACTTACATTAAGCAGAAAAACAAAAAAGATGCGTAGCTATTCTTTCTAAACTATTATCCAAACTGAAGACTCATTTTAGAAAACAAGAATACAAACCAACCAAAGACAAGATGCACTTCTGGACCTCTCCTCAAATACAGACAGATTAAAGGCACTGTATTCAAGTGCAGTAGCGACTGATGACTGAGCAGTTCATGCACAAAGCATGTGGGCATAATGAGTTAAATCTGAAACACAGCTACAGTTGGAGACCCACAGGACACCAAGAAGGCCATCAGCAAGATAAATCTTCACTCAAGTACTAAGAAAAAAAATGTGATTTTAAGCAAGTCAATACAACAGCCACGATTCTCCCTATTCTGCAAACAGCTTTACCCATCAGATTTTATTGATTAACAGGACTGGCAGCTTCACTGCCATCCATTAGCTTGCCACCTCCAATAGCTGTTTGAATTTGACAATTTATTCTTGAGGCTACGAGAGGAAGTTAAATAAAGTGCAGCAGTGACACAGGTGACACAATTATGGATAGCAGTTGTCAGGTTAATAGTTTCCCTCAATAATTGCTGGTGTAACTCAAACAGTTCCAACAGTAGCACATATGCTAGACATCAGCATTTTTACCGGTATCACCTGAGCTTGACTGATGACACTGGTCAAGGCACAAAGGGTCTGAGTCACTACTTTTGATAACAGGAGAAACACAAGAGGTTTGCATCCACAGCTGGAATTTGCAACTGGATGTACATAACGGGACCCCGCAGAAATCAGTGAAGCTGCACATAGGGCCACTGGGTTACCCAGAAAAGATGCAGCTGCAAAACCTGAACTTTCCATAGTGAAAATAAGAATTCCGTTTAAAAACAAAACAAAACACTGTTACCACTAAATCCCCAAACTGCACTCTATCTGGATTTCTCAGAACATTGTCCTTTGACCTTGTTTGTATGTCTGACTCATCACCCGAGTTAAGGCCCTATATCTTAAAATGCTTGGCAGAAAGAATGTATCAAGTTGTGATAATACCAGCAATAACAGGGAAAAAAAGCCTGTTTATCAGAACAGAAAATAATTTTGCTTTCAAGTTAAAAAATCATGTTAAACTACATTTGACACAGCCTTGTTCTAAAAAGATGAAAACTTACTTTTAGTTAAGATTAAATGAGAGAATCTTTACTAGCCTGCATCCAGAAAAGCACTTCCACTTTAAAAAAAATCCTCAGTAAGGAGGACTGTGTACTACAAGCCACGTAACTGCTACCCAGACAACTCACCTCTTCTCCTCTGCAGGCAAAAAGCTCACAAGTTCAGCTTAAAGACAAATACTGTTTAGGTGACAAGAGGAAAAAACCTTTCTGCTAAATAAGCAAGTCTTTCAGCCATCACTGATAATCTTACTCTCCAGTGTCTGTGTACCCTCAAAGCTGCCTAATCAAAATAGGGAAAGAAGCCCAGTGATTTTTAGACATGTACCGGCATTATGACAAACTGTTTATACAGATCTCTAAGAAAGATCAAAGTATGTTTCCTCTGAACCCAAAAGATGACTGTCAAATGAAATTTAACAGAGCATTAAGTACAGTTAAATCAGCCTTAAAAAAAATCACTTTCAGATACTGCTGCCCAAAAATGGCATCACAGTAACTCAATTACAGAGTTGCAAGCTAATATTTAGAGGTCAGAAGCCTGGGAACGCCTTCAGGGCACACAAGGACATTTCACTATTGGCTTCCGACAGCCATGAAGAGTCTCATGCTCAGAGTAATTTTTCCAAGAGTTTCAACTGGCCAGCACGAGAGCTGATAATGGGAACGCCTCTTTGGTTTTAACTTTGTATTGCTTTGGTTATGCAACTTCTTTTGCTGTACAAAAGGCAGCAAGCAAACATCTGGCATATCCAAGTTCAAAGGGTTACATTCACCACTAAAATGTTTCTTTTAACAAAAAAAAAATTACACCAGGAAGGTGAGAAGAAACTGTTTGAAGAGTCACAGAAGGCACTACATAGGGACCCCCTTAAGTTAAAAATCATCAATCGGCACCAAACCCAAACCACAACCCCCGTGTCACGAAGGACTGATGAGTAAGGAAGCTCGAGGAGCCTTCTGCTGGCGAGCAACACTGCACAGACAGAACCATACGTTCGCATCACCACCCGGGTTTCTACAAGAGTTACCTACAAAGAGAGCAGAAGCCAAACTGGGCTCCCTCCTCCTCACAGACCGGCGCTCCCAGGGCAGAGCCCATCCGTGGTGCCAAGCCGGGCACCGAGGTCGACCTGCTCGCATTGCCCCTCCTCTCCTTGCCAGAGCGATCCCAGACAGTGACGATACCAGATCCCTAGAGTGAACAAAGCCCCCTCCCTGTCGCCCCGGCCGCCGCCGCTGTCTGGGGCCAAGCCTTGACCGAGGAAGCGAAGGGAGCGGCGGCCCCGGGGCGGGGACAGAGCCGCAGGGCGGCGGGAGCCCGGGAAGGGACCTGGAGTACAGTGTCCAGTTCAAGAATCTCCAACATAAGAAGGATTTTGAGCTGTTGGGACGGGTCCAGAGCAGGGCCATGAAGATGATGAGAGGGCAGGAGCACCTCTGCTGTGAGGACAGGCTGGGAGAGCTGGGGTTGTTCAGGCTGGAGAAGAGAAGGCTCTGGGGAGACCTCATAGAGGCCTTCCAGTACCTGAAGGGGCTTCAGGAAACCTGGGGAGGGACTTTTTACAAGGGCAAGTAGTGATAGGATAAGGGGGAATGGCTTTAAATTGAGGGGGGAAGACTTAGACAAAACATTAGAAAGAAATTCTTCCCAATGAGGGTGGTGAGGCGCTGGCTGGTTGCCCAGGGAAGCTGTGGATGCCCCTTCCCTGGATGGGCCAGGTGGGATGGGGCCTGGAGCAGCCTGGTCTGGTGGAAGGTGTCCCTGCCCATGGCAGGGGTGTGGAACCCGATGGACTTTAAGCTCCCTTCCAGCCCAAACCATTCTGCGACTTTAAATACTGTTTGGTTCTACAACCTCCTGTAGCAGCAAATTCCCGAAATTCACTCTGTACTCGGGAGGTGTCCCTGCCCATGGCGCGGGGTTGGGACTGGATGGGCTTCAAGGTCCCTTCCAACCCGAACCATTCTATGATTCTGTGACAGCAACCCCGGCCCCTTCGGCGACAGAGCCGCACTCCACCCCCCGCGGGCTCACTCACAGCTTCAGGTTGGCGTAGGCCGCCGCTGCCGTCGCTCCCGCCGCCGCCATTCGCCTCCTCCGGCCGCCGCCGCCGCCGCTACCGGCTCCGCGTCGCCTTCACCCCCGCCCGGCCCGAGAGCGACGGGGCCCCGCGCGGGACAAACCTCCTCAGGCGCGCAGCGAGAGCCGCAGGGCGGGCACCGCCTAGGGAGGCAGGGAAGGGAGGAGGGGGCGGGGCTGGGCCGGCTCGTCGGGCTTCGCGATTGGCTGAACCGTCTCCCTCTGGCCCCGCCCCCGGCCACAAGGGGTGGGGGGATTTGGAGGCGACTGGCGGGGATTGGCCGCTGCGCGGGTGGGGCCGTATAAGCCCCCCCCGCGGGAGGGGAGAAATTGCTTTTGATTGACTGCCCTTGGAACAGCAGCCCCACCTTCCCCCTACCCTCCCCCCCCCCCGCCCGCCTCCTATCTGTGTTGAACTACCAGTGGCGAGCGCACTACTTTCGAGCAGGGCCAGTGGCGCAATGGATAACGCGTCTGACTACGGATCAGAAGATTCTAGGTTCGACTCCTGGCTGGCTCGAGCGCTTGTTTTTAATTTTGTTCACTCTTGTTCTCCAGCCCGAGGGTGCTGCCTGCACCCCCTCCTCTCCCGAACAGTCTGCCACTCCCCTCCAGACCCGCCCCAGCCACCCTCTTTGCCCCAGGGTGGAGATCTGACAGGGGAAGGGGTCTCCAGAGCACCCCAGGGTTATCACGGAATCACAGAACGTCCTCAGTTGAAAGGGACCCACAAGGATCATCGAGTCCAACTCCTCTCCCTGCACGGGACAACCCCAACTCTCACCCCGTGTGTCTGAGGGCATTGTCCAAATGCTGCTTGAATACTGTAAGGCTTGGTGCGGTGACTGCTTCCCTGGGGAGCTGTTCCAGTGCTCCACCACCCTCTGGGTGAAGGACCTTTTCCTAATATCCAGCCCTCCCCTGGCACATCTTCCTGCCGTTCCCTTGCGTCCTGTCATTGGTGGCCAGAAATAAGAGCTCAGCACCTGCTCCTACTCCTCCCCTTGTGAGAAAGCTGTAGACTGTGATGAGGTCTCCCCTCAGCCTCCTCTTCTTCAGGCTGAACATCCCAAGTGACTTCAGCTGTTCCTCATACGGTCTCCCCTCTACCCTTCACTAACTTCATGGCCCTGCTCCGGACACTCCCCGGTAGCATTATATCCTTTTCCTACTGCGGCGCCCAAAGCTGCACACAGTACTGAAGGTGGGGCTGCACCAGCGCGGAGCAGAGCGGGACAATCGCCTCCCTCGACCGGCTGGCAACGCTCTGCTTGATGCACCCAGGACACAGTTGGTCCTCTTGGCTGCCAGGGCACACTGTTGGCTCATGTTCAACTTGCCATCAACCAGAACCCCCAGGTCCCTTTCTGCAGGGCTGCTCTCCAGCCTCTTGTTCTCCAGTCTCTATGGACATCCAGGGTTGCCGTGTCCCACGTGCAAAACCTGGCACTTGCCTTTGTTAAACTTGATGCATTTGGTGATTGCCCAGCTTTCCAGTTTGTCCAGATCCCTCTGCAGGGCCTCTCTGCCCTCCCAATTTCATGTAATCTGCAAACTTAGCTATTAAACCTTCAAGTCCAGGTCATTTATGGAGACATTAAAAAGTACTGGCCCCTAAGATGCGTCCCCGAGGATCCCCATGAGTGACTGGTCGCCAGCACGATGTAACCCCATTTACTATGACAATTTGAGCCCGACTTGTCAGCCAACTGTTCACCCATTGCGTTATGGGTTGGGTGGCATTGCAGGGGCCCGTGGCCTTCTGTACGGCCCTTGGCAGCCCCCTACCAAAGGCACCCCCCTAGGGGTGGCTGCTGCAGGGGAAGCCAGTGCCCACCTTTTAACCCCGACCTGGGAACTGGTGGGGAGCCCTTGGTTGGGGGCTTGGTAAGGAACCTGGGGCACGTCCTGGCCAACTTCCCACTGGATCCTGCCTTCTGGGTATCATCCCCTAGTTTTGGGCAGATTTTTACCTCAAGGAGGAGGAACCTCAAAGTGTGATTTCTGGTAGCTCCATGCTGCTGTGGTACCACTCAGCCAGCAGTACTTTAGCATCACATCTTCAGACAAGAGGCACCACGGTTGCTGATTGCAGCGAAGCCTATGGTGGCACCACACAGCCATCTGCCTCTCAGAACCACAGGAACTCTCCTCAAAGCCCTCCCCATCACTGCTGCACAGGTGACCCCTGTGCTGGGACCACAGCTTGCTCCCACCCAGAGCACACCCCTCCCTAGCTCCTCACCCTGGGATCAGGGTCTCCCCAGGACAACAGAGCAGGATGGCTTCAGCAAATTCCAGCCATCTGCAAAGGACTGGAAACTCCCTGTGAACCCCACTAAGAAAGTTTCCCCCAGCCAGTCCCTGCCTTAGCTGAGGTGGGGGGGGAAGAGAAAGGCAAAAGTTGGAAAAATATAATTTTACAGCCTAACTCCCTCCCCATGGGTTCTGGGTGGTGACAGTCATTGGAATTTTAAAAAAGCCTTCACGCTGAGCATTGCTTTATGGTATTGTCTTTAATCACTGAAGTCACAACAGGCCAGCGGCTTTGCCCTCGCTGCCAGCCTTCATTCTTCATAAATATTTAACAGCATAGAAGAAAAGAGGGCTGTGTTCACAGGTGCCTAAGGTTAGTTACACCAGTACAAATCCTAAAATACTCTCTCCCGGAGTTGAGCATTGACGGAAACATAAACAAAATAATTAGTACCATTCAGTATCGTTAGCCAGGCTCTGGATTTGTTTTCCAGATAGATAAAAGCCACAGCCTGTGTGGGCGCGCCAGGGTCCCTATCTGGCCGTGAAACGCAGACCTGCTGCGTGGGGTGTTGGTGCCAGCGAGGCTGGTAACTGCAGCCTGACCATCCCTGCATCCCGACCATCCCTGCATCCCTGTCATCTGCCTTCAGGGGCTCTATGCCATGTATTTTCATGTGGGAATAGTTTAATCCTGTCTCTCACGTAGTCTTAGGGGGCTACTGACGCATTTTGCCACGCAAGCTGCTGGCTGCCCGGGAAGAAAGCAAGGTGAAGATTTTTATTGCTCAGGAAAGCATAATTTTGCTTCTCCTTAGGATGGGTGAGCAGCTCTGGGCTCGTGGCAGGAAGATGCCTGCCAGATCGGCGCTGGTAAGTACACCGAGTGCCACTGCCGCCAGTAAGCAGCAGGACACAGAAATGGGAAAGACAAGTAAACACACTAATGCCGTGCGACGAAAGAGGCAATCCCCCTCCCAGCTTCTCCCAGTGACGTAGGCGCTCGGCCTCCGAGGATGGGGGAAAAGGGATGTGTATCTGCCCACAGCCCTTCCCTGCTCGCAGGTACTGGCTCCAGAGGTGTTTCTCCAGCAATAAGCCTGGGTCAGCACAGAAGGTCGCTCAAAAATGCATCTCCGAACACTTGGCATGAGCACAGAGGTGTGAAAGGCAGGTCTCTCAGAGGCGCTGTACGCCGCGTGTCCGTGTGCATGGACACGATAGCGCACACAAGCCCAAAAGCAGACACAGAGCACGCAGCCGAGGCCAACGTGGGAGAAGCATGGTCCAGACCAGTGTACAAGGGTGCACTCCCCCTCAACCCCCCTCTAATAAATGTCCAGGAATACAACAAACAAAAGCAAATCCCCTCCAGGCCACCTGCTCCCCTGCTCTCTATAATCACCTTCCTGCTTTTCCCTACAGCTGCTGTATTTTTAAAGCCACGTTCTTCTTTCTCCGTGCACCCCCCTGCTTTAGTACCTATTTTTGTTTATGGAACAAAAACTTGGCCGTCCATTTCATTGATCTTTTCAAGGCAACTTTCATACTGCCGCAGATTCATCCCCAGGTATGTCTTGTCTGTAATAAAATCAGTCTGCCCTTGATGCAATGCTGACCTACGCACACACATTGATTTTCACGTACATGAGCAGCCTTGCTGGTTTCAGCGGGACTGCCTGCCTCTGCACTTCACTTAATACAGATGGAGTCCTTCATGCAATTTTGTTAGCAACAGCAGCAAAGTACCAAGCTGCTGCTTGCATCAACCAGCACCAGGCTGATATTCAGGTAATTTGGAGGATCAGCTCAAAGCGTTCAAGTAAGGATGGGGAGCGTGTGTCCATTTTCCTTTATGGAAGGACCTAGTTTTGCTGTTACTTAAATAAAGAAGTGGTCAAATTTCCAGGGAAAGACAGAAGTGCAAAGTCAGGACTAAATTAATGAGGAAGAGCACCCTTGTGATGCTCCCTGGGCTATAAACTCATGGGAGGGAGAGGAGGAGGAGGTTCATAGAATCATAGATTGGTTTGGGTGGGAAGGGACGTTAAACATCATCCAGTTCCAAATCCCTTGCCATGGGCAGGGACTCCTCCCACCACACCAGGCTGCTCCGGGCCCCATCCAACCTGGCCTTGGACACTTCCAGGGAGAGGGCATCTACCGCTTCCCTGGGCAACCTGTGCCACTGCCTCACCAGCCTGGGGAGACCACAGGTTGCAGCTGTGCTTATGAACAGACTTGAATACTTAAATTCAGGGGTGCCCAATATTTGCCCAGTGCTATAAATCAGCACAAGGAGGAAGCAAAGGAAGATATTTACGTTCCGGTCTCAGCAGCCAAAGATACCCCTTCCTTTCAAATGACCAGCCAGACCTGTACCAGCTCTTACAAGCCCAGTTTCCGCCTTTCACATCTGTCATAGCTCACTTAACACTGAGGAGACCTCACCATTTCCAGACCAAGGAACTATTCACTTTATAGCAAAAAGATCTACCCACTAAACCCCTGAAAGGCTGGAAAAACACGTTAAAAGCCCTTTAATGAAACTCAGAAACTGAAAACCCATAGACCTCATCAAACGCTCTTCACCAGGGTGTCTGAAAACGCTGTTCCTTGTGTTTAACATCAGGGCAGTTTCCTAAATCCCTTTGATTAGGTGTTTCTAACACTTTAAATTACACAGAAGTCTCTACTGCGTTTATAACTGGGTCTCTTCCCCTGGCTTTTATGCAAAAATCCCAATGTAAATGTTTCCATATTCTAAACAGTACAAATTTAACAGCATGATCTGAACAAAAAAATCTATTAAGCTCTGGCTCCTGAAAGCAAGTTTCATGGAATTCACCTGAATAAATCTTTGAGTGTGTGTTACGCACTACCAGCGCAATGGGACTTCTAATGGTCCCCTTCCCTAAAATGAGTCAGAAGAACGCAGCGGGGAAGGAATAAGGAGTAATTTTTCATAGCACTTTTCAGCATCTTAATAAATAAAAAGACAACAAGGTTCATGTGAACAGCAAAACCCAATGCGTATCAGCCAGGTGAGAGGCAGAATTCAACATGCTTTCTGGTATTAGTCTGCAGAGCATGCAAAGCCTCGTACCTCCAGCTCCAGAGCTACCTGCCTGCTGTTTTTTTCCTTTGGGGAAGCTGCCTGAAGGTAGACAGTGAGGGCTTGCAGCTCCACAGATGCCTGGCATGGGAGTCGGGAGGACGAGAAGCCTCCCCTGTGCAGCATGTCCCTGCCTCCCCACCAGACCCACCACCAGGCAGCTGCAGAGCTGAGGACAACCAACACAGACTCAGACACCCACAGCCTGGAGAAAAGGCAGGAATAATAAGGAGCTCAAATGAATCAAAACTCCCAAAGATAAAAGTGGTGAAAGCTTGCACACCCAAGGGAGCAGGGCAAGGCAGCAGACACTTGAGCTTCAAAACTCCAACTCACACACTCCATTTTCAATAGCGTCACATTGTCGTCTCTAGCTCTTTTGTAAATACAGGAAAGGAGAGCACTGGCACTTAATAATTTATACTGGACCTCAAAACTGAGAGTAGGGCAGCCTTCGTTTCCCCAGCGCTGAGGATGGCTGACAGGAGTAACCAGACACCGTGTGGGAGCAGAGGCCAAACGTATCTGTTGATTCAAAAGAGGCTCCACAAACAGGCTGCTTGAGGGTTCCCATGGAAAGAAAATTGTCCTCTCCTTCCCCTTCCTGCCTGCTTATTTTGGGGTTGTAGGGAAGGCTGCAAGAGTAAGACAGTAGATTAAACTGCAGCTTAAAAAGAAAATATCAGCCCAAAATGGAGACCAGAAAATGTGCTTGAGGGGCTGCCCTGAAAATCAAGAGCTACCAAAAGCATGAGTCATGTAGTAAATGGTCTCTCACAGGCAGAATAACAGATCAGGGCTGGTGTTTCCAGCTCATTTCCAGAAGCCACTTTGCTATCTCACTGCCTCTGCTGCCACAGGAACCTGAGAGAGGGGAACCGCCTGCCTAGGACTACCTGAATTATTAACCAGGGAAACTCAGCTGGTGTTATTCACCGCCTCAGTCCCTTCAGACAGTCCTAAGATCACCATCACATCTTGAGACACCTCACCCCATGCCCATCTGCACTGCAGGCCACAAGCTGATACTACGGGCTGAGGTGAGAGCACTGCAGGATCTGCCCTGGCTGTTTTGTCACCAGTCCCAGTGCCGCTGCTCAGCTACTTTATTGTAGTTTCCTCACTAAAAAGATCTTCAAGAATGTCATCCTGCGCTCTATCAATCACAACTGAATTTACATCTTTAGCATGGATACATTAGGATTTAACTAGCTTTCCACACAATATGTCAGAAAGGGTAGCTAAGATCCCTGATTGCATCTAAGACTTGAAAATAAAAGCTCTTTCTTAAACAAAAACTTGGTACCTGTACACAAGGGGCTGCACAGCTTTGGTACCTACAGAACATGCACTGCAGGCACATCTATCTTATACATAACACTCTGAGGGAACAGAACGCTTGGACTATAAAGTAGGGGGCGGGGGTCAAAAAGAGAAACAATCTGTCTGTCTGCTTTCTCAGCAGAACAGAAAGTAAGGGCCAAACTCACTAACCCCTTACTCAGACAAGCTGTTATTATTCACGGGAGCAAATCTGTTCATACCAACATACTTATTTGAGTACAGGTTGCGGAGCTGGACTCTAAATCCCTGTGTAACAAAGCCTTCGTAACGATCTCAAATTTGTTCCCAGAGCTCTAAATAAGCACCATTATGAAATGGCTTTGTGCTGGGCAAACACCGAGGAAAGGAGTGGCCGGGCTGGGGGCTGAACTGTGGGGACAAGCTGAAAAACCCAGGCAAGCACCTGTGTACAGACAGCTTTTTTCCAAAGCAAGCTCTGCAAGCAAGAACGAGGCTGGATTTCCCCAGTGTCCACACTTTCAGCATCGTGACCTTTCCTTTCCAAATATAATCCGCTATTCAGACTCTGGCACAGCAGACTGACCCCAGCGTATTACGCTGACACACAAGCGCAGGCTCCGAGTCACAGCTTAGCCTAGCTTGTTTCAGTTTTTCGTTCTGTTTGAAACAGGATGTCAGCCTCCACCTGCCAGCCAGCGTGCCTGGTTTGTGCTTGGAGAGTTGGTGCTTTTACAGCCAGACTTGATACCGGAGTTGGTGGAATTAAGTGGAAGGTCTGAGCACACTGTTTTGCACAGACCCCTTTCTCTTCTTTTCCTAAAGAACTGATAAAAAGACAGGGAGTGTCTAAAAACTCATATTAAAAGCTTGGTGTCCTTCAGGGAATCTGATGAAATGTGCTTGTCAGGAAACACTCAGAAGACTGTCGGGATGTCCCTGGCAGACAGGCACACCAGCCTCTGGATTTTTAAGTGTGCATGGCATGATCTGAGTTCATAGGCATGACAGCAAGTTGTGCTTTCACTGAAGAATCTTCCAGAATGAGCCAAGAGGAATCTCCAGAGAGCAGAAAAAGGCACGTAAAAGTAAACTGATCAATTTAGATAACAAGACAAATTTTTGGTCAAGTAGACATGGTTTGATGCAGCTGGAAGTCACAAGCGTACAGACTCTGAGAATCCAGCAAAAATCTCTCACATCCTTTTACAGGAACATTGCCAACTGGTGAAAAACACGAACAGGAAATCAGCTGAGGGTGACGAGAGGGAGATCACATAAGTCTTCTGTCCGTGCTTTTCCCGTGTTGGCCACGCTGGCTAGTAGTGGTGCTGGTACCCAGCTGCTGGGGTAGTGCCGTTCTCTATGTGTTTCAGATGACAGGAGTGACAAAGCAAATGTTCATCTAGCGGGTAACAGCGATGCCCATCTTCATCATTCAGTTCCATCCCACAGTCCTGCAAAGGGAGACCATGGAAATTATTAGAGCGAGTGCTCTACTCTACTGTTACTCTACCCTACCCTACCTCACTCTATCCTTGTGAGTACTCCACCTGTAGTATTTTGCCCAGTTCTGGAACTCCCAACAGAAGAAGGATATGAAACTGTTGGAGAGGGTCCAGAGGAGGGACACGAAGATGATCAAAGGGCTGGAGCACCTCTGCTGTGAGGACAGGCTGAGAGAGCTGGGATTGTTCAGCCTGGAGAAGAGAAGGCTCTGGAGGGACCTCACAGTGGCTTTCCAGTACCGGAAGGGGCTACAGAAAAGCTGGCGAGGGACTTTTTACAAGGCCGTGTAGTGATAAGATGAGGGGGAATGGCTTTAAACTGGAAGGGGGAAGACTTAGGTTAGAGATAAGGAAGAAATTCTTCCTGATGAGCGTGGTGAGGCACTGGCACAGGATGCCCAGGGAAGCTGTGGATGCCCCCTCCCTGGAAGTGTTTAAGGCCAGGCTGGATGGGGCCTGGAGCAGCCTGGGCTGGTGGGAGGTGTCCCTGCCCATGGCAGGGGGTTGGAACGGGATGGTGTTTGAGGACGCTTCCCACCCAAACCATTCTGTGATTCTATGTTTTTCCAGCATCTAGCAATGTCTGGCTTTCCAGAGGGCCATTTTGTGACAAGGACAGAAGACTATACAGCCAACAGCTCCTTCCTAGCAAGTTCAACATTCACCACGAGGAGGAAGGCATCTGACATCGGCATTTTGAGGGGCAGCCTTGTACAAACTTGTCTTACACAGTTTTATTGAATAAACTTTATCTCATGGCAAGGTGCGACCCTATGTATGTTAAATGTATTCATGTCTCCCTACACTCTCAGGTAGGATTCACCTCTTCACATTACATTAATTGCCTGCTGAGTTGAGGCCTCTTTCCACTGCATATGAGCACAGTGAGAGAAGACATCAATTTATTTTAATTCACAGAGCAGAAGTACAAGGGCTCACTGGGAAGCCCTGCACGGAGAACAAACTGTGTTTAAGAGCTGGCATTTCTTGAGATTCTCTTGTGCAGCCCTGTCTTTTCTCCAGGCCCAATGACACATTAATTTCCCATGAGAGTGAAGGTAACTTACACCAGACAGTCTCAGTCATCACCTTAGCACTTTTGAACAATCTGACTTGGAAATCAGATATATTAATGTGATCTGGAGCTCAAGGCTTCTGAAAGGCAGCAGCAGCACCTTATTAAGTGACAACGTTTCCTTAATTAACAAATAAATTGCCAAGTGTAAAAGTGATAATTAACTCTTTGCCATAATTTTATGGATAGCAAGTGAAATTGCAGCTGAGACACATTGCTGCAAAAACTTTTGTCCTCAAAGTGGAAATTTCTCAGCCACTGAAAGCAAGGGTTGCACAATACAACGTTTGAATTGCTCATACCCTGCCATTGGAAGCAGTGCGTGAGCAATAGCAGTTATCGCTATTAAACGCCTGCTCCCTGAGAAAGCTGCTGACCTACCTCGCAGTGATAACATTCCACGTGGTAATCCTTGTCCATGGACACAACCCGAATGGTCTCATCAGACCCCTGTAGGCATTTAAGCAAAAGAGAAATTACAAAGGATTACAGCAGGATCAGACACATGCACTCCGTAGATTGCTTCCTGCAGCAATGTAAATGTTGAACAAATGCACTTGAGTTGCTGGTTGGACACCACAAATAAATCCTGCCACCTGCAGTTATTTTTACAGTAAATCTCCATCACTGACTGCAGACATTCTCTAAAATGTAACATCAGAAATGTTCAATTCTGTTTAACAGTCACATCTATCCCAAATCAAGCATTAATGATTTAGTAATTTCAGCATATCACATTTCTCAGCATTTTAAATTGGTTTTGCCCAAGATTTGTCTCCTCCAAGTACTAAATCTTGTTTGTCCCAGAGGGGTCACACAGAGGTCATTCATGAGCATGACCAGCATCTATTGACATGAAGGTAAGATATCCTGAACATAAAACTAACTGCAGTATAATCATGCAGGAGATGAAAAAAGCAGCCTGGCTCAGCAAAAATGAGCTTCATTATCAAGAAAAAAAGTCATATCTCAAGGGCAGTGTATAAGCCCAGGTCAAAAGGTTGTTCACTGGAGGAAGCGATCATCTCTCCCTATCCCCACGGACACTTGTCTTGACATAGGGACAAGTGTGAAAGAGAGCAAAGCCTGAGATATGATGCACCCTCCCAGGAGGGGATGCGAAATAAAAGGCTCTCACCTCAGAGGGCAGAATGGGAAGTCCACACGCTGCACACTTTGGAGCTAAAACTCTGGAAAAGCAAGGAGAAAGTGAAGACAAGTTATAGATCAACATAAAAACAGATGAAAGGCTGCAGCTGTAAATAACATCCACAAGGAAGCTCTACATACTGAGATCATAAATTCATTTTAGGATTGGAACACATCACCCAGTTCAGGCAAAAAGAGATCTTACATTCTACACTTAGTGCCAAAAAAACCCCCAAACCCCACTGTAGAATTCTTGGCTGTTACTGAGAGATTTGGAAGAAAGAATGAGGAGAAATTGAGTAGGATCACCCCTAGAAAAACACATTAAAAGAAATGGCAGCCTTGCCCTGGGGCAGAAAACCTCAGAGAAAACACCATGGGAACGTAAGGTTCCTTAAGGCCTTATAGAACAACGTAACACAATTGTCCTGGTTACAACTTATAGTCCTGATTTCAGCTGGAATAGAGTTAATTGTCATCTTAGCAGCTGTTACAGTGCTGTGTTTTTGATTTAGCATAAGAATAAAGTTGATAACACACTGATGTTTTAGTTGTCAAGCAGCCCTTATACCAAGACATGGACTTTTCCATTTCCCATGCTCTGCTAGTGAGCGTGTGCACAAGAAGCTGAGAGGGAGCACAGCCAGGACAGCTGACCCAAGCTGGACAAAGGGATATTCCATATCATATGACGTCATGCTCAGTATATGAACTGGGGAGTTGGATGGGGGATTGCGATCGCTGCTCAGCGATGGGATGGGCATCGGTCAGCGGGTGGTGAGCAATTGCTCACCAAATGTGCATCACTGCTTTTACCATCATTACCATTATAATTCAGAGGAGACTGAGGAGCAATCTCATAGCTGTTTACTGCTTCCTCACAAGGGAAGGAGGAGGAGCAGGCGCTGATCTCTTCTCTCTGGTCACCAATGACAGGACCCGAGGGAATGGCAGGAAGATGTGCCAGGGGAGATTTAAGTTGGATATTAGGAAAAGGTTCTTCACCCAGAGGGTGCTGGTGCACTGGAACAGCTCCCCAGGGAAGCAGTCAGGGTACCAAGCCTGCCAATATTCAAGAAGTATTTGGACAATGCCCTCAGACACACAGTGTGAATATTGGGATTGTCCTATGCAGGTTTAGGAGTTAGACTTGATGACCCTTGTGGATCCCCTCCAACTCAGGTCATTCTATGATTCTATGATAATTCTCTCTTATTTTGCTGTATTATAAAACTATCTTTATCTCAGCCCACGAGTTTTACTTTCTTCCCCATTCTCCTCCCCATCACATTGGGATTGCGGGGTGAGCAAGCAGCTGCGTGCGGACAAGTTGCCAGCTGGATTAAACCATGAGAATGTTAAATAAACAATTAAATGGAATAGCAAGGAAATGTGCATCATTTCAAAACAATGGTGGCACAGGGAGGCAACTCCAATCTTGGCACAACACAGAAGAGTTCCCAGAGCTGCCTGAGCAATACTTTAAACTGCTCAGAAAATGGAGCAAGGAGCAAAGTGAGACAAATGGACACTCAAAATGTGTGCAGCTTTAATATCATAATGACCAGCTAAGAGCATTTTACTAAATGACAAGTGGGTTTTTAAGTGGATTCATCAGTTGTTTAATTTAGAGCGGGATAAAAGTTTTACTTTCATTGCTAAAAGCATTCTTTAAAAGTCAAACTCAGCCCTGCAACTACTCAGAAAGCAACTCACGTTGATTTCAACTGGCTTTCACAGTCTTAGTTTAGAGTGGACTGATTTCATACATCACCAAACACTTCATGACCACTGTTTCTCACTCTCTCTGTTTTGCAGAAGGGGCAACTGAAGCCTAGGGGTTAAGAGACATCCTCATAGTTACACAGAAAGTCAATGGCAGGGCAAGAGGAGAGACATCAGGAATTTCTAGGGTCTAGCCCCATCCTCAAAATTCTACCTTCTATTCCTATCCTTAATTAACTAATCCATGCTTCCTAATTAGCTGAAAAGCTAAATTAGAAGCTTGTTCCTTGGAACACCTCTGCTGTTTATTTTGTCCTTACTTGTGGTAATCTCTAACACAGTAGATTTTATTTTCAGAGTCTACAGTGAATGGCACACCATCCAGACACTCATTGCAGACCACACATCGGAAGCAGCCTGGGTGATATGATTTCCCTAGAGCCTGCAGGATCTGCAACAAACCAAGAGACAGAAAAAAAAGCATGTGAATAGCCAATAAAGGTGAAAATAATGAACACATAGCTTTACATCAGACAATGCTGCATATTCCTCAGTGGGGCTGTGTCGTTTTTTGTGCACCTCATCTGAAAAATGAATTAACAGGGATGGAAAGGGCAGTTGGAATCAATATATGTCACCTGGTTCCAGAGAAATGCATTACCCGCACTGGTAAGAAAACAATTTAAGAGTCTCAGTCAAGGTATTTAACATTACAAAGGATAGAAGTGACAGAATTTAAAGGAAAGAAAATAATTTCTGAAGCCAACAGTTGGAGAATACTTAGCAAGATCACAAGGCAAGACATACGAGCCCAACAAAAGGAAATACAACTTCATATTCTCCATGAGAAGATGAAACAAATACTATTGCTAGGTTTTCATAATGCCTTAGATATCCAAGAGCTTTGTACTCACTAGCCTGGCTTTCTAATTAGCACAGACTATGGAAACCGTATTGAACTCAACAGCTTCAATTCACCTGCTGGCTTTAGGGCAGTAATTACTACCTGGAATACCATTTCTGAGTATAAAATAGCTTTTCCAATTCTAATGCTTTCCAGAGTAAGCAGGCAAAGAAAGACAATTAACTATAAGCATTAGAAAATCTTGGGAGGCCTGCTGGGAACTAACCACTGAGAAATTCCTAATTTCGTTTGCCTCAGCAGCAGCTCATCAGCCACATAACCATGAATTTGACTCCTTCTGAACTCCCCACAACTCAATGCCGCCTGCTGCTGGCTAAAGGCCAGCTGACCCCCTGAGCTGTAACCCACTGTGCAACTATTGAATGGATGGTACCTGTTGTAGACCTGTTGTAGGCTAAGGAGAACTGTCTTCTTCAGCAGGATGTCCGCATCTACTGAAGAGTTTTCAGGGACTTGGATGGATCTGAACTGAGGTCTAGATCACATATTCCAGTCCAACACTTTCCAGTACCCACAAGAAGCAGCAACGAGACAGCAGCTTCATCCTGAAGGTACGTGGGAAGCCACAGAGGAAAGACAGGCTCGGCAGAGCCGCGCCGATACCCCACAGCAAGGGAGCGCGGCAGAGCCACAGCACTTCTGGGCAGGAAGCATCAACAGGATTACGGATACACTGAAAGGGGATGAAAGAGCTGAAGGCTCTGACTTTCAATTTGCACTGAAAACAGGCAGAGCAGTCTCTGCACTGCATACAGCAGGGTGCCAGCTCCATCTCCTCGCAAATATCAACAAAAGGCTTAGTGGATTTTGTTTCTAGCTCACACTAGGCAGGCTATCAGATGACAGACAGTACTGGATATGAATATATTTTGCTTTTGATGCATTCTTATAAAAAGCTGTAGGATTTTTTCTCCTAAAGCAATTATCACTTACCATGTCCATTATCAAATGACCACAAATGAAACACCTGTCAGCTGACTGCTGGAAGCCAGAATACTGCAAGGACAAAAAAGAATTGGCTTAAAATTTCACAAGACTAGTCAAGCGTAAACAACAGCATATTATGAGGTGTTATTTGCTTGGCCTTATGCTGGACTCCTTACACAAGCTAAACTTTCCAGTGTTTTTTTCCAGTACATGAAGCTGTGAATGGGTTCCCAGAGGACATTCTATAAAGACATCAGATTTCCACTGTTTAGGAGTACAAGTTCCTGTAACTTTCAAGGCATAATTTTCAGTTTAGTTAAGTATAAAATTAAATGCCCTCAAATCCATATGTGAATAAGGCATTTACTAACAAGGCTTACATTCTTATTTGACAATGCGCATCTATATACCAGGAACTTGTGTTTATCACATTCATATCATAACACCTGTACATATAGGCTTGGAAAGCCAAATTCTCCCTTTGGTTACAACCATTATAGGTCTACTGGAGCTTCACCAAGGTCAGTGGTATCGCCCCAGCTCTCTGGTAGTATAATGTTCAAGTTTGGCACAGAGCACCTTTCTTGCTGCTATTGCTAAGATCTAATGGTAAGGATCCATGACAGGTACCAACACATCATCTGTTTAAGCTTTCAGTCCCGCCTGAATTGTGGAAATGCAAATTGGAAAAATGAACTATTTTAGATGCATTAAACTCATCTTTCCATTTTCAGCTTGTGCAGAACACACTGATGAGAGCAAAGAAGATTAACACACTTCTCTCTGACAAAAATCACTAGACTTCCCCAAAAAGTAGACAAATATGACATTTTCAAGTCTCAGTGAAGGTTTAATCTATGAGGGCTTGAGGGCAAGGGAGTATACGGCTTTCTACCTCTACCAAGGAGAGGACCGTGGGGTTGTTTCATGTTCAGTTATGTTCACAGGAAATCCATTGAGGGCAATGGAAAGATATCCATTAAGACACCCAAGCAAAACCAGTTCATTGGAAAGGGAAATTCATTGATTAATTCTTCTGTAGCTGCTCATCTTTCATCTCACTCCTGACTCCACAAAGACACACTCTGAAGGAGCCACTGCGAGAGGATCTGCACTGAAAAACCATGGTCTTTCACTTGGCTACTTCCAGCACCACATGTGGGCAACCACCATGGCTGGGGTTGGTCCTGGGTAAAGGGGAAGCAGAAGGGGCAGCCAGGATGTTGGACTAGAACTGCAGAAAGACTGTAGGCCTGCCGGAGATATGCCAGCACAAGGGTCAGCTATGCGCTTACCAGGAAATCTTCTTCACAGAACACCTTGCCATTCACAAAATAAAAGGCTTTTCCCCTCAGCTTTCGACCTGAGGAAAAAACACAGAGAGAAGAGAAAGGTCAGCAGAGAGCTGGGAAAAATACGTGAGCAAAAATTGGCTGCTGAGAAGCAAACAACGAGGACCTCTGAGCGCAGCCACTGCACAGCTAGAGAAGTGCACACACCCCCAGCACAGATCTTCCCAGCCTCCAGTGTGGCTAACTCCATCTCCTCTTCCACCAGTGGTCACTGATAAATGCCAGTCGCTAGATCCAGACAACAGTCCCACGTCCAAGCAGGAGAAGGTAGCGTTGCACATCTTGACCACCTTCTGGCAGACTGCAACATGAAATAACCCGGCAAGAGCGAGTGAGGGTACTCTGACTCATGGTGGAAAACATTCAAGGAGAGAAGCAAGAAGAAGAAAGGGCATGCAGAGAGTGATCCATACTTGACACTGTTCCTCAGAATGTCACTTCCCATGCCATTCCATTAGAAGGTGCCTTGAACCAGCAGCTGCCTGAAAAGCCACTGCAACACCCAACCACCCAGTCTGCCTCCAGCACAGTGCAACACCAGAGCAAAAAACCTGCTTCTCTCTGCTCCCTACCAGCAAATTTATTGTTCCAGCTGCCAATAAAAACTTGAAAGCATTTTTTAAAATATATTTTTTTGAAACCAGGATGTCCTAACAGAGATAAGATGACAAAGTTATTCCAAGAAAGGACTCTACACATGCGCACGATTTATACTTACTGCAACTTTTGTGTTTATGCCTCACATTCCCCATCTGTTTTCAGTTCCACATAACTACGGCAACACACACTCATGGTGCCACCACTAAATGCCTGGAGAAAAGGGCTAGGTTTTGTTTATTTATATGCTCCTATCTCTTTTCATCCCAGTTCCCCTATTCAGCCAGGGGTTTGAAATGCAGCCTAGTACTGGAGTGGCTCCGCTTGCTCTGCTCAGTCAAGGAGCCCCAAGCGCGTACTTAGAGGCAGCATCTGGGGCAGGGAGGGCAGTGCTGCTGGGAAGAAGTCAAAGTAGGATCTGTCACTGGCTGGTTTTGGGGACCTGCCAGGCATTGCTGGATGGAAATCAGAACCAAGACACAAGGACCCAGAAGCCTCCTGCTTGATATGCTTGTATAATTAAAAAAAATGATCATCAGCTGCTAGGTGTATAAATGCAGTCAACACATAGGATGGCACCTCTCGGTGCTTTATGGTATGCACCCACCCGGCAGCCTTTGATGATTAACTATGCTGGCTGCAAAGTATTAAGAAAAGAAGAAAGTCAAGTAAAACTAGTTCAATAAATTAAGAGCTCTGACATCTCCTGCACACACCAGAGGGCACTCTCAGGCTGGGAAACAACTTGCACTGCTTCTCAGGAAATTGAGATGTTGCAGTGAAAATAAAGTTTGCCAGTGAATTCAGTCAGACCAACATTTCACCAGTAGCCCTTAGTGTCCTGCCCAGGCTTCAGCGAGCAAGGTGGACAAAGGATCTGGGTGCGTGTTTCTGAAGGAACAAGCCATGGTTTGCACATGCACCAGCTTCGTGATTAAGCTGCAGATGTTGCTCAGCCAAGTGTTTACCAGGTAGGAGTCAGAGACAGAACAGGAGCATAGGAGAAGCACAGTGCTCCAACACACGTGTTGTCCCCAGTTCTCCTCTAATCCCCACTGGGGACAACCATGTTACGTGGAGGCTGGTTCATCCTTGCACCAATGTGGACATTGGATGGGACATGTCAGACTACCCAACAGATCCAAAAGCATTCCACTCTGATTTCTGTCATCCAACCTGATGTTTTGCCAAGGTTGCCGACACCAAAACAGGACCCGGAGCCAAAAATAAAAAGTATCTAAACTTGGACATGTTAGCTTTGTGACCCATAACCCAGTGTGCGTATTTGTATGATAACCCCTCCCTGTCCACAGGTGAGCCTGGCACGCTCACCAGCGGTCGCAGAGTCCCAGATCCCAAGAAGGGGAAGGAGAAGCATAGAGGTACCTGAGACTCGCAATACCCTTGTTAACAGTGGTCCTACGCAAGTTAACAACAAGCCTAATGCAGCAAGAAGTTATCCCCCCAAATCTCCCGCTCAATTGAATACAGCATAGGGATTTGGCACTCCTGAAAATTAAAAACAAGCAAAAAAATCCATTTAACTTCTATTTTGAATTATGTGGTAGCACAAACTCCAGTTTAGTGCAATAGGCAGATGCCCAAGCAACTTCCCGCCTCTATGCAACGTCTCTCCCTGAAGACAAGCTGGCAGTGGTGAGGAAAAAGAAATGCGTGGAGCCATGCAATGAGGAGATACTTCTTCGGATGATGGCCAATGCACAAGCGGCAGCCGTTGCAGCAGAGGGGATGAGGTTTGGATTGCTGCCACCACCTCATTTTTCCACAGTGACAAACCCAGCATTTACCAGCCATTCTGCACTCAGGATATTTTTAACCCTGTGACATTAGCAGGTCAAGATTGATGGCAACAGACCTTCAGGGAAGGTGCCACAGTTGGTGCACTGTGTCTGAGCTTCTCCTGCAAGCTCGTTTAGCAGAGGGATAAACCGGGATAAACCCCCTTTACAAAGGAGTTACAGTTTGGCTGTTGGCATCCCATGGGCCCGTGAAGAAGAGGTGGTGGCACGAAGAGCACTTTGATGGAAAGGACAGGATGATTTAATTACTTTCTTTAGGAAGGAAGCGGTCATTTTGACTATATTTAGCTCCTCTCCACAACCATCTTTAAGCCCCTGGCAGAAGTGTAAATGGAAATTTGCCAAAAAAAGCAAGTAACTAGGTACCCCTGCAGCTGCTGCAGGAGCAACGCATACAAACAGAGCCAATTTCTTCCTCTGCTGCTCACAGTCCCTCCCTGCTCACATCAGGCTGGACTTCTCCTCCCACCACTCCTCTGAGGTGAGGAAGCATCTCCTCATCATACACATGGGAAAGAAAGATGCAGGAAAAGCTCACTTCCGCAGGCTGCGCTGGGGACTGTCCTGATGGAGCTGGGAATGTACATTCTGGCTGCAGCCACACCAGGAAAACAAATCGTGCTGGGACTGTCCCACAGTGCAGAGCAGGGTGGCAGCCACTTCTGTCCCTGCATTGAGCTCCCTGCCATGGGACAGTGTCTTACATTAAACAAGTCCCTCCTGAAAGTGATACTTCTGACTGTGTGCCTGCAGAGGCTGGCACAGGTTTCACCTGAACACGGAGATGCTGTCATAATTTCACTGAATGGAAGAATTGAGAACTTAAATGACATATAAGGAACCACATATTGATTACTGCCTGTTTTAATTATACATCATGATGACTACAGAGATGGCATTTTTGAAAAACCCAGGAATATTAATGTGTGGCTTGCTTCTTTCCGAATCAATTGCTCTACTACATGTCTTAAGGTGCTGTTTCCTGACCTTATTTCACTTTCATTTTGCTCTGAATTTAGCTAATCTCTTACATGAAAAAAATCAGACAACTAAAATTCTTTAGCATTTCAACCCTACCACCTTCATTTGATGTTACAAGGTTTGTTTCCCATTCTGACAGGAGGTTTGAGCCTCATGCTTGTACATAGTGCTCATCCCTAACACGTCTGCCCAATCTGTTTAGCTGTGGGACCTTCAGGATGACCTCAAGGTCATTTAAGCACTGGTTTCAGAATATTTCAAGCTTAGTCACTAGTGCTTTTGTGCTAAAATAAACACACTTTGCTTAGCAGCTGATGATAGGCATACCACCAGGCTGTGTTCCCAGCGTGCCGGTGCTTTTGTCCATCGTTTTGTCAAATGACAGCTCTCTCCTTTTAAAGATCACACAGAGAGGGGTTTACCAGGAAATTGCAACAGCTCAGGGAGGATGCTGGGAGATGCATCATTTGCTTGCTAGGGAGCTGGACCAAACTTTCTCTCTTGAAGCTGCCTTTCCATTATTTATTAAAAGGACAATGGAGTCACAAATTCGTGTTCAAAGATGAGAGATTGCTCTCGATGCATGTAATGGCACAGGGCGACAGCCAGATCCCAGGGCTCTATGGAGATGTATGACCAGGATCCCGCATTGCTGGGGAAGCAGCGTGGACCTCACCTATCATTTATCTGAGCACTACGGAAGTCCCTGTCGTATCTGCACAGTAGACAGGCAAGAATCACCGCAGACTGGCAGCTGCTCCTGGGTCCCGTTCACACTGACAACCCTGGCCCCTCTGTCATTACAAAAATCAGTCCTTCTTAGAATGCCACAGCTATAAGATAAATTTGGACATGTGATTACTATTGGCAGGTTAAACACAAAGGGATCTCAGTTTCTGGAATCACTGGATGTAAATTTCTGACACAGTAGTGGGACAGCAGGCTGGAAACATTGTCCATCTAGCTTCTAAGGATCAAAACAAGCTCCTCCTCAGTCCTGGGTGGCACTAGCCCAAGCTGCAGTCCTTCCCTAATTTTTATTTCCCCCATGTAGAACTATGAGAGTGTTTGGATTGAAGAACCTACTTTGGTCCATGCGCACCCTGCAGGTAACACAACAAGTGCGGGCAGAGCTCCCCTATACCGTACACAAATTCCTACCGTCCATGGGAGATCCAGCAGCACGAGAGATCCACTGGTGACTGACCAGTACATGCATTTCTGGAGCCCCCCATGGATACTGACTTGCTGACAGGCAGTTCGGTGTACTACCATGCCCAGTAGACTGGGCCAAACACAAAGATGATGAGAGGGCTGGAGCACCTCTGCTGTGAGGACAGGCTGAGAGAGTTGGGGTTGTTCAGCCTGGAGAAGAGAAGGCTCTGGGGGGACCTCATAGAGGCCTTCCAGTACCTGAAGGGGCTACAGGAAAGATGGGGAGGGACTTTTTAGAAGGCCTTGTAGCGATAAGACGAGGGGGAACGGGAAGATTTAGATTAGACTTTAGGAAGGAATTCTTCACAATAAGAGTGGGGAGGCACTGGCATAGGTTGCCCACGGAAGTTGTGGATGCCCCATCACTGGAAGCGTTCAAGGCCAGGTTGGATGGTCTCTTGAGCAGCCTGGGCTGGTAGGAGGTGTCCCTGCCCATGGCAGGGGAATTGGAACTGGGTGATCTTTAAGGTCCCTTCCTACCCAAACCATTCCATGATTCTACCATCGAATCATAGAATCGCTTGATTGGAAAAGATTTTGAGATCATTGAGTCCAACTGTACCTATCCACTACTAAATCATATCCCTAAGCACTTCATCTACCTGTCTTTTAAATACCTCCAGGGATGGCATCTCAACCACATCCCTGGGCAACCTGTGCCAATGCCCAACAACCCTTTCAATGAAGAAATTTTTCCTAGTGTCTAATCTAAACCTCCCCTGGCACAACTTGAGGCCATCAGAGCACTGTTCTTAATTCCTGCCATCTGTGCTATTTCTGTTGGCTGCCTTTAAAGCTGGGTGCAGCACTGAGTCTGACACAGAACGGTCAATATTTCCAATCTGCTCTTGAACTGGAGCTGCTCAAAAGGGCCACTTAGATGCCTGCACATCCTCCAAATCAGGTAAACTAAAGTCAGACTGTAATCAACCAGCAGACACCCTAGGTCAGATCAAAGCCTTGGTTCAAAATGTAGGCAGGAGGTCAGGGTTTCTCTCAGAATAAAACTGTACCAGGACACAGTAGCTGCGTTATTGTTAAGCTATTCAGTCGCTCTCACAGCTAGATCAGCTGTATTGTAAAATTGCAAAAAACCACCTTCCGTGCTCTCACCACACGAGGCAGTAAAAAAAAAAAAAAAAAAAAAAAACAAAAAAATCCAACTCTGAGAAAATTATCAGATGCCTGAAAGCCAGAAGCATGCGTGCTCTGGCACGTGTAAGGAAAGGTCAGCCATGTCTAACAGCAAGACAACCACAGGTGAAGGCAGAAATGGATCCTCAGAAGGAAACATTGTGAAACCACAATGAGCCACACAACTGAGCACCAGCTCTCCCACGCTGATAGCAAACCATTGCAAGAAGATACTCAGATGTTTTTCCTTTTAGGGAAAATCCCTGGAAGCTTCAAAATTGAAGTAAGACAAAGTCACCCTGGGACACAGCAGTACTACAATCTGGGGAGCCCCTGCTGAGGTACTGGTTTTCATCCCAGTGACCATCTGCCCTCTGCATCACTCCAAGGATGGCTTCCCTGTCTCCCAAAATGCATCAAAATCAGGCAGCCATCAGAGCTGGCCTCCCACCCCAGCACCCACCGACTGTCAGTGAAATGCACAGAGGCTCAGAGGAGAAAGGAAGGGGAGACAATCCCAGTGTCCTCAGTGAATGTAACTCTTCATCAAAACTACACAAAAGAGCAATATTTAGATTTCTGTAGGTGTGGAAGAGGCCTCGGTGCTTACCGAGCCACTACTCAGAAAATTATTTATAAATACCATTAAAAGATTATAAAGAACCTCCTAAAATCTTTACAGTACAATTAATCCTATGGCTGTTCTGAACAAAAACCAGTACTTTGAAGATAACATTACAAAATAAAACGACCGTAAAGACTGGAAATACATTCCATTAAAGGTTTCAACCTTTTTGCCTCTCATTCTCTTACTGATTTCAGCCTTTTAGCCAGCACTAAAACACATGTAACTGGCTCAAACCACTGGCGTATTGACAAAACCTTGTATGGATCTCCTGCATGTAAGCTGACTACTTGTACCTTTCCAGTGGGGATACCTACCTGGACCACACCAAAGAGCCTTCAGCTCAGATCCCCTAAAGCACTACTGCCCTGAAATCTGTCCAGCAGAGAAACAGGTATTGTCACCCTATTGTGAAAGCTGCCCTGGCATTTCTTATCTACAGCAAGAGCTTCTTGTGCCAAACAGTGGGGAATTCTTACCAGCACGCTGGGAGACTGAAGGCAAACACTCAGCAACAACAAAGCAGCACTTTAGACTGGAGCAGAAACACACGCTGATGCCTTCCCCGTCTCCCAAACTGTCAGTCAAAGCCAGGCATGGCTGAGTCTTTTCTGAGATTACTTTTGCTAAAAAAATATGGCTCACTACGTGTACTCTTGCATGATAATTTTATTAAAGGGATGCTGAAGAAGGATTGCCAGCATTACTTTGCACTCTCTGCTTTGAAGGTCTGTACAGTTCTCACACGTGTCATTCAGTATAGTGGTTTTATATCCAATTACAAGCAGCAAATTCTGCCTCCACTAGAACACCTGGTAGTTTCTGCATCTGAAGTTAACCATGCACATACATGCGCCGCCGGGAAATTCACTCGGCGAGGCTGTCTGTCCTGCAGCCTGGGATTAAATCGCACTCACAAGAAAAGGTGATGTTTATACTTGTAGAGTTATTTAGTGATACCAGTAAAAAACACAGCCCTGTTGCTCCTAAATAGGAGCACAGCTATTCAACATTAGTATTATCTTAAAGACACGGAGAGCTACATCGCTCTAAGTAGCCATGCTTTACAATCGCTGCATCAAGGCTAATCAGCCCAAGCAGTGGGCTACGTTTGCATATAGTTCAATATCTTGGATACCTTGTTTAATAAGTGACTCTTGATAGCTCTAAACACAACTACATTGTGAAATATTAAAAAAACCCTATACATATGCCCGGAGGGTGGCAAGAGGCAGCCAGCTCGTTATTTCAAACTCTGCCACTGCAACAGCAGCCTGTTACCCTTACGCAGACATCAACGTTAATCTGAGCTTATAATGAAAAAAAGGAAAAGAAAGTAATGTAGAAATGTTGATGTATCAAAGGTCAAATTCTGTAACCTGGCAAATCTAAAAGTCCTCCAGCTGTTTGTAATAAGGGGTCAAAACCTGGTCCTCATTTTGGACCTTCTGTGACAGTTCAACATCGAACCCTCCTTCCAGTCACCCTGCAATCAGTTCTTTCTTTTTGACTTCCTTCCTCGCCTACTGATTTCCTTCACAGTCACCTCTGACACTTCCCTTGCACTTTTTTAGCTTTCAGATTTCCTCTGAGGATCAAGCAGATCAAGAACAAGATCCCTTATGTTCTAAATTATGCCGCCAGTAAGAGCTAAAAGGGCCTGTTTTCCAGACAACCTGTGGCAGTCAGGTATAAGCCTGGCTGAATCCTAAAGAAAACACTAAAACACCACAATAGGTCAGAGAGATGCTGCCTAGTTAAATTTGTAGCATTTATTAGGTTTCCTTACTATCTTTATAACAAATATCAACACCCGGAAACATCATTTTTTGTGTCCCGAAGAGATATAAGCAGGTGATTTCACTGCAATGGTTAATGTGTAACAAACCATTTGATAACTACAACTGTTGCTCCAACAAACCAAAAAAAACCCAAGACGGAAACAGACACCTTGAGTTTGCAGGAAACAGCCCTATGAGTTTCGAGGACTTTTTTTTTTTTAGCTTACTTTCATGGCCCTCCTCTAAAGCAAATATAATTTATTACTAATACTGCAGAAAGACACCAAAGTTTTTTCCTCATCCTCTGTGCAAAAAGCTGCCTTGTTTGTGCCTCTGCCCTGTAACAAACAAGAAGATAAATGAGACATTTATGCCAAAGCAATCATTCTAAATCTGTTGTTTTGACCTCTAAGCCAAATTTTCTGCATTACATGCCAGTTGCTCAGATAAAACAGTACTTTATTTTTTTCCTGACAACTGAACCCTGTAACATATGCGTAGCTCTGCTCAACAAACTGCTCTATCATTTGTCTCTGAACGTGTGTGTATCAGAAAACAGAGGGTTGTAGGAAATTTGGCACCACAGTGTATCAATCCCCCTCCTCTCCTTAGACCCTCACGGTTTTCTGTATCTGGGACAATAATGAGCATTTGGACACAAATCCAACTACAAGCAAAATTAGAAATGCTCACTAAAACGAAAACAGCAGGACAGTGGATATAAATATCTGGAGGACAATACACTTTACCTTAATAGGTAATTTTGGCTATTTTATTTATTGGAGAGGAGATATTCAGCAATCCACCAGAGCAGAAAATTTAGGACTGAAATCACGAGCAAGCTTGGCTTCTCAAAGATAAGATACTGGATGGTGTCCAAGATGAACTCCACTTGATGCTAAAAGCACTACTTACTTTTCAGCTGGAAACTAGAATTTCCACATAGGCTGCTGAAGACGTGCTTTGCAGCTAGACAGACACCACCATCAGGACAAATACTTATTTTTCTGGCAGATAAAATGGTCTCATCACATTTACTGCAATGACACAGATGTCAGCAAGCAGGCACTGGGTAACGGCAGGACTGTGTGCCCTTCATTTGCCTTCCGGCTGATGATCTAGGGGACTGGAAAATGACCTCAACCTGGGAAAGGAGGGAATCCCCTCCAGTACATTTCCTCCCTGCACGCAGGGCAGGACAGCATGTACGCCCCAGGTGTCAGTTAAGCAGCTGCAATGCAAAGAGGCTTGATGAATCAGAGAGTCAGCCCTGCTATGCCTTTACCAGCGAGCCAGGCAGCAGAGCACGCTGCTGGGGGTGGTGGTGGGAACCACAAACACCCTCCCCGTGCCTTTCAAGCCCCTGGAGGGAACTCCTCCTGCACACACGGCCCTGTAGACCACAGCGGCAGTGTAAGAAACCACCCCATGTACTAGAGGGTTTCTTTTGAGCCTTGCTACCTGCAGAGGTACATGCACATGGGGAAACACCACTACCGTGGAGGCCTCCATCTTGCACTGCTCCCCTCCGAGTACCAGAAGTCCCATGCCACCACACTCCCTCCTTTCTACCCATCCATCTGTGCCCGCCGGTGCTGCACCCAGCTCCTTTCCTAACATGGACACTGGGAAGGACTGAGCTTTCATGCCTAAGTGCTCTCCTGCACATAACAAGTCAAAACAGGCTCTGGCTTATACTCCTGTGGTTCCATTCCCCTTTTATATCTCATATGGAAATACAGTATTTTCTACTCAGAGAAATATTATTATTACTCCTCTCCTTGCTTTTTCTTTTTAGCTAGAATTCAGTATTGCATTCAGTTCTGGAGTCATCAGCACAGGAAAGACATGGATCTGTTGGAACGAGTCCAGAGGAAGCCACGAAGACGATCAGAGGACTGGAGCACCTCCCCTGTGAGAACAGGCTGAGAGAGTTGGGGTTGTTCAGCCTAGAGAAGCCAAGGCTCTGGGGAGACCTTACAGCAGCCTTCTGGTACTTAAATGGGACCTATAGGAAAGCTGGGAAGGGTTTTTTCTTAATCAGGAAGTGCAGAGATAGGATGATGAGTCATGGATTTAAGCTGAAAGAGAGGAGATTTAGATTAGATATTAAGAAGACATTTTTCCTGTGAGGGTGGTGAGGCACTGGCACAGCTTGCCTAGAAAAGTCGTGGCTGCCCCATCCCTGGAAGTGTTCAGGGCCAAGTTGGATGGGGCCTTGAGTAACCTGATCAAGTGCGAGGTGTCCCTGCCCATGGCAGGGGGGGGTGGAACTAAATGTTCTTTGAGGTCCTTTCCAACCCAAACGACTCTGTGATTCTGTGATTTACTACCTCTTTTGTTTCACTTTGGATTTGAAAACCTTTGTTCCAGCACATCTCTAAAGAGATTTCTCGGTTACAGCCCGGTTAAGAGAGAAAATGGGCTTCACTTTGCTAAACTTACTTTTTTTTCCATCCTTCTAGTCTCGCCTGACACCCAAACCTTTCCATCTTGCAATCAAAATCATTGGAAAGGGGTGCCCTTTAGAATAAGCAGCAAATAGCTACTCTTTCAGTCCTCACCAACCCACCTCATTAGAAATGGGTTTAAGCTATTTTTCAATCACACACAAGCAAACATACTCCTGCGACCATACGTGACTCCCTACCACTGGTCTCAAAGACGGTAAAATCCATTCTAAAAGGAGGATCAAAAGTGTTTCTTTCTAAAGCACCAGTCGTACAGTAGTAATTTTAGAAATTTAAGACAGCTTGAACCTGCTACTGGATTATTTTTAACAGGAGCTTTGTGCGCAAGGGCAGTTTGGAGGCCGCCCGGTCATGCAGGGCAAAAGGTCCCTGAAGCAAAGCCCCAGCTGCAGCCAGGAATCCTCTCCACAGGAGAAGATTTCCAATTAATTTATGAGAGGACAAAAGAGTGAGCTGCTGACTTCTGAGCCTTTAGGAAACTGCCATCACATGCAAACACCACCTTTTCCGTTCTAGTTTTCCCATCTTCAGTCAGATGATGGTGCTCTACTGAAAAGATAGGTGAGGCAAGGCAGCTGGTGTGGGACAGCTGGGAAATGAGTAGAGTTCAAGGTTCAGCTATTATTAAAAAGCACACACATCTCTATATTTATACCCACTTTACAACTCCAAATAACACACATGCAGTCCTGATGAGTTTGCAGCTCTAAATACAATGCAGGAGAAAAACCCTAAGGTTAATCTGGAAAAACAAACCAATGTATACAAAAACACCAGAAGGATTAGTATTATTATTTTTACTGGGATTGTTCAGCCTGGACAAGAGAATGCTTTGGGGAGATCTCACAGCAGCCTTCCAGTACCTGAAGGGGGCCAAGAAGAAAGCTGGGGAGGGACTTTTTACAAGGGCAAGTAGTGATAGGATGAGGGGGAACGGTTTTACATTGGAAGGGGGAAGATTTAGATTAGACATTAGGAAGAAATACTTCACGCTGAGGGTGGTGAGGCACTGGTACAGACTGCCTAGAAAAGTCGTGGCTGCCCCATCCCTGGACGTGTTCAAGGCCAGGCTGAATGGGTCCTTGAGCAGCCTGGGCTGGTGCGAGCTGTCCCTGTCCATGGCAGGGGGGTTGGAACTAGATGATCTTTAAAGTCCCCTCCAGCCCATTCTATAATTCTATTCTATGATTTACCCCATTTCTCAGGCAGATTTCGCATGGCTCACCATCACTGCTCCCGGCCTGATACCTCTGGCACAATAACCAGCTCCCTCTCAGAAAGCAAGCCCCTCGTCTCAGGACATGACCCCATTTCTCCAAAGAAAGAACAAGCAAGATGTGTAACCTGGGCCAGTCATGCACATAAGATGCTTTGACCAGAGGTCTCTCACAAGGGCAAAGCAATCCTAGCCAGTAACGGTAACACACAAAGCAAAAACACTGTGACTGGACCAATCCTGCAGCAACTCTGTCTAAAATGTGTCTCTGGTGCTTGCAGAACCCACTGCCAATACTCACACCCTGCGCCTCCCCTTGGGAGGCACGATGCCAACTTGGTGGCTCTCCTTGGGGTCTGCAGATCATAAGGCCAGAACGGTTGTAAATCTGACGCGACAAATACAAAAACCCTAAATAAGGCATATTCACTGCCACTTTGAAAAAATACTCTTATAAGTTAAAAACCAAACGTAGCTGTAATGGAGAGGCAGAGGAATGAAAACAAACATTGCCCATACCAGAAGGCAGCCGGGGTGGCACAATCTAAAGTAACTTCTCCACATGCTTTTCAAGAATCTGTTCAAAACCAAACAGCAACCAGCACCATGAAGACACACCGCTGCAGCAGGCCCCAGCTGGCAGCTAAATCGATAACCACCTCCATTTTCCCCCCCCCCCAAACCAGAAAAATGTCAAGCCCAAAGAGTTTGCCCCAGAGCCCTGCTCCAACGGCAGGGAGACAGGGAGTACTCACTGCAGGCTCCGCAGGTGAAGCAGCTGTCATGGTAGAGGTTGCCCATGGCTTGACAAGCCTGGTTTGCTCCATACACCCCCTTGCTGCACTTCACGCAGGTTCCTGGAAGAGAGAGAGGGAGAGGGGTCAGGAGCGGGATCTGGCAGGGTGGCTGCTGTCACTGGCTGGATGTCCACGCCTGTAATTCAGCATGGTGGCTCAGTAGCGTGGGACTCAGCAGTTCACTGGAGACACAAGAGGTAGGTGACACCGGTGTCACCCACCCTGAGAGAGGCTTTTAACAGTGGTCACAACAGCCATCAAACCTTCATGGCAAAAACCTTTTGCAAAAAAGTAAACCGGACAACAGCCCCGTTTTTCTGCAGCAACATCTCCTTCCTTCACCCATTCATTCCCACAAAATTTATACACATTTAAAGCCACCTAATGATCCTCCCAAAAGCCTGGGTTTCAGTAAGTGGTGCTCAGGGCTGTTCACAGACCAATAATTTCCGCTGCTTATTGCATAAGCTTGTTGGTTGCAACTGATGTGAGGAAAATACACCTCTTCACTTAGACCTTTTAAATCTTCATCGGTTTCAGATCCCACTCAGGTCTGCGGAATGCCCTAAGGATTTCCCACCAAAATAGAGCTGGACTGACTACCTGTCACCTACGTCTCTCCCCTCTGTCAGCCACATCTGAACAGAGACCCCCGATGCAGCCACTACCTACAGACTATGTATCCTGCCCAGATGTTCTCACTTCTTGCAGGACAAGGCAAGAAAGAAGTCAGTTTTAAGGAGAGGATACCTAGTGGTGGTGGTAGAACCAGCCAAGGGGGGCTGACTCTCAGGTGGCCCTCGGGGTCAAAGGAGAGTCAGGGCCAGCACACACGGTGAACTTCTGGCTATAAGCTGTCCCAAGTGCAAGCCCAATCTGCCCCTCACACCCAGGCTTTCCTGCCACCACCATCACCTAAAGATCAGGATTAGCTCTGAGCTCCAGCGGATGGAGAAGATGGGTGCACTCAGCAGTTCAGCTCAAGTCTCTTGCCGGTACAGCCAAGCACATTTCCAACAGCACCCAACCCGATGTCGTGCTCCAACCCAAAACCCAAGCCAGGCAGACAGTGTAGGGTGAGGATTTCCACCTCACAAGGAAGGCAGCAGGACCCTCCAGGCACAGACCTGCCCGATTGAAGCTGGGACTGGTGTCACCAGGGCAGATGCATAGTCATGGTGATGGGGAGGGACCGCAGGGAAAAGAATTTAGCTCTGCACATTTGTAAAGGGTGTTGTGTGTTCACCTAAGGCTTCTGAAATCTCACCACATTTCCACACAAAACTATTTTGATAACCAAGTGAGCAGTGAAAACTGAGTTTCATGCCCTTGACAGCAGCTGCTAGCAGGACGTGCTCCCTCCACCTTGTCCGAAGAAATGCAGTGAGGCTGCCCAAAACCACTATTAGTGGCTGGGAAGAGAAAGTCCTTTTCCAAGAAAAATGACGCATCAAGCCAGTTTACTCACTTTAGACATTACCCTGTGATTGCAACAGATGGATTTTAAAGCAACATCACCCTTTGAACTATTTCTAAATGAGCAACTTTAATCAGTGTTTAAACAGATAAACATGGATCTACCCACAAAAGGCAGTCTGAAGGAAAAACAAAAGATGTGCTTCTGTCTCCAGTCCATGATGACCCTGCTGTTGTGTCCCCTGGAGGTGTTCAAGGCCAGTCTGGACGAGGCTTTGGGCAACCTGATCTAGAGGAAGGTATCCCTGCCCATGGAAGGAGGGTTGGAATTAAATGATCCTTAAGGTCCCTTCCAAACAAAAACATTCTATGTGACTTTGCCTGCAGGTCTCTCCTTCCAACACTGCTCAGTCTTATTCACCCAAGTCTTCAACTTCCTGGGGCAGCGACTGGGTCATGTCTTGCTCCTAGTTGCCCAAGAAGAGTGACAGCATCATCATGCTGGAGATCCTTAGTCATGCTGTGGTTAACAAGACCTCACTTTGTCCAGGGCCCCAGAAGCTCTGGAGTAACTGGAAAGGTCTGGTGAAAGTTAGGAAGAAGTCCAACGCACTTATGACGGCGCTGAAAAGTAACTCCCAATTCCAGCAGCACCCCGCTGGCAGTCCCGGGGTGGTTAACAACTTCTTCCTGCAACCAATAGCTGTGGCCATCAGTTTTCACACCACCACGATAAAAATGCTCAGCAGCGCTTTGCAGTAGCACACACAAGGCTGCTGAAAAGCAGATACTTCATCCTCCCAGAGCAGACCTGGCTCTCTGTGCTGCAGGTGCCCGCGTGCACACGACAAACAAGCTGAAAGTCATCCTAGAACTTCTCCAAGCCCCACTCTGCACTCTGAGCCAGAGTCCAAACTGACACAAACCTGGAAAGAAGGCTGCGGAGCGTAGTTACTCTTGTCCAAATCAGACATGAACTGAAAAGCCAGCTTGGCTGCAGGCCCAGTCCAGCACACAGACTGGCACCAAGTTAGCAAAATGCACTGGTTCTTTTTGAAACAGATTTATCTCAGTTGTTTATGGAAAGAAACATTTCAAGAAAGCAAAAGATAAATCATACAGGCATTAAAAAGAAAAAAAAAGAAGAAATAAAAAAAGAAAAGACTAGACAAAGATAAGAAAATTTGGCTTTTCAAATGAATATGTTCTCCTAGGAACACATATGTTCAGCAGCAGCCTGAGATGCTGTGCAATCATCTGACACAAGAGCTAACAGCTACCTCACAAAATTCCCTTTCAACTACAACAATGCTGAATGGAAAGTTTTGAACGCAGAAAACCTGCTGATTTTGCTGCTCAAAGCCTCCTTTCCATGACATTCACCAGGCTCTCCACAAAACTGATGTATATATTGCACTGCAAGCACCGGGTTTTTCCTTTCTCCGTGCCAACAAGCGGCTGCTCCAGAAAAAAACATAAGTGTGCCGTGCTCTGAATTCCTCCTTTCCAGAAAGCAGCTGGGTGACACTGAATATGTATAAGCAGCAAGAAGCAGGCAGCAGAAGGCACAGCAGCTCCATGCTAGCAGGCATCTAAGGTCACTAAAAAATACCCTAACACAAATCTCACAGTGGGCAGGAGTTGCCTCTGCTGTCTCCTGTCCATTCCATTGAAGTTTCGCAGTGTAGGCACTGCTCACGTTTTCCCCAACAGGACTGACAGTTTGGCCAGGTCCTGCATGAGCTGCTCAGGCTCCCGCATCCTTCCCCAGACCTTCCTCCACCTCCTGCCTCTTCACTGCCCCCACCGTCCTTCCCCCTTGCTTCACCTTTCAGAATGTGCTCTGCTGTTCCATTCCCTTCTTAACCCTTTTATCAACTTTTTAAAACATTTAGGCCCTTGAAACATGGAAAATAAAGTTATAGAATGAAAGGGCTCTTAAAATAAATTGACAATGTTGTCTGTAAAAACTATAATGTGTTAAATTACTCAATTCTGTAATAACCAGCCATGCTGTAAATATTTATAGATGTGCTGTGGGCAAGGCTGACAGTTGAAAAACGGCATGATGGCAAATCCGTGTATAGTTTATGTTTCTACTTGGATCTGCTAAATCTTATTTGAAAGCCAATTACATCTTGGTAGCAAATGAAATTATTCTCGAAACACATCTTCACTTGTCCCAGACATAATATTCTGAAGTATTTTAAGCCACATACTTGAGCCTTCATCTCTGACTTTTAGCCTTTCTGGTCTGAAAGGGGATAAAAAGGTGATTTGACATGGATTTTTCCTTTCTGCTCACTCCCTGCTGCCATAATGATCCTGTTCCTTCGGCTTAGGTTATGCAAGGAAAAAGCAATACCTGTTGCTGAAGGCGGCCAACCGCTGAGCTCAGCAACACGACTGCGAGGCCAGCCTGATGGAAGGCAGCACCCTGCCACAAAACGAGCTCTGCACCTTACTCCATGCCAGCTCTGCAAATACTTCCCGAAACAGTGCTGAGTGTGCTTTCTGCCAGCCAGGACACAAAGTTAAAATGTCAGCAGCATCAGCCCAGCCCCACATGCTGCTGACACTAGTCAGCAGCTCTGGGTAAATTTCTTGGAATAGAGCAGCTTTTAGCTAAAACTGTCCTCAGCTCGAAGCAGAGGGATCCCGAGTAGCCACAGCTCAGCAACTCCGTTACTTCGCCTCACGTAACAAGTGCTTATGCAAGCACCGATCTGAGCAGATACCTACTCTGAAATTACAGCTTTTAACCTAAGATGACGTTATTAAGGTGTTATTAAGGAGAAACACAAGGTTTCCCTTTTGCCACCAGGATGACAAGCCCAAAGCACTGCACATGTGCGGCACTGGTAAATCCAAGCTAGAGCAGACCAGCAGAATGGTAGCCACACTGGGAAGGGAAAGGGATGGAAATTGCTGATTTTGACTCAATTTCTGCCGGCAGGGCAGCGTGGCCCTGGACAACAAAGAAATCTCTGTTCCCTTTCGCATCATGTGGCAAGCAACCACCCGCGCTGCAGCTGAGCGCCTGAACAAAGGGACCTTTGGGGCAGAGCTGGGACCGAAAACATGCCCTGTAAGCCATGGCACGGTGCTTGCTGTACCCCATCTCAGCACTGTAAACCAGAAGGAAGGAGACCTGGGAGCAGCCTCGCTCGGCTCATGAGATCAAACAGGTTCGATGCGGACTTTAAGGGCTGTCTGAAATGAAAGTGAGCCCGGCATGCAGTCTGAAATGTCAGTCCCACCCTCAAAGTGCAACAAGTGCATTTCCATTTACTGCTGGACTCAAAGCCTTTAGAGATGTTATTTTCCTCTGAGTGTTGCTATTTCACACCCACCAGAAGATGCTCAGTTACCTACTATAGCCCACTCTCCAAAAATTCAATGCAAACCATGCTGAACAGCAGTATTTTCTGGGACTGGTCGGTATGATTTTTGTCTACATGCCAGACATCATTTATCTACAGATCAAGAACACGGTTGTGGGGGTTTTTCCGGCAGCTACCCCTTATTTCAGCAGCATCCTCATTCTCAGCAGTATCCAGGACAGCCAAGCCTTCCTACATGTGCTCCTGATTGGGTTTGCTAAGACTGTTTAATTTTAGAGGGTCAAATGTGTTGATGTGCTGCTTCAGTGGTGAGATTTCCTTGCCATGTCAATCTGGTCCTAGATAAGAGGAATGCAGTGGCAGAATGCAGGGAGAGTTTGGTGGTGTGGGTCTGCATATGCAGCTAATCCAGAAACAGCACTCGGAGGCATAAATTTACCCTACCCCTTCCACTTACTCCATCCAAGCCGCATTTACACGTATCAGCTTGACTCTTCACCACACTTAACTGTTTTTTGCCCCCTCCTCACAGGAGGCTGGATTTACGCTGAAGAACCCCCAGCTGCATTTGGAAGAAATTTCCAGAGCCTTTGCACATAAATACCGCTGGTATCACCTTTCTCCCCAGCCCAGACATGCATGCGGCCAATCCAGAAGCAGACCCTGCTGCCTCTTGGCAGAAGCTGTACCTTCACAAAGGCCCTCCCTGTCAGAGCAGGAAAGGGGAATAAGATAAAAGAAAAGCATATGCCAGCTTTCCTCTTACCTTGTTCCCTTTCTCGCTCTGACAAAGGAGGATGTGAAGATACAGCTTCTACATTTCCAATCCCCCTATTTATTCCAGAAGAACCAAGTCCTCCACTTAGGAACACATTTTTCAAACACTGTACACTTAAAAAAAGAGAATGCACTCTGTCATACCCAATGTGATGTTCTGTTCATCAGGTTTTACTTCAGACCTTCTCCAGAACCTGATGCTACCTCCGCGTGGCTCACCTCAACCAAGTCATTTCTACATCAAACTCTAAATTAGACACACTATGTGCTGTTATCCAATACTGTGCAACTGTCCCTGCTGGAGAGTTGATTTCAAGGAGATCTGGAGGTCCATGTGAGATCAAGTGCCTGGAAAATGTGGTAATTTGGTCCTGTTCACCGCTGAGTGAACCACTGGGTTGCCACTCAATGGTAGCAAAGATGTACAGTTACTCCCTGCCCGAAGAGCCACAGAACTGGTAAATACAAATTTTCTGTACTCTTTTTGCATGCCATGTTCTATACCCCTGACTTTGCTGTAGACAGCCAAGTACACACTGCCAGTGAAGCACAAAACCACCATCGAACTCACATCAGTGACATCTGAAATACCTTACAGCGATGTCAGAGACTACGTTAACTCCAGTACCAAATGAATGAGATTCTGTATCCTTTTCAGTTCCCACTGCCACACTGTCTTCTAAAAGACCTATTGCTCCTCTGCCTCAGCTCCTTCCTTTTCCTTCCCTTTTGGTAGATTTTTCCTTAGCTTGCAAACCCAGCCTAGCTCCCAAGAGGAAGGGAGGAGAAGCGCGTATTGCTGTAATCTTGAAGAGCCATATCCCAGGCAAATACTTATTTGCTTGGTTCCCTGCAGTGAGATAAGCTTTGCAATCTGCGCACACCCACTAGTCCATGTGCTGTCATCCTTCCAGCCTTCCTTGTTCCACCAGGACCCGCCTCATCCTGCCTCCCCCTCCTCTTTGCTGCAGGCAGGCATCTCCTTCCAGCCACGGTGTTCTCCCAGGAGCAGGCAGCAAGGGATACCTCCACTCGCTCCCGGTGGAAACGATGCCATTATCATCACCCACATACAAGACAAACATCAGAAGAATCTTCATTTTAACCAGAAATTCTCCACTTGGCAGCCCTGAAATTACCCTTGTTGCTACCAAAGCATCCTGGTGCACCATCATCATCAGGGTTCAGTGAAGTTCACAGGTAAGCACAGCCTTCAAGTAAAACGAATTGTGGTTTGGGCAGTGGTAAAACACTAACTTCACTATGCACAAGACTTTGAAACAGCACCTCTGGCCTTCGAACTGATCACACCCATTCAAAGGTGCTGGGGTTCACAGAAATCACAGAATGATTTGGGTTGGAAGGGACCTCAAAGAGCATTCAGTTCCAACCCCCTGCCATGGGCAGGGACACCTCTACACTGGATCAGGTTGCTTAAGACCCCATCGAACCTGGCCTTGAACACTTAAGGGAGGGGCATCCACAGCTTCCCTGGGCAACCTGTGCCACTGCCTCACCACCCTCAGTGTGAAGAATTTCTACCTAGTATCTAAAAGTTTCCAGGTCTCCTTAGGATTTCAGCGACTTCGCTACCGCTCTGCTTCCGCCAAGGGAGAAAGAAATCTGCAGACTTCACTACAAGACCTTCTCTGCCTGACTGCTGGGAAGCATCCCAGTATTTTGCTGCAAAACAAGATGCCTGGGGCCCTCCTAAAATTTCTGCAGCTTATCAGCTCTGCTCTGAATAATAAGGGAGGAAACCAGAACTCAACAGTAACAAATACTTATAACAAGAAAATCATTTACAAAAATGGTTTTAAAAAAGCTCTTGGTAAGGGTGTAAGTAGTTTTCATCAGACAGAAATTTCTATCTAGCTATATGAAATAAGCACTAGTAAAAACATGATGCTACACGTCACACCTCTAAAAGCACCCATCCCTGCCTGCAGATCAAGGAAATGCATGGTACAGGTTCTGCTAAAATCAATAGCAAAGTCTTCCTGCAGACCCCAGAGTATCTCAGCCAGGCCTCTCCCCTGCCAGGTCACTTCCAGGCAGATGCTCGTTTTGTTTGTGCACCTGCCCAACTCTCACCTGAAAACTCATCTGGCACCAGTCCTCAGGATGGTGTGCGTCACCTAACCTGAAACATCTGCTTGCACTGGGTGGTGCTAGCAGAGGAGTCGCAGCTCCCTCTGTTGCTCCTATTTAACTAATCTTTCAATTCACCAAGTGGAAATGAAGTCTGGTGCACCCAAAGAAACACCAGGAGTTCAGGCAGCCCCAGAAAAATCACTGGAATTCAGACACCTTGTTGCTGAATGTTCCCTGGAAACAGCACATCAAACACATGTATACAACCTAAGGTGGCTTCCAGCAGCACCTCCTGGGACCTGGGGCCCCTTCTCTGCCTCAGTGGGAATCAGCCTCTCCAGGGAGCCATTTCAGGATTTCTCTCCCCAGGTGTAAGATCTGACTGATACCTGAGACTCCCTACATCCTCCTTGACAGCCCATATAAATCAAGTCAGCACTTCAAAAGCACTCTTGGAGAGCCCAAATTCCTCCAGAGACATGTGCAGCCCATGCCGTTCACACAAATGTCACTGTTTAAAAAAGAAAATTCTTGGCTTTGTTTGCTGCGCTCCTTTCACTTGTTACACATTCTCAGAGCAGACAAACAGATTTTGTATGGCAAGCTGGTGCTGACAGACAACCAGACTGTTACTCCTCAGCAGAGCATCCTACATACCTTATGCCTGCTCCCTAGCTTACTCTTTCCTAGATTGTCATTTAAAAACGCTCATTTTCATGTAGTGAAGAAAAAAGCAGCTCCTTTACTGCAATCAGAATTAATTGTTCATGAAAAATATACAGATCAAGACAGACTGAAGGGCTGTGTGTTACCAAGACAAACAGCTCCATCTTAAAAATGGGCGCAAGTTGCACCAAAGGAGGTTCAGATTAGACATTAGGAAAAATTTCTTCACTGAAAGTGTGGTCAGGCACTGGCAGAGGCTGCCCAGGGAGGTGGTGGCTGAGCTTCTCAGGGACATGGTTTAGTAATCGGACAGGTACGGTTGGACTCGATGACCTCAGAGGTCTTTTCCAATCAGATGACTCTATGATTCTATGAGAAAAAAAAAAGCAGCACCCAAAATTAGGAGAGCTGAGACATTTTAGATAAAACACTTTGGTCATCTGTACTTCAGTCCTGGTTTCATTTCCTGTCTCCAATGTACTGTAAAGCTGCTGCTGCATTAAACTTCCCTTCACTGGGGGAAAGTCTGCAACAAAACAAACTGTTGATCCTTTTTACTACTATTGCAATAATTTTCCACCCTAAAGTTTGGTAGCTTGAGGCACAGCAAAGACTGAATCAGAAGACCACACGAGTTCTTTGCTCCCCCAAAGGAAGTAAGGGAACTGTGAAAAAAATAAAATAAAAGTGAAAAAGAAAGGGGGAGGAGGCCTGGAATTAAAATACTTCAGTATTTGCCCCTTCCTGCTTTTTCCTTCACAGGGCAGATCTGCCGAGCCTCCTGTGCAGAGCTGAAGCTCCACAAAATGTTACTCCTTCCTCTGCCATGACTGTGGCGTTTCGTCTGTCCCTTTTCCCCTGCTCCTTCCCAAATTTCTCAGATACTACAAACCCTGGCATAAAACCTCCCACCAGGAGGATGTCAAAAGACCTCACCAAGCTGCCTCCATCTCTCCTCCCTCCCTGGGGCTCACTGGTAACTCAGCTGTCTGATCAGTAGGACTCCGTGCTGCCAGAATTGCTCCTGCTGCTACAAATTCCCCAGGGGACGAAAGCCTTCCCCTGGTGCTACTACTTACTTTGTGAACAAAAATGTAAAAATAATCTAACCACTGATTGTGCCCCTCTGCTTTCTCACCCCATCCCCATGCACACTTTGGACGAGATACGGATCTGGCTGGTTTATTTGCACAGTGAGGAGAAGTCTCCCGCAACGTGGTCTGTTGAAGAGACCCCTGACACCTCTTCAGTGGAGCTAAATGCTGCCCCCAGCAAAATACTGCCATTTTTGAGCACCGCCTCCCACAGAACTGCTGTCCCAACCTCATTGTCATTATCAGCTCCCTGTCACAGTCATCAGCCCCCCCCCCAATGAAGCTCCCTGAGCTCATTCAAACTGCGCGCTGCCTGCACCGCACAGAAAGCTCCCAAACACATTTCCAGGCCAAAACACTCCGAGTACAGCAACTTGACACATCACTTTTCTGTGACAGAATACGAACACGTCTGCCCTGCTACAAGACTGAATCCAACCTCAGATACTGAGAAACACAACCCCCTCTGTGCAGGAGTACACTGCCTGATGCCAAGAAACACATTTTGTCATGCAATTTGCCGTTGAGCACTCGGTGGTCACTGCAGCTCCGCGCCCAGAGCTTGGCATGAAGCCCGGGGCTGCTCCTGTGTGCACAGACCACCGCTAAGCCACCCACCGATCCCACTCAACAGGACTTGTGCAACAGCACCTGTGCAGCCTGGAATGCAAACCCTGCCGGGCTGAAGAGATTAATCTGTCCTTGCTTCTAATTCTGTGGCTGTGGGTCTAAAATAACAAGGAAAATCCACACACTCGAACTGCTCGTCATTTGTTAAATTAACCACAGCGTTCTCAGCCTTCTCAGCAGCTCTGGCTTTCTTTCTCCCCAAAGCTGAACCACCTCGTGTGCTATTAAACTGCAAAGTGGTGCAGCAGGAAAGGTTTTGCCCCTGACCTTCTGCCATCCTGGGGTGGTAAATCAATTTAATCCAGCAGGACATTTAATACTCCCATTGAGAAATCCTCACATGTAAGCGGTCCCTTTCCACTACCAAGCACCAGCAACAGCCTCTGGTGGCAGTCGGGACTACTCGCAGAACCAAGATTTAGGGAGCAATGTGCCTGGTTTTCTGCCAATTTCAGGATGCACCAACCCTTTCAGAGCTGACGAGGACCAGCACTTGGAAGTGGGGGAAGATCCTAGCAAGTCTGGCAAAATACTACCCCTCCCATCCTCAAGCAACTACTCCCAAGACATCCCACAAGTACACCTGATTGCGGTCACCTCCATGGGGGTTACTGCCAAAGGATGCCTGCTGCTGCCTTCCCCAAGCTCAGTGCCCTTTTCCATGCCTGCAGCACATGCAGGTGTTACTCCTCCACAGGCTGGACCCTTCCTGCTCACATATTTGAGGCAACACATTTTTGAGACACAGAGAACCAGGAATACTGTCAAGAAAAGTTGAGTGCCTCCCTGCCTGCAATGAAGGGCACTTCAAAAGATGCAGCTCCAGCTTTTCTCTCAGTGCTGTCCTCCCCAAAGCTGCTATGCTCTCTCTGCTTTCAAATTTAAGAGGTAGGATTGGAGAAGAAAGCATCACAGCAGAAAGTTTCCAGTCCCTGTGATAAATGAACGTTAAGTAACAAAAAAAAAACCCCTCAGGCAACTGAAAAGCATAACCAGGTGTACACGGACACGCAACCCTGCAGGTGTGAACCCTGCAGGGACACTTTGCAACGAAGCGCGCACTCTTTTCATGCCAACTGGTGCACTGCCTGCTTACCAAAGTAATCAGCCTTTGGCCGGGCATCCATCTCCTGCTCCAGGCGCTGGGTCAGTGCCTCCAGCTTCAGCTCAGCTGCTGATGGCCCTTGCTCCGGCTGTGGAAGGAGGGTCTGGCAGGGCAGCTTCACCTTTGCCGTGCTGGAGCCCTCTGGGTGTCTGGCATCTGACCGTGGGCCACTGGCACCCTCTGGGAAAGGTGGCTGTGGAGCATCTGGAGCCATTTTCCCGCGCGAGGCCAGGTGTGAGGAGCCTGGCTCTGGGGTTGCGCCGCTGCCGTTGGGTCGGTGGTTTTGAACACGGGCCACAAAGTGACCGGCTGGGCCAGGGTAGGCGGTGGCGTGCTGGTAGTCCACACTCGGGACAGCGGGCACGGAGCTGGGGGGTGAGGACAGCGGGACGCCTTGGTACCCTCCAGCCCTGGGACCACAGGGGTCAGGAGAGCCAGAACCCCCCCGGCCGGACTGCACCGAGGGGGCTGAGAAAGAAGAGGACCTCTGCTGTGGCAGGGCCACTGGCATCCCCTCCTCCGTCCCCACCGAGGGTGCTGGGGGGGTCCAGGCGTTCGAGAAGGAGGCCCTCTGGTCCCCACCACCCCACCTGCCCTCACTGCCATTCTCCTGCCCGCCACGGCAGGGCTGGGGGTCTCCGGCACTCATGCCAGGCCGTGAGCCCCCTACTCTGGGGATCCTGTCCGGCTCCGCTTCCCAGCTCCGGCGCCCAGCTTGGCTCCCCAGGGCCTCAGCACGTGCCCCGCTCTCTCCGAAGCCACGCTCCCCTCCGTCGTACGGCCTCGCGCACGGACCCTCAGCAGCAGAAGCCGGGGGTGGCTTGGCACCCCCCGGACCCGTCAGGCTGGGGCGGGGGGCACTGAAGGTGGCCCCTCCATTGAGGGTGGCCATGAGCATCTCCTGCTGCTGCTGCTGCTGGAGGTGGATCTTGGCCATCTTGGTGGCGAAGACCCTCCTGGTCTCCTCGAACTCGGGGTTGTTGCCGGCAGCTTTGTCCACCCGAAAGAGCCCGTCCTTGGAGGCCTCGTACATGTTGAGGTCCTCGATGAACTTGCTGGCTTCCACACCCAGGTCGTCGTACTTATCCATCCCGCCAGGCTTAAAGGGGTGACCCCCGCCTTCCTCCGCCTCCTCCTCCTCCTTCCCGCCGGGATCAGGGCACGATCGCCTGCCCGTCCGTCCGTCCCGCCGCGCCGTCTCAGTCCCGCCGCGCCCGGACCCGGCGGGGGCGGAGATGGGGGCGTGGCTTATGGCGTGGGCAAAAGGCGCGGGACGGGCTGGGGGCGTGTCCAGGGGTGAGCAGCTGGGGTGGGGGCGTGGCCAAGAGGTGCGGAACGGGGCGGGGGCTTGGCCGGGGGTGCGGAGCTGGGAGGGGCGTGGCCAAGGGATAGGGCACGGCCAGGAGCGTGGGCGGGGCTGAAAGCCTGGCCAAAAGGAGCGGGGCGGGGCTGTGGGCGTGGCCAGAGCCCCCGGGTGCTGGGCTGGGGGTGAAGCCAGGATCTGGGGGCGCGGGGCTGTGGGTGTGGTCATGAGACACGAGGCACGCACAGGCGGTGCCGCCGCGAGCTGGCGGGCGTGGCCATCACGTGACGGGCGGGGGCGTGGCCAGGAGGCGAGGGGCGGGGGCGGGGGCGGAGGCAAGGCGGAGAGCCTGGAGCGTAAAGGATGCCCTCGGACTCCCGAGACAACAGTAGCATCCTGGCCCCTCCAGAACATGTGTGAACCCCCCCTTAACTGGCATCACACATAAGTGACCGTAGCAAGACCAAGTGTGGGGACAGCGAGAAAGAAGCAGATGGGTGATGACATACGCAAACTGAGAGCTGCTTTGCGCGTGTGTGTTAAGCAGTGATTGGTCAATCACATTGTACCTCAGCCCTTGAAAGGTATAGGAACCAGGCACATAACCACCTTCATGATGTCTCAGTGTGGAAGGAACCACTTGTGCATGGATAGAGACTTCCCCTTGTGGTTCTATACTTTGCATCCCAGCCTCTCTCCTCTGTCAGCATGAGCCAGCTGTGAAATTTTCATGGCAAAACCCAGCCGGGGGTGCCCGGAGGTCAGGAGGCTGTGACAGGATCTGTGCTGGGCTCAGAGGAGAGGCCAGTTTGTAGGCAGTTGTAGTGCCTGTGAGTAAATTGACTGATAAAGCTGATCCTGTGCGCCCAGGCGTGTGTCCTGCGTTCCCAGGACTCATTCTTTTATCCCTCTCCCAGGACTCCCAGATGCCCAGGACTGTGGAAATTCTCTGCTTTTATTAATAGCAAATTGTGCTGTCACCAAAATGTGTCAGAAACAGAAAAAAATCCCCTTCCCTTTTTGACCAGCTCTCTAACACAAGCAGTGCTGAGCAGCTGCTGAGGCCAGAGCTCATTAATGATACAGAAACTGGGACCAACTGCACCCTCAGCAGGTCTGCGGATGACACCAAGCTGAGGTGGAGCAGTGCTCACACAAAAAGGATGAGATGTCATCCAGGGGGACCTGGACAAGCTGGAGAAGTGGACCTGGGTGAACTTGATGAGGTTCAACAAGGGGATGTGTAAGGTCCTACACCTGGGTCAGGGCAATCCATGGTTTTAATACAGGATGTGAGACAACGTGACTGAGAGCAGCCCTGCAGAGAAGGACTTGGGGGTGCTGATTGATGAGAAGCTTGACATGAGCCAGCAATGTGCACTTGCAGCCCAGAGGACTAACCATGTCCTGGGCTGCACCAAAAGCAGCGTGGCCAGCAGGGCGAGGGAGGACATTCTCCCCCTCTACTCTGCTCTTATGAGACCCCACCTGGAGTGTTGTGTCCAGTTCTGGAATCCCCAACATAAGAAGGATGTGGAACTCTTGGAACAGGTCCAGAGGAGGGCTACAAAGATGATGAGAGGGCTGTAACACCTCTGCTGTGAGGACAGGCTGAGAGAGTTGGGCTTTTCCAGCCTGGAGAAGAGAAGGCTTTGGGGAGACCTCATAGCAGCCTCCCAGTACCTGAAGGGGCTACAGGAAACCTGGGAGGAACCTTTTACAAGGGCCTGTAGTGATAGGATGAGGGGGAATGGCTTTAAACTGGGAAGGGGAAGGTCTGGGTTAGATCATTAGGAAGATCTGGGTTAGACATTAGGAAGAAATTCTTCACTCTGAGGGTGCTGAGGCACTGGCACAGGTTGCCCGGGGAAGCTGTGGGTGCCCCCTCCCTGGCAGTGTTCAAGGCCAGGTGGGATGGGGCCTGGAGCAGCCTGGGCTGGTGGGAGGTGTCCCTGCCCGTGGCAGTGGGGGTGGAACTGGATGGGCTTTAAAATCTCTTCTGACCCAAACCATTCTATGATTGTATTCTATGATTCCAAACCAGCCTGACACTTCCAGCAAGTTTTGGCCCCAGGTGCATAAGAACTGTGGCACTGTGAGCTCCTGGAAAAGGTGCCTGTCTTCTCTCAAAGCAACCTCCCTGCAGCAACAGGCTGACTCACAAAAGTTACCCCAGCCATAGTAGAGGATCAGAGAAGGGATTTTATGGTTTCTAGGGAAGGCAGGAAGGTGGGAATCCCAGCACAGGGAGGAGCACAGCAGTGGAGCTCTCCCAGTGCCCAAGAGTCTGGGAAGGGCCACTAACCAGGGCCTGCTGAGTTTCTAAGGGATTGATAGTTCTGGATCTTCCACACAGCAGCAGAAAAACATCCCATCTATCAAGCAGTACCACCTACCAATCGTTTCTACGCCTTCCTCTGCCACGGGGGTGAGGGAAGGAGGAGTGCCACAGTCTTAGGCCGAGCCCGACAAGCCCTGTTTCACTGTGGCAGAAGCTGGCTGTCTGGTGGGGCTAAACTCTGCTTTGCACAAAGCCGGGCAGTTCAGGAAGGTTTAACTTGCCTCTGGACACCTGCCACACAAAACACAGCAAACTGCTTGCTACCTGTGCCGCGGCCAGTTTGGCTGTAGCAGAAAAGGCTTGCCTCCCATTTTGTGTCTGCAAGAGGTCACGGCGGCCCCAGCAGCTGCTCTGTGCCAGGCAAGTGTAGGCTCAGGCCACCAGGCACGGAGAGCAAGAGGGATTGACTACCTCTTTTGAGGGACTTGACCGAAATTGTCACTGCTGGGGCAGTGAAAGCTAAAACTAAGTTTCGATGTCTAAAGAGCATCCTTGGAAAGGGCTAGTGCAAGGCTGGGTTTGGCCATGTCCAGTGTCAATGAGCAGCAGATTGTTTGAATCCGCATTTGCACGTGCCCGAGAGAATGACAGAGAGGCTATTGAGCATTAGGTAGATAAGGATGGGAGCATGAACCCCGCCGCTGCTTCACTCGTGGGAGAAATCTGATGTTAGTGGACAAAGAGCAATAAAAAAGGAAATTACACTTCACTCTCACACCTTCTTTCATCTTCCTCACCAGAGGATGTAAAGTTAATCAAGGGAAGGCATGCTCCTATCCGGCATATTAGAGACTCGGTGTCTGCTGGTTTGTTTTTTTTCTGCAAACACACCAAGATGGGGCTCTTCAGACCCATAGGAAACAAACCCTTTGGAAGAACAGAATTATTTGGGAATAGACATGTCTATTTAGGGGAGCTGCAGGAAATCTGGGGAGGGGCTCTTTATCAAGGAGTACAGTGATAGGATGAGGAGTAATGGTTTTAAAGTAAAAGAGGGGAGATTTAGATTAGATATTAGGAAGACATTTTTTACTGTGAGACGCTGGCACAGATTGCCCACAGAAGTTGTGGATGCCCCATCCCTTAGGGTGTTCGAGGTCAGGTTGGCCAAGGCTTTAAAAAACCTGATCTAGTGGAAGATGTTTTTGCCCGTGGCAGGGGGGTCGGAACTGGATGATCTTTAAGGTCTCTTCCAAACTAAACCATTCTGAGATTCTATTATTCTATTCTCAGATTTCAACAAAACAACCAAGGAAGAATCTGTAACTTCCCTCAGATCATGGCTTTTTTCTGACTTTCTGTTTTAAGGCTTATGCATATGTTTTCTGCCATTACTTTTTATCTAGCATCTCCAAGTCTTTTTGCAGTTGGACACACTCACTACCTCGGGAGGGGAGGAGGGAGCAGCCTTCTTGCTGAATGGCCGCTTTGGATGCTGCTGACCTTCACTAGCTATGTAAAGTACATTTCCTTCCTATGCCAAAGGATCGAATCAGCTGTCTGCAGAACAATGCTCACGCGGACAACATGGAAAAGGCTGCCGAAGCCCTTCAGATAGGCAACCGTTGCGCTGGGCTTTGGCCTCCTTCCAGACTCTGTACGCATGAGCAGGCACTTTGAAGGCAAGCGCCTTCGAAGGAGAATTGCAGCCAAGCGATTCAAAGGCATTTTGGTATTCAATTCGCAGTGCTTTCAGTGGATGTTAGACAGCAAAATACCTTTGAAATTTCGTGCTTGGATTTATTCTTTCTGTGAGACTTGGGCTAGGGGTATTCCCAAGCAAGAAGATGATTAACTTGAACTTTCTACGAGGCTGGAGATGTAATACTACACTGGCTTGTGGACCCTTACACTGCAATTAGATATGGTGCCACAGTTTTATAGTTCCTGTCAGTTTTACAGCCCATGCCTGTTAAGGAGTGAAGGAGTCCATGACTGCTGTAACAGCACAGGACCAAAATCTGTGTGCCTACTTGAATTAACTTATTCTAAACTCTGTCCCTTGAAGAAAAAAACCCAACACTGCTCCTTTAATCTGTTTGTGTTCCTGTGGGCAAGGCTTACACACTGCATTTACTCATGCAAAATAATGCCTTGTAACCCAGACCCGCTCCACGTGGCAAGCGCAGCTGCCTGTGGGGTGGAGGGAGGCAGCAATGTGGGGAGAAGTAGCCTTGAGCAGTGTTCCCCAGTTTTGGCCCCATCTTGGTGGGAGCATTGGGCACATTGCCGTGGCCTTGAGCCAGGGTGGCACGGCCTTCCAGGGTCAGCGAGGTGCCATGGCTGCTGGCAAACCGGGGCAAAGCGCTGTCTGCCCAAGTAAACGGAGACGAGACGAATGAGGGCAGGGAGGGGATCATCTCTCTTTACTTCTTGCTGTCGTCTTTGGCTCTGGGCTCACGTTGCGGAGCTGCAGAAAATGTGGAGAAAGTGTGTCCGTGTCGTCGCTCCCCCATCCCCCCCCCTGTCATTTGTCTGCCTGGGAGAAAACACCTTCAGATTTTGTGGGACAACAATAGTGCGGGTCTGTATAGTTTAAGGAAAAGACAATTACGATGCTTCTGGGTGACAATTTATAACTAGATCTCTCTCCAAAAGCAGCTATTGTATGCTCATTATTTGCAAGGAAACCAGCATGAGGAACCACTGGCTGGCTGCATGCCAGTTTTTCTGTGGACATTTCCAGGTCTAATCCCTGGTGCCTGTGCCTCCCTGGGGCTGTAGTTGTCCCAGGCAGGTCATTTCCCACAGGAGCCTGGACTACACGCACCACTGGAATGCCCGAGATACCTGCTCTCGTGTCTTTTAGCAATAAAGGCTTCAGTGCTGTAATATAAACAGAGCGAACAAGTTATAATGCAGAAGTATTTCCAGGATGGAGCCTGGCTTGGTTCTTGCAGGAGCAAACACATCTCTGGGCCCTCTCAAGGTAGCACAGGCAGATCCTCAAACTCTTGAAGGTGAATTGCACTGGGAAATGATGAATGCTCCCTCTGGCTTTCTAATAGAGGTTTTCAATAAGTCATGGAATGGTTTGGGTTGGAAGGGACCTTAAAGCCCATCCAGTTCCAAGCCCCCTGCCATGGGCAGGGACACCTCCCGCTGGATCAGGTTGCTCGAAGCCTCATCCAACCTGGTCCTGAACACCTCCAGGGACGGGGCAGCCACAGCCTCTCTGGACAACCTGTTCCAGTGCCTCACCACCCTCACAGTAAAAAAATTCTTCCTAATATTTAATCTAAATCTCCCCTCTTTCAACTGAATATGTGCAATTTATCTGCACCAGCCAGCTGCTTTGTACCAGGAGGACGATGCACAGTGCTGGAGGGTGGCAGAGGGAAGCATGGAGGGAGCTGGGAGTGGGAGGTGGTCCTGGGGGTGGCTGCGGGCTGGGAAAGCCTGGCTCGGGCCGGGGGACCAGGCTGCTGAAAGGGATGCTGTGGAGGTGGAGAGGCCAAACCTCAGCCTCTGGTTTTGGAAAAGTCTGCAGGAAGGCGGCAGGGCAGGGTTGGGAGCTGTTGATCTTCCCCACTGCTGCCCCAGGCACCTCTGCATTCCTCGGAGGCCTGACGTGGTTTCTCCTGCTCTGCCTCCTCCCTGCCCTGTGTACATGCTTAACCCCCAAGTTGCAGGGGCAGAATGGGGACTGTGGGCCATGTGCTGCCCTCCTCTACAGCCTGGCTGCCCCCATGCAGCCTGGCTCCCCGCGTGCCCTGCTCCTGGGGCAAGGGCAGAAATGGATCTGGGCTTGGATGGTTTGCTTGTGTTGCAGCATGGCTGCCTGCTACAGGGCATGATCTCTGCTGTAAATTACACCAAGAGTCGTTTGATCAACGGTAACAGGACAGAAGGGCCAGGGCAGCACTGGGACAGCTTTCCAAACGGCCTTTCTGGAGTGGTATGGATGCTTCACAGAAAGGTTTGAAGGGATACATCCCACTGAGGGCAGAGAGGCCCTGCAGAGGGATCTGGACAAACTGGAGAGCTGGGCAATCACCAAATGCATCAAGTTTAACAAAGGCAAGTGCCAGGTTTTGCACGTGGGACACGGCAACCCTGGATGTCCATAGAGACTGGAGAACAAGAGGCTGGAGAGCAGCCCTGCAGAAAGGGACCTGGGGGTTCTGGTTGGTGGCAAGTTGAACATGAGCCAACAGTGTGCCCTGGCAGCCAAGAGGACCAACTGTGTCCTGGGTGCATCAAGCAGAGCGTTGCCAGCCGGTCGAGGGAGGCGATTGTCCCGCTCTGCTCCGCGCTGGTGCAGCCCCACCTTCAGTACTGTGTGCAGCTTTGGGCGCCGCAGTAGGAAAAGGATATAATGCTACCGGGGAGTGTCCGGAGCAGGGCCATGAAGTTGATGAAGGATTTTGAAGGGAAGCCGTATAAGGGGCGGCTGAACTCACTTGGTCTATTAAGCCTGAAGAAGAGGAGACTGAAAGGAGACCGTCTCAGACTTCGCCAGGGGAGGTTTAGGCTTGACATTAGGAAGAAGTTCTTTACTGAGAGGGTGATGGGCCATTGGAACGTGCTGCCTGGGGAGGTGGTGGAGTCACCGTCCCTGGAGGTGTTTAAGGAGAGATTGGATGAGGCTCTTAGTGCCATGGTGTAGTTGACAAGTAGGAGTAGGTGTAGGTGTTGGGTCATAGGTTGGACTCGATGATCTCAAAGGTCTTTTCCGCCCTTATGATACTGTGATACTGTGATACCTCATCGCAGTCTATAGCTTCCTCACAACGGGAGGAGCAGGAGCAGGCGCTGAGCTCTTCTCTCTGGTCACCAATGATAGGACCCAAGGGAATGGCAGGAAGATGTGCCAGGGGAGGGTTGGGTTGGATATTAGGAAAAGATTCTTCACCCAGAGGCTGGTGGAGCACTGGAACAGCTCCCCAGGGAAGCAGTCACAGCACCAAGCCTGACAATATTCAAGAAACACTTGGGCAATGCCCTCTGACACATGGTGTGAGTGTTGGGGTTGTCCTGTGGAGGGACAGGAGTCGGACTCGATCCTTGTGGGTCCCTTCCAAATCAGGACATTCTATGATCCTATGACCTGCAGCATCGGTTCAGTGGGGATGCTGTGGGTTGTGCTTGCAGGTGGGTTACCTGTCAGGGCACACCTTGGGGAAGGGAGAGGTGCCATGGGGAATCACCAAAGTTCCAAACAGGAACGCAGGAAGCAGCAGAGAGAGAAGAGGCTATGAATCCCTGAGCTGCAGTGGTTTGGACTTCCCTAGGAAAGGCAGAGCCTGAGAGAGAGAGGCTGAGAACTTGGCTGCTGCTCCAGGGCAAAGAATGCCTTTCACCTTCCTCAATATCCCCAGGTGCAGTGGCAGAGACTGTGGTCTCCCTTTGCCATAAGTCCACCAGGCCAAACACTTGCTTTTGGTGGCTCCAGAGTCACATCAAAAAAATGCAGGCAGCTTTGGCGGTTTTCCTAACTCTGCTCAAAAGAATATGGAATAGTTTGTTTTCTCTGTTTTCTACTAAAAAGAGTCTTTTATCAGGACAAGAACTTGCCTGGAGAATTTTCCAGCTCTGTTTCCCTGCCTCTTTATCAGCGCATTATCACAAACAGCACCATGACCTGTTTAACCAACATACGTGGCCTTTAGCAAGCCTCGGCCGGAGGCACTCCATGGGTCAGACGACATCCTGCCATCAGTCATTGGCCTCACATGGCTTGGTGGACTTGGAGTGGACTTGCCAGATGCAGTCAGTGCACCCACCCCGTTCTTCCGTGCATGTCAGAGAAGCAGCTCTCTGACTAACAGATGTTTTTAAATGCTCTTTCACATGGGAAAATGATGAAGTATATATTTTTATTGCACCCTTGCTATTTCATCCAGCCACGTGGATCTCCAGGGATAGAGACGTACTTAAGAAAAATATTCATTTCTAAAAGCTTCTACAATTTTTTTTTTCACAGTATTTTCTTGGCCAGTGCTGCAACGCATGCTCTTATTTCTATTTTGCAACAATTAGTAAGATTTGCTAATTACACTGCTGTGCCTTTAAAGACCATTGATTTCCCTTTGTAGCAGAAAACAATTTCCTGTTATACCAATTCTCTTAATCTTCATCAGAAACAAACTCAGGCTGTCAATGCCAGCAATGTGTCACACCGCTTTACTAAATCCCACTTTTCTGCCCCGGTTGTGTGTCCTGTGTTTGTTATTCCTGATTGGGGCACTGGATCACCTACAGCCGTTATGGCTCTATGTATTTTGCTTCAGTTGTTTTGTTGGCGCCAAGCGTAGTCATTGGAAAGCAACTCCCTTTGCTTGGCAGCTCGTGTGCCTCTTCTAGCAGCGGGAGGCGGGTGTACTGGGAGAACCTTGGACCTTTGACCCTCACTTTTGGCATGTGTAAAAAACTACTGGTAGATACGGAAGTTCAGAGCCTTAGGCGTAACTGGGGGCCTTCCCCTTGCAACGAGCCCAGACAGCGTGCCTGTATCTCAGAAAGGGAGCACAAAGGCACGTAATTCTGTTTATGTGGATGTCTATGTTCTGCTTAGAGTTATATTGAAGAAGATCAGACTTTTCTAATAAAAGAACTTATTCCCCAAACATCCCAGGCTGAGTGTCACAAGTGCAAGCAGAAAGAACACGGATATTTAGCTCGTTATACTTAAGCCTTTCCCGTCTACATGTTCCTTTGCTGAGTAATTTGGCAGCCTAAAACAGAGAGCAAATTGGCATGGCACAGGGAGATGAGCGAGCATCCAAGGAATTGTTCTGGGTGTTCAGTGTCACGGGGTACTTTTTATGAGATGCCTGTGATCAAAACCTCTCACAGGTTTGGGCCATGTTCACCCAACAACAAATACAAGCACCCACGTGACCACGACTGAGCTTTCAGTCTCTCACGGCCAACATAAAGGCTTGCAGACAGAACAAGAGCTAACAGGACTTCTCTCTGCAACGTCGCTACATCCAGGCAAAAATACTCTCACTCAGAGACCCCAACAACTTATAAACCCAGGGAAACCTGTTCAGACTCTCAGACTAAACTAGAACTAATTTTATAAGGAAGACAGAGCTGGTTTGCACCGTGCCAGGGCTAAAATCAGACCCGAACTTATCCAACCTAAGGCTCACTTGAGTGAAAGAAGTGTTGTGAGACACAAAGGGGCCTCCTGGGACAGACAGGGTTACTGAATTGCAGAATGCTTTGTGGTACCGGAAAGTCACTTTATTCAGGAAAGGGAAAAATAATCCCACCTTTCCTCCGCACGTCGGGCAAAATCTCTTTTCTCATCTGGGCTGCAGATGAGAGCTCTGATCCTGTCCCGTCCTGCCCAGAGATAATGCTGCAGTTCAGCTTTCCTCCTGCTAAGGCTAGGGTGTGCTAAAAACTGTCTCTGCTCTACTGTGATCACCTTCATCCTTCTTCTTTAAGAAATAAACCTCATTTCCATTAAAAAAAAAAAAACAAGCAAAAAAAGCCTGTAGCTCCAGTGACATTTTTTAAAGTCAAATGCAGGGGTTACCTGGGCTGATAGGAATCAGTGGGCTAATAAGTGTATTCACTGGCTGGCTTCACATTCAACACTTCTCTTACAGCACAGTTTTGATACAAAACTGGCTCAGATCATAATGGGAGGGGACTGAAGAAACATAGACACAAGAAAAAGCATCCAGCAAACCCAGCGTATGTACAAATACACATAAATAAAGCCGGTCTCCTCTCTGTAAACTGTAATAAGTATTGCAAAACTAGAAACCCCCCCCCAAACTGTGATTTCTCTCTGTCCTCATTTATAGCTAAGCTTTTAGAAAAATCTTACATACTGCAAACCTCCCTAGGAACAACCAGCAAAGTGCTAATTAATGCTCTTTCTAGTTCATGTTGCCTGTTAAACGTGTAGAGAGGATTAGCTTTCTGCAAGGCTTTACACTGAAGGAGACACAGATTGTATGACCTGCATCATCTGCGGAATTTCTCCCTCCAAAGCGGGCATTTACAAAGTCAGATCAGAAAAGCCATCATTAACCAGATGTCAGTTCTACGTTACTTCAATCACCGAGCAAGTGCACATATTTTATTTTGCACCAAATCTCCATGTTTGGACTCTGGTGAATGGCATGGAAAAATACACACTTGTTCCGCAACACCCTTGAATAGGTGTTTTTTCAAAGCATAGGTTGGACAACCTGGCTAGAGAACTGCCTCAGCTAATGGCCTAAGCTGGAACACTGCTCTTAATGTGAGGTACAAAGCCCTACGGCCTTGCTACAAAGCAGCGCTGGCATGTCCATGTCATCTCAGTCACTGGAGAGGACTATGAAACACCCATGCCTAAACCCACTACACGATGGTATCTTCCAGCACATTTCAGTGGCCCCCTCACCCCAGTGTCTGAGATCCTTCTCATGAAATCAATGGCTTTGGAATAGTACTTAGTGACTTTGCCAACTTTTAGTTTTCCAGAGTCAATGTTTGAAGGCCAGACTTTTGGTAAATTCAGTTGGGTGACTGATTTTGGGATAGAAAATATGCCAATAATTCTTTTTAAAATTTTATATTACTTAAAAGAGAAATCTGATACTGACTGGATGTGTCGTGACCGATCTTCTATCACCTTGAGTGATAGGATGCAGGAAATACCCCTTCCATGTCACGGATCCCTTTCTAGGAGTGGTTAGTCCTGAGCTTAGCAAATCTCCCACGTAGTCTTTGGCTCATCAACACTTCACAGAACAAGGACAGTGGCACCGCATCCATTTTCAATGCATGTGATGAACGCGGTGCAGTTTGATTGATCATCCATCAGCACCTTTCCTTCTCCCTTCTAAAGTATCCCCTCCCAGACTTAAAATTCCATACTATTTAGCCACGGAACTCTTCGAGGGCATACAAGCTGTGGCAATGCTTTATACAACCTTCAGCATGAAGATGTATCTGTACCATAACACAAGTAATAACTCAAATAAATGAGAGGCATCTGTGATGAGTTATTTTAGAAAGGCTTGGTAACAGGTTACAGCCTGTGCCTCAGTATCCGTCCATTTAGGCACAGATCGAACCCATAAGTCACAGCTGCAGTAAGACAAACGGCAGTCGTGCTTCAGAGCAGGTCAACCTTATGAGACGTGCCAGCAGCAGTCAGGACAACTGCACAACTCCACAGCTGGCACCTCTGCCATCTTTCAAACATACACTTACCAGAGGATTAGGCTCTGACAGACTTTCTGCATCATCTGTTTTCACTCACTTTTTCACCATCTATTTTGTATCCTTTGGACCACACCGAATTTCAAGATACTGTAAACAAGCTGGCATGTCTTCTGACCATACACTTTTTGAGCAACTGCTGTTCACCACCTTTCCTTTTTTTAGCCTGTAGAAGTCCATTCCTTATTTTGATTTTTGCCTGAATCACCAAGTGACATCCACAATTCACTTCCTCCAGCAAGAGCAAATACCCACCAGTGCTAACAGCAATAAACACTGTGGGCTGCTGCTCAGCCCTGGAGTGACTGCAGCTTTTGTTTAAAGGCACCGCAGGGCTGCTGGGTTCACAACATCTTTCTTTATCCTTGTAAATTTTTAAAGTTTTCATTTACACCAAACATGTCACCTTCCCCCCCAAAGAAAAACTCTGTTAAAAAGGTTCCACAGGGTGTGTTACACTTTTATACAGAAAAAAAGCAGGACTGTTCTGTGCTACAGATTTGACTTTAAAGGATGTCTTTCACAGTCCTTTTAGGGGCTTCTGAACAGGAGTTTTATGAACTTATAACAACATATATGTCAGGCAGACACTGGAATTCAAATTATTTTAACTCCAACTAAAGGCCTGTGTTTGAATGTCTGAATGCATTCCTTTGTGGCTGAGACTCTTGGAGTCTTAAAACTGCAGAGACCGTATCTTCATTATAAATATTCCATTTCTTAGTCGTTCTTGTGTCAAAGGACTCCTGAAGAGAAAATCTGCACAAGAGTGCTCCAGGAGGAAGCAGAAATCAGAAGAGTTTTGTTGCAGAACTAGGGATGTGTGGAGTCGAATCTATTTGCTATGCCTGGCATCTCTGCTACACAGCCAGGGCTCTGGTACCAAAAGTGAATAAAACAAAATTAGTACCATTATTGCATAGCTAGTACTCACACTGCAACGCCATCTATCTTGATCCATCTGTTGGACTTATTTATTGCTAAGAGGGAGATGGTTGTTGGTTTCCTTTTATACAAATACAGAGTCTGTATGTCTGCTGGGCTGGCGGGTTAATAGAGACCTCTGCATCTCCCTAGAGGGTTCTTATCCAGACTTCTTTACTGTCAGAATGGCTCATAAATGGCTGGCTTATTGGACTACTTAGTTTAAGGCTGTTAAAGAAAAGACATTCTTAGACAATGAGCCCTGTAATTGTCTCTTTGGAAACTCTTTTTCAAGCATTTGCTAAATACAATAAGCATTTCCATGTGGGTATAACAGCAAGGCAGCGTACAAATAAAATGGTTGAAATAAGGCATGAGAATAGCTGTGTTTTATGAAAGTCTGATTGATTTTTAGAAACAAGACAGCTATTTCCACTTAGCAAACCCCTCAGGAAAAAAAAGAAAGACTTTTGATTCAAGTTTTACGATCTAGACGCTACAGAACTAGGAGAAGAGGCAAAAGCGCAGTGTCTGACTTCCCCACTGCTGCATTTCTAGGAGCCATCTCATCCCTTTCTTGAATCCTCCCTGAAAGTCTCTGAGATGGCTCATGTGTACGAAGTAACTTCCATTCTGTCCCATGCAGAAACAACCACCAGGACTTCGCTGAAGTTGAATCTCCCATGTATAAGCCAGCAAAAATATGCCAGTGATGATGGAGGATCCTGGCTAAAGCAGGGCTTGGTTAAGTAATCTGACCTTTTCCTCTGCTTGGCTCTAAATCATACATGAAATGTATCAAACCATCCCGTTCTGGCTACTTGCTGTGTCCGTGGCCAGTGCTAAACAAATCCTTTTTAAAATTAACACTCTGTAGTAACATTTTCTTACAACGTAAAAGGTTAATTAATGATAGGGTACCCAAACATGAGCTATAGGGAACAAAGACCGACTGCAGTGTACCTAATGTTTGGTGTAGCACATACTCAGGGCAGCTGTTTTAGTCCCAGAATCCTATTTATGCCTCTGCATTTAGCCAAGCCAGCTTTCCAATGGGATATTTCCTTAGGCTGACATTAAAACCCCTGCGCTTTATATCATTTACATTCTGTTACAATAATTGTAGTTCTTACGTGCTTCCTTCTCGTTCTCCCAGAGAATACAGACAAGCAGCATCTCACTGTGATCCAACAAGAAACTTTAATTCCATACATTTCTCCACACTGCAATAAAGATTTAGCGGCAACCTGATCATAGTAACATTTCTTCCCCACCATTACATGAGACTGAAATAACCATAACTGGTATTTTTTAATTGGTTTCATCTTGAAAGATGCCACTTCCCTTTTTCAGCCCAGCAGAGCCTTCGCTATTCTTGTACTAAGAAGTTGATAAGGGCAGTTCTGGGAGACAGAAAGGCTTTTTTAATGGTCCGTCCCTGGAGATGCTTGACTCCAAGTTCACTTTGAAGAACTAATTCGTGGACTTCTTCAAAATTGCGGGCTGCTTGCTGAGGCACAAAAACTTTGCCACAAGCTTTGTTATTGATCTGAAACAGGGAGACATGAAAACAAGGAAAAAACAGAAGTTACTAAACTAATTTGCACAATTTCATTTGCTGAATCCAATCCATCTCATTATATGGGGGGAAAAAACATGGATCAATCTCTCTTTTCTCCAACATGAAATTTTCTAAGCAGAAGATCAAATTTTCCGTACCTCCTGTCCTGCTACCACACAGTAAGAGAATAAAACGCCAACTCAAGGAAAATGAAGAAGTGACTAGAGGAGGTCTTAGTTTTGAAGATCGCAAGGAGGATGAGACTACGCAATGTGGCAGCCTTTTAAGTTAAAGAATGTGATAGTTAGATAAGCTGAATAATGAGAGTGAACACAAAAGTCTGTCAGGTGGGAATCTTGGTTTGTACATACTTCTATGCTGCAATCTGGATTCTTTACAGCAAGGTGATTCCTTACAGAGATTCAAATGGAAGATTTATCAAAATAAAAATATTTGTGGATGAAAAAATTATCTGATTCATCATCATTTTTTTTTAGATTAATAGGCTTTAACTCCTTGTATGTTGCATTCATACTGAACGCTTGGTTCATTAAGCCAACACTGACCACAAAGATGACAACCACTCACAAGGGAATCCTCTTCTTTGCGTAGCTGGTTTTCAAAGCAGCTTCCATACCTCGTCAGCAGAGCAGAATCATGTAAGGTCTTTAGTGGGAATCTCCTTAATTTATAAAATGGTCTTATAAATCTTTTCTGTCATTCAGTAAGCAGAGACTACAGAGCCTTACTGAGTACCTTTCTAGCATTGGCACAAAATTCATTATTACAGAAGCTTTCAGATATGTATGAAGTAATTTCAGTGGATTAATGAAAATAACATAAATCCCACATTTCAGGAAGTTAAACAACTTTGAATTTTTAAATCCAGTTCAGTCAAATTACTTGCATAAAAATCTGCTGCAGGTATTGCAGATCTTTGACCTTTAGACATCACTGCAATGAGTTTTCAACCATCTAAACCAAAAACATGCCGCTTCATACAGCCTGGACAGAAAGATGTACACAGCTTGGTTTTCATCCAGACTTTATTCAGGGTACACGTATGCAACATACCATGAACAAGAGAGAACTACTTCACTTAACTAGTTTGTATTTTATTGAAAAGAAAAAAATCTGTGCAATTCTCAGAGAGAGGAAGTTGGGGCAGATTTTTAAGGAACAAGATAAAGTCCCAAATGCAGCTGAGATGAGTAATTTCTGGGGTTTTGACTCGACTTGACATCAGTTTGCAGTAATAATGTAGGCAGGCTTTTAACTATTCCCACATGCATCCAGAACGCGGTACCATAAAAGGCTGGCTGTGTTAAACTTTGCTTTTAGCACCTTGTACAAAGTAAATGTCTTGAAAAACACAAAAGAGTTCATTTTTAAAGCTTTAGTGAAAAATAAATAGAAGCAGTTCTTTTTGATAGGGCGCTTCAGAGAAGAAATGCATTCCACAGGAAAAAGAAAACAGTAAAATCCAAACAGATACAGAGTGAGAATATAAAGCAAGCCTGTGAGCTCACTGCTAGGACACACAGCCTGCAGTTCAAAACTATGCCTGCTTAGTTAAAATGTCATTCAGTGTCCTCCACGATGCAAACTACTATGTCCCAGTGGATGGATGTTGGCAGGGGGAACCTTGCCGCCACCAACCTATTTGGTGCTGTTCTCAACAAAGAAGCCAAGCGGTCTGAATCAACTTAGTAAATAAATGACTGCAATGGTTGTGCTTTCCTAGAAAGGTTGAGAAGCCCGGGCGACCTAACACTGTGTACCTTCCCACAGCATCTCTCCTGATCTTCCCACACTGTGCTGCAACCTAAGTCCAAAAACCCTACCAAACGGCAGAGTGGTTATGATTTCAGCACTTGTTTGCAGCATGGATTTCATTATATCGTAGGTATCGAGATGCAAAGTCAAACGTATTAACGCCATTCTTAAAATCAGCATCTGCAGATTAAATCCCACGCTGTGTGTAACAAACATCCCATTCATGTATTCTTTTAGTTGAGGGGTTAGGTTCTCAGTAGGACAAATATCTTCTGCTATGCTTCCATCTCTCTCTCTGTGTCTCACTTAGACCAGCATAACCCTTGGAAGCTCCAGGTGAAAGTGCCAGCACAAGGAACTTTGGTGCTGGCAGCCTTGTTTCTCTGATAAAACATGGCAAACTGCAAGAGGAGAAACAAATGAGGCTTGAGCCCTTAGTTCCCCTGGGGAAGAAAGCTGTTGCTTTCTCTTTTCTTTTTTTTTTTCTTTAAACTAGACTCTCGGATCTAGAGGGAGCTAGAAGGAACTAGAGAGGTCATGAAAGATGAAAGGAAAGTACCAAAGACTGAAAACTAAGCACCTGGAGGCTGCAGAGAGGAATTTTTAGTTCAACTCAAATATTTTTTTACCATTGATGCATAATCCCTCTGAGCAGGAAAAAGGAAAGTAAGTATCGGTGCCCCTTTTAGGCCTTCCTCATATGCCAAAGGAAGAAAAATGACACTATGTTTTTTCAAAATTTATAAAAACATCAGTTATAAGACCACAGCTGCTGACAGTTCCGCAGCACCCAGCAAATATGAGGAATGCTAGTCAGAACTGCGTTCAAAGAATGAAATGCACAGTACATTCAGGTCAGATTTTTCACAGCATGAACAATACACGGCATGATTAAAAATACTCAACTTTGCAATAACATTTAGAATAACAGATACCATGCGTATCCAGTGAATTTAAATGCCTTTCTTGTAGGCGATCTGTATTGTATTAGCCAAGGATGCAGCAAGTTGGTTGCTTTTGCTGCTTTGTGTTAAATATGGAAAGGCATAACTCCAGCACAGACAGGAAATAATGAACTATTTTGTGTGAAGAGAAATAAAACCATAATGTCTCAGCAGGCAAATCTCTGGCAGCCTGAGGCAGTTTGATGTCTTGAGAAGAATAGGGTTGTAGCCCAAAGACTCAGTGGGACTGTGGAGCCTTGTGAAGAGACACTGCCTCTTTGCAACCAACCAATTCCTCCATATGTCGAGTGTTTCTTGGTTTAATGAGGGCAATTTATTTTTACAGACATACAAAACCCTACAGTGTCCACAAGACTTTAAAATATTCACATTTGATGATTTGTCCATAGTCCTCCATATTTCCCTTTTGCCTTACTCTTACAGTAGAAAGTCAGGCACATTCCCAGTTTATTTCCAGTTCAAAAAAGCAACTGATCTCTCTGGTCTTCCTGTCACTTGCTCTCTTGTAACTAAGGAAGGTGTTTACATATATCATATTGTTCCATGAATATGGAAGGGAAACACAAAGGTTGCTTTTTCTCTTATTACAAGATTTCTACATGAGGCTACGGCTTTGGCAAAGTTAACCAGGAAAAGAGACAAAAAATAAATTTCGTAGCAGTTATTTTAAGTAAAATTAATTTTTATTCTTCTGTTTCCTTTATTTCAGAAGGAAGTTTTAACATCAGAAGAAAAAGATCAGTGAACTGTTTGAATATTTTTATGTTTAGTTGTACAGTGTTAAAAACACTGCATTCAGAGCTTTCCCTGTATGGCTGAACTTTTTATTTTAAAGATCTATTTAATAACATGTTTGCTTTAACCACAATTGCAAAGAAGTTTCTGTAATTGCACAATTTCTCATTCATGACTTCCTTATAAACTGAACACTGGAATTTAAGATGTTTGCTAGCTGTGCTTGAAGGTGAAGGTTTACTTTAAGCTTGAGCAAAGTGATTATACCCAAGTGAAGATTTTTGTGGCTATATGACTTTTTTACTTGCATGAATAAATACTTATCACATAAGAAAAAAAGAGCAAAGAAAAACAGTGCAATAAACCCACAGTGAATATTAGGCTAAATCTGCTATCAATCCCAGCTGGCATTTCAGTCCTTCTCCTTGGTTTGGGAAAAGATGCCCATTGAAAATTTCCTCAAAAAACACATGCTCTGTGGCCTCTGCTAAGCATGTATGTTGAATGTTGGAAAAAATATTTTTTTATCAGTATTTCTCATTCTGTTTAAGTGACTGAGAGCATGTGGCAAGATAGGAAATTATTTACAAAGATACTTTGATTAAGGAAATCTACAGCAACAAAAGTCCAACCAGTCTCTTCCCTCCTTAAAAAAAAACAGGTGAACAAAACCAACTGTACTCGTCCTACCCAGGGGAGTTAACATAACCAAAGAGATAAAATACAGATAAAATGCATTCCTCCTCTTTCCTTTACACAAACATGTGCATGTGCACACACACACACAGAACATGCAGTTTTACATGACCAAATGACATTTCTTCTAGAGGCTTCATCTCATTTAATGTCCAGAAACAAAGTGTTTAAGCTGAAACATTTACTTTAAATTAGAATCATAGAATCATTAATGTTGGAAAAGACCTCTAAGATCATCCAGACCAACTGTCAGCCCAACACCACCGTGCCTACTAAACCATGTCCTGGAATGCCATGTCTACATGGTTTTTGAACACCTCCAGGGAAGGAGACTCCACCACTTCCCCGGGCAGCCCATTCCAATGCTTCAACACTCTTTCCGTAAAGAAATGTTTTCTAATATCCAATCTAAACATCCCCTGACACAACCTGAGGCCATTTCCTCTCGTCCTGTCACTTGTTACTTCAGAAAAAAGACCAGCACCTATCTGACTACAACTTCCTTTCAGGTAATTTAACCTTTAAGTTAAGAAAGTCTGCATGGTATATTAAAGGTTATTCTTTGGTGAGCAGTGAAAACACAGGGCTCCTGCAGATCTAAAGGTATGCAACTACATAATTACAGACTACCATAATGCCTGAGCATGAAGCACTTCAATGCAAGCTGACTAGGAGTGAGTCAATGGAAAGGCTGAGACACTACTCAGGGATCCCACCCCCAGGCTCCAAGCCTCATGGTTTCTCTATGGCCTGCAGTGGCACTTGCTGCTACTGGGCTCCATGTAATGATAGAGCTTAACGACGCTGAATACAGACAAGTTAATTAGAGCTGTAGGAAGCAGGACACTAAACTACACTGTGCATGTGCACACACACATTTTGGAAAATTACAGGTTAACTAAATGTATTTTTATGTTCACCTTCTACTGAATGCCAGCTCTTTTCCTAGATCACAAAGGTGTTAGAGCTCAAAGAGAAACTGGAACGCAGTTCTAACATTAGGAAAGATACCTGGTTTTCCTCAACCTCATTCCAGCAAATACGCTCTGCTGAAATGTGTCAGAAGTCCAGCCTGAGGCAGATGGAAAACATTGTTTGGCAAAAATCACACCAACTTAACCCAGCTTATGATAAGTTGTATTAGGCAACCACAGCCCTACAGGTACCACAAGAAATGCCACCTAATTATACATTTTTGTACAGGGCCAAAATCATAAATGCACTGTCAGGCAAAAAATCTGGAGAGACCTGTATTTTGATCACAGTTTTTCACTGTATCGTCCTTGCTTACAGCTGTTTGTTGGTCAAGTCTATGCAGTCACTCTAGAAGATTTATATTTAGACCATCTCCCTTCTAGACTTGCTACATTTTTTCATTTAGGAAACTATTTTAATTACTCAGCACAAAGTAATAGCAGCTTCTCTTTTGTCTGACCTTTCACTGAGCCACCCAAGAAGAGAACTAACTTCCACAAGAGCAGAAATTTTGTCATCGTCTAAGCTCATAATGCATTAATTGACCACCACTGAAAAGAGAGGAAAATGCTCTTACCAGAACAGACATCTCCACAACATCTGATGGCTGAAGGTACTCTGGGTCTACTTTGGGCCAGGACTGATGCAGCACATTAATATCCCAGTGATGATGCGTACAAAGTTTATTCTGCATATGTGCCAAACCTGGAAAATTGAACCAGTCAAACATTCAGCTGTACTGTAACCAGAACATTCCCTCTTTGGAATTTCTTTGATAAATAAGATGAGAATAAAGTTGACTTTAAAAGTAAGCCCCTTTGGAGGAAATAACATTGTTTAGATTAGCATACAGCACATTATAAACAGAAAGATACACATCTTTGAAGCACTTGTTTTATACCATGTGTAGGAATGCTAATGGGAACATTGTAGGCACATTTTACATTTGGATTATCACTCCAAAACTTTGCAAAAAGCATAGCAGACCACTGTTTATTATTTTAAATTGTAATACTGCAACACAAGGAGATCTCTACTTCTAGAAGGCAGTCATAGTACTGCAATTTTTTTCAATAACACCATCAGTTTGATTCAAATTTTACTAACAACTCAAAATGATACACCTTTTCTTCTTAATATTTTACCATCTGTAATATGCTGGGAGGCTTCTAAATTTGCAAGTCCAGATACTTGCAAGATTTTCTCATATTTCGTGAAGCCTTTATTTTTTGATGAATTAAATGTGCTACATAAGAATACCTTGCACAGCTTGCTCTCCCTCTTATGATATGTACATTCATATATTCTTCATCCTTTGATTTTATTTTTAAAACCTCCTAAAATGGCTATAAGTGATGTCCTTTCATTAAATAGGCTTTGCTCTCCCCAAGACAATTCATTCCTGATTTGTTTAAGCAATAGGAGAATAGGATGCAATTCATTCTAGAGCTGCATTATTTAACTGAATAAAAGCTTCTGAGTCACATTTATGTTGCTGTTTACTCCAGCTGTACGACAAAATAAAAAGATTTCCCTTAACAAGAGGCTGTCAAATATGATCAAAATTGATGATGGTTGCTCTTGTGATTCTCACAGAGTCAGGGGATTTTTAAATTAAAAACATTCGCTGTGTATGAATAAGAATTTGGACTAAAACTTTTTTTAAGTACACGCTTATTCAGAACTGCAAAATGTATTTGAAATCTCATCTGGTTTAGGAAAACTCCAGCAACAGCCTAAAGAAAACCCATCAGCACAAGATTCACTGTTGAGACTGAGGTACTTGAAGCTGTTTAAAATGCAGCACAACGGCGAACACAGGAGGAAAACCAACCCATGCATAATACATACATGAATCCATAGCTGGACTGTTTAACCAATACAGTAAATAACAGCAAACAGAGACATAAAGGGAATGCAACTTCCTCCAGAAAAATCTGCCAGATTTTTGTCAGCACTTTTTCAGACAAAGCACTTTGGTAAAATGACACACAGCCTTGCTATTTGCTGAATGAGTCGGGAAGGGGCAGTGGGGTGGACGTGTGGGAGCTATTTCTAATGGCAAGCAAGAGCATGCACATTTCTTAAGAATAACAACTAAGACAATCTTATAAGGTAAAAAACTGATTAAAATACTTTAATGGATCTGGATTTGTGTACTTCTCTTGCAACAGAAGCTCAGAATCTTAAAGAGCAAAACATAGGATCTCAAGCAGAAAAAAATCTTTGCCTTGGTGATTCATTATCACATTGACTTTAAATCCAACAGCTGCTAAATTCTTCCCTTTTTGGCTTTTGAGCATCCAGATGAGCTCATTTCTTTCCAACTGATCATATGCGTCGTGGCAGAAGCATGTATATGGGCCACTCCTTATTTTCCTGTTGAAGTGGATTTCTCAAACTATTTAAAAACCACTTTCTGATAGAAATCAAGAGATTCTCTTTACAAAAGCAAAACTAGGGTCAAAACTAAAGCAAAACTTTTAATCCCTGCACAGCCTGTCAGTCCTAATAAACCTACTAATTATAAAAAAATTAAAATGTATTCTGAAGCAGATAAAGTATGTCTAAGCACAATGTTGATCTTCTGGCTCATTTTCTTGCTACAAAATGAACTATGAGCTCATCCACATTAGAAAAAAAAAGAGCAAAAGTCAATAGAATTAGTTTCAGAAATCAGAGTTTGACAGGAAACCTAAAGTTTTAGTTAATGTTGCCTGTTTGGCTTCCTGCCTTAATTCACATTTTATGAACTTAGAATACAGAAAAAGCTATGATTTGGTTTGCATTTTCAAATTCAACACACACAAACCCAGAACCTTTATTGCCATCATCCAGAATAGCAACGGTCCGCTTTCAGGACCCAGACAGAAGCTTCCTCCAGCCACTTGATTCTGAGACATTACACAAAAATGCTGTTTGAGAAGTTAAGAATGGACCATTTCACAGACTTTCATTGTGAAAACATTAAAAGCCTCTTTTACTGTCTTATTGTACTCCAAAGCACCTAGGAAAAGGCAGAGCATTAAGCCACACATATTTTATTTATACTTTTTTACTTGTTTTGCTTTTATGGCTATAAATTCTCCTGTAGACATAGGACATAAAAGACAACTGAGTGCATTTTTACTTACTGCAAGCCAGGTATTTATATGTAAAGGCATCTTTCAGGCCAGATCAAGGACAACACTTGTGCTCAATTTGAAGGCCTGATCCTGCAAGCGGATCTGCTTCAATGGCCTTTAGATGACTCGCAAGCTAATACTGAAACAAGGTTTCCATAACCAGTAACTCACAGCATGGGAACACAAGTTAATACTCTAAGTTAAATGTGTACTGTAAATGAGCGAGTTGAGCGAATCGTAGAATCGCAGATTAGTTTGGGTTAGAAGGGATCTTAACAGGACAGCTAGTCCACCCCCCTGCAGTAAGCTGGGGCATCTTCAACTAGATCGGGCTGCTGTCCAACCTGACCTTGAGTGTTTCCAGAGATGGGGCTTCTACCACCTCTCTGAACCAAGGATGAGACAGGACAAGTCTATTCAGCTCATGGCAATGTTTTATTAGCTTTACCTGAGTATTACAAATACATAACACTTCCCCTAAGGTGCTATTTGGGGGAAAGACAAATTCTCATTTTAAAGAGATTTAAGAAGGAAGATCCTGAAGCAATTGTGTATCAGTAAGGTAAGTTATGACAGCAAGGTAATTCTGCTCCTACAGAAAAAAAGCACTAGAAAAAATAGCTATAATATTCCACCCACAGTGCAGCTACTTTAACACAAAATTACATGGGCAAGAGACAAAGACGTGTTTAGGAAGTAGACTGAGTAAGAGCTGGCATGGGACAAGTGCTGGCACAGAGACGTTAACAAAGCAGAAAAGGAAAGGAGGATGGAAGTGTTAGTGGGCGACAAAAGGAAGTCAATGAAGGCATCTGAAGCAATGCCAGTATCAGAGTCAAGGACTAGGGATTTTCTAACAGGAGATATAAGATCAGTGAGGGCAGGATCTGGTGACTATGAGGGTATGTTATCCAAATGTTGGTAACTTCTGGATTTAGTAAAATCAAAACAACAGAAATCTGTGTTAAGTAAAACCCACCAGACAAGCAGATAAAAGTTTTTAAAAAGCTCAGAGCAGGAGTGTGTAACGGTAAGTGGAGATGCATTCTGGGTCAGTACTACTTGCCTCTGCAGCCTCTTCCAAGGCCAGGATTGGTACCACCTTACTTTGTTCTTGGTATGCTTTTTTACTATGTAACAAATCTTCCTATATGACAGTTTTCAGGCAAGTTGCATATCTGGAATACTTTTCTGCAGCCCAGGAGGAATTCATCTGTCAGTTGATGTGAAATGGTCTGCAGTCTCTGAGAAATTACAGGAACACAACAGCAGCTGTTTTCAGCTCTCAGAAAAACGGTATTATACTGCTGGTAGAGTAGTATAGAACTGGGTAAAGTCAGGAAAATGTACATTTACTCAATACAGGACGAGGGAATTCAGTTTAAATGTTCCCTAGTGACACACATTGTCCACCAAGGAGGGTTGTGAAAAGCCCGGGTTACTAAATGCTAACTCTACAATATGTTTCCAATTCACCAAACTCCACTGGAATCCTTTTAACCTTCTGAAAGTTATTTGCTTTACTCCCCTTGTATGGGTTCACTATCCCTCCCTTTGGGTTATTACTGTTGTAGAATTTTTTTTTTTTTTTTTTTAAATTCCAAATCGTGTTTCTTCTTGGATTTGTGTAGGGGAATTCCTGCATTCAGACTTTTCAATTAAAATCTGCGACATCAATTAGCTTCTACTCAGCAGTACTCTTTACAAAAGCATTCTTGAGCAAGGACTGAATTCAGACAAAGAAATTCTTGCAGTGGAGCTACTGCAGTGACAGTTAATATGTTACTAAGACAATTCCACCATTCCAAATTCCAATAATAATTTCATTTCAATTTATCTTAAGATGTGTTTATCATCAGTGTATATCTTTCATATGCTACCTCTAATAAAAATGTAACAACTCACAACAAGTAGTTTCATATCCTTGTCTGGACAGCAAAGTACTGTACTACTACAAACAAACTGAAGAAAAAAAGTCTCAAATGGTGTCTGTATATTCCTCAGATACAAGGTTTCAGGAAGGAAACAGATTTCCTCATCCTGTTAGTGTTCATAAATGGCCAAGAGATCAGCCGGACAAACTCTTCCGACACCGAGGGGCTACAGTCGCTTTTTATGTCATTAAGCGATAAACAAGTGTATTCACTGCACCATTAAGACCATCAGGTCCACAGACCAAAATACTGAAAACTGTTCCTCCTCTAAGCAGGAGAAAGGACTCCTTCACACATAAAATATCAAAGCACTGAGTTGCTATTGTTCAGCTGCTGAAAGGTGAGGCACTTACTGAATGGCATTAAACCAGCTTTTCCTGTCACTGAAACTGAAAATATTTACTGCCAAATACTGAACTATGCTCTTCATCCAGCTCACAAGAGGACCAAACTCTTCACTCCTTTCTGATGCATGAAAACATGGTCACATATAAACTAAACACCATGGAACAACAATGCTTCAGCTGAAGAACAACAAAAATTACTGTATCTTGGATCTACGTAATCTTACTTTAATTATACTTAGAAGCTGAACATTGCATCAGAAGCATCTTCGGGATACCAAACTGAAGTTCTGTGTTTGTGAAGTTTATCAACAAACTAACAAAGAAAACATAGTGGACTAAAAAGCTAAGATTTAAAATTAACTCTGATGCAACTCTTACAAAGCAGGAGAGCGTTATTACAATCAAAATTACTTATACCACTGATGCCAGTAATTACTTAAAATGTCAAGGAAAGTATCTTTAATTAACAATCTAAAATTATTTCTATAATTTTCCTAGTATGTTCATTACTTGGTAACCATTAAGATGGAGTGATTTGCATTTAAATTCAGTTGTAAAGAACTTTTTGCTAACCAAGAGGATACCTACGTGCATAATTATACACTGGCCAAATTTAAATTTTTACAAGCTATTATATTAGAAAACATTGATCGGCATTTTTTTACATTCCATTGTGTCAAATAGCTTTCAGATTGAAATGGAAATAAATGAAAATACAAAAAAAGACATTTTTGCTTTGAACTTATTTCACAGTCAGAATGCAAGTATTTAAGATAGTTAAAATACATAATAACATGTTTTGCAGTTAAACGTTATTTTTTCAAGCAAAGGAGAATATTTTATGTAATTACTGAATAAAACCGACAGTATCAGATATTTTTGTATGTAAGATCACTTCATGATTTTAATATTTATAGATGCCAGTGTCTCTTGCCTAGCTTTTTATTCCAAGGCTAGAAAAGGAAAAAAGGTGTGGGTTTTTTTTCAATTTCCAGCACTCTTGTCATTTAAACTTAAAAAAAAATACTATTTGCACCTGCAGAAGAGCTTTCAGTTGTCAGAAAACATTTTATTACTTCCACAAAGCCTCATTCCAGCTGCTTAGTCAAACAGTTCTATAGTTCCGTGGGTTAATTGTCTTCAAATCTTTGGTGGAATTAACTTAATACAATAAGATACATTAAGTCAGGGCCTCATTGCAGATTGTCCTTATTTCACATTTAGCTTTAAATTCTATTGTAATTTCTTATCAAATGTTTCTTTGTCATAATCAGTGATCAGCAAAGCATAAAAGGAGAGATTACAAAGCAAAGTAATATTCATCCTGCGAAGCACAATGCAAACAGTCAAAATTAACGAGGATGTTCTCTCTCTTTTGAGGCGGCAGCAAAATCAATCTTAAGCATATCTGACTATGCAGTAAACTTTCTAGTGAGAAACACTAATAAGAATTTTTCTTAAAAAATACACAAGGGAGTGTAATGTGGTTCAGAGTTAACACAAGTTGCCCTCTTCCCACCAGCGTTAACTGCAAAATTATCTGCTTGATATTTCCTACGGGGCTTCCAAATCTCCCGGTTTAATTTTCCCCTGTAGAAGAAAAATGCTCCTGGATTTAATCACTAAAGCAAACAAGATGTTAAGTCTGCACACAAGTTATTTTAGAATGAAATGTCAGTATGCAATTATAAATACATTGCACATGTGTTGTTTATTGTTGGCATTACAATAGCAGACAGAAGCTTTCATCAGAGTGTGGGGGTCCACTGCTATCGGTGCTATTTTTAGAGCTAATCATATACAAAGTCCTCTTCCTGACTAGTTTACGAGAGAGGAAGCAGCACCATCTCTACATTTAGATGCAAAGGCAAGGTACAAAAAGAGTGACTTAGTCTGAGTGCGTATGGAGAACTAAAGCACAAAAAATCCTAAACAGAGTATTTAAAAAGCTTGATTTTTATAATTTAATTATTTAAAATAAGAAAGCATCATCACATATACACATAAAGTTTAAGAAACTGGTTACAATGGAAGAGTAACGAGATATGGTAGAACCAGAGTGCTATTCAGACCGTGAACTTGTGGAATCTGTTTCTAGAATATAGTTGGACATTCTCCACCAGAAATCCTAATCCAGGACAGAATTGTGAGGTGTTAGCTATTTCAGGAAAACACAGTCTTCTAACCACAACACAGTAGTTAAATGTACATATGTTCTGCTAAAACAGTTGTATAACTTTGATGTAATGTAATGATGGCCATGCTAAAAGGGATTTTTTTTTTTTATGTTCAGTCATAAAATTCTTCAGGTAATAATCACCACACAGTGGTTTTTGTACGCTAGTTGTACTGAATTACAATGAAGTCTTTGGATCACAAAAGCAACATTTTATCTTTAAATGCAGACAGGAGCCAAGGACAATACACTCCTAATTTTTATTACGCTTCCTTTTCATTCTTACATCAGAGAGAGATACAAAAAAATGTTTATCATTTTCATTCTCCAGTGATTTTAGTAGTAAGAAAACACTTCCTTCCCTTACATTCAAAATGTTACAGGACTAACCTTTACATTTGACAAGTCATGTTAATTAAGACATCCTAGTGTATTTGTTATATTATGAAACATATTTGATATTTCTGTATTCCCTAACATTTATGTGAATTTTAAGTTAAGAAGGCACTGTATGTATAAGTAATTAGCCTAGACCTCTTCTGCCTCCATCTGAACCACTGTGGAAAACAAAGTCATAGCAATTACTACCAATTAAGTATAATTTGAATTAGCTGGTACTTCATACTGTAAGAGAACACTGACCAGAAGTCGCTTTCGCCAGATGGATCATGTCTGATGCCACTCTTTATTCTAAACAATTAAGTTTTTATTAAGACATCTTAAAAACATTTGAAATGAAAACACAGAAAAAATCCCTACTCTCCCTAATATCTCTTGCTGTTTCCAGAGTCTCTGCCCTTATCTTATTTCTTTGAATAAAAGCACCCTCTCTTTGGCAGTTAATATTATTACAGGGCCATGCACAGCTTTCAAATATAAGCAACTGCGTAGCTCTGTTCTGTAAACACTTGAATGCACAAGGTTTTAGCATGACTGTTGAAAATCAAACTGTTAAAACAGCATCCAAACGCTAACATTAGGTCCAAAACCACCTAGCAATTTGTGGCCAGTCTTAGTGCAGAATATATTCCTACCTTCCCACATACATCTTGGGACTTTTCCCAATAAACCTTAAAAGCAATTGCTGAACTCTGGCGTGCACATCCCTCATTTCACAGGCTTTAACTGCAGCAGCATCATGCAACTTAGCCCACTTGGGATTCAGACCTCAAGGTTTACAGCAGTGACAGATCTTAAAAAAGATTTCCAGCCCACCATTCCCTCTCTCTGAGAGGTTAATTTGCAGCATAATGTCCCTCAGTCTTTGGAGAATTTTACAAGAGCAGGATTTTTACTGAACACTCCTTTAGCCTTTTTAGTACCCAGATCTCTCACATGGTCATCTCTGTCTGAACTGCTGAAAGAATACATTTGTAGTCCGAAACTCTGAAAGAGTTGTTTGAAAAAGGGCTGTTTCTATCCTCATGTTCAGCTCTTAAAACCACCGTCCATATACAGCAGCAGCTGACATAAGAATTCCTCATGCAAGTCCTCTCTTGAATTTTTTATCCTTCTCCCCTTCTCTGCCTAGTCTCAAGAAAGCCACCTTTGTATGCAAGGGGAAAGAAACTGAAAGCAGAAAGCTAGACAAATTTCAAGTTTGTTTAGGAATTGCGATAGAAGGTGACAAGAAAGATGCAGAATTCAGGGATAAGTGACACATGTACTACCTTTAAGACATTTTTGCAAATGTTTTACCTTTTTTCCCGGAACTTGAATAAAAAGTTTATTTCTAGAAATACCTGCCCACATCTCTGATGCAATGTGTGGAGCCATAGGTGCAACCATGATGCAGAGTGTAGCCAAAGCATCTTCAAATTCTGCACTGTGGAGAATAAGAGGTCGAGAAGCTTGCTAAGCGAAAAGACAGAAGGAAAAGAAAATCGTTAATATAAATATTCTAGTGTAGAGGGGAAGTAGTCTAATCAAGAAGAAAATGTAGCAATAAAACGTAAAATCCACGTCTATAGTCAGGACGGCCTAATTTTATAATAATTAAAAAACTTACGAAAAATTCTGGAGAATTAAAATTGCAATTCTTGGTCACAGAGTTGTCTCTAATATTTGGAAGCTAATCCCAAAGAGCTCGATGCAGACCCATGGGGATCTGCCCTGCTACAGAAATCACAGAATCATAGAATGACCTAAGTTGGAAGGGACCCACAAAGATCACTGAGTCCAGTTCCTATCCTGGCACAGGACAACCCCAACATTCACCCCGTGTGTCTGAGGGCATTGTCCAAATGCTGCTTGAATATTGTCACGCTTGGTACTGTGACTGCTTCCCTGGGGAGCTGTTCCAGTATTCCACCACCTGAGGAGTCTGAACACAGACCTGTGTGGACAATTGTGGCCCCCAAAAACATCTTGTGTGCTGCCACTTCTAGAAGTGCAATCTCAGATAAAATCAATGCTATCTGAGCAGAGGTGGGGTATTAGTATAAAAGAGTCTAACTGTGATGAACACAGCATGGTTTTTGTTTGGACAAGGTATTGTTGCATGGGAACCTACAGTGTCTTAAGTAAAGGTGAATGTAGTGATGAAGTGAGGTTTTAGAGCTGAAGGAAACTTTGGGAATGAAAAGCACAGTACAGCCTTTTACAGTGTGATGTTCGGATTGCTTTAGGAAAGCGTTCAGCTTCTCTAGTACAGAAAATTTTCGATTTCTTGCAAAAGGCAAAATTTGAACCTTCACTCCTCTATGTAATGCATATTAATAAAAAAATGTATAGCACTAAAAGTAGCTAGATAAACTTTTTCTTTCTTTGCCTGTTCTGACTCAGGCAGGTTACATCCCATGCTAAAATCAGATTCTATGTTTATTCTGTAACTCATCCCTCTAATGAAACAGCACAGAAAAATGTTAATACACATCATATGAGAATCATTTGGTGCGTGTGATGGATACCCACTCCCTTCTACCAGAAAATAGTCCAAACCCACTGATTTGTTCAACACAGACCTCAAAAGTTGTCAGATGGCACTTTCTTATCACTGATACTAATGAGCTCAGTGCAAACTAGTTTTCAGCAAGTTTTAGTAACTACTACCTGTTTTCTATATTCATCCACCTCCCCATTTCCTCTTTTCAAATGGGACTGAAAGAGGAAGTGTCAGCATGCTATACGGAAACTTGTTCTTGAAAGATACTGCACCGACTTCTTCGGTCAAGAAATACATCAGTGTTCAAACATCTGGCTGTCTGTTGGACACCGATTTTTATTTACATAGTTTTAAACATTTGCTTATCATCATCCACCAGCCCAAAATGCATATGAATCACTGACTTGTAGATAAAGAACTGCGTGTCACCTTCCCAACACCACACAGTATCCCAGATTTAAGTTATCTCTGCACAGACTTGTGCATGCCCTACTTAACTTTTTGTTATGTTCCTTGGCTTTGCCAATGATCTCCTTGGAATCCATAAGGTATAAAATGGTATTTCAATAAAGAGGCTGAAAAATCCAAATTTTTGTTTGATTTCTGGTCTACATCAGGTTACCGTTATATGCCTGAAGGATTGCTCAACCAGATCTAAGAGTAATAACAAAAATAATGATAACAGCTTATTATATTTGGTCTGTCATCACTGGGTGATAACCAACATAAGCTAAATAAAAAATGCTTTTGTATTTGTTTTAAAAAAAGGAATGAGCACACTCTATTACTAGCAGACAGTTCAGTGGTGAAAGCTGTCTCTGAGGAATGTAAGGTGATTTTCTTTGCAAAGAATAACCCTTTTCTTTAAATTAGAATGTTTGGGAAATCTATAATGTACTATTATACAATACCTAGCTACCTATGCAACTTCGTTAAAAACAAAAGAGAACAAAGAATAGAGCTAAACAAAATGTATCTTTTTGAAATTTCAGGATGCAGACACAAACATCAGCACCTAGTGACTGTTACACCATCAAGCTCTTCCCACAAAGCTGTATATTTCAGGGTTACAGGAATACTAAAATGTGCTGGGTTTGAACCGTATAATTCACTGAGGCTCTTGACTTTGAAGCAATGTTTATGACAGTAAATGACTTATGCAAAGCTCGACCTACAGTTGAGGCAGCTCCTGCTTTATATAAAGATGTACAGGAACAGGGTTTGAGAGAAAAAATATCTTCATTAATATTGCTTACTTACATGGAGTACATTAGTGAGGCTCATCAATCGGGAAATAGCTGCATTGAACAAATGATCCTTTGTGAAGTACTCTGTTACCTTGTATCAGAAGAAAAGCTCTATCAGTAATTTCCTAAAATTCTTAAACATGAAACACTGGGTTTCTAAATTAAAAAGAATTATTGATAATCAGTTTCAATTTGTCAATATGCCCATCTTACCTTCAATGTGAAAATCACTTTGGCATGCAAACACATCAGATACACAACTACATGTGTGTATGGGAAAATAATAATCACAGAAAAATTCAGTTGACAAGCTTCCCGTCTGTTCCAGGACTTTAAAAGCTTCAATCAATGCCAATAAGAACTGCTTATTAGTAATCATCCTCTTTTTCCTTTAATAAAATATCTTGCCTTTGCCCCCCACAAGAGGCCTTCATACCGGTAAATCCAGTTACGCTGGTGAAAGCTTGTATGTAGATTGCAAGCTTTTAATACTAAAGTCTGTTAAAAGACCTGGAAGGTCCCTCACCAGAGTTTAAACCAGGAAAAGCCTTTATGCATAGAAAAATATTTCAAGTTAATTTTGCAGGTATTTAAGTCTCCTCCTAAGTCTTGGATAATTGAATTGACACTAAACACAGCATGAGACATCACACAAGAAGAGATGAACAATCATTTAAGTAATTTTTTTTTAAGATACACTAATATATTTTCACCAGTATTTTTTTCATTCTATATGAAACAGCAGACATTATAGTGAGGTGTGAAGCAAACAGACCAACAGCTTTTGTTAAGGATACCCTGCATAACTCACCCGTAGCTTTGTTAACTGGAACAGGAGTTACCCAAAACCCAGACAGATAACGTTTTAACGCTGTAATATTTCATCCTTTAAGTGAGGCACAGAGCAGAGCAATTTTGCCAATCTAAATGTCACTAATTTGCAAAAAAGTTCTGTGCCATAGAATTACTAGATAAATCAAATTACTTATACAGAGAAAAATTAACTGAAAAATTGTGAGCTACTCATATGGGGAAAAAGCTTTTGGCTCTTGTTAGTCAAGCATATGGGTTTTGCATAAGCAGCAACTGATTTAGTCATTTGCAAACTACGTAAGTGTTTCTTTTAACCTCAGAAATCACCAGATTCTTCTGCTCCCAGATCTTTCTGGCTTCAGCCTTCTCTTTCTTATTCAGAAGCTCAGGATTGGGCACGGTTCCTGAAGTCCTTGCTTCGATAAGTTTGGTTACAAGCGCCCAGAGGCGCGTCTGCCACCTCTGAACGCCTGGCATAGCATCAGCTGAGATTAAAGAAAAATTGCAGAAGTGTTTCAGTTACAAGGAATGAATCCAAAAAGAAAGGTAGAAAGGAAACTGAACGTTAGACTTATATATTTTTTTTTAAAAAAAACCCTGTGTTATAAATTAAAAATGCCAATGGAATTAAATATGCCTTTATGAATAATGCTGGGTTAACTTAATGAAAAGAAATCAATAAAAATACTTTTCTGCCGTATCTTTAAAACATATATACAGCATGAATATTTCCTAATTTTGTAAAATAACCCAATCTTATGTCAATGTTAGAATGCTCATCTCATATTTTAATGAATCAACAAAACGGTTCTACATGCTCTCATTTTTCAAACTCATGGAAAAATACAAACATATGTATACACACCTATATACCCACACATAAATGGAGAGTTTTCTTCTAAAATTTCATTTTAGAAATTAGCTATACTTCTGTTGCTACAGAGATGCTACTGCACAGATAGGCTTTGATGCTTGGTACTATGTTTTGACATGGATTAGTCTGGGATGGGGAGATTACAAAGCTGTTCACCCTGACCTTGCAGGTATCCGTCCTGCTCCATGGCTGCTCTAACAATGTGTTTCTGTGACCTAGGGACCACACTACATAATGGCCCCAAGCTAAAGCTGTCCACACCATGAGGTGTGGTGCAGAGCTACTAGTGGAGGTATGGCTTGAGGTGTGGCACTGGTATGGCTTTAGCTCTCTCTACCAGATGTGTCGTTTTTCTACCAGACTGCACAGCACTGCATCACACTGCACTGCACAGTATCAACATATCCTAAGACGTTCCAGCTGGCAGGAGCTTCCAATCCTGCTCTGGCAACTGCACTTGAAAAGACTCCCAGGGCTACTACTAAACTGGGAGAAGTAAAAGTCACATGAGTGACTGTAATACAGGTGGATTATCTGTCTGATTGCACTAGATAAAAGACTTCCTACACATCTGGGAACAGTAAAATACAACCTGATTGACTATGTCTGCTTGATCCTCATGGACTCTCCTAGATGGGACTGGGAGAATAATGCTCTACAAAGCTTTCCACCTCCTGTTCATACCAGAAGCACGTAGATATGTGGACACAGTGGGCTTGGCATTACCCAGACTGTAGTAATGACGAAATAAGCTGCTGGTTCAGTTCAACCACATCTGGCCCTGCACAGTCTGAAATATTGCTTGCCCACAACAGGGCAGAGGAGGAGAGAATGATATGAGGCCTTGCTTTCATATTTACCACTAAAAAGACAAGGAATCTAGTCTGGAGGGTAATCCTCAGAAGGCTATCAAAGCATATCCAGCGATGAGAAGGATCATGACAACTGAGAACTGGTATTTAATATTCTATGGATAAGACAATTTTCCGTACTGGTTTTGCATGGCAAGGTTTTGGTAGCAGAAGGGCTACAGGGGTGGCTTCTGTGAGAAGTTGCTAGAAGCTGGAGTCAATGCCAACTGGCTCCAAGATGGACGTGCTGCTGGCCAAGGCCAAGGCCAAGGCCATCAGAAAGGGTGGTATCATCTCTGGGATAAGGTATTTAACAATGGGGGGAGAAACCTGCACAAGAGAAACCTGCAGCTAGGAGAGAGGAGTGAGTCTATGTGAGAGAAACAACTCTGCAGAAACCCAGATCAGTGAAGAAGGGGAGGGAGGAGGTGCTCCAGGAACTGGAGCAGAGATTCCGCTGCAGCCAGTGGTAAAGACCATGGTGAGGCAGGCTGTCCTCCTGCAGCCCATGGAGGTTAACTGTGGAGAAGAAAGCCACCTGCAGCCCATGGAGGACCCCACGCTAGAGCAGGTGGATGTGCCTGAAGGAGGCTGTGACTGTGGGAAGTCCACGCCGGAGCAGATTCCTGGCAGGACCTGTGGACCTGTGAAGAGAAGAGCCCATGCTGGAGCAGGGTGGCTGGCAGCACTTGTGACCCCATGATTGGAGCAGTCTGTTCCCGAAGGACTGCGCTCAATGGAAAGGGCCCACACTGAAGCAGTTCATGAAGAACTGCAGCCCGTGGGAAGGACACGTCAGATAGGTTTGTGGAGGACTAACTCTCACGGAACAGAACCTACACGGGAGCAAGGGAAGTGCAGCAGAGACAATGTATGATGAACTGAACACAACTCCTGTTCACCATCCCCTGCACCACTCAGAGGGACGAGGCAGAGAATTCGGGGGTGAAGCTGAGCCCAGGAAGAAGGGAGGAATATGGGGAAAGTGTTTTAAGATTTGGTTTTATTTCTCACTACCCTACTCTGGTTTTGATTAATAATAAATTAAATAAATAAAAATAAATTAAATTAATTAAGTCCAGTCTGTTTTGCCTGTGAAGGTAGTTGCTGAATGATCTCCCTGCCTTTATCTTGACCCACCAGCCTTTTGTTGTATTTATCTCCCCCCCCAACCCCCGCCACTTGAAGATGAGGGAGTGATAGAGCAGCTTGGTGGGCACCTGGCACCCAGCCAAGACCACACTCACCACAACTTGCTTGATTTCTTCCATTTAAACATTCATTATTTTGTTATTAAGAAATTCAGACTAAAGCTTAAAGAGTTAATAGATACTTTTCACCTACTTTCCATTCTCCCTCCCCCCTAAGAATCTTTAGGATGCTAACATCTCCCTTTGTTTGCATTTTCCAATACTCTTAACATGACATGTCTACAAAATCTTCTTTTGTGTTTCTCAAGAGGTAAATAGGTTGATTCGACTAAATGACTAAACAAATACATATTTGCTCGTATTATACCTGCATGTGCTTAGTTTTCTTAAAAAATGTTTAACCACCAAGCTCCATACTTTGCAACTAAGATTTTGTACTCCCAATTCTCACACTAATTTAATTGTTCCATTTTCAAGATGGAAAAATACAGCAAAAATACTGTGCATCACTGAATTAGCTGCTTCAGAGGGAATTATACACCTGTGTGCTGTTAGGGATATGGGAGTTAAAACCTGATTCCTCATGGCTGGGGTTTTTTTAAAGGCCTTTTCATATGCGTAGGTCTGTACTGCTGTGATTAGATGGTGACAGACACCCAACTGAGAAAAGGCATAAAGCCCAGTCCTCCAGCACACACAATAGTGCAGTAATACCTAAACGGACACATATGAATGTAAAGGGTGACAGACGCCAACTGAAATAATGCTTAGTGGTGGCTGAACTAAGTAGCAAGAAGAAAGAATGAAGAAATACACCTTTTTAAATCAGGCATAGAGCATTTTATTAAAGCCTTATGCAACGAGAGAGATAGGTTTAAATGCATGCATAAGACTACATTAAAATGTATGAACCACAGTAGATAAAAGAAATCAAGATCTGTCAGGATGACAAATTGCATGATGGCAGTAAGTAAGTGCGTAGGAGGGTGAAAACTTATTCAAGAAATAAGTTCATAAAAATGCCAGGTGTATACAAATATTAGTTACTAGGAACTCTGATTATCTTCTAATGAGATTCTTTAAGAAGTATTTCATAGTCTAGCTGACAAAAGCCACTGCATACATGTATAAATATATGGAAATGATAAAATATTGCGAAGTTTTATCTGTAATCTGATATGATTTTAAAAAGCACCTTATAATGAAGAAAATAATCTTAAAATAAAAATTCTCAGACAATCAATCATAGTAGCTAATAAAAAAATAAGAGAATGAGGTCCAAGTTTGCAGAAGAAAATACTGCTTAGGAAGCACTTCACATACACGTGTTTAGCTCATAAGAGGTAAACTGCTTGAAATAACCTTCAAGCCTGCCTCTCAGTGACAGCTTTGTGACTTCCTCTCTTTTAAAAGAAACAAACAATAACACCTGCTCATTATACTTTTGTGATTCAATTGTTTCAAACCTTGGGCATCAAGGATCGTACTAATTCTGTGTTTAAAATATAGCACATTAGAAAAAAAACCAAATCAAACAACAGAAACAATCCAACTTACTTTTAGCATCCCACAAAATATCTTGTTCTGGAGGAGCAGCAAACAGAATGTAAAGACGTAGGGTGTCAATGCCATATTCTTTTACTAATTCTTCAGGGTCTATTCCATTGTGCTTAGATTTACTCATTTTTTCCCAAGTAACCTGAAGCTTCTCACGAGTTTTTAGGTGAACCGGTTCAGTTCCTAAATATTAAGACATATGCAAAATATTGAACCAAATTTTGCTCATTTGTAACAGCAATTAATTTTGTTCCCTAGGCATAAGAAGAAATGATTATTTTGAGTAGATTTTTTTGGTTTCCAAACTCATTATAAACATCTTATCCCTCCCAAGTTTTTCCTACTTCAGTGTTTTAAGACAAGTAATATCCCAGTGCTTCCACTGCATCATGACAGAAAATCTCCCACCATTGGAAGCTGTATCTGGCACTCACCCTATGTCCTACCTGAGATGTAAGTATTGTTATAACGATGACATTTTACACCTCCTAGATAAGTGCACTGATTTGGTACAATTCTGATCTGCACTTAGCTTTTACAAACACCAGATATATAGGTTTCAACAGCAGTAAGTTATCCTGACAAGAAGAAGCCTTCTGTTGCATGAATTTCGAGATGGAAAGGGACATTCACACTGATAAAGTTGCAACCCAGCAAAACAAGCTGCTACAGAAAAGCCTTAACTTTTCTGGAAGAAAAAAAGATAGCAGATGGTGAGTGTTAAGGGGGTTTGGTTGGTTGGTTGGTTTTTAACTGACTTATTGGGTTTGTATGCAAAAGAACAGTGCAATCAAGGCTGCATGAGAGGATTGCTTAAGGGAGGCAAATATGACCGAGCCACTCTTATTGCTACAGGTCCCCAGGCCAGAACTTGCAGCTCCAGCATATGCAGTGAAGGCACTGGACAGAGTCTGAGAAACAGCACTTTTTCCTATACACATTTTACCTTCCTAATATCTACTGAATACACCATCTGTGTTAGCTTTGCCACAGGTTTTTGTAGGTTGTCTGCTGGCATTGCTAGCTCCATTCAGCAAGCTGCTGAGCAGTGTTTTAACAAAACTGACTTCTGATCTTCTGGACCATACTTGAGCTAAAATAATACCAAAGCACTGTTCCTGTGTTTTGATGCAATTAAAAGCTGCTGGATTATCAGGGTCTCTGTGCACTCAGCAGTACATATGAAACCACACCTCACAGAAGTTGCTCACCAGTTTAAATATTAAAAGGATTCATTTTCTCTTCCAAATTTTCCCAGCACTGACACTTGTACACCAAAGCAGTCTCTGACTTTCTGGATGCACCTATGCTGATTTTACCGTACTGTTTCTCTTACCAGTGAGATCAACCTCCTCCCTCTTCAAACACTGGCCTGTTGTTGCTAGTCTGAATGTCTGATTCTTGATAAGGCCTTGAACCAAGAGCTTATGGAAAGGCTCCCTAAGGATGGAAGGAAAAGAAACTTGTCTGTTAAAAGCAGTTGTCAAAAGCATACTTTATGATAAGCCTCAGGTGTTGAGTCAATCAGGCACAATTATTTCAAGAAACAAGAATTTCAAGTTGACTACCTATAAATGGCTGTCACATTACAGTGAATACTTTGTATATTTATTCACAATGGCTTGCTGGCAAGTACAAGTATTTATTTGTATTCTGCACACTTTCTTGCATCTTGATTTAGCACTGAGTTATTCCAATGTTACTTTTCAAATTAGCATATACAAAAGTTTCCTGGCCAGCAGTGCAATTTCACTAACTTCAAGCTCCATGTGTAAAAGCGGCCAAAGTATCTGGCTTCACTGTTTTACAAATATTTAGTTTAGTTTTAGCTTCTTTCTGAGGAGCACAGTATTTTGAACAAATTAAAATCTGACTGCACACTTCCCTCTATAAACAGAGAACATAGTTCCTTTAACATAAGCACTTGCCTGCCTTGTCTCTTTGCAGAATTAGCCATGATGACCAACTTGTAGGAAAAGAGTACACTAGAAAAATGGCAATGTTGGAAAGTTCATAGGTCAGTGGAGCAATTCTTTAGTATCTTGAACACTAAAATTTTACTATTCTAGCAAATTTCACATGACGATGAGTAAACTCCCATTAAATGTGTGTATGATAGAGCTAAAAAGAACCTTAAAAGCACCAAAGTTAAGGGCAGTAGTGCACTCTGCAAGAAATAAACTCTAAGTAAACACTGCTCCGGTTGACGGATACATGATTGTAGGCACCTCCTTTATTCATCTGGCATTTCTAATTCCTCAAGTCAGATGTCTGTTGCTGTTTTCACTGAAAAATAGACAACAAAATTAATCTCTAGGGATTTTGATCCACACTCCATAGGTCAGGAAAGTAAGGCAGATCTAACAGCAACTCCAAGAACAGTAGGGACCAGGGAAGAGGTATGGAGCCAGACCCAGAAGGCATATGCAGTCTGGGGAGTCTTCTCATGGAATCCTCTCAGAGGGGGACACTGGTGACCATCAGTTTGGAGGAAATGATAACCAGCGCTGGTTACTACTGACTTGCATCTCTTCATGCTCATGTGTGCTCAACATTAAGCAATCTGAATTCTCCCCACTTCCACCTAACAAAGCCCCACTTAAGGTACTGAAACAATTTATGTAAAAAGGATGCATTACTGCTATCCACATATTTTTCAAAAAGCTAAAATAAATTCATCTTAAGAAACAGTAAAACCAGACCTTCCACATTTTACTTCACGTGTCCAAAAAAAGTCATAATCATAGAATCATAAGGTTGGTAGAGACCTCTGAGATCATCAAGTCCAGCCGTACCTGTCTCCCCACTAAACCATGTCCCTAAGGAATTCATCTACCCTGCTTTTAAGCACCTCCAGGGATGGCGACTCCACCACCTCCCGGGATGGCGACTCCACCACCTCCCTGGGCAGCCTGTTTGGTGCCTGGCAGGGCTCTTTACCCAGTAAGGACTGCAGGGCTGGGCTGTCCATGACTCAGAGGGGTCTTGGTGCCGTAATAATCCAAAGCTCTACTTTTAATGAGTTAATTTATTATTTTACATTATTAGAGAATATAAATTATATGACAACTTATCCTGCCATTTAAACCACAGTAATTTATTTACTAAGTTAAAGTATTATTAAATTATGTAATAATTATGCATATGAAAGCAGATACCTTCTAAGTACTAGTCTTTCAAACCTTTTGAAAACTCTGAAGTAAGGAGGCATTTGAAAGAAAAGCCTTAAACTGGGAGACAGAGAAAGTGACTGGCTTCATACTTTATCATATTCATGTCTGAACACGAGTTTCCTTTCTTGCATATTTTGCATACTTCTAAATATTGTGCAAGTACTGGCACATAGTGGTGTATCATTCAGTCATCAAGCAGCACTTGTGTTGTCTGTACCATGCCACCTGGTTTTATCAACAATGTTAAGTAAGAGCAGCAACTCAAGCATCTCTAGAAATATTTTCTAGACAATACTTCACAGGCTGCCTGAAAAACTCTGTTGTTTAAAAAGAAATCGAAAGAACTTAGGAAAGGAAAAGTGAAGTCAAATTTATACAGTACAAACAAAAAAAGTATTTTAAATGTAGGAGATAATAATTATCTAAAATCTCAAATAATTATCTCAAATGAAAATTAGTAACAAAAACCTTGTAACCATATCATCAACAAATGGTGGAAAAATGCTTCAGGAGATAACTGTTCCGGATAAGTTTCTTCTACAAACTGAAGATATTGTGCCAAGGAAAAATAAAAAGAATATCCCCCCTATCATCCAGTACTTTAGTCTGTTTAAGGTCTCAAGTAGTTATTAAAATAGCTACACTTGCTGCTATCTAAAATAAAGCTAATGAGATAGCCAGAACATCCAAATCAGATAGACTTCTCCGCTGGAAGTGATTTTTCAAGGAACACTTAGGTTTAATGACAAAGAGTGAGTTCAGATCATATGCCAAGTTAGGAAAAACTGAATGCAGGAATGAGCATTTCCTATTTTTGTTTACGCTGAGAGAGGCTAAAAAAATGCACACAAAATACATTACCAAGTATGGGGAAAAAAAGCCCACATCTTCCTAGTAGGAGACCGCAGGAGAATGGAGATATGCCCAAAATGAGAAAACCAGAGCCCTTCTAATAAACACAGGGCTCAGAAACAAATTGAGCCCTGTGCTGAATTACTTCTGATGTGCAATGATTTTGCCAGCGTTGTGGTGGCTCCATCTCATGGTGACATGTAGTGTTACACTTTCATTTACATTGATAAAACCACACACCTAAATCCTTCCCTTTAGTAGAAAATGGTGTTTTTCTTGGCCACGGGAGGGGACTGCGAGGACAGAGCGGCATATCAAGTGTGATGCAATTCTGATCTAAACACTGTGGCACCCAGTCATGGCCTGGTGTCATAAATACCTCCTGAGCCACGCCACTGGGAACATCTGAACTCAGCTACGTTCGGACAGACATTTCTGGCATGGTAAGCAAAGAGGTGGCTTGAGTTTCTTTGAATGTTTGATCACATTTCAAGTTGTAAGGATGATGGAATAAGATAAACCTTCACCTGCCCATATGTCTGTTTGTGCTCATGCTGGAGTACAGGCACTGTGGCCTTAGTTGTGCACAACTTTTGACCATGTCAGATGGCAAATGAGACCTCATCTGTGAAGTCTGCTTGACACCTTCAGTAAGGATCAGCAGTGCCACAAAGTGTGTAATCCATCCCTTTCCTTTCAGTAACGTTCATACACAGGCTCATTTCTACAAGAGACCAATCTCTTTATATAGGCACTGGATGGTGGGGCAAGTGTGACTGGCAGATCAGGAACTTCTGATGAGTGCCACACGCTCAGTCTCCTTGCTCTGCTCCGTGCAAGAAAAGCGAGACTTTCAATCTAATTACAAATGACCTGGCTGAAGGGACTCTGTGGAGCTTCGACAGTGATAAACAGTGGTCTCAGAAGAAGGAATAGCTCTAGCCAGGGAGCTCACTGCATATATTTGTGTTCCACACTTCTAGAAAAGCTGAGAGAGCTCGATGCCGTACTCTAGACCTTGGTCAGTTACTGCCAGTGGAATTCAGGTCCTTGTGAAACCTGTAGTTAGACCTATCTATAACAATCTGGCAGTCCTGTAGAAAGCCAGAAATAATTGGCGGATGGGGGAGCTGATCATTTTAGGCAGAAAAAAGATCAAACACTATTGAAAGTTCAGCTTTTAAATAGTCAATATCTGAGTGCTTTTACTTAAAAACAACTGACAAAGTCCCTAATGAACGTAAAGAAGCTATAACATTCTCATTACAGAATAAGCTATTTTTGTCATGCACGTATCTTTTTTTATCCTGTAATGCAGCTACACAAAAATAGTGCCTTCTTACTCAACAGATTCGCTCTCTATCAAAGTCAAATTTGCTGACTTAATGGCAACAATAAACTTTTTTATTGCTTTACAACCCTTCAGAGAGAGTGTGTTAGTTTATTCAATTGGACAGAACTGATTATTAAAGTCTAGGGAAGAACCAAATTCTGTGCAACTTGTACCTGCAATAAAGCAGTTGAGCAGGTGTAACCAAGTGTGTCACCACACACTCGCCATGGTGGATTAAGCTGGAACGAATGAGGAGGTTGCTGGCCCCAGCTGCCTACCTGGCCCCTCTCCCAGTGGTGGTCACAGCTGGGAAGGCTGGCTCGCTTGTGAATTAATTCCAGAACTGATGTACTTTACAGAGCAGATTGCTACAAAAAAATTACATCAATTTGCGCTTAATCGGTTGTCACATGTACCAATGCCCAGAGCATGCTATTTATTCTGCCTTGTCATTACTGAGGAAATGAACAGCACTTCCCACCATTTCCAATTCAATGCATTAAAAAAGATAAAATAAAAGATCATGCCCTGTCTTCAAAGGATATTTAAATTAAATTGACACCTTTACAATTTTAGATGCCTATAAACACTGCATCTTCTATGAAAGCGTGTGTGACATCTGTAAGGGAATAGCCCATAATATTTCTATTTTAATAATGCACATCATATGTGAACAGATTGCTTTGAAAATCTAAACTATCAAATATTAAACTTTTGTTTTCAACCTCATTATTATATTAACAGCCATTAGTACAGAATTAAAGACTATTAGGAAGTATTTTCAATGGATTTGAAAGTCAATGGACAGGAGGTAAAGAATGAAAATTTCCATGAAGAAAACCTATCAAAACGAAAGACTACTACAGATTAATAGTAGAACCACAAAAACTTGTCAGGATACTCACTGACACTTTAAATGGTGGCAGTTCTCATTAACTGACATGTAGCAGAACTTCATTAATTTCATCAGTGAACAAGATCTGAGTTACTAGAGAAAAACTAAAAATGCACAAGAGGGCAGTGTTTTTTAACATTTTAATGTTTTCCCTCGGAGCTGTGGGCTTTGACACCATGACTTTAAGCTTCCTAACAATAAGCTTGTTGTTTCTAATCACCCAAACTTATACAGCTACAGAATCACAGACTCTTACATTAACGTAGGTTGGAAGGGACTTTGAGGTCATTCAGTCCAACATCTATCTTACAGCAGACTTAATTTTGAAAATACCCAGTGATGGAGATCCCACAACCTCTCTGGTCAAACTGTATTCCAGATGTGACTTCCTGAGTGATGAGCAGAGATAATTAAAGCTGGATTTGCTTTTGCTAAAGCAGCACAATATACTCTCAGGCTTACTGCTGACTCCCATCTAATGTGGTGTTCACCAATACCCTTACAGCCCTTCTCTGTTGTGCTCCTCCTCACACAGTTGGCCCAGCTCTGTCTGTTTCCATGGGGAATCCGCTCCACGTACAGGACTCTGCATTTGCCTTTGTTGAACTTAATGAGATTCCTGCCAGCACTTCAGATTTGTTCCTCCAGCTTGTCAGAGTCCATTGCATTGCACTTTGTTGCACTGCCCAGGCTGTTGATGAAGATGTTAAATACAACTGGCTTCAGCAGTGACTCCTGAGGAACAACACTTGCAAACAGCTGCCAGTCAGACTTTGAACACTGACTCTTCAAGCCTGATGGTCCAGACAATTTTTCTATCCATGCTGTAGTCCACCCCCTCAGCCCATATATCCCTAGTAAGACCACAAGGATGCCATGGAAGAACTTGTTAAGAGCCCTGAAAAGTCATGGTAAAAGATATGCACAGGTCTCCTCATGCACAAAGGAAATAATCTCACCACAGGAAGAAGGCAGAATAAACTGGGCATATTTCCCTCAGTAAATCCATAGTAGCTAATTCCAGTCACTTTGTCTTTCATGTGCCTGAAAACTACTACCAGAATGATTTCCTTTAAAATACTCCTGAAGGCCAATGTGAGTTCTGTAAGTACTTTGGATCATTCTTCTTGTTTGTTCTTGAAGGTGAGTTTTGCATTTGCCTTTCTCCAGTCAACGGGGACATTCCCTGATCACATAACCTTTCAAAACCAACTGGCAGCAGCCTCACAGTGGTAAAGTCCAGCTCCTTCAGCACCCATTTGGCCTCACTCGTACATGTCTGGTTTACTTGTGGTCCCTGACTCGATCCTGCTCTACAGTGAGTAGTAGTACCTCTCTCCCTCAAACTCTCCTACTAAGCACAAACATTGACAGCAAAGGCCAAGGCAAAGATTGTCCTTTGCTACTTGGCTCTTTGCTTGATTTTGTATCAGGCCAATACTTTCCTTGATGTTCCTGTCAATGTATCTGCAGAAGCTCTTCACATTCTTCACTGGTTTCAATTCTAGATGAGCTATGGCCTCTTATAGTTCTATTCTGCCTACCCAGTTAATGCTTCCACATTATTCTAGGGGTAATTCATTCTCATTTCCCCTTTCCATGCACTTCTTTTAATGCTTGTCCTCACTTAGGATGTCCCTTTTCAGCCAAGTTGGCCACTTTCCATATCTCCTCATTTTCTTGCACACCAGAGTGGACTGCTCACTTTGTAGGCAAACATCCCCTTCCTCATGGTGTCAATTTACAGTGACAATACTTCAGTCACCATAGTTAATATTTTGGGAGGTGGAAGAATTCGACTAGCAAAAGAACATTTTGCTGCTGTGTGTTACAGCTCCACTAGGTGGCTGATAGATTAGGATTGTCAAATCTTTTGTAGAAATGATAAGCCTGAAATTGCTTGCAAGAAGCAGCTCTGAAATTCTGTGCTTAAAGGAATACTGCCTATGACAGATAGGATCTGCTATGGGAGATCCATTCCCTTAGACAAGGAACAGCCTGCCTGCTGCAGCTGTGCAAGCTGGAGGCAACAGGGTGAAACACAGATACACAAATCATCCACATCCAAAATCTCAAATACAGCTTTCACTGCAAACCCTTTTGCAGGCAAGAAAGAGTGATGAAAATGCATCGCCTGTTTTCATCAAATAATTATGAAATAACTCAGGGAAAAATTCTGCTGGCTGCACTAACCAGTCCATATTTTTCTGGTGCACAGCTACTTAAGTTCTAGTTTTGTAGAAAAGAGCTGCATTCAAGAGAGTTCAGTGCCATGTGTAGGTAGGTTCCTCTTTTACATCAAGTTTTTAGAGTGGATACTAGTAAAGAATGAATGTGTATGAGTTGCCAGCTGAGAAACTACCAAGCAGTTGTTCTACTGGGATCACTCATTTTGATTCAGTCTATTCAAATGTCTCTGCTGATGGGCGAGCACAGGGCAGTATTTCACCACCCTGACGCTAACAGTCTCCCTGTTAAGGCATTCCTGTTGATAGCATTTTGAGGTAAAAAAGGGGAGAATTTCAGTGGAAATGGGGATGTCAGGTTGGGAACCTGAGGGGACAAAGAATCGAACATCAGATCACCCATGTTTCTGCCTCAAACTTTACCTCTAACAAAAAAAGAGGAAAATTAATGAGGCTGCAACAGCATCAGCAACAAAAATATATAAAAGTAAATATATAAAAGTCATTAAATGAAAAATAAATTGACAGCATACACATATGCTGGTTTTGCTTATCAAGAACTGTTTTGCACTGTTCAGCTCCAATAGCGCAGTGAATTAAGAGTGTTCATTTTTCTACATAGGCATGGATCCACTGAAATTAATGGTATTACTATGCATGAAGATAACTAATTTGAAATAATAGCACTACTCAGAATGCCTGAAGTTACTAGTTTATGCAAGTATTTGCAGGCTGAAAATCTACAGCAACATTTTAGCACTTGTTCTGAGCCTCACGTAATCAAAATGCTATGTATGTATGCATACAGAAAAGGCAACTGACTGTGAGAAACCAAGTAGTTAGCCAAGACTGACGAGCAAGAAAATTCAGGCTTATTCGATGCAATGTTCCATCATCAAAACAATGTACATGAACACTCTTGCTAATCAAATAAAATATGAAAGCTTTTTATAGAAATATACAAGGCTTACTTGTGTTTTGTCATCTTTAGGTCATGGCAAAAATGGCTGAAAAACCTCGCATAGAATAAGTGCATCACTGCATGCTCCTTTCCTCCAATGTACAAATCCACAGGCATCCAGTAGTCTGCTAAGTCACTATTAAAGGGCCTGAAAAAACACAATTATAGAAAAAAATACAACGTGGAAAATAAAGATCAGCTCTACTGAAGTAGTTCATCATACCTGACATCACTATTTACTGAGTTACATATGTGTAATAAAACTTCTATTTTGTTATCAGATCTCTTTAATTTTTAAGAATTGATATGCTTATAAATTATAGACAAAATTTCAATTCCTTTGAAAAGCAAATCCACAAAATTATCATTTTCATATATTTTAGGGAAGCAACCAAGATTTCACATACATTATCTGAGAAACTGATAAAAATACTTAAATGATTTTTTCATACACACCCTGTGGCTCACCTTTACATTTTTTAGTATTTACCAAGCTTTACATACAAATATATTACAGTGAAAGACAAAAGACATGCCCACTCGAAAACAGTTGATTTTTTTTTTAATTGGTGGCTTGCATTGCTGCCATTAGGGGGCAATGAAGCAGTTTGCTATAAGGTTGCAAATGGTTTGAAGAGTCAGATAGGTCATTATATGGGTCATCATATGGGTCATCGTACTCCAACTGAAGGATGCTCTATGAATTTACAGGAAGTTTGTCATTTAAAGCATATTTACTATGTCATTGGAGGTCACCTGCACGGTTTCCTAGTATTACTTACTGCTTCATTAAATACTGTTACGTCTTTTGTAATCTTCAAAATACCACTTGTGTGTATGTTGTTCTTTATTCTATGATTTATTTCCCTGTTCTAACAAATTTACTAGCTTTGTCAGCTTGTTTGATTATTCCATCTTTAATTTCTGTAATAGCAATACTTTTTTCCTTGCAGATGAGCAAAGAAGCAAATCATAGATCTGGGGTTCATGTCTTTAGTGGAACAAATAAAACTAACTTGTTCACAGGGTTCCAAAATAAAGAGAATAACTCTCCCAAATTCTACAGCTTGAAATATGACTTATGGAAATAAAGCGTTTACGTAAACCCAGCTTAGCTAATAAAATCCCAAATCAATAAATCAAATGGAGGTAGTAATCTAGTGCAGAAGTCCATAAAAATGTTATTTCAATATGAAACAGATTTAGCTACCCTAAGCTGTTATTTCGACAGCTGAATGTTACATCTGCCTCAACTTCTGGAAAAACACCTCCTGTCCACGCACAAAAAATATTTTAAATTGTTACTAGAGACAAAGTAGTCTGAGTAACTTAATAAGATAAATTCAATAAATTCATAGTATCACTAGAAAATAAGTAAAATTAATGCAAGATAAAGGTGTTCCTAGAAGATATTTCTTTAGTTTAACTAAACTGGTGCTGTCAATGTATATAAGGAAACCCCAACAAACCAGCCAGCTATATTAAATCATTTGGTATGCATGTTGTATCCAGACACTGCTCTGGACAACAAATACATAAATCAATCCCCAAGCCACTCTACAATGTTGTATCAATATCTAAAAAATGCAACTCATTCTGCCTTCCTCAGACTACACAATAGAGTTGTTCCACTAACTCTTCTTTGGGAAAAACAGTGTTATCAGCAGCGCTACTATAGGCAGACTATGGGCAGAAACCCAGTTAAATAACTACATCTGTCTTCCCACACTCTCCATGCTGCAGCTACTAACACACAGCACATGAAAAATCTCCTTCCATTAATTATGCATATAGTCAAAGTGCCGACACAGCAGGAGCCTGCTGTGATGCCACTTCACTCTAGGTCTGCACACAAGGAAGTTGCAGGAGTTAATGGAATTCAAAAGGAGAGAAATGAAGGTGCCATTCTTGGCAGCAGGATGTTACGTGAGTCTATTCCTTTTCTTACTGGTGGAAAAGCACCATCTGTCCAAACACTGAATGACTCGGTGTATTGCCAGGGAGGGTACACTCCAGGCAACTTACCACAGTCTCAGAAAGAGTCACGGTAGGCTGTCATTCCTGATGGCATCCTACACTAAGGTGTAGGTGTAGGTGTTCAGCTCCTCAGCTGAACGTTTCCTCTGTGCCCTGCCCCATAAACTCCCCTTCACACAAAGTTCTGCCCCTTGGCCTGCAGCTCCTCTGCTTACACAGAGTCTTCATATCCTGCTCTTGTAGATCTCCTGGTATGGAAGCACCCAAATGCCACATTTTTAGAGCAATTTCTGGTCCACCTGGTGCTGCACTGAGGCCATGCCATGGATAAAAACGTGGAGCAGAACAGGGGTTTACGTCACCTTCTGCAAAGGCAGTTAGAAGCTAGAAGCACCACAATGTTTGGCCTCTTTCCTTTTTCTTACTTCTCTTCTACTCTGTGAAGTGGGCTCACCCATCCGATGGCCCCACGCCTGCAACTCTCACCTGTCTGTGTTGTGAGGGTCCGTGTACCTCAGGTAGTACCAAGCAGAATCAACAAATGTATCCACCGTATCAACTTCTCGCCGTGCTGCTGCCTTACACCTGAGCAAGAAAGATGGACAAGAGATGTTTTTAGGTAAGTGACAAGCTTGGAAAAAGACAACCATGCAGAGTGGCCACAAAGACATTTAGATTGAAAACTGAACAAGTCTGAACAGTCTGATGAGTGACATGTCCAGAAAAAGTCCAACAACAGTAACAGGGTCCTCCCAAACCAAACCAAACCAAACCAAACCAAACCAAACCAAACCAAACCAAACCAAATATAAACCAAAAAGAAGCCTTAAAAGCTATAACACTAACCAAGAGCAGAAGACAAGCCTGTCTACTGAATGTTCCAGGAATTTTTCAGAATGGCCATTTTAAAAGAAAAAAACCACCACAAAATCTTAAAGCACAGATAAGTGTATTTTACCATAGAGTTAATGGGTACTGAATATGTCTGTGTGTGTGTGTGTGTGTATATACAACCCGCCCCCCTCTTAGGTACCACATAACAAATCTTTTTATAAACCTTAAGCAGAAGGAACAGGTGGTTGTCTTTCTGATTCAATTTATTATCTCTAGAAAAAAACGAACTTAGTTTAATTTCAGCTTTCACTGAGATGTAGCAAATCTCTTCTAGAGCATGTTGCATAATTTTAATTTGTAACTACGGCATATCAATTTTTACTTAGAGTTATAATATACTGGCAGTGCTCAGAAACACTTCAAAATAAATTTTAGAAGCTTATGTTACTTTCTGGTAGTTTTTCTCTGAATACAAATTATTTGTTTGCAGGAGCCAACAATCACATTTAATAAACCTTCATTTGTTTTGAATGAACCCTCTTTAATCTTTTACTGTTAAAACAACAGGATTATTCCAATATAAATAAAACTTTGCAACCCGTGACAAACTTGCACACAAACCCCTCTGGCTATATGTAAAAAATGTATGTAATTTGTAAATCATAGAATCATGGAATAATCTGAGTAGGAAGGGACCCGCAAGGATCATTGAGTCCAACTCCTGTCCCTGCACAGGACAACCCTAACTCTCACACCGTGTGTCTTAGGGCATTGTCCAAATGCTTCTTGAATATGGTCCAGCTTGGTGCTGTGACTGCTTCCCAGGGTGAGCTGTTCCAGTGCTCCACCACCCTCTGGGTGAAGAACCTTTTCCTAATATCTGACTGAAACATCCCCGGCACATCTTCATTCCCTCGAGTCCTATCATAGTTCACCAGAGAGAATGTATGTATATGCATAACAAATATATGTAATAAATGGTCAGTGGCTATTTAATATTTTCCAACTGTATATTTAGCCCGTGATCAGGCTTGATAACTGAGCTGAAACATGTATCCGCCTCTCTGACTGATACTTCAGTTTGGCTTGTTGAGGCAAGTTTAGGAGAGTATCACCAATTAACATTTTCCTTCTCTCTGTCTCTGCCCCAGTTCCTTTTCTACCAGCAAGTTTTTCTTTCAATGGGAATAATTTAGTAAAGCAATTTTTACTTCTAACTGCTTTTTAATATAGAATAGTCATTTAATTAAATCATATATACAAGCAGAGTCTTGGTCAATGTAAAATAATACTGTATTATATTGAAATACAATGGCTTTTTAGTCAAAAGCAAGAATACTTTATGGTCATTGAACCATAATTATATCTGCTTCGTGCCTCTGATGTTGCCTGTACTCTAAATGAACATGGCTCACTAAGACACAGAGAGCATGGGCATCTTTCACAATTTATACAACAGGCACAATACTGAAATCTCATTAAATGATCTTCAGACAACTAACACAATTACCTGGACCTGAATAACAATTAATAACTTGGGCATCTCCTCCCATTTATAATTGCTTACATTATCGTCACTCAAATACCCACCGACTTTTGTATATTTCCATCTTGTTTTCTTAATTAAGTCTAGATATTAAATGGAACTAACAAAAAACCCCCCCCATTACTGAAAGAAAGACTAAAAGAAGGGAAGATTTAATTTCTCAAAGCAAGGACGACTGCACACAAAGGCAATAGTGCGAAGGATTTGAAATTGCAGTAGATAAACAAATGAGCAATACGGAAGACAGCTGTCAATTAGGTGAGAATTAAGGAGACAAATAAAGTTGAGAATTAAAAAAAAAAGTTAATTTCAGTTAACTACCACTAGGAAACTAATCCTGCACACCTTTATTTCTGACTAAACAAATGCCCTTCATTAATTTCTAAGTAGGGGCAGCCACAATAACTATCCAGAAACCATGAGGTTTTGCTATACATCTAAAATACCCTGTTGCCTGGTAAAAACCAAAATAATTTTTGAATTAAGGTTAATGTTATCAACAAAGTCCAAAATATATGTTTCCAGAAATCCATGGAACTGCTGTGTGCAAGCTACCTGATTAGAAATGAAAACTCCACTGATATTCTACCCTGCAAATGTTGGAGTACAGGGAAATATTATGGAACTGCTGCTGCATTATCAATGAGAGCCCTATTGCCATTTATAAGTCTGATTCCCCAGCCTGGCAGCCTGATAACGTACTTCCCATTTGGTCAGTCTGTTAGCAGCAGCACTGCACTGCGCTACTGATGAAAAACTTCTCTGGGATAACTCATGTTCTAACATGTTCTTCTGCAGAACCTTGTATGCAAATTCCAGTGTACAAATCATCTAAGCAGTCCCTCAAGATTTGACAATTGACTTTCATGACATAGCTCTCACTACTTAATTTAGGCTGTTATTATTTCTTAAACAGCTGAACTACAAACAATAAAATTACAACACTGCCAAGACGTATATACTTACTATCTCCTTCAATCTGAATTACATGCTGTGATCTCTAATATACAGTGATTGTGATTCTTCATGATAAAGAATTATATAGCTGAGGAAACACTCTAGGGTTGAACTATTGCTAAGAAAATTAATATGTTTAGTTTCCTTAACAAAAGGAAATAATTCAATAATCATTATAAGCACTGTGTGAACTCTGCTGGTGAAAGATAATGAAAATTCTTGTAGTAAATGAAGTGAGAAATACTGTTAAGAAATGGAGGGCAGGGAGAAAATAATTCTTTTCCCTTTTTTCTTTCCTACAACTTAAAACTAGCGAGATTTACTTCAGCTTGTGAATAAAGGAATAGCAGTGGGTGTCTGTGTCGCAAGAAAGGGAGTTTGATAGAGCATATAGGAAAAAAAAAACCCTATGCTGGGTCAGGCAAAACTTCATTCTGGAGTAGTACCCTGTCTCAGAGCGGTCAATTGTCAACACTTATGGAAAGAGCACAAGAAACAGGCAGGTACAAAGCAACCTCTCCCATTCCGCAGTAAATGCCGCACTGGCTTACCTTGGGCAGGAACAGTTCACCCATTCCCGAGCAGTTTCTAGAGGTGAGGCCCCCTTTCCTGTGAAAGTGGTTACACTGGGCAACACTACAGGTAAGTCTTCATAAGGCACGGGGATAGTGCCGCATGCCTGGCAGTGAATGATAGGAATAGGTGTTCCCCAGTACCGCTGTCGAGATATTAACCAGTCTCTTAATTTATCACTTGTTAGGTCTCCACCTATTCTTTTATTTTTGGCCTGCTGGGTAATAGCTTTTAAAGCCTCCTGCCGAGTCATGCCTGTGATCTGATTAAAAAAAAAGACAAGCAGCAGAAAAAAGAAAAATATATATTTGCTGTCAATGAAAATGCAAGTAAAAACCAAAAAGGTTACAAATGCAACTTCTGAGAGTCAAAGTTTGAGCCTCACATTAATTTTCCCCTTCCTGCTGTTTAACATCCTTCTGCCCAAGACATTATTCACATACCAGTTGCTTAATTCATTTAAAGTCTCTTATTCAAAGGGTAATGTTCTTGATAGCCTAAATGGGACAAGGCTGAGAAAGAGCCCTGTAGACCCCTTCAGCCTGACTAGCAGACATTTGCATTTACTGTTGATATTTTAATCAACTGTTGTATGGTGAAACTTTGAGAATATCGCCAACACAGGCAGAGACTTAGGAAATGTGGATGGTAAAATAGCTTGCTTTCTCCTGTTCATTCTGGGTTTTTCCATTTTTGCTTTCACAGACATCTTAACCGCTTAGAGCCCACTTGTCATGTAACAGAATATAAGCTTTGTGTTCGCTATCAAATGCATTTTTTCAAGAGCTATACCACCATATATGTCTTATTTGAAGATAAGATTTCTATGCCACTTCAGGTAGATATGTTACCATAAAGGCTTACACCATGTTCCAGTGAGTAGGTGGAAAAAGGACTAATATGTTAATATTCAGCTTAAAAATGTATTGAGATGAACAAATTGGAATCAACTTTTAACATGGGTTTCATTATTTGGCTTCCGTTATAAAAGTTAGACCAATATTGTACTTTCTTCTCACGTACAAAAGGAAAAAGCTTATTTTATTACTACAGAAGAGCAAACATACTTCATCATTAAGTTATTCCTAGAAATTTGGTAGCATAAGCCTAGTTTGATTCTTAAAAAAAAATAAAAATCTCTATAATCATACAAAGTATTTGGCACTCTTGAGAAAACAGATTTAGTTTGCATTGTTATCATAAGTTGGAAAGAACTCCACACTTGTATACCAACCTCTCCAGAATTAATGACTTTCTCCAAACCACTTGGCAATGTCTCAATGACTTCAGTGAAAGAAATGCCCAGATCCTTTGCTACTGCAGCATCTTCTATGCTTGTACTAGGTATTCCTAGGGGGGAGAAAGAATAAATCAGTTCTGGGATTGACTGACATGGATATCAGTCATCAGTTCCAGGATAAAACATTTTATTTCTATGATGCTCTCGTTATAATGACTTGTGCTTGCCCAAAGGAGTTTAAAAATCTAAGAACAATAAAAATGTTTTGATGTTCTTTAAACAGTGAAATTCAAACAGGAGTAATTACAAATACATTTTCTCAGTTCCTGTATAATCCAAATGTTTTTCAATGTCTTACCTCAGAAAAGGCTGAAAATAAGATGGTTCAGAAAAAGCCTAAAAATTACGCTATAAAATTTGGATAAATAATAAAAATTTCAACTAAATTGTATTATCTAAATATAATATATTTTAATAATATGATTTTAAATTGTATTTGTTATTAAGAGAAACAAATACTAGACAGCCAAAATGGTCCTCTCATTTCAACACTAAATTTAATCTCTTTCTAATTTTATAGTTTATTAAAATGTACCACAACACAACAGCTTCTAACATTACTATCCCTTTAACTTATTATGAAAGACACAATTCTTTTATAAACTCAGGAAAAAAATTCAAATCACAACAAATTTCTATTCAGAATATAGTGACTGAGACCGCTTCCTACTGCTGTTCAAAGTAATAACAGAAGTCACAGTATTTAAGGACCCTTTGCATCTTATTATTTGGGTCAGTCATGCATCTTGAAGACAAGTTCTTCTTCTAAGTCATGCAGCCTTCTTTTTATTAAAGCAATTAACCAGCACCATAAAATGCCACATTGTCTTTAAATATTTCTTATTTCTATTGATAGATGATGACAACTTCCCTCTGATTTTGCTGTATGAATTTTGAAAGATGCTTTGTTCTGCTTTGGAGGACTATCTTTAAGGGTAAGCTAAGAGAGCTCTTGAGTTTGTTATCAGATGTATTCTGAAATAACATTGAGATACTAATAGATTTATTACTTCCACAGGGAGATATATCTTTCTGCATGTTTTTCCTTTCAGTGATACTTTATTTAATATTTTGATCAATCTTGCACAAACGCTGTCACCTTTAAAAGGCAAAGAAACTGATTTCAACAAGCTAATAGTAATATCAGGTTGATGCAATCTACAGACAAAACCACTCAAAATATTGCTGAACACATTAGAATTATTACCATACAAAAAAACTCATTCCAAACCAGTTCTACAACCATCTTTTCTCAAGCAATGAAATGCATGCTCTGGCAAATACATAAACTCCATTAATATATGGAAGTTTGGAAGCATATAAGTAAAGAAAACCAAGCAAAACTCCCCCGTGACAAATAACTTCCTAACTAGCAAAATAAAGAATTGCTATTTTATCTTTTCAGCAGATGTATGCTCTTGCCATTTCAAGGCTCTACTGTAGAGCAATGTATGTATCTTGATTTGTCACAGAGCCCTGCAGCCTGCAACAGGTGGCTTCACAATATGCTCTGCTAATGGAAAAAAGTGGGCCTCCCTTTTTGGTCTTCCTTCTTTTGAAAAGAGGATGCTATTAATGTACATTCGCAAAGCTCAACAGCTGGCATCCAGAACTTCCTGGGAAGAGCTGGGCTGTTTCCAACAGACAGAAGGCTAAGGTACGTGCCAGTGAGCAAGCTGGAAGCTTTTAATGAAAAATAAGATTAGGTATCTCAATTATTTGGATTCTCTTAAATGAGGGAAGGTTCTGGTTCTCAAAAACAGATTCATTACTGAAGAGTAAGATGCAGGCATGTTATAAGTAAGGTACGCTGCCCAAGGGGGTAATTTCCATCAGCCTTGTGACAGTCATTCAGGACATTTTTGCACAGACTGCTGGTTTTATTCAATCCAGTTGTGTAGGAACAGTCAACATTGGCAGCAGTGAAGAGGAGAAAGGAGGAGGTCCAGGGCAGGAAAGAAGTATCAACAACAGAGAGGCAACAAAACAGACTTAAGGGATAAGGATGTAGTGGAAAGGGGGAAGAAGACATAAAGAACTATTTCCTATTAGGACTGGCACCAAAAATTGCCTACTCATTGCAGCTGAGATGAGACCACAGCAAAACACCAACACCAGAGTAAATAAAAAGCTTGGTGGGTGCTATTGATGAAGACACGCTTTGCAGATTAAAATGGACACAATTTTAAAAAGTTAGTACAATTTCTAATTTTGCTTAGAAGGACAGTCCCATCATCTAACTGTACTTAACTGTCTAAGTTGAGAGGCTATACTCCCTGTGCAGGAAAGGAGTAAGACAGGCTGCTGCATAGGATGACTTTGAGAGGAGACACTCCAGATGATTAAGAGTGTCCTCTAGTAATGCCTCTGCCTCTGTTTAGGAATGCTCAGTCCTACGTTAGGTGCCTAAATTACTGGAAGGCTTCCCTTACAGATAAAAGATCCAAGACTACCTGAACAGAACTATTACCTATTCTGAATTATTTTACTGATCTCAAGACAAATACTATCAGATAAAAGTCAAACTTGGAAGTTTCATACATTTACTCTCTGAAGAATTTCTCTATAAGGATGCGCATAATTTAGGTAAACATAAGACAAGAAACAAGCTAAAAGTTTTTGTTGATTGCTAAATGTTTAAGTCAAACGATGGTACAGTTCTGTTTTGATTAAAGATGATGAGAGACAGTGAAATACACACGTACTGTAGGTAACCAATCCTCTTAAGATATGCCGATCCAGTAATTTATCTCATTAAGCATACTAATTTTATAATATTTCCATTAAAAATTATCATCCTGTAAATCTCTCTCCCAGACAGATTTCACATGGCTACTTTTCCCTTCCTTCTTCCTTAATGAAGAACAGTAATGAAGAACAGGACTCCAAAGTCTAGAAGACTGCCACGATGTTCAAAATCTACCTCAATAGCACACAGCAACTGAAAACGATACTATTTCACTTACATGTTATATGTCACATACCTATTTTAGTATCAAGAAAATTCTCAAAACTGTTTTTTGCTGAGATGACTAGAGGAATCTCCTGATTGGTAAGCAAATTCACAGCTGTCACTGAAGTAAGTGAGTCTGAAAACAAATGTAATGATCACAGTAAGTAAAACATGACAGAAAATATGCTAAGAACATTACTTACTATTAAAACTCAGTTTATATTAAACTTACATGAAATTTAAATTAGAATTCCTTTTAAATAAGAAAGAAAATGAAAAGCCTAATCATATTTCAAAAAGTTCAGACTTATTAAAATCTTCAGTAGGTCTGATTGATAAAATTCATGATTGGAAAACATATTTATAGCAAACATCTGAATAAAAACAGAGTAAGATTCGCACTATAATTAAAAAATGAGTCCTTGACCTCTATTTCTCTTCTGCAGAGTTGTATGAATTAGCTCTAGGAAGCCCTGAATTATATAGTAGCACACATTACAAAATGAAGCAAAAATTCCAGTTATTCAGATGAAACTGAAGCAGAGCATACATACTACATTTATGTTTTGCTTTCTTACAGAACTACAAAGCAGGAGAAATACTGATCAGCGTAAAAACAGAAACCTAAATAACCAATTGATTTCCAAACAGAATATTCAAATTCATATTAGAGATGAGGAATGTGATGTCCACAGGGATAGTGAGAGAGAAGAATAGAGGATCAAGGGTGATAACCTGAAATTGAATTACAATGTGTAGCTTTGGTGGCTCATCAAGAAGAAAATCAAACTTGAATACTCCAGGTTTTGAGGATTCAAACCCCACATCTCAATTTGGACCTGTTTCTACTTCTCATCTTTAAGTTCATAATAATTAATTAATTAATCAAAATAATTATAATACAGACTGCTAAGAGCTTCCTGTCACCTATCTTCATAGCTAAGCTGAGGAACATTTCAGTCTCATATTGCCATGCATAAAATCTTGAAATGAAGCAGCAGCATCTATACAGGGCTATTATATCTTATCAGTCTTGTTAGCACAAAAAATATATTTATTTCTTTCTGACTACCACTTTTTCAAATTTCAAGTCTTCAAGATATCCATATTCTAGATAAAATTTCTCATGTTCAAACCACCACACATAGCTTTCCTCCTCTGTTTAAAAAAATCTACAAAAGGAATCGCTCCACTCTTTAAAAGCAACTAAGCAAAAAGCCTGATGAGCAGGAGGCTGAGTGGGTAGGACAGTCTGCCTTTAAAAATAACTTCCCTCTTCCACCCAGCAATAACTTCGATTTTATGCTGGAGTCCGAAATAATAACTCGTTTATGAAGACACTCTTGCTCATTTGCTGACATCATTATAATAACAGCCACAAAGAGATGATATTACAGTTACAAATGTAAAAGAACGTATGCATAGTATTATAATGAGATAATGAACAATGTAAGGGTCAAATCTTTATCTCAGATACCGCATACCGGTAAAACTAGAAGACGTAGGAGAATCTAAATTAACATAAGTTTTGCTAGGCTAAAAAACCCAAGAATGTTAGAAAAATGGTTGCTCATCTCTATTTACATAATAATAGCCTAAAATATAGAGCTGTACTCTAAGACTAAAAGTATTAAAACTTTAAGTTACTTTGCTATTCAACATCTTTTTTTATCTCTCCTAGAAAACATAAAAATGTACCCTCTGAATTATTTAAATGAGAACACAATGAAGAAAGGGATTACAAGACTATCCCTGCTGAAAAGAAAACAATTAAATTTTTCATATTGCTGGTGAATCTTTTTTAAAAAATCTTGGTTAATGTGAAAATATGGTCTATTCAAGGCCAGCAAGAATTTCTTTTTACTTAAATGCCATTTTTGGCCCTTCATATGTACAAGGGCTGAAATGTGAATCTGAAAGTCCATGTAGAAATTATTTTATGTTCTCTTCTTTGAAAAACACTGGTCTGTGTCTTTCAGATGCTCAAGAAATAGTATGAAATATCAGCCAATTTCAACTGAAGAATGCATAGAAGTATATTTACAAGTAGCAGGATTACAATAGCAGAGTTATGATTCTGGAATTGTATCCACTTTAAAGCCTCTTTTTCAAAGTCTTGTGGCTATTATTATTCTGGATGAGAGTTTCTTAATTTAGCCCAATCCAAAGGTGACGCCTATTGTTAACAGACACACACAAAAAAGAAGCCTTTCAAGTATCTTCATATAAAAAGAATCTAAAAAATTACACCGTAGTCCTTATTAAAAACAAGTTTTGCATCTGTGTGGTTTGGCTTAAAGCATAAGATCCAACAAAGATACAGGCACGTACATGGAAGTACGTTTCTGGGGCTAGTGCTTTGTTTTGGCTGAATTATAAAAACTGCAAATTTCTTCTTTTGTTCCGTAATAAAAATTCTCCAGGCTTTGCTCAGCTCTGAGACAGGGGCCCTACACACTGAACACATTCAGGCTCCATTTTTTCCTGCCAGTGAGCAAACTTATATTAAGTTTAGAGAAATGAAACACTGAAAAATGTTCTGTTCACAGTAGGTTCTGTTCAATCATCAGAATTTCCCACAAGACTGCTGCTTCATTGCTGTTGACATCTGAAGTTCTACAGACAATGAAGCCACGTGTTTACCAGTAAGAAAATGTAAATATTGAACACCAGTCTGAAATGGAAACAAAAAATGTTCAGTATACTTTGCATTTACTCTTATAATTTTCAAGTTTTCCAAACAACAAAAAAATAGAATGCCAGGGATGCTAAATAAAGGCAGAATTGGTTGTAGCAGCCTTCAGGAAACCAATTAACACCAATTAAAGAATTACCTCTTATTTGGATCTTCTGTCCAAGTCAGCACCTGCCATAGGGCTACTGTGAAATAATTCCATTAGGATCTTGTATTAACTAAGGCTCTACACAAGAGAGTAGAGTTTTGCAATCTACCAGTGACCCACTCTGCTATGTGTTGCGATCTCTTGCCCTCTTTCTATTCCCTGTGGCAGGAAGAGATCATCATTTGTGCAAGAGTTGGTCCTGCTATCTTTGCGCTAATAACGAATTACCATATAGCCATGAGATTTTCCAATGGTCTGACACAATCGGAGTTGGATTATTCAGTTCTTGTACACAAGGAAAGAAGAATCTGCCCCATTGCTTTTATATACTGCGAAGTTTTACAGCCATTATGAAAGGAAGAATTCTAAGGTAGCTGCTGTTAACTGTATCTGAAGCCAGGACAGGCTGATGTCACTCTGTGTGACAGACACAAAGAATAAAAAAACCCATTGCCTTTCAAAAGGAACAGTTCACGCTCAGCTTGACACTCGTTCTCTGAAGATAGTTCTCTAAAATTTTTACTCTTCTACAACAAAATGTAGTACGAGAAAAATATTACCTTTTCCTGGGATGAATTCCCTCTGAAAGACTTCCTTGAGACTGCTATTCCCATGTAGCAATCTGTGAGTTGGTAAGATATATAAATGGGAAGCTCCATAAATGGCTTCAGGCGTATAGGTGTAAGCTGCTAACTTCTCTTCTGTTACTTTACCACTAATCTGAAAAAGAGCAGAAGATATCCCCAATGAATTTTTTTTTTCCTCCATTGAAAGAGATTTTATGCAGCTAACAAGTACACATCATCCTTACAATTCTGAATATGAAAGCCAGATGCATTCCCACTACAGGGAGCTTCTACAATCAAATCTTGACAAAATTTACTTGAGAAAAGTTTCTTTATAATCTTTCCACAGTTTATCCAAATATATGTAAAAATACTGATATTCTAAAATCACATGTAATATTATGTTTTACTACTGAGCCAGATTCAATCCTTGTTTACGTAAGCTGGAATCCTTCTATTCCCTTTTAGTATTTGTGCCGTTTCCAGGAAACGGAAATGAGATGTTAACTGTGAAATCTAAGGAGGATTTAATATTTTCTCAGCTATCCAGCTTTCCACCACACTCCACTGATGAAGTCAATGTTGCAACTTAAGTACAGGAAAAAAATAATAAAAGGTGGCACAACATTAAAATAACTGGACATAAAATGAGAACAATAAACCCAGAAGACTGCTTAGGAATTATCACCCAGCACTATCAACAGACTTTATATTTTTGGTTCACTTAACTGTGGATTGTATGGGGGTCTTACAATGAGATTTTTCTACAACAGGTATTGATATACATTTTCAGAAACAATTGACAAAAACACCTTAAATATAAAACATACAGTGTACAATTCAGAGGTACTAAGAAAGTTTAAGCTATCCCAATTTGAGGGTCTACAAAATTCAGTATTTCAAAATAAGAAGTCACTCGTAAAATTTTAGACCAAAGTAAATGAGCACAATAAAGCTTTGAAGCCCGAGCTCTGAAATTCCATCAAAGTCTCTGAAAATCTCTTCTGTCACTATCAGATTCAAAAAGCCTCTTGTGTCTCTTCAGAAGGACTTCAGATATTACTATTTTTCTCTAGATAACTGTAATTCTCCTCAGGTTTCTCTTTCCTTTCTCTCCTTTCTTTCTATCTAGACTTCCCTGTCTTCAGGGAAGCTTCATCACAACCTGTCTGTTTTTCATTATTTTATTTACTGTATGTAATAAAAGAAATAATGGACAAATGTCAATAAAGTGGACTGCCTGAGGTCTGCTTGAGTCTGACAGAGAAGGAATTGTGCAGAGTGGACCTAAAGCCCTGTTATATCTCAGCTGACTTGTGCCGTGCCCCTTGATAGTGCTCTTGGTACTGCTCCCCTAAATGCCCTGGCTTTCAGGAATGTGTATTAGCTGGCACGTATTTTTGCACACAGCCAATCTGCATCCAGTGTTGCACTTGAACACACAAACTCTTTCCTAAGGAGGACAACAGGGAGTATCTCTTCAATCCACAAGTGCTGCTCTTCAGGATCCATTCTGGTCTGGGCATGAATATACAATAATCTCTTTTAGTAGGTTTCAAGTTTTTAGATCCGAGAAACTTTTGCGTTCGCTCATTTCAAGGGTTGTGGCCAGCCCAACCAAGATAGCAGCATTGAAATTTCTGACTTACCTTTAGCAAGAAGTCAAAAGAGCATCCAACACAGTCACCTATCCAATTTGCTTGCATTTCCTTTATACCGTACCACTCGGGGAGATCGGACAAAGCATCAAACATAGCCTGATGCAATAAAAGAAAGAGTTAGAACATTCAGCTTTTATAAGCATACAAATTAAGGCTATAGGTTTAATTATGACTAACAGCAAAATGATAAGGTGCTGGTAAAAACATAGGGAGGTGTTTTTATACTGCTGCTGCCTCAAATTCATCTATTTGAAAATAGAATTAACACAGTATAAGCCACAAGTAAGACATCTCCAACAGAGATCCTACTGCTATTAAGAGAGACCTTGCTCTTGAATGGACTAAACTCTAAACGCAGAACAAAACCCTTATATGAAAACAAACACAGAAAATACTCCTAAAGGTGTAAATAGTGGGAAATATAAATGATCCAACAGGCTGAACAAGACTACTGATACATAGGAGATGTGCTTGCAGGTATGAAGCCTGCATTTGGATTAGTTGTTCTAGACAATAGTCTGGAGATGGCAGCCAGACAAAAGCACTTACATGTCCTAAAATTTTCAAGTGTTGAGTTGAAGTGCAAAATCGAGTTTCCAACTGCCTATCTATTTTTTATATTTCATACTGATATTTTACCAGGCATAACAGGCTGTAAAATTGAGTGGGATCTTTAGGTGATAACCTGCAAAAAACCCCAAACACCCAACCCCAAAATGATAATAATAAGGGTTCATATTAAATTCAAAATATATTCAATTCAAAATATATGACAATAGTATAATATACTATGCAACCTTTGTTGGCCATGAAGTCAAACAGCCAGCCTGTAACTTCTATGTGTATTTTACACTAAAGAAGAGACATACATTCATGTGCTTTCTGATGTGTGGCACGGAAGCACAAGAGACTATTCCAGATCAACTAACATTTGCCTAAACCATTTGAACAGTATGGTTTTCAAAAAAGAAATCTGTAGAAAGTAAAAGGAGAAGATGTACAAAGGGCCAGACAAAGCTCATCTCATTTTTCACTTCAGAACTTCAAATCTGTATTACGAATACTCCATGACTGTCCAAACTCTTTACTTTGGCAGAAGTGCAGCCAGAGGCATGAGTCACTCAGACAGATGGTGGATATGCTGCACAATTACAGCTAAAATCTAAGAATAAGGTAACACGTTGAATAATTTTTCCTTCAGCTGTGATTCCCAACATCAAATGTGCAAGCTCTTTATTATCTCTTTAATTGCTAACAACCTGCAAGGACAGGCAGTAGCTACTATGTGCTGATCAAATCTAACAGTGGGTCATTACATAATCAGTGAATACACAACTCATTCTCTTTCAATTCTTGTGTTTTAACTACATTCTTAAATATTTTCAAAGTGAGATGCATAAAAGACATTATAAGGGTTACTTTCTAGTTACTGCTCTGCTCATTCAAAATACAATAAAGGGCATGTCTTTCACAAATCATAATAACACACAGCCACTTGGGATTACTATTACTTTCTACATCCTTAAGAATCAAATTAATTTTCTGATGATTTATAAATAAAAGAATGGTAAAGTTTTGGAAGGTTTTTAATCATGCTCTAACTTTAATCAGTTGTAGCTCACAATTGCAAGTATACTATATCACGGAGAATTCCAAATTCTCATTATTCTCGTTAATTTTAGTGTTCTAAAGACTACTAAGCTTTATCTGCCATGAATAATCCATGTATATATACACCTACTAAATAAATAATGTGAGGTATATAGATAGATACAGAGATACAGAAATAGAGATAGATAGAGATATAGAGATATACAGCACTTGGATATATTCTTTATAAGAATTTTACTCATTTTAGAAAGAATGAAATTATGCCAACACACAGAATTTGCTGGACACATTAGCAGATTTTTATAAATCCTCCTGCTTGGATATCCATCCTAATCTACATCACATTTTGCTGGCAGAAGTAGCTACATGTGCATGTGATGTACTGAAACAGTACAGTCTGTAATTGCTTGCCAGTAAAACTTTCTAGATGTTTTTCACTGCAGGATTAATACAGCAAGATCTGTAACATGAGTGTGATAATGATCTTAACTCTGGTTAGTTAGCCTTATTAGGAGCTACAGGCTACAGTCTGAGTTAGCTGCATTCTTTGCTTGATAATGCAATTGCTTCACGCAGCTAAATACAGTAAGAATCAATAAGCTTCACCTGAACAAAGATAACAAAACTTAGTCCCATGAATTCTGCTCCAATTATTATTTTGCAATTGCTGACATGATTCCTTAAACAAAAATTCTGACCTTTAAGGGCATGTATGTAACTCCTAGGCATCTGTGCCACAAGTTTGTTAACTAGGTAGCATAGAAAAGGCAATCAACAAGATTTCACATAAGCACATAAGCAAATAAACAAAAGTAAAACCACGTTGGCCTCTGCAAGGGACAAAGAACAACAGTAGCATTACAATCCAGTAATCAGAGAGTGATAACCTTATCAAATAAATTCCATTTTGAAGTTTCTGATGACTTAATAGTGAGAAATGTGGAAACATTAGGTAGCAGTCTGCTTTCATTTTTCATGGCTCAGGAAGAGGCGATAAAATTTAAAATGCAAACATCTAATTACAGGAGAAATGATTCCCATATTAATTAAACACAAGTCAAGGCAAAGTGTAAATACACTTTGGCAGTCTTTCAGATCTAAAGACAGAAAAGAGTCATGAAAAAGCTACAGAAATCAAAGCTACGTTCAGGGATGAGAATGACCTCAAGGCTCTCAGACCTGTAGGAAAGTTTGACTTAAGTGCTGGAGAGGTTAAAGATTCAGGATAAACTAATGTTCACAAGACTGCTTTACTCTTTCAAAACATGTAGAAAATTCTGGCATAGCCAGAGGATGAAAGTTAACCAGCTCAGATGGTCAGAGAGTAACAAAATCAAGACGAGATTGCTGAAAATCCATCACACAACATGATGACCCTGTCTGAAACTAGAGATAATCCATCTGAAAGTGGAAAACTGATCTCATATATCCAGCTGTTTAGTCTGTTGAAGACTCATAGAGAACAGAACTTCAGTTTAGCCATCTTCAGACAGAGAAAAGTACATAAATTCAAAGAAAAGAAGTATTTTATAATTTCCTAAGAGTATCTCAACTCCAAAAGTCCTCCTCTGCTGGTAGTTCAAAGAGGGAAAACTCTGCTGAGCACCTAAGAAATTCAGTCTCTGACTTGGGGAATGAAAATTTTTAGTATGATCAATGCCTGCCACTAATTTCATACTTAGTGAGAAGATTTCAGCTCCTCCGTGACAGTAAATGACATAAAAATGAAAAATCTAAATATAAGCTATAAAGCCAAATGTTGACTCTTTTTTCAATGAAGACACTTTAACAAAGTTTGATAATCTTGCAACGTAAAAACAGGACTAGAATAAAAAAAAACCCTAAAGATTATACAAAATCATTCAACATAACTTTAATATATTACCTAATGTACATAAAACTGGCTGCCCACTGTTTTATTTTGTACTCTCTTGCACAGTTCCAACTGTGATTATGCAGCACAGCTTCTGCTAGTATTTAATCTCTTCTTGTTTCATTTTGGTTTGTTTTTTTTACCTTCAGTAGTTTCTGCCTGTACTATCATAGGTCACTTTTAACTCTTATTTCCCATGTGTGAAGTATATTGAAAACATACATTAAAAAGGAGCAACTACACAGATCCCGTGTGTGCTTAAAGTTCTTCCTTGTAAATGTCTGAACCATCCGTGTTTTCCCCTTTCTTTATCATTTAATTAATGGTCAATAAACACCTCTGGTTTGACTATGTAGAACTGAGGCAGAGAAATTATTCCTCAAAAGTAAAAAGTAAAGCCAGTGTTCTTCTCCAGATTTGCTTTCCAGAGTTGTTCTCATTGTAGCAATTATCAAAGAGAAGATATTCCTTTTCCAATATAATGAAGTGTGTCTTTGGCATAAATGAGTAATTTATTCCCTAAATATAAAAGCTCATTAAAACATTTGTTATCATTTTTAGTAGCACTGAGCATTCACTGTTTTGGTTAATCCTATACCAAGAGGAACATAAATTTATACTGCTGTACCATCACATAAGAAGCTGTGTTCAAACTAAGGTGAAGAGATAAGCCTGGTCTGGACATCCACAAGCAATTTTCTGTCTTGCCAAGACGACAAAACAGGTGTCATTATTAACGAAGTGCTAAGCAATCTGCGGAGACAGTGTTCTTGGTCCCTGTCCAGGAGAGATCTCTCAGCCCAACTCAAGAGGAAGAGTTTCAAAGTGAGGTTTCTCAGGTCCATTCTGTTGGATGAAGACAACTATGAGCTAGAACCTAAGTTCTGGAAGTGAATAAATCACACATAAAGCACGAAAAATTAAAGAGCCAGCATTTCTATTCTCCTCAATGATGAGGCATTACCTCATGCTATGAAATCCAAAGTACCGTCAAGACTGTTAACATCCAAAAATGCAGTACTTCAGTTTCATTACATTTCACTACCATTTTGCTTTATATCTCAGAAATAAAATAGAAAATCAAAGAGCAAAATACGTTTACACAAAACAATTCCAATTCTATTCAGACCAATCAAAGAGGCTGTCAGATGCAGTGTGAATCCAGAGAAAAGCTGGAGAAGAACTTATAGATCTTATGCTGTTTTCCCTTCACAGAGTTAGCGCCACACTAAACATCCACATTCCTGCACTTCACAGAAAGTGAGGATTTGTCTCTGAATAAAAAAAAAACCTATAAAAAAATAAAAAGAGTACTACTTATCTGTATGGCAACTGTAAATTACAGCGGTAGAATTTTGTAGGCTCTGTCACTTTCCTTAGTATTTAAATTAAACATACATATATTTATTACTGTTTTCCAAATAAGGAGACGATTTAAGGCAAAACTTGCTTCAAACATGCTTCTATATTTTTGTTCCAAAAAGATAGTTTTCTGGTTATTTGGGTGGTTTTTGAAAAGTAAAATATGAAAAAATATTGTATAAAATTAATTTAGGAAGAAAAGGGAGTATGCAAATACTAACCTTACAGATTCTCATTTGAGGACTCAGTTGACTGAACAGAAGACCATAACAGCAATTTACAGGTATACTCAGAAAATACTAACATTTACAGATAGATTTTTCCAATGAATCTGCCTACAGATTCAGCTGGGTAACCATAGCAACTAAATGTTTTAGCTTAAACATCTTAAATGCACAGACAACAATTTGAATAACAATGCCACCAGTTAGGGCATTATACTTTTATCAAAGAAATCTGTCAAAAAAAAAAAGAGAATTAAAATGTTCTTTAAAAATCCATAAAAGCTTCTAGATCATTTCATATGTACTTCACAGTTTTAAAAATAGGTCACGACTACTTTATTACTTTATGTAATCAAAATGCTTTCTGCTAAGCATTTAAAACATGGTCAATATATTTGCCCTTTGAAAAAACCTCACTGCCAATGGTAAATTACCATGTGAGCAAACACTGCTTTGTTTGTTTGCATTTTTTATTTCAAGAAAGACTATGAGCTGCTGCAGTAACAACAAAGAAATCAAAGGAAATCCACAGAAGATGATTCCTCTGGACACAACAGAAACCTAAAGAACAGTGTGTGTACGAATGAAACACTGACTCCTGTAACACATGAGATGATTTCACTGATGATGTAAATTCTTGTTGCTACTCGACTAATAATTTAAGCATTACAGATGAAGATTACCCTGTCTAGTATTTAGTTTAATTAAGGTTGTGAGATACAGGCAAAGCCACAAAGTGATAAATGGGTGAAAGAGAGGAACACAGGTGACTAGAAAGATCATAAATATGCAGTATAAATATGCAGTATAAATAAGTTGAATAATTACAACAAAATAATTTGTGGATGCTCTGAGTAGAAAATAAGTTGTATGCATATACTTATTCAGCCATTACTGCTAGCTGGTAATTTGCATGACGAATTAAAGGATAGCAGATTCATTAAATTTATTTTAAATGGAACTTTGCCTACAAAACATTGTTACGAAATAAAAACTTACATTTTCCTCTAAGCCATGCAGGAAAGAAGTTACTTACTAGAAATAAAGCTTTATTTCAACATGCTTTCCTACTACATCAACTTAAAGTAAACTCACGATTTGCAGAGAGCCTTGTTGCAGAGAAAGGGTAAGGAGGGTGGAGTTTTCTGACGCTTGGTCTTGGACTTTTATAAGCTTTTCAGAAGAAATAATAGTCACCATGGAAGGTGCACGCAAAAGGTGACCAGAATCAAATGGTTTTCTCCATGAGATACCAAAACCAGAGTAAGGCCTCGCTTGGAGAAAATCAGTGGGAGAAGCAGAACATAATTAAGGAATATTAACAATCTAAGTCTAAAAACAGCCAAAGTAGGAAAATATCAAATCTTCCCCCAAATGCAAAGATTAAACTACTATCAGATAATCACTTACTGCCTCTCATTTTTTAATTTCAAAATAAAAAGTAGTGAAACTTCAGTATAGAACAGAAACCTAGCCACACAGCTCACTGAAAGCCTGATGCACTCAACTCTCTGTCTTTTCCCAAATATTTTGCACAAGGAAGGAATAAATCTGCCCTGTGCCCATGTCAAAGCTGTGAAGATACAGGAAATCAAGGGTCAGGTGAGTTCTGATGTGAATTCTGGCAGTATGGCTTAAGACCTAAAAGCTACTCTATAATGACAGAAAATGTAGGTCTTTGGATCAGAATGATTCTGACCACACTAATCTAGTACCATCTTGCCTTACCTTCAAAAGAAGCAGAATTGGACAAAAGATGTTCAACAGGCAATTAACTCAGAAATGGAGAATAAAGACTTCAGGGTCAGACAAGTTCTGGAAGGGTGAACTTCTGTTTTAATTGGGGTTTTTTTAAATGCAAAAAAAGTTGACCGTGGACTTGAAATCCCCAGTCCCATTAATCTTCATAATGTCCTCTCAGATTTCCCATTTGCAGGAGTCTGTCACATGGAGCATTGTAAGTAACCTTCACCATCTAATCTCAGCTTGGATGAAAATGCTTTCCAGTGCTGTAGCACTCTGAGTCTTCAGGTGCCTGAAAATAACTGCAGAGAAGGTACTATACATATATCCACGGAGAGCCCCAAACAACTGAAGAAAGGGGAAGTGAGATCCATGAAGAGCCTGGTATTACTCTAGAGAGGAATGTTCATTCCCAGCCTGTCAGGTAAGGAAAAAAAACTCCCTGACTCTTGTACTCATTTATCATTAGGAGCACAAATATCTGAAGTCTCTGAAGAGCAAAGACTTTCAAGAAAAGGAAACTGGACTTGTAGTGGTCCTGGTCCATGATGCAAGAAAGGAACATCTCTTTATGGAAATGAATGTCTTCAAGATCAAGAGACATGAATAATCCCTCCGCTGAAGCGAAGCTATTATCACCATTAACGTTATAATCCTAAAATCATATTAGTGATTAGAGGTCTTTAGCTTCTTAAAGTTAAAGACATGTCTCTATCCTCTACACCTGTTAAGACTAGCTCTGTAAAATCTGGACCCTCTGCTCCAAGATGGCTCTGTAAGCGACAAATGTAAATGAATGTCTCTGTCTCAATAAAGCCTGGTCTCCTGGCAAGGTCTTTTAAAAAGAGGAGGGGAAGAGGGTTGAGGAACAGGCTGGGATGAAGGACTGCGGCAACCATGATGTTCAACACTATGCTATTTCGGACGATATGGATTCAGATCAACTGTCAACAGCCTGAATCCAAAGAAAAAGCATACAAAAGAAACAGATTTAGAAGGAAAGACTTATGTGTCTCACACTCCTTGAAAAGTACCGGGACGACTACTGTAAGGAATGAACAAATGTGTGCAAAGTTGAGTTTTGAGGATAATTAGTCAAGATATTCAGAAAGAGGAGCCAAAGTTGTAGCATTTAAGATCTGTAATTTGGCTTCTTTCAAAATGCTGTTGTGAAGCTTCCTGGTTAAGTCAAAGTCTTAGAGTCTGAGAGAGAGTTAGAGTCTCTAAGAGATTCAGCTACTTGTCCAGTGTTAGCTCAGAGGCAGTCTCCTCGATGGATAATCTTCAATTGCAGCTTGCCATTCATGGGTCATTCAGAACTGCACGGCCAAAATAGTCTTCTTCAGAAAGCAGGATACAACATGCTATGTTACCTAGCCTTCTGTAACTTGAAAGAAAAATGGAATTTATTTATCTTAATCGCCTAAAGCATGAAATCCATCTAATATCAGATACTGGATGGGGGAAAAAAAAGTAACTTCCCCCCCAACTAAATGTTTAAATCCCTTGCCAAAAGAAGCAGAGTGAGACTGTTCAAAATGTGCCAGAACCACAGCAGCAAAAACAGGAGTCAGTGGAGTGTGAGTAAAAAGGAAAATCCAAACCACCTGCTGATACTTGGTAGCATCTGTCACTGTACAAGAAGTGGGAGCACATGAAGGCAATGCTCTCCAAAGCACTTGAACTGGGAGCAATGTGGCATCACTCATCAGACAGCACATACCCTGCAGAATATCAGTCACACACAGAACAAAATTTTGGGAAACAGTTAGAGTGATCTGTACAGTACTCAACTGTCCTCTGTAGTAACGCTTAAAGGGTTTGTAGAAGTTGATATAAATTTTCATCCCCAAATGCAAAAGTAGAAGCAGCTGTAAGTCACAATGCTACTAAGATGCTCAAGAACAAGGGGCTGTTTGCACGTTTGCCCTTCATGTAGGTAAGGGATATGGTAGTCTCCTGAGATGACCTTTTTAGGGGGAAAATAAGGGGGTGCTGTGGAGGCACCAGTTCTTCTTGTCATCAGGGGAGCCTACTTAATAGAGAATGACATGTAGGAGATGTGATCATCCCAAGAGCTGATGCTTTTCCTGTAATATTTCTTATGTCAAGAGACTAAAGACAAAAGATGAATCCTCCTCCCTAGAGGAGGGTGGATATTGAGCAAGAGGTAATAATCCTGTAAGCCAAGGCCGTTTTCAAGGTTACGGAGAAGGTCCTCAATCTTGTCTTTTGGTCTTTTTGACTACAGGCCAGAAATACCAGTCATTTTTCACACAACCTCTATAAAGACAATAGACAAAAGATGTATCAGTAAAGGAAGGAACTCTAGTCAAGCTCCAGCCTCAAATAGAGTGAAACAGTGATTTGGGGCAGACCTGAAATACCACAAATCTGAAAATCTGGTGACAAAAGCACCAAGAATATGCTCAGAACATTGTGATAATTTTGATTGTGCAGACATGCTCCATTTTTCCTTCAGCTATAGCAAATGTTCCCTCCTTACTGCCAGAACAGACAGCATAATCACGGAAAACATGCATTTCGAGCATCTCTGTGTTATGAGAAATCAAAGCATCAGGCAGAATATACATGGTTTTTCTTTTTATTATAAATGGACCTAGAATCAGATCTGGATTCCTTATCCTTGGATGATGGTGTAAATTTGGTCTCTTGGATCTGAGGCTCAAAAAAAGTCAAAGATGAATTTTTAATATTTTCTAGGGAATAACTTTCTCAATCTGTACTTAAAGTCTCAACACACAAACCACTTGGATGGAATAAAAACTTCACCCATACTAAACAGGAAGTTGACACTTTCATCTCAGAGAGGACAAAGCAAAAAATTTTGCTGAAGAATTCCTACGTGTGGAAGCTGTGCTTTCCCATCACAATCAAAATATGAGCTCATAACAACAAAATATGTTTAAATAACTTGAAAATATTTTTAAAATTACAAATAATCAAATGGAGTATGAAGTAAAGCATAGAAAAGCATTCAATAATATTGAATAATATTTCTGGATGAAAAGCCATCTCTTTTAAGGGCTATCATAATTTCAAAAAATTGTATTCTCATACCTTTGCATAAGCAGTAGTTTTGACAAACCACTGTTTGAGGTATTTCTGTTCCACTTTTGCTCCTGATCGCCATGAGTAACCCTTATCATCCACCTGTTCATTAGCTAGAACAGTCTGATCCACTGGATCCCAATTAACCAAGGCCTAAAAAAATTGCAGGAAGAAAAAATATTTTCAGGAACTATTTCAAACCCAGAATCTTACTTTCAGTAAGTACCAAAGATATCAAAAGAATTAACCCAGAAACACTCGTTGGTCCGTGGAGCTTCCTACATTTCTATAACATCCATTTGAATCAGTGACGTGTTCTCAACTGAAGATGTTTTGAATATTCAGTTTCTCAGAACTCAAAAACCCCAGAATGCAGTTGGCAGCATTTGCCTTGACTGATCGTGCTAGGGAGATAGGCTGACACTTGAATATTAAACAGCTAAGTTGACTATATTGCAAACTACACAGTCTGATGCTTAAAAGCTGTCCACCACTAATCCAAAGGCATTGAGTCACACTGAGGGGGATGAATAATTGAGTATCTTCAAATGGAGAGGACAGAATCACAAAGCAGTGTAACAGTGGTCAACTATATTTCAAGTGAAAGAGTTGATATTTCCTGTACATAACTTCTGTCAACTGTACGAATTACTTTTGGAATCATCTTTCCTTATTAATACAAATATATTAAAAAAAATTCAAAGCAATATAAATGTTGGTGTTCAACTCTATGAACCTTGCTTTTTGAGGGCTAACTGAAATATCAGACGTATTATCCTGCTCTGGGGAGGGAGCAAAAAATTAAAGTCACTCCCTCCAGTGTTGAACTATTTAGCTGATCATTTATCATAAAGGATCTAAGAAAACAAAAGAATCCTAACAGTCAGTACAGAAGAGGTATTCAATGCTAGACATAAATTAGAAAAAAAATGAACACAAAATAAAAAACTCAACCACACAAACCCCCAAAGCAATAGAGTAATCTATTTTTTCAAGGGTTAATTAGTATTTGAACTAAATCAAAGTTAAACCAGACTGACTGAAAAACAGTAGCTCCAGCTCCATAGCATTCTAATATATTAAACATTATTTGAAAATTTCAAAGGCATTATTTGGATATGGGGAGGACTTAGTATCTCAATATAAAACTAACCACTGTCCTCATATTACTCACTTTACATTTTATCTATCACTGATCACCTTCAGAAATGCCCCAGTTTCCAAACAACTGATACCACTCAGTTTTATATATATTACATATTCTTGGAAATAGCAAATTTCACAACTATTTTATAAATCTTATAGTGAGGACAGCAGAAAGATGCATGGATCTTCTTCCTTAGGCATACCTTTGGTGGGTTTGTTATCAGTGTGTATCTGTGTGTGTACACACACGTGGGCATCAAGTCTGATCACCCACATTGATTTATAAAAAATGATTATAATTACATGAATAAAAGTCATTACTCGATAAAAACAAACTCACTTCCAAATGAAGCTTGTCTGAATTCTGTATGTCACTGGAATTTAAACTTTTTATAGTATGCGTACCTTTTATCTGTTCCTTACCAACACACCACACTGTTTTTTATAAAAGATTTCTAAAAAATAAGTGGGAAATTAAAAACAATTACAGATTATTATTATTATTACAGATCTTTCTTCTAGACTATCAGAACACATAGCTTCTTCAGTAATGAAATTTGGCTCTAAAATAGTGATCTTTTAATTTGTAAGTTCTGAAAAAAAATCCCATAGCACTACAATGTTAAAACAACAGCTAAAAAGAGATAAATCAGTAAATATTAAGAAGAAATAACAAGCCAGTCACACAAAGCAGTATTAGCATATGCTTGTCTTAAACTCACTATAACTAAAAGTTGAGAAAAAATACTGTTTCTGTTTTGGTGATATTGGATCAAATTTATGATGAAAATTGTAGAAGATAACCACGTTGATCTATATGAGTATAATTATTTAGCAGAATATGTCCTCATGATTAATATCAGGAAGATTTATCTAAATAAATCAGGCAAAACACAGCAAATACATATTTAAAAAATCTGCAGCTGAAAGGTTTAATTTTGGTCATTTCATCTCTCACAGCCTTTTGACTAATATCCAGAATCTGGATATCAGACCTCACAGAGGCAACTGCTTGACAACAACAGCCTCTGAAACCATGGCACCAGGAAGCCGCTAAATGTCATCTATGCAAAGAACGCACAGTGCAAAAATGTATACAGACCACAAACTATGTAAGTATGTATAGCATAAATATTTATCTGCAAGTTTGGTGTCTATGGTTCCACTAGAGTCTATAGATATCTAATCAAAATAATCAATAGAGTCTAGACAAAAATTAATCTCAACCGAAATTAGACATCCACATCTGGCCAGATCGATAACCTCTACAGTACTCTGACTAAATCGGTATTGCAGGAAGAGAGAGGATTTTGCTATGGTGAATAAAGACGCCCTCTAGGGATGCTGCAGCACCCAGACAGACACTGCGAAATCTCACCAATTCCATCTCCCTACCAGGGTAATTTCTGGCTAGACACACATACTCCTGGAAGTCCTGAGACTAACACTCTACATATATTATTTTTATCGCCACAGTAAGGCTATGAAATAACTCCTTGTAACCACAATGCAATTGTAAGACAAAGGATTTAAAGCTGCGCAAAAGCACTGCCTAACATATATTGCAGGTAGGCTGAAGATATGGGAAAAATGTATGCTTTAAGTATATAAAACTGTTTGAAGGGATCCAGGGTTACGGGCTCTCTCTGCCATCTGTTTCCTGCCAAAAAGCAACTGGTTTATATCCACCAGAGATTTTATTCTCTACAAGCTGACAGATGTGTATTTAAGTCCTCAAACTGATCCTTGACTCTTGAGAGGGAAGCAGATCCAATTACTGGTATCCAAACACCTCCAGGATCCCACAGTACTGAGAGCCTGCATGCAAAATTTGTTTTGTGTATCATCACTGCTTGTATTGAAACAGGAAGCCTTGTGCTTTCCAGATTCACCTGGGATTACTCGTCAAGGAAACCAATTTACAGATAAAAATAAGCCTCTTATTGCAAAACTAGGGGCTTCCTTTTTTTATTACAAACACAGAAAATAATTACAGAAAAAGAACACACATACCCTAAAATGAGCATGTTAGAACATATCAAATATTGAATTTTGCTGGTTGTCATTTGAGATTTTTTACCTTGCCTATGGAAATAAGACAAGTCGCTCAGCTCCATCCCACCGTTACAAATGCTGCCTACCATCAACCTCTTTCTCTGGGTTCAGAGAATAATTAGAGTACACCCCTAATTACATCCTATGGAACTTCCTACAAATTGAAATATCAAAGCATATTAGAAAAATCTTAGTTTCCATTTTAAGTTAGAAACATTCACTAAATTGCAGCTTTGCTTAGGTGCAACTGTTAAGGTATTTTGGAATTGTGTTGCCTTGGTTATACAGAGAATTCTTTGGAACACTCATTTAACATCTTTGTTTTACCTCCTGCTTAAGAATTTATCAGAACCCTTCCCTTTTTAGATATCCTGATAGATATTATTTACAAAATACTATAAGGTCAACATTTTTAAAATATATTCTAATAGAAAAACAGCTGTGATAGTCTTACAACATCTAATATTTCTGTAATATTTTGGAGATCACAAATGGGTCCAGGAACTGGACGGTTAGGCTCGTAACCTTCAACTATCCTATCCAATCCTACCAGTTTAAGACAGCATCACGATAATGTTATACAGTTAAATAATTTTGCTGCTGAAAAGACTCCTCACAATCACGTTATCTTAAATGTTTCAATGAAAGGGAAATTAAGAGCTGTAAAATCCTATATTAAAGCCATGAAATAAACTAATAGTAGCTATATTGAGATCCTGCACTCCAACGTAAGTGACTGACAATAAAAATTTCTGATTTGACTTGCTACACAACCAATCATGTTAGTTAATTACATTTAAAACTTACCTATATATAAAAATAAGTTATATGAAAGCCACTATATTTTGCAGTGATTTAAATACAACACAGTATAATCCAGTTAATGAATGTGAATGGATCCAGAAATGTGCCACTGACATGAGTGACGTGAGTTAGTCCACCTGCAAAGTATTAAAGGTCAATGTTTGTACCTACCTCTTTCTGATATACCAGCCCAGCTTCAAAAAGCTTAAGAAAGAGATATTGTGTCCATTTGTAGTACTCCGGTAAGCAAGTGGTTATTTCCTGTGGAAATGAAATAAAATAAAAATTCCTGAAGCTAATTTTAGTATTTTCTTATGTTTTTTTTAAACTTAATTAACTCAGGAGTGTACAATATACATACCTCAGAAAAAATATAAATGCAGTTTTGGGTACTGTTTATAATGAGTGATATTCACTTCTACACAGACCCAGAGAGTGTGGGTCTGACGTGCAAAGAAAAATTTCCCTGTTAACATGTAATGTAAGAACCCAGTAACATCAATGCTGTCAGATACAAGAACAGAAGATGCATGGAAATGACCACAGCTGCTTGACGAGGGAAACAGTGAAACTTGAAGAAAGTAGAACTCTATCAAAGAAGTCATCCTAGCTATGCTGCCTTTTCCTCTGCTGCTCGGCAATGAAAAGCAGGAACAGAGTCTGTCCACTGCTCGGAGGCAGCTGGGAGCTGGCTGCAGAGAAGCCAGCAGACCGGAGGAGCTTCAGCCAAAGCAGCAGTTATAGGAGAACAGCACTGAGGAACCCAGGCTGGGGACAGGTAGAGCACGTGGGGCAGACAGGAAGGAATACGGGGTAAGACTCTCAACTTCAAGATGAAAGATTTGCAAAGGATATGTCTCAGTCAAAGGCCAAATAAGTGACCATTTTAAAAGGCAAGCCAGCTCCAGAGAGAACGCTCTTGGGTTAACGTGTGGAGAAGACAGAGTCGTGAAAGAAGTCACAAATGAGAAGGATTCTTAAGAGAGAAATAAACACTGATAAAAATAAAAAGACAACATAAGAAGAAAGAATGGGAGTAAAGAGAACAGCAGGTAACAATATAAAGGATAGCTTTTTAAAAACTTGCGAATATTTCATAAGTTTTTAGTGAACTCTAACAATTAAAAAACAACCTACTTATCACATGCATATAAATTCTATATTTTAAATGAATCTTCTTAAAAAAATAAACTGCGTTTCAAATAAACATCTCAATGTCTGAAGGTGACTACAGGATTACATAATTATAGTTATTAATTTTCTCTGGATAAACACAGTGTTTTACAGGCACGATGGAAATACGTACAGTTTCACCCACATATTTTAAAATTCAGTCAAAGTGAGAACTGTGGAACTTAGTATTTAAGCTATAATTACATTATAAATATATAACAATAAACAAATCACGCCTCCCTCCTAGACAGCTTTCCTGTTTAACTTGCTCTTGTTTAAAGAAGAAACATTTCTATAAACTTTCTGCTTGACCACTTTTGTACTTACTGAAGTGGAAGATGACTCCTACACTGAACTTCAAATCAACAAGCACTTCTTTTGGTTTTAGAGTTCCAAGGTTGACAGTATGCCACTGACAAAATCTATTCTGTTTGCAAATAGTATTCAACTACCTGAAAGAGCTCCAAATGTGAAAAGTCGTTCACCCAGGCTTTCCTTTTATCTAAGCTTCCCACTACACACAACATCAGCCACATCAGCTGTTACTCAAATGATATCTGAAACACTCTAGCATAAAAATTCTATTCTTTTTCTACAACTTTATATTCCACTGCTGGAATGTTGCTTTAACAATTAATACAATCTTTGAATAGCTATGCATCAAAAGTGTGTATAAGAGGCTTTCAAGACCAGAGACATTTAATGGCAAGTCTTCAGCACAGCATGTGAAAACTTAGGCATGAAAAACAGTTGCTTGATTAAATCCCTGTGCTCTGCACTGAAAAAACCCACTTGATAAAAGTCTAATTGCCAGCTCTCCAACCAAATACTATACATTTGATAATTTTTTTCCTCTGCTTCTCAGCACAGTGGAGTTCTTCTGCCAATGTGATGCTACTACAGGCAACAGAGCTTCATCACTGTAATATCAGAGACACAAGAGAGAAAGAATTCCTTTTGGTATAATTTAAAATCACGTCAGCAACAGGCAAACAGGTAAGAAGTCAAATAAAAATAGTAAAATGGACTGAGATTTGTCCTGAACAGCAGATGCGGGTTAACTTAAACAAAAAGAGTGACATCTCTCAATCTAAAGGAGCATGTTTAGATTGAACTCCAAGCTACACAAGTTTGAGCTAAAAGGTACAAGTGAACTCCTGGGAACAGACTCCCATGTACATGTTCTCTCACAAGTTGTACATCGACACATTTAGAAAGCAGGGTAGCAGACTGTACCACTGAAGAAAATTTGCTGTGTGGTCACTGACCTGCAAAAAGATCACTCAAGCTCATCAAAGTTATTATAACCTTGAAGGTTTGAAGTAACATTTGAAGTTAACGAAGAAAGACAAACTACATCACTACCAAGTGAAATGAGTTGCTGATGACAAGCCAGCAACCTTTTGTCAATCTCAAAATAAGTTTGGGGGTTTTTTTCCTACCATTTAGCACACAAAGACTTACAGTCAAAAATAATTTTCCTACCATTTAGCACATGAAGGCTTATGGTCAAAAATAATTTTCCATGTAAGCCAGTTACTGATCTTGATTAAAAAATTTATGTATGGCAAAAAGTTTCCATTAGGTTGCTATCATGCTTACATTAAGGTGAACGTTAACATTTCTACTTCTACTTTATGAGTACGGCAAAGGTTTGCAGTGAATTAAGAGAATTGATTTAACTCAGAAATACAGAGGGTTTATAAAAGAGTTTGCAAAATAGCATGATGGAGCCCTTCCACCCTGCCAAAAAATGTAACTATTGCTTCTCCTTTGTGAGCTGAGCACTAGCATAACAGCATCCATACACAACTCCACATCATAAAGTAGTTCTGTGAATATATAAAGAAGATACTAGCATATTTTCTCCAATGATGAAATACATACTAAAATTCAGAAGCGTTTTTATAAATACAAAATATGCTGCTCAGCTGTCCACTGCACGCACTCTTCAGTGCTATGTGACAGACTTAGTGATAACCCAGTGCCCCATCATTTCAGATGGTATTACAAAACAGGAGGGACAGCATCGCCCTCTTCCCACTAACCATTTTCCTTTTTCCTTTTGTCTGCTTGCTAGTTAAGGAGTATCTGATACTGTCACAAAAATGCATCTTTATTACTGTTACTTCTCCTTATTCCTACAGGAATGTCACTCATTCATCAAAATAATTCATTAAACCAATTAAAACAAACCATCTTTAAAAGTGGCCTGCTTTTAAAAACATTGCCAAGGTATATAAGCGAAAGATCCCTACCCTTACCAAAACCTACCTTGCTTAAACCCTTTATCACAGCATAGCAATCTGTTCCTAACAAATAGCATGATGGAGGTGTTAGTATCCTATTTTTGCAAATAAATTCTCAGTTACAGACTAAATAGTGGAATTACAATTTAGATTTTACAACAGTGCCACTTGGGAAGCAATCAGTTTATGTTAAGGTTAAAGGGCTGTTCATTATTAAAAAAATCTGAGAAAGAAAATTTCAGCTACCAAAATATGGGAAAACCAACAGTAAAGAATCCTAGATAAACAACTGGATGGAAGGCTACGGTCATTAATAAAAGAAATACTGATTTTCAAATGTCTTTTTTTATAAATCATCATTTGTTGTAAATCTATTCCATGCTTACAACTTTCTATTACGTTGCTCTGAACCTAAAATTGGGGTTTACTTGTTTGTTAAGAAGGTTATATCTTCAAGCTACTTTCATGGCTGTTATTTTTTTAAATAAAAGTAGCATTTACAGGCTGCCTAAAAGTGTTTATTTGTTGTAAGATCCACCAGGCTTTGTGAATAATATATAGCTAGACTACAGAAAAGTAATTTCCTAGTTTATGACTAATAATTTTATTTCTAGCACAGTCTTATGCTATTCTGAAGACAGCCATGTTGCACTTGATACCTACTAAAAAGATAATAAGGAAAAAAATTCTGAGTGGATTTTTTTCAAAGTCTATTTGGGAGAATTAAAGAGTCTATAATCTATCATTTGCCTATTTTGGTATTAAAGGGCACGCACCACCTCATACGGAAGTATAATTATTTCATTTTCAGAGGTTTAGAGCTAGATCAAACTATCTTTCTAAATTCATTTGAATATTTGTATTTCTAAGGCTCTTAGTTTCATGCTTTATTAGCAACAAATACAGATGTCATGCAGTGCCTACATTTTAGAGCATGAACATATTTTCTGCAAAGAAGAGTAGACTTGTATCAATGGTTTCTTTTTTTATTTAATTACAAGTAGGGTGACTGATTACCAGTGATATGTGGATAAAAAGAAAATTTAATAGGTAACGCTCTGTCTACTGCTACAGTTTCATGCATGCTCAGGAAATCCACAAAAATGACAACGCCAAAATTAAACAGAAAAATATCCGCACAAAGAAAATCTAACAAAGATTTCATCTTTTTTTAATGTACAAAGCAGAAAGGGAACATTTATCTTATGCAAAAAAATTATGTCACTTGGCACACATGAATTGAAAAGGCTGCAAAATGTTGGCAGCATGAACAACTTTCTAGTGGAAAGTTACAGCTGATAATACAGTGATGAACTGATGGCTTACTGGGAACACGCATTAAGTCTGACAACACTCCTGAGCAAAAGAAAGGAAAAATGTTACACACGCTCCATCCCTTGCTGCTGGTGGTACGAATTTTTGAAAACATTATTGCCTAATTCCCCTGAAAACATATTTAAAAGAAGTGATGGGCACTATGCTGTCTGGAATGGTATTTTGGAGAAATCAGGAATGCCCAAATTACTGTTATCTTAAAAAACAAAACAAAACCACAATGGTTTTTTATTATTATTTTCCAGGTGTTTTTAATGTTTTTAAGAGACATTCCATCCATCCTCAAACTGCACAATTTTAACTCTGGTCCTGACAAACATAAATGCTCAGAATAGCAATGTTCTCCCTCTTACTTACTATTTTTTAAAAATCTCTCCCCAAAAGTACACCATTTTCAAAATGATTTAAAAATATGTTTATTACTTGGGGCTCTTAAAATACCTACATGTTTCAAGGAAAAAGTATCTACTATTAGTATTCAAAACTACTTAAGACAAGTACGTACAGAGCTATTTTATGCATCTAATTATCATTTTAGTTTGCTTACATTTTTTGTTTAAGAGAATAACTTTCAAGTGTCTTTGTATGCTGGCTTTCTGCAATAATCTAATCAGCTTTTAATAATGCCCTATTTGTGGTGCCTTACTGGTTAAGTAATTTCACTGACTGCTACAACATAAAAATACTTTTGCATTTTGATTTTAAGACAGAGAGAACAATGAAAAAAACCCAGATAAATAAAAGGAAACTTCTAGTATCCCAGGCACACTGGAGTTTGTTCATAATAATTTTATTAAGCAATAAAACTACTGGTCTTCATATTCTTGCACAGGACTTTCTCGAACACCAGACATGACTTTATAAGCAGTCAGCGTCATTCACAAGGTATTAAAAATGTACTTTTTATTACTTTCTCATTTTTCCCCCTTAACATTTGTAAAACGGTAGAATTTACTTAAGTTGCCTTCACATCACCTAGGCACATACTCTAAGCTGGCCACAGAGGACAGAGACAGTTAACAGAAAAGGGTTGCACTTTAAAAAGGCAATTCATCTCACACTACACCAGGGATCTAAGGCAGGGGAACGGGTTCTTTCCAGCATGTATTTGCTAAGTACTATTCTCCAACACAATGAAGGCAGATATTCAACCAACTTCAATGAAATTAAATTAAAAACAAACTGCTTTTTCGCACAGTAGTCTTAGTTAATTAGACTAACCCATATAAAAAGTGGTTTTCTTGTATTATTCATAGGAGTCACTAACACAAGCGTGGGTTTGTTTGCATTGTCACAGTATTTTGTAAGACACTGATTTAGTGCCACACAAGTACAGAATAATAATAATAAAATATTTTTTACCTCAAATAGCTCACTTTTAAGATAAATACCTGCACAGTACTGTGCAAAGATGCTTGAGCTAGCCCAGAAGCAGCGCAGCTGAGGCAGTGAAGTTGCTCTTCCCAGCCCTATTAGCCTTGCAGAGAAGCAGGCTTTATCAACCTGGAAAATAAACTCTGCCACAGCTTAGCCATTCTGCTTCCAAAGGTAGTTCTTTCCTGGCTACCTCAATTACTTGTGCATTTGGAGAGCATGTAATCCAGATATGCTTCAGCCATCACACATTTTTTGCAATGAATGAACCTATATATTTCTAATGGTTACCATTCAGGTCACTCTTAGTCCAGGTTACTAAGGCAGGCTTTCTAGGTAAAATAAAACTTAACTAATAAGCTGAGATGTGAAAACTCAAAAATCCATCATGTTTCAAGGAACACTTTTTACCTTTTTAAAAATTTTGCCTTGCAAACCCACAAACTATGTGCCCCTAGAGAATTCTGAATTATTGTAATTGCACAACTGTTCAAATTAACTTGGTTGTTCAGCACCAAAGCCCTTTCCACAAGTATTCAGACACTTCTGAAAGTTTATTAACGAAAACACAGTTTACTAGATAAGTGAAGGTAAGCCTCAAAGAACAGACATAAAGATGAGAAATTACTTTCCCCTGTATACTTGTACTTCCTGCCACGGTTTTCAGTAGTGCCGGTTCTCCATCTCGTCTTCAGAGTGGAAGGGTTAAACGAAGTCCATACTGTATATGGACATGAATTGTCTCAATTTTCTTGAAAGAAAACTCTGCAACATTTAACTCTGGTGTGTTCCATAATACAGCCTACACATGCGATTTCACTGGTTTGAAGTATTGCTGTATTACACATACAGAAATCTTTGAGATCCTAACAGTTCTAAATATAAGAAAATAACATCAAGAGTGTGCGCAGTAAACCTTCCGCAACAACCTTTTTCTTTTCAGAGCAACTTTCTGGCTATCAAGAAAATGAAAATCCTACTAAAAGGCTTATACTGAAAATCTTGCCATATATATGACACAATGAAATATGGGTTTTAGTCATAAGACACACAAATAAACAAAATCACCTTCAAGATTAAAGAAAACAGATGGTAAGTCTCAGACTGCCAGAAAACTAATCCTTTTCCTTTTCAGATCTACAATACTACTATAAAAATCCAAGATTAATATCTCCATCACTCTATTCAGAATCATATTAAGATGATAAGCAATGGTTATTGCTGAGAATATAAAGGTAGTGACTGACTTTGAATCACTGGTAAATGCAATAATCTTACAATTGCTTCAAAAATTAATTCATTTTTTATCTTGAAAATGACATTAGCTTATGTCTGATCATGTTGCTGAGGTTTTTAGGTTAACATCTGACTCTCAAGCAGTATTTTCTTACACAAAATTTCTGTTTTCCAAACTGGTGATGATATGAACACCTACGAAAATGCAGACTTATGCTTCAAATATAGAATAACATAACCAAACCACCATTTCAAGTTACTGACTTTAAACTCTTGAGTATATTGTGAAAACATTCACATCGAAAAAAGCACTCCTCAAAACATATATGCCTTAACACAAAGGCAGGCTGCTTTATAAATATCTGTTTAGACTATTGCCTAACTTCTGACACAGGAAACAGCTACTTTGATTATCAGATGATGTCAGTATGTCAAAAGTAAGAGAACTTTGATAAGCTTGAGAGAAGCTCGATTTCCCACTTTTATCAAGCGTAATTTTCCAGTTTAACAACTTAAACTGGTCACTTCTATACTGTCATAAATAAAACGGTGAAATTCCATGTTTTTCAATGCTCCATCATACAATAAAGCAGCAGCCCTTAAAAAGCAGAAAATCTTACCCTTTCCCATGTAAAAGACAGACCTAGTGCATCAAACTGTTCCCTCATGTGTTGAATATTACTGCAAAATAAAAAAAATTTAAAAATGTATTAACTTAAAAATGTCTATTATAAGATCATATTTAAAATCAGGTGTTCATAAAGTTCTGAGAAATCAAAAGCACTAGCTTACCTCTAAATGCTATTATCTCACTAACAGTAAAACTCAAGGACCTGTCAGAATATTAATCTTAAGTAATTATTTAAAAATATTCTAGTGTATTCTGGTTCAATTTTAATGGCTGTGTGTACAAGACAATGATTTTTCTTCTCTTGATTTGAGCATAACTGAAAAGCAAATACAGCACTGCAGTTTGAGGGAAATGTTCGTGATGCACCATTTCTCATTACTTTCAATTATCGTTTCGGCAGTTGAGACAAAGAGCATGCTGAAATCTTCATAATGCACTAGGATGTACTTCCACAGTCAGCTTAATCCTGCTGTGTTCTGTGCTATCCTGGCTGTATTTTGCTTTGGCTCTTGTGATCATGGTTACAGGATGAGTTGAATCAGCATACTCATTCAATCAAAGATACACACTAAAAAACGTTCTCTGCACCCTAATCAACCAGTTTTCTTGCTTCGCTCTGATCAACAGGCTGATGACACCAATACTGTGGCTGCAAAAACAGCTTGGCCAACACAAACAAGGTGGTGGGAACATATATCCTGAGAGGTGACAAGGAACCCCTAAACTTGTGGTGGCAGCACAGCCACAGATAATCTTAAGTCAACTGTGAAACTGTAGTGCTAGGCTTTGCTCCGAATGGATTATAATCAAAATGTGAAATAAGATGCACTAGAATACATAGTGAAGCTTTAGTTTCAAAGTATACCAAATATAATCAACTAAAATACTCACAACTACACAATATTAACTAGTGATCCAGTGTGAATTCATTCACATACTTTAAAATAGTTTAAAATTTCTTACGGACTTCTAACTTTCAACTAAAATATATTATGTCAGATAAAGTATCATCTATCCTCCCACAGAGGCTAATTTGACAGTCATTGAAACCAAGCATTTAATTCTGATCCAGAGCAAACTTGCACTACTGAATAACTGAGTAATGAAAGTATTCCGTATTAACAGTTCCAGAGTTCCAGTTATATAAGAACAGGCCTGCCAGCAGGGTGATAGCAGTGTGGCTATACCAAGAAATCCTCTTATGGACTCACAGTTTCCACTGGGAGAAACCACACTTTCAGTGGTACTGCTTATATTAAAGACCCACTCAAAATGAACATACCAATAAAAAAAGTCAAATTTCAGTGTATTTTCACAAAGCTTCTGCCACTGTACTGACTCTTACTAACAAACATTTCTGTGTGTTTCGTGAAAGTAACTCTGTCTTCAATTTAGTTTATGTTTTTTTCTAACTTTAAGAATATAAGAATTAATAGTCAATTTGAGATCATTTTAAATGGCCTCTCCAGAAAACTATGATGCTCTGAAATTTGGTTGTTCGCTCCCGAACCAATTAAGTTGAAATGCTTACAGTGCACCCACTTTTACATGGGTAGCTGGCTCTGCTCCAGGGATGACTAAAACACATCAGCTTGCCATCACACCATCAAAGCCTCTTGTTTAGTTCTGTCATCCCTGCTGCAGGCATGAGAAACATTCAGGATACGGGCAGTGAAGAAAACAGGAGACAGCAATTACTTCAGTGGCTACATTTTAAACTGCTGCCCTTAGTATAATTTAAAAAAAAAAGAGTATCTAAATAGCTTTCCTTTTTGGTTGCTATAATCACTCTCTATGATGTGATAATTTGTCTCATTTTGTTGTTATAATTTTATTATTTAACTCTTAAAACTAGAAAATCACTCTTTTCAGTGCAAAGGAAATTTCTGAAGCAAAATTTTCTTCTAGTATACAACATCTTGTAACTATTAGCTGAACTGCTTTAAGTGTATGGAACAACCTATACATATTTACAAGTAAAGAAAAAACCATAAAAGCACAAAAAGTAGCAGAAGAGAATCAGCCCAGACTGTGCCCTACCGTGCTTTTTTATATGACCCAGGTTAAATACACAGGCTGAGCTGATACGGCACTTTGCTATTGCAGTCTCTCTTCCCCATACGCTTGCTGCTTTTCTGTTCAGTCGATTCAACTCAGTCAGCTGGCAGAACGGCTTTCTTCTGAGTTAGCAAGCTGAATCAGTTGAACAAGATGTCCTACCAGGTGCCAAAGCGAGTACAACAGGTGAGGAGGGACCACTTAGTAGAGAGGAGAGGAAAACACTGACCCTTTTGTACTAACAAGTACTTATTGTCAGCCTCATGGTCTCAAAACTACAACCTCTGCTTCTTTGTGCCTCATTAGCCATGTAGGTAAGGACCACAGTAACCCTCTTATCTGGCACAGGTTCCAACAACATAACTGAGTTAAAAATAAGGCACTCAGATAAAACAGATGTGTAGATGTGTTTCACAGTTGAGCTTCAGTAAGCTTATTGAAGCAAGACAAAAATCATCAATTTACTGACCATGCTACAATATAACTGGTAGCTCACAACACCCTGCACAGTGATATTTCAGACTCTTAAAAGAACAAAACCAGGTTTTTATGTCTTGATGGTAACTGGTTCCACATGAAGGAAATTTTTTTAAATGAGCACAAACAATTCAGAATTTGTAGCACACTCATGCATTCTCCCTAAATGAAATTAGTTGCCATCATATTTTAGCTGGAAAAGTATCAAGTAGCTTAACATGATACCAAGAAGCATGAAAAAAACTTAAAAGAAACAGCACTATCAAAGAAGGAAACAAATCAGCATCCAAAAAGATACCACAGATAGATTACTGCTCCCAGAGCACAATGAATAGCTTCACTTAAAAAGACTGGTTTCTGAGCCATTTACAGAAATTAATGTTTACTTATATATCTTTCTACTGACTTTAAAGAATATCAGGGGAGAACAACACCCAGTTCTGTGGTCTGAAGCCCAAAATTTTCACAGGAATCAGCAGTAACAATAGCAGCTTATCACTTTCCAAGACCCAGTCTCACATGAAAACCACTATCTTCTTCCTCTTTCACACGGTTCAGAAAACTGCCAGTACACCTAACCACGTAGCTCATAATTTTCAACTGTGTATTCTATGCTAAGACTTAACTCACTATAATGAAATTCTGATTTATGTCTTATTCACTGATCTGGGTGTTTGAGAAATGTCACTCTTTCAATATCCTAAGTTAAAAGTAATTGAGATGAAAACCTTGAAAATCATCCTCATACATTTGTTTTTCAAAACTGAATCACCTGCACAGTTCCATAAAACACTGGCAAACAACCCTAGTTCTTTCTCTACCATCTTACTTCTACGCTGGTTTTGGTCTGTTTCGTTAGTTTAGGGTGGCCGCAGAGCAGATATTCACAGTGGAAAAGTTGTATTACTTAAATTCATTAAAAACTACCTTTGTGTCCAGGTTGCAGGGTGAAGACCATGTTCAACTGCAGCATTTTCTGCCGGCAAACCAAATGCGTCCCATCCCATTGGATTTATCACCTGTAAGCAAAAAGGAAAAACACAATCTTATATAAGTTTCTGGAATGCCATCAAGCACACACACCACGGGTGTTTTGCATTTTAGCATTCACTTTGTCTGAACTGAAGCTCTTCAAAACATGCCCATCTCGACCAAGTCTGTTTGAATATGATGCATACTCGCTATCTACAATGTGATAACAGAGGGAGGTTAAAGTATTATGTAATAAATCCTCAAGACTATTTCAATAACAGGTTAACAATGACAAAAATCAATCCTTTGGAAATTTATGTGCTGGTCAAAATCAGCATTGATGCTACTGCTAAACAGAATCATGCTAAAGAAGATGAAGACAGCAAGCAAAATCAATTGAACCAATTATTTTATAATTGTACCTTACTTGCAGCCTACTTACTTTTCTTTTTGTTGAGGAAAAAAAAAAGAAAAATGCCCTATGATAACCTTAAATCCAACAGATAAAATTAAGAAGATGGGGAAAATTGGTTTTGTAAATATGGACTGCTGGCTGGGAAATTGCATTTCATGACCACAAATAAAGGTGGAAAAATGTAACAGATAATTTCTGTTGAAATAGATATGTATTTTTCATATTGAGATGCAAATTATCTAGAAAAACAATCTAGCAATACAGTAAGTATTCAACAAACCTGTTTAAGAACCATAGAAAGAAAGGCCAGTATTTAAGATGCTGTCATTCAACACACATATATTGGACACCTGATAAAACCAATCCCACTTCTTACACCTACAAATATGCTATAAATTCAGTAACTATGAATAAAGTTACACAAGTATAACAATAGCAAGATATGATTGAGTACTTTTTACAGGTCCTAAGACAGCAGGATTTTTACTCCTAAAAATATAAAGAACTTGTTCTTCAGTGGCATGTAAAGAAACAAACAATAAGAAAGCAAGGCCAGCAATATCAATCTCATAAGCTATCTCCACGCAAAAAAACCTGTTCCTTTCTGAAACATAAGAGCTACTTTTGTCACTGGTTTGAATTATTTTTATTCTTCTTTGCCACAACCTTCCAATCCTCTGACTTCAATGGATTCTTTCATAAAAAATATTTTATAGACACATCTATAAAGGTGCCCTGGGCACCAACTCAGAGTAAAAGCAACAGAATTTGACAGATATGACTCCTCAGCATTCTTGTTTTCAATACTGAGCTAAAACCAAACCTGCTGTATATCATTACTCTGCTGCTACACCAACAAAATCACAGGTATTAACCCGTGACCTGTGATTCAAGCCAGTACAGTAAGGGTCCACACACAAGACAGCTTTTATGTATAAATCTAATAGAAATCAGAATTCTATGCTGTGTTACAAATTTTCCCTATAATCAGATGCATTATTGTTCCTCAGATCACAGCGTCAGAAAATATTAGAGTCAGAATTCCTAACTCCGTACTTCCTCATATCATAAGCATTATATGGAAAATCTCACTTGGAGCCTAAACCACTTGTCAACGCCTCACTGAAGCACACCTCTCCCCAGTCTTTCTCCTCTCCCCCACCAGAAAGGTAAACTTTACATAAACTACAAATCTCAATAGAATCTTTTAAGGACACACTAAAAATTAGTTTCTGTAGATCAGCTCTTTTTGACTACTACTATTGATGGCCACCGGCCTCTGGACAGAAATGATAAAATTAACCAGATTTTTTTTTCACGTATACCACATATTTTCTTTTATTTAAATCTATTTGTTTAGACAAATGCCGTCCATCTGCATCCCTACAAATGCCTTCTTTTACTACAAGCTGATGCATGTTCAGTGAGATTAAAGAAAACAACTCTTGATTAATTTTTGTAAAATTTGGTTTCTGAAGATCCCCTGGATATAGATAGGCACCCAAAAGGAAGGCACAATCTCATTCCTCAGGCTTATGAGCAAAAGGATGCAGGAAGAAGAGCTTCACTACCGGCTACAGGCTCCCCAAAAGGATATGCCAGACAGCTAATGTGCAGACATTTTATCACTGTATCATCAGCACTAGCAGGAGTTATCTGCTCACAGAGATCTCCCCAGTTCTAGCACGTATATTAAAAATATCATACAGTGTATTCACTTATCACATTCAAAAGACAGTTCAATTTAACAACCAATAGCATTCCTCAAGTTAAGAGGCTGAAGAAATACGCTAATTCAAGTTTCAAACAGAAACCTGAATTCAAAATATCCTCAAATTAATCTCCTGGATAGATCTATTTATGTAGTTGCTATAGAGATGAATGTTACATGCACATTGGTTTAGAAAATGATTTCAAGTTTATTGTCTCTTTTACTTCTCTACTGTGAATGGATTTGAAAGGTTTGTGAAACGCATTTGTCTAAACAATAGGTCAGCTGCTTCTGGCTGGAATGTGTGTTTCGTATCTACAGTTAAAATGCCACGGTCTCCAGGCAGCACTTGGCATTACATCTTAACTCTACATTGCCAACATAAACCACAAGGCTGAGATAAACTACAGAGTTCTCAAAAGCATCAAAAATATCAAGAGAGATGGAAGGGGAGAAGAAAATCCACGACTAACATGTCGGAAGTTGGCACAAAGAATAAAGGAATGGTTCAACTGGTCACAACAAAGCAAAAATAGGAAGAAAGCAATTCTGAAGACCAAAGGGTATGCCTTGCAGCTCCTTAATGGACTGGTCAGAGGCTCTAACTAACAGAAAACATGGCTGCTCCTCCAGCATCACAGGCAAGCAGAAGAAAAGAAAAAACCTCATTCACTTTCTTGAACGCTGACTTGATTGTTTCTGACGGCAATTTCTAAACCTTATGCAACTAAGGGATCAATTCTGCTCACTAGAGTGACCATTCTTCCAAGCATCATTTCCCTGTACAGAGAGTATTTTGTCTAAGCCACAAGGAGAACGAAAAAATACAATGAACACATCTTGTAGAGGCAGGAGGCCTGCGTACATCTGGGGATGTCTATATCTGGCAAAAGAAGGCAGGCTACAGTTTCAGTAATTTTAAGATAGCAGAAGCCAGCACTGTTACCAAAAGCAGCTGTGTGTTTCTGATCTTCTTAATGAGGAAGCAGACAGGTGAACTCTTCCAGGTTAAAACTACTAGGTTAGTCTTAAACACAGAGGGCTTAAGATCCTCTGAAGTTCATATGGCCTGGCAGGAAAACTATGAAAGCCTGACATTTTCTACTCCTCACCATACTATGTTTTGCAAAGGAAGCTGAAGTTGCAAGGAAGTGATTTATTAGTATGTGGGGAACAAAGTGCTTGGCAACTGCCACACTGAGTGGTCTTTTCAGCAGTAGGTTGTCAAAAAGGCAAACAGTTGCACCTTGAAGCATTTTAGATCCCAAAGACCCTGATGTAATATTAGCTCGAAGCATTGCCGCAAGAATCACTTCAAAGCATGGTCAACATCGTTAACGATGGACAGGGCTCTTAATGTGACTGTGGGATGAAGCAGAGGAAGACAAAGTAACCCCACTAACTCATTTCTGAGATTTCAGCTCTTCCTTTCAGAAGATTTTCATCTATTCCCTGCCATAACAATCAGCCCATCACACTGACATTAGTAGGCGAGAGCAGCAGGTACTATATAACAGAAAGCTGACAATGATCTCATAACACTCAGTCTTCTGCCTCCGTCAACATAACTAGGACAGACAATTCAGTGAATTTCCCTTAATATTTGCCAGGAAACAAAGAACTTGTTTGTTCTCCTGATGTCCTCAGTATGTCTCAAAACTATGACCAGGGAGCTGGCATATCATTCCTACATCTAGATTGATGCATTATAATCTTAAGAGAGACAGCAGAATCAATGTCAAAAATGCCTATATAAAAACAAATTTATTTCAGAGAATGTGTGATAAGAGAACAAAGAAATTAAAACAAAGAGGTTTGCTGACAGATAGTGATTTGAATCAAGACAGCAACGTCTACATTCCTGTCTCTAGTTATAGCCCCGTGACACACTTGATGTGAACTAACCAAAAAAGGCTGACAAAATAGGTGATCTGTGGTCATGAGTTCCAGCTGCCAGAAAACACCTCTAGCTCCAGTAGCAACTTTCTCAACCTGAATGCAGCCTAAGACGGTCTTTTAAGTACAGGAGGTAATAAACACCACTAGGCAACAGCTAAAAATTACCATCAGCACCAAACAAAAAAACACCAAGCAGACAAGGCACACCTGGAAACTGATTAAAATAATGAAATTTTGACTAGTGTGTACATTCCAGCAAGGACCATTTCAGTGTTCCTCTGCAACAGAATGCTGCGTATTTGCATTCTGATAAGGCACTTTCAAATTAAAAAATAATCAACCCATACTGATTTCTATCAAAACATAACTCTGCTTATAAAATGCTCTCATTTATTTCTTGTTCTCACAAGATATAAAATATAAAAAATTATTCTATGTCCCCACACTGCTATAAACATTTAGAAACAAAGGTGTCACTCGCCTCCTTAATCTCACACATTCTTGTATAACATAATTACATTTAAAATAATATCTCATTTTCTCTCTCTCTCTTTCAAAATGAATCAAAGTGAACTAATGAACACTTTCAGGACTTGCTAGTGGAAAACTAATTTTAAATAAGATTCAATTCACATAGGGCACTTGTAATACTTTCCACTTGGTTTATACCACAGAAAATAACCTAGTAAAAGGACACAACAGCCTCACAGAAAAAGAATTGTGACAAGCAGCTAATCATCATCGAAAAAATGGAACTGCATTGAAATAATTCATCCTACTGATGAACTCATTATAAAGTTTTAATTAAACTTGCCTGTCTTTCTTCAATATCATTCACTTTTGCAATTTCAAGAGTGTTAAGATTTAGTGCTGAAAGGGAGAACAATGAATGAAAATGCATCCTATTTAAAAAAAGATGTTCTTGATAAAACAAAAATGCACTTCAAGTCACTTTGGGATATTGCGGAAACATCACTGACAATACTCCAATTCCATCTGTCGGGAGCAGACCAAGTATAAATTAAGAACTCTGATCCTAGTGAACAGGAATTTCTTCACGAATTGTCCAAAGATCATTCTCATTTCTGCACAGCTTGCATGTGACAACCTTGCTGTGGTATCAATTACAATTAAAAAATTTTTTAAAGGATACCACAGGAACTACTGAACTGAATCAGTCTCTGTTTACCAGTTGCTAAGGGAATTATTCTCAGTCTTCTGAGAGGCACAAATTATCCACTTTGGAATTTATCAAAGACATAATAATGCTAGCATGATAAAGCAATGGTAAATACATTCTGCCCAAACAGCAGCAGACTGGAAATCTGCCATGGTGAAAATCACCACAAATATCTCTATAATTTGTATATGGCACTCTCAAATAATAAATGGGAAATCTCTTAACTTCTTACAAAACTTGTACATCTGAATTCATCACATGCATGTAAATTTACAGAGAAAACACAACCAGAAACTTCACAGTTTAGTTCTGCATTGGTTTACTAATAGATACAAAATTGTAATTTAAAATATATAAATTACTTTCCCATAGCATTTTTAAAGAAGATCTGTGACTAGAACTCTCCATATGCAAAAATAGTTTTAATTGCACTTCAAGAAAAATGTTATCCCTAACATATTTTCGAAAGAGACTAGCTCACTGCATTCATGCTAAGTAATCTCTATGGTTTACAGTTCCCACGCAAAGACTTCAAAATTCATCTTCACTAATTAGAATGTAAACAACTTGTCTTATAACAGATGTACTCTACAAATCATTTACCCAGCAACCTAATTCAAGTGCATGACAGAGTTTGTTTCCCCTGCACTGCCTACAGGTACCTGAGGAGTTTTGTAACAAGACAAGGCTTCACAGATCAGATCTCCAGATAAAACAAACGGTACTTCATCACCCATTGGCACAATCAGTGTGCTGGCCCCGTATCAGTACAACTCTGGTGATTACTTGTGTACTGCAATACACACCTTCAGGCACTTCCTACTGAAAGCTCTGCCAGGTTTTCAGAGTTTATCACGCATCAGTACACTGAAAAAGCGACTGCCTATTGCAATGTTAGACTTGCATTAAACCCCACCCCTGCACACCATTTAATAAATGACCAAGCAGTCGCGTATTGCAGAGAAGGCTGTTGCTCATTAGGTAATCTGTTTGACTGCCCATTTTCAGTGTCATTAGTCACCAATATCATCTACAGCATTACGCTGAAGAAGCATTTCTTCCAAAAAGAAGGGGAATAAAAAGAGCAACAAATACTTATTTTCCCACTTAAACTGGTGGTAAAGTACAGGTTTCTGGCAAGTATCACTAGATTTCAGTGCACATTACCTCCTAGAATATTTTAAAAAATCAGATCCTACTCAGCTAGAAAAATGAAATACTAACGTTCCATTTCAGAAAAACAAAAAACCAGCATCCAAATGATTTAACACTTTTCCAGTTAAGATTTCAAAATACCTCTGGTATGAAGAAATTACATTAACACTTTCTAAAGAACGGATCCAATTTGCTAAAGGAGCTCTAATCCCTTTGTAAAGGCACTCAGGTTTAACCTTACTTTAACATTATCACAAGTAAGACAACTCTTTCTTGATCATCTTAAATCAATATGCAACTAATTTACTATTCCCTCTTGAAGGCATTCCCCAAGAAAAATACCTCCACCTTATTCAAAATACATTACACTCTTACTGAACCCTATATGCTAGTCAACTATGTACACACCATATATGTTTTCCCTCACTGTTTATTACACAACAAATATACATTGTAACCTGAAGTTTTCCTGGGAACTGCAAGTCTGAATGGTTTTGCCTGTATTTTTCATGGTAACAGCCCATCATTCCTCATTGCCTGACAAACACTTCGAACCTAACTGTATTGCTTCTAGCACGATTGTATGAGTTGCTAACCAAGGCCAGTTCTACATCTACATGTAGAGATAAAGTTCCTAAGATTATTTTCAATGACTCTTCCTTTTTGTTAGTTTGGAAACAATGGAAGCAATTACTACTCAAAAACCTTATCATAAACTTGTCTTGAATACCCAAAATGCATTCATGTCCACTTAGAATTTTGACTTGGGGAAAAATTAGCAGTCCCTGAACTTTCAAACATGCAATATTAAAACTGAATTTCCAGAAAGAAAAAAAAATAATAAATAGAATAACTTCATAATTATGCATATTTTTTTGTTTCTAAAGCACTTTATCATTTTATTTACTGAAGAATTCCAGCAATTCCTGTAATACAAGGAAAAATATTTTTCTTGGGTACAACGAATTTTATTTATGATAAGACATAACCATGTCATAGCCTATAACCATCACAATAAAGAAATCTTTAACAGGTTAGACAACTGTGACAATGGCCAAAGAAAACATCTAGAGGCTGACACATTAATTGCAAGGAGAAAAATCAATCAGAAAGATTTTAATTCTAGGTGATGGAGAAATTATTATGGCTAATAAAGAAAAGGTTTTTTAAAGTAAATATAAGTTCCAGCAAGTCAATGTACATCACTAACACAATGGCTCTGTGTCTGACATACTCAGAAAATCATTTGAGAGATTTTTAATGCCTCTTAATCATACATGAAGGTTAAATTCTTTGGCTGCCCACCCTTAGTCATAAATAGATGTTCAATGTAGTTAACACAGCAGAAGATAGAGGTATTTATAGAATTTCAGCATGTTCTACAGGCACTTTAATACCCTTCAAAGTAATCTTTACATGAAATGTAAAAGAAAGCTGAAATGCGAGATTTAAAAATTTAAAAGACTTCCAAAACTTTTCTGGAAAAAACAGGCAATCATGGAAATAAAAACTTGCTTTCATAGTGGCTCTTGTATTTCATGGCAATTATATTATCTTTTCATTTTCTTCTAAGGTTCCTACTAAGGCTGCTTACTTCTGTTGTATTCAAAAGCCAACATCTACAGCATCCTCCTGGATGCAGACTCTTAGCTCCACTTTATTTTAGCTAATAGAAGAGGAAGCACGTTTTCATTTCTCTGAAAAGAAATTTAGTAGATATCTCCACTGTTATTGACGAGAGATGATCAATGTCCTGAAATAACATCTCAAATGGTCTTAATGTCAAGCAAGAATCAAAACTCCTTTCAAGAGCCAAATTGGCTCAATTTTCTTAATGAGATCCAAGTCCTGGTCATTTGGAGGAGTTAGGAAAGATTAGTATTACAACAGACATTGGAGTTTTTTTCTCATTTGAAGTCTAAGGAAGTTATTTCTTTTTTTCCTGTAAATTTAAAAGCATGAGAATGCATTTCTGTAAAGCAACAGCATGTATTCAGTGCACAATGTATTCATCATTGGCATAAAATATATAGTATTTGGAAAGACAGCAGACTGAATAATTCAGTGACAATACCTTTAAGAGTCTCAGGGATGGTGTTAAATCCAGGAAAGACTACACTTCTGCTGCACTTGTAGCAAGGAAATTACATGTAGTATCACAACCAGCAAGTAACACTTATTTCTCCATCTTCTTTGTACTTCTTTTGAGGGTCCGATTTCTACATTCTTGAACTGCTCCTCCTCTTCTACATCAGAGAGAATTCCTTTCAGAGGCTCACCCTAGATTCTTCCCACAGCTATTTCTTTTATTTTATTCTCTACCTTAAAACTGGGTATTCTCTTTCCATATTCCGCCTTACTACTCTTTGCCTGATTCTTAACATTTCCTCCCTAACAAATACCTTCTTCCCTCTTAATATGGTTGGCATTCAGGCCACAATTCTCCCACATCTTCCTCACATCCTTCAAATTTTACCTGCCAGTCTTTACTGCAGAACACCAGCTGGCATCCTACCTGTAGAAAGGGATTAGGCTCCCAGCTACACCTACTGGAGAGAGAAGGGAGTGAGGGAGAAATGATGGCAGGCACAGGGAGGATGGGGAAACTAAGGAATGCAGAAGAGAAAGTGTGATTTCTCCTTTCAGCTGTGGCAAGTGGTCTTAGCCTACTTCATAGACTTGCACCCTCAGAAGACAGTGTTTCATACATATGAGCAAGGCTGAAATATGCAAGTCAAAGGGTCAGCCACTAAAGAACAGAAACTTGGTGATGTGGCGTGTGACGCGACTCTGTTCATCTCAATTAGAGCACTCGTAAGAATTGGTTTCCCTCACACCTGGCACAGAGGAGCAGGGTGTCTCCTCCAAGTCTGACAAAGGACATCAATCTTTAGCCAGAAACAGAAATGAGTCGATTTCTGTGGGGGTCTCAGTTTTATCTTGTCAGCTACACTTGTTTCTCTCCTATGGCCCCACCTAAGCAGTAGTAGGGTCTTCAGTCTCCTCTCACAGAAATGGTGTGGCACACAGATCTCATCGACACTGTGCTACACATCAATAGATTTGGGTAGGTGATAGAGCTTCAGCTGTATCATGTGAAATAGCTTCTAATGATTTGTTATCAACCCTGAGTTCTGAACACCACTGTTTTTTTCAAAAGTCTCAAAATTCAATATCCAAAGCTCCATGGATCATTATCTATGCATCTGTAGCATACATTGCTTCACCTTCACAGATTTTGGAAAATACTAATTTCCTGACCAATTGTGATATTAAAACATCGCAAAGCCACCCAGTCCTTCTGCCGATCTTTCCTTACCTGCATCCCTCTCATTTTCTGGAACCGAGCTACTGCATCGCTGATGGTGTAGACACGAACATGGCCCATGTGGAGCTTTCCAGAAGGATATGGGAACATAGAAAGCACATAAAATTTTGGTCTTGATTTCTGGAAAAAGATTTTTAGAAAGTTATAACTACATGAGTTGGCATTACACTTGAATAAATACATGCACACATTATAAGCTATATGGTGCCATGAAAAGACACAAAGTTCTGCTGGAGCATATCCAAGTGAACACTGACAAAGTTCCTAGGATCAAATTATTTGGAGCTGTAAATGGAGATATTTTACTAGACTTTGCTGCCATCTCATCAATTTATATTAGCATTTATATGACACTTGAAAATTGTTTTTAATCAACATTTATTCAGCAAAAGATACATTAACATAATGGCAGCTTAACAAAACACCGTTCCCTATCATAGCATCTGTCACTGATTATCTATGTGCTCCTCATCTGTCCCACCAAAAAATGACAGATTAAATGAGTGTTTTACTTTGTATTCCCAACAAACACAGAGCTCAGTCAAAGCCAATTGCTTTTTGTCAGGTGGACTGTAGTAACTCACTGAGTGACTGACTCAATCATTTGCAATTGCATGAACATCCACTGAAGTGAAATTGTTCAGTCCCATTATGTATGCACAGGTCCAAATACATCTTACAAGCAGTATCTTGCACAGGGAAAAGAAAGTAAAATTCATTTAGTTAGATTTGAGTAAATTGACAAAAGTTACAAAGCAATAAAGCATTATTCCTCTCACATAAATTATTCCTAATATGTCTTGATTACCATTGAATTTATCATTGATACTGGCTTAATAAGTTTATATATTATTTTTCTTATGTTAATAATGGAAAAAAATGGGCAGTTTTTACTGTTCTGAATCAAACTCTATTCATATTTACCAAATATTTCTTCTTCATTGCTTTTGTCCAGTAACAGCAAAATTAGAAATAATCTGAACTCTTCACTACAGCAGTATATGCTATTTGGTTTTTAACAAGACTTTATCTTAATTTACTTCAACTGTTAAGGATAAAACAAAAATATCATTAAAAATACTATTAAGAACTTAGTATATGTATGATACATATGATACATATGTATATATGTATTGTCAGGTATTAAAACCACAAATTAATGTTTTCCCTCCTACATGTATGCATTCACACCATTTTCATCTCAGTTTTCTTCCTCAGAAAAAGCAAGCCCCTTTTCTCTCTTCAACACTACGATAGAATTTTTTTTGGTTGGAGAGGAGGCACATTTTAGGAAAGAATAAACAAATACAAAGGACCACAAAAATGTTTTTATACCTACGTGACTGAGGATAATTGTGAAAGCAAAAAGAGTCAGAGACGGAGATTACAATTGTTTTCAACATCTTTTATTGCATGGGAAATGTTTTTTTCCTGCAAGTCACTCATTATTTCTAAAGAAACTGTAAACCAGAAAATATTTTTGAAAAATCACCTTCCCTTAATAGAGATTTTAATGAGTCACAGTGGGCAGTGCGACAGCTTTGTCATAACTATTGAGAGTAAGATCTTTAGAAAACTAATTGCTTACAGAAGTTATTAATGTAGAAGATGTTTCTCTTAATACTTTAAATAATTAATTCCTAAGTGTGGTTTAATATACAAAGAATTGATTACTTAAACGCTTCCTAAATCTACAAGCTCGGGCTTTGAAGACTGTGTTTTTCCTCAAGGTTTTTTTATTATTTTTACATTTATGTCATCAACTGTTTTTAATAATCTACTATGATATAAAGGTATTTTCCCCTGAAATGTAACATACATCTCATCATTATGAGCCAACTGTAACAAGTAATTTTCAGTTAATTTCAGTCTGAGAAAACAAAAATATCAAATACGTAATTTCCAAACTTCTCGTAATGCTTACATCAGTTTCTGATATTTTGCAGAACTCATCCTTTATTCTTGGGAGCCACCACTTTTCAACTCTTTTTCTTGTCTCCAACCCATAGCTTTTTTCCCATTTCCCTGTCTCACTGTAAATAGTCCTGACACAAGCAGGAACCAGTCTTCTCTGCCATTGAATTAATCCCAGGAAGTCATTTAGTTGTCTCTTCAAACATGAGGAACAAGTGCCAACTCTCTGACAAACCAACTGCATTCTTAAGGTTACGATATCTGAAAAAGACAAAAATATGTATTTCAGTCTACAGTATATAGCAGGAATTCAGTGGTTATTATGGTTATACAGAAATTTGGTAGCTCTGAAACATATTTTAGCTTGCTTTAGATTACTTGGTTGTTTTTCATGGTACTTGCATTTTATTACCATGTGTCTGAATTATAAAAGCATTTATATCTTAGCCAAGAGAACTGTGGCCCTTGCATGGAACAAAATCGTCCTCAGATTTCTTCTCTAATAAAATTCTTGCATTCATTCTCCTATAAAAGCAGGATCAGACAACTGAACGTTCAAGGAACTCGGCTGACTGAATAGAAGGCGACTAACAGGGCATAAATAAAATTTAGAATGAAAATAAGGAGAAGAGGATGTTGGATGAGATCCTGTAAAACTACTGAATTTGTCATCACTGAAAAGATATGAGGGAGGATGACTATAATCAGTAGATTTCAACTGGATATTCTAAAGTGAGTATTTTGCTAAGGGCTTCCTCGTCAGTATAGATTTTTGCAAGAACTACATGAGAAACACTGTTCAGGCAACATATAATTTAATAGCTCAAGCAAGTAAAACAATCCAGTTCTCTTGCAAGTAAAAATCCTGTTAGAACTCCTCCTTTGCTTTACAGTGAGTCTTCTAAAATAAAACTACTTGGATATGATGAGGATCAAGTAGTCTGCAAGTTCGGGACCAGTTTCAGTAGAAACTTCTTACTTCCTACAGTAGGAAATACGGCATTAAAAACCACCCTAGGCTGACAGGACTTCTTCCCCATCTCCACTCCTAATAATTTTTTTAAAAAAATCTTGTTTGTTTATTTATATAAATGTTTCCTATCCTCTGTGGTTGGATTTTTGTCACATTCTGGCTTATATACTTGACTGCTGTAACATGCTATTTCAGTCAGCTCATAATTTTTCTTGCAGAACTGTATCAGTAAAATCTGTGTGTTGAGACACTCTCTATAAGAAACAGTTTTATTTAGTTATTTCCCATATGATGGCAACATTATCAGTGGAAATAACTGCTATAGCACCCAAATCAGGTCCCCAGTATAGCTGGAGTGGGAGTTACACGTTGTTAACATTCACTGTGTACGCATACATGAGCCCTCATTGCCTGTATCACTACACACCTAAAGAATTGGACTTTTTCTCTGTTACTTATCAAACAGCCTCTTTCAAATATTTTTCATTTACATAAGCCATGCCTTGAATTTTTTGTTGCTAATCTCTAAAATCTCTTGTATTTGCAACAGGAACAAATCCAGTTCTGAACTCAGGATTCCCAGTGCAGGTACAACTGAGTTATTCAGACATCTAATTTCTCCCCCTCCATAACCTTATGTCTCTTCACTCAGCTCAAAATTAGCAAGAAAGTTTCAGTACTTCACTGTTCTGCTTATTTTTACTAACTACTTTCTTGTTACTTCTTTCTATTACTTCAATTTATTTTATAACAGAAAGGAGTACCTCCCTTTCTTACCATAGGCCACTTCCAGCATTGTTGATTTACTATTTATACATTTTAAAACATGAATGTTATATACACATGTATTCGTTGTTGAAGATGGAAAGGAAAGACAGGAGCTAGGCCCTGTGCCTGTGCACAGCCCAGGAGAAGCCTACCTGCCAATGTTGTGCCTGCCAGGACACATCTGTGTGACCTCACGCCCTACAGGTAATGCAAGCAGGGGTAAATCGATGTGAGTGGGAATATAGCTGCAGCTGTGGTCACACAGCATTAGAGCAAAGCTCATTTAAACACAGGGACTTCCAGGATGAGAGATCTGCGGTCTCTTTCCTGCTTCCAGACCCCCTCACGCACAAGATATGATGACCAGCAAGTCACACATCGAGCCAAGCAAGGGAATGTAGTACGTGCAAGAGATGCAGCCCTAAGTGGTTTTGTCTTCCCAGGCTTGTGTGTATGGGACTAGAACATGAAGCGTGCTCCTCCACTCCTCCCTGGCCATGGCACAGTCACCCCAGCCCAGTGCTTTGCAGGCCTTCGAAGGAGCACGTCACAAGCCCAAACTGTCCAACTCTGCTGGTACCGAAAATGCTGGCAAATAAACTCTCCAAGACTTGTTTTGGAGTTTTAGAAAGCAGCATCCTTTACTTCAGCGCTGGATGCATGAGCGAACGATTTCCATCAATCCTGTACAATGAGACAAGAGCTGGGGACAGGATGTATCTCCCCCTCACATGCATGTGTATAAATTTTCCCAGAAATCTTATACATATTCTATTACTTTCCACGGACTGATTTTGATATTATGAACTGCACAACAGGAAAATCTCTGCTAATTGGAGCTTTGGAGACAGCTCTGTCTGACCTTGCATTTTAGACAGGGAAAGGCTGCAGAGATGATCGTAGAATAAGACACAGCTGTTCAGCAGATATCATACTTAACAAAAGACATTATCATTTCTTTCTGAACAATGTCTGGAAAAACACTATTTGAAAAAAACATGCTATCAAAAAACCATGCTATCAGAGAGACAGGCTGTCTTACTTTCAAAAAAATAGTTACTAAGATGAAACTTAACTCTACTTTAGCTTTCCACTTTTTTACTATTCCACTTTTTGTAATAGTAATTACCGGTATCGGTGCAAGGTGGGCCAAAAAGGGGCAAAAGGGCCACACTGATGGAGAAACAAAGGTTGAGACCCTCCTTTGGAAAGATTCAAAAAACACATAGGAGAGCAGACCTTTACTAAGTTAAGGTACTGGAAATTCCTTGGTAAGTGCCAGCACATTTCACTTGCCCTGCACATGAGGCAGGCTGTGAAATTCTTTTCCCTGGGGATCAAACTGGAATTAAAACCAAAATAAAACAAAAATCTCCCCGTAGTTTATCAGCAAAAGCCCTGCAGGGGCAGCCTTCTGCTGAAGTGATACAAGAAGTAGTTACTACTGCAAAAAGTGCAATAGTTTGATTTAACCTAAAGTAGACTTAAGTTTCATTTAAGTAAATGTATTTTTTGAAAGTTAGACAGAATGTCCCTCTGATAGCATGCTTTCTTATAGTAATTTTTTTTAAAAAATCCTTTTCCAGATACTGTTCAGAAAGAAATTATAATGCCTTTTGTTAAGTATGGTATCTGTCGAACAGCTGTGTCTTATTCTACAATCATCTCTGTTTGCAGCCTTGCCCTGTCTAAAATGCAAGGTCAGACAGAGCTGGCTCCAAAGCTCCAATAAGCAGAGATTTGGCTGCTGTGAAGTTCGTAACAACATTGAAATTAGTCCTTGGAAAGTAATAAGCCAGCAATGAGCGCTCACAGCCCAGAATACCAACTGTGTCCTGGGCTGCATCAAAAGAAGTGTGGCCAGCAAGTTGAGCGAGGGGATTTTTTTCCCCTTCTACTCTGCTCTCCTGAGACCCCACCTGGAACATTGTGTCCAGTTCTGGAATCCCCAGCATAAGAAGGATATGGAACTGCTGGAGTGGGTCCATAGGAAGGCTACAAAGATGATCAGAGGGCTGTAACACCTCTGCTAAGAGACAGGCTGAGAGAGCTGGCCTTTTCCAGCCTGGAGAAGAGAAGGCTCTAGGGGGACCTCACAACAGCCTTCCAGTACCTGAAGTGGCTTCAGGAAAGCTGGGGAGGGATTTTTAACAAAGGGCATGTAGTAATTGGATGAGGGGCAATGGCTTTAAATTGGAAGGGGGAAGGTTTAGATTGGATATTAGGAAGAAATTCTTCACAATGAGAGTGGTAAGGCACTGGCAGAGGTTGCCCAGGGAAGCTGTGGATGTCCCCTCCCTGGAAGTGTTCAGGGCCAGGTGGGATGGGGCCTGGAGCCGCCTGGGCTGGTGGGAGGTGTCCCTGCCCGTGGCGAGGGGGTGGAACTGGTTGGGCTGTAAGGTCCCTTCCAATCCAAACCATTCTGTGATGCTATGATTTTAATAAAACATGCACAAGATTTCTGGGAAGACTAACACACAGGCATGTAGGTGGGAAATACTTCCTGTCCGCAGCTCTTGTCTTATTGCAAATGACTGACAGAAATCATTCCCTCTAGTGCCCAGCGATGAAATAAAGGACGCTGCCTCCTAAAACTTCAAAAAGGAGACTTAGATCCTTTATTCGCCCCCGCGGGGCTCGGGGCCGCCCGCAGCCGGCTCGGCGGGGCAGCGAGGCCCAAGGGAGCGGGGCGAGGGGGAGCGCGGAGGGGCTGCCTGCACCGCCGCCCGGGGCGGAGCGCGAGGGAACGCAGGGTCAGGCGGCCGCTATGGCCGCTGGGCTGGCGGGAACCGTTACCTGCGCGCGGGAGCCTCACGCGCCCTCAGTCTCCCATCCTCACCCCGGGCGCCGCCATCTTGGTCTTTTTTTTAAAAAATTTTGGGGGCCGTAGAGCGCAGGCGCGGCCTCTCTGCGCACGCGCCGCGGGGCGGCCCTCAGGGCATGACGGGGGGCGCTCTGCGGAGGAGTCCTGCCCCCAGCCCCAAGGCCCCGCCCCCAGCCCGCAGACCAAAGAACTGTCTCAATCCCAATTCCAGTCCCAGTCCCAGTCCCAGTCCCAGTCCCAGTCTCAGTCCCAGTAGTGGGGAATTTAGCACCTGGTTTGCGAGGACCCAATGGTCTGAAAGGCAAAGCACCTGCGTTCTTTCTGTTAGAACCAAGTCGTTAGTGCCACTAAAAGACAATCATCATAGAATTGTAGAATGAGTTGTGTCGGAAGGGACCTAAAGATCAGGGCTATGGAGAGGATGAGCGGGCTGGAGCACCTCTGCTATGAGGACAGACTGAGAGAGCTGGGCTTGTTCAGCCTGGAGAAGGCTCCAGGGGAACCTCACAGCAGACTTCCAGTACCCAAAGAGGCTACAGGAAACCTGGGGAGGGATTTTTAACAAGGGCGTGTAGTGATATCATGGAGGGAATGGCTTTTACAGAAATGGATGAACTCTTGACACTACATATTCCTGTTCATCTTTAATTTTAAGTACTTGAAATTCATTTTTGATTAACTAATTGGACACCAACTTTTTAATATGCTTCGTTTTGTTTACATGGAGGAGAGGAGCTGCAATAGCAAGGCGCAGGGAAACAGCATGGACATTTAAGCTACTGAGAGGGGAAGGGAAAGCTAGCATAGGTCAGATTAAGGGGCAGGATCGGACCTTCTCCTTACCCCATAGGACCAGCCTCAGCAGGTACCGAAGCTTCCATACATCCTCTGAATAGCACAACAGACTTCCTTTTGCAACTGCTGACCAAGGGAGTGGATCAGAGTTTATAATCCGTAAATTAACATATGACAGCTCTTTGTGTCTCTCTCTTAGCACCAGGTCTTTTGTGCCATCAAGAGACAATTAATTTGACACCAACTTTTTAATAAACTTGCTCTAGTGACAGGACTTTTTCAGTCCTAGCTGCACCTCTGCTTTACCTTCAGACAAGGCCTGCACCTTTGTAAATGCTGCTTAGATGGTTATGCATTAGGCACAGACAGCTACTGCCAGTTATCATCTTTTCCCACAAACCCACGAGGAGAGGAAATTTTTGTCCACTCTGTTCGAGATGGAACATAAAAAGATTGTTGATTCAGTCTCTGGCACAAATGAAAGGACAGAGACCTGTGGCCAGGAGGTGGGGGGCAGGAGTAAGGCAGAAACCTCTTAGAAAGGCAATAAAAAGGTCAACTAGTTATCGTTTGTGATAACAATAAACAGTAAATAGTTCACCATTTAAATCCTCACTTCTTCTGTCATACTTGGTCATTAAATCTCTGTGTTTCTGAGCCCTGGGGTTTACAGTAGGCAGAATGGGAAGTGTGACCCTCCAAAAAGAGTGGCATTCCTGATGGCGAGTCAGGTGCGATGCCAGCTTAGGCAGGATCCCCACAGAGCACTCATTCGATATTTGCCCTGCAAAATCTAGGGCAACAGTTGAATTTCAACAGTGATAGACCGTTACTAACCACTGTTTTCTCCATGTCCAGCAGTTCTGTCCTTTCATCCCAAAAAGCCATCCAAAGAGGATGGCCAGGCACAATTTACTCCGGATAAAGCGGATTACCTTCTCTATTTGACACTCATACATGGGGTCTTAGTGGATGTGCTCTGGGGCACAACCTTTAGTTCCCCTGTTCATCATTTCTTAGAAGGGCATGCAATGTGTGACTGGTGCTGGTTGTCAGGGAGTTCCCACAAACTCCATGACCTTAGAAAGACCATGGACGGTGGCTTCACTGTTTCATTGCCCTGCACTCTCATCTCCCTGGGATGCTGCCTCTCCTGTACTTCAGACTGGTTAGGACTGTGTTTGCTCAAGTGACCCCTGACTTGATCCCCATCCACTGCCAGTTGGTCTCCTCCAGATTCCTGCCTTGAGTCACAAAGGACTGGGAGACCTTACTGAGGGAGATGGACAAGAGGAAACTAGAAATCTCACCTCCTATTACTTATTAAATTCAGCAGTGACCATTATCTTTGCTTCTTCTTTAACTTAAATTAGCCTAGAGGTAGGTTGCAACAGTTTTAATTAATGGCTTTAATTACAGCTATGCAGTTTAGGAGATGGAACAACACCCCACCTCAGACAGGGTACGTACACTGTGTTTACACATTCCAAGGGCTTACGGAAATCGCTGTCTTTGCCTTGGGAATGACGTCTTGGTAGCTCTGAGGTCCTCAGCTTTGCAAATGTTTCAGTAGGTGTTTGGTGAGGAGGACAGAGGGTGAAAGCAGGCTAATCACCCCAGTAACACAACAGAGCACTCCTAAGGGTCTGAAGGATTTGTGCAGGGCACCGTGAAGCTGAATTTGTCACTGCATCTTTGTATTTCAGGTATTTTATGCTAAGCATGCAAACCTGGGCACCAACAGTAAATAGAAAGATCAAATTAACTGGGATCAAATCTATGTGTAAATCGCAAAGTGTTTGATTATAGAATCATAGGATCATAGAATGTCCTGAGTTGGAAGGGACCCACAAGGGTCATTGAGTCCAGCTTCTGTCCCTGCATAGGACTGCCCCAATATTCACACCACGTGTCTAAGAGCGTTGTCTAAATGCTGCTTGAATATTGTCAGGCTTGATGCCATCACTGCTTCTCTGGAGATCTGTTCCAGTGCTCCGCCATCCTCTGAGTGAAGAATCTTTTCCTAATACCCAAGATAAACCTCCCCTGGCACATCTTCCTATCATTCCTTGAGTCCTATCATTGGTTGCCAGAGAGAAGAGATCAGAGCCTACTCATCCTCCTTCCCTTGTGAGGAAACAGTAGACCATGATGAAGTCTCCCCTCAGTATGTTCTTCTCCAGGCTGTACAGACCAATTAATTTTGCTTGCCTTCACAGCATATACAGATACCCTGAAAAGTGACCATACAGTTTAGGGCTTGATCTCCAGTAGCATTTTGTCTTCAATAATTTTATTCCCCTTCTGTAATTTTTTAATTTTAATTTTTTATAGGCAGATTCTGAAATAAAGCCAATAGTTGTTTTGTGATATCATTTTGACTAATGAGAAAAAAAGCAGAAGTCAATGAAACAATCTAGAGCAGCATAATTAATTCTACCTCTGGCTGGAAAACTACATCTTGCCCAGTTGTCAATACTGTACAGTTCAGAGTTGTTTTTAAGTACTGCAGATAGCTTGTAGTAGACTCCAAGGAACAAGAAATACTTTTTTTTTTCCCTGTGGATTGTGCCCTTTTCCTGCTGGCAACTGATGATTGTTTTCATTTTTAAACTTTTTTATTCACCATTGTGTTTTCAGCAGAGTTTAAACCAACACATTCTATTTATGCAATGCAATGCCTACAGTAAGGTGAATCTTTTTGTAGCCTAGATAGAGAGGCTTCTTATATGACTAAAAATAAGTATTTAGGGAGTACAAGTTTTCTGCTTGGTTGTATGTATCTGTCAAGTATGCTTAAATTACTACCTTTTAACAGAAAAAATGAGCTGAGAGCAGCTCTGATGCTTACTCTGCATATAAACTAGTACAGTTTTGCCACAACTGTGCAGAATTTTGCTTTGCTTTCCTGTTGATCTCCCCTTCAGCCAGCGGCAGTGCCTTTGGTCTAACAGACCTTCCCATCTCAAATCACTCTCCAAATTTGCTGCTGTACGAGTTCCTGGGCTGGGGGAAGATGAGGCTTTTTGCAGTGTGGAGGAACAGGCAGTGCAATCCTCGACTGAGACCCTGCCCCAGGATAAATGAGAGCTTGTGACCGGCTGAGATGTGGTTTCATGTCAAAGAATAATTTCCCTCACACTCTTGTCCCAAAAATAGCATTCTTCATTCAGTATGCATAAACCCAATCAACACACAGAGTTGAGAGTGTTTATTTCAGTTCTGCGAAATTGAGTGCCGAGCATTCAACACATCCAGCACACCTTGTCAGTCTGATTATAGAGTGTTTATAGGCATTCAAAGAAAGAACTAAGATACAATCATTTTTGTTATCGGTTCATTATGATTTCATAGGAAAAGATCCTTATGTGCATGCCTATCTTCTACTTAAATATTCAATAAGCAGGAGGTGTCTTATTTACATCTAAGATCTCTTTCTCTAGGCATGATTTTTAGCTTTTAAACGTCCTAAGGTTAGTTACAGATACAGATTTTCTTGGCTTAATTCCAGTCATATTGTTTTAAGCTAACGTAAGATTAACTGTCTTCTTCATTAAAAAGTTACAAACCATCCCTGCTATGAACAGATCCTCAAGCACCTGCACAATATTACAAATCCTCTTTTCATCTGCCAAGTTACTGCTTGTACTTTTGACCTTGATTTTTATCTTGTTACTGTCTGTACCTGGGTCTGGATTCCTTCAGCATCAGCCCTGATCCGTGACCCCTCCTGATTCATATAGGAATGTTTGAGGGCTCTGTGCCCAGTGCATGGGTTACTGCCTGGTAAAAAGAGACAGACAGACAAGTGAGCAGTATTATCCAAGACCTGCCTGGCCTATTAAGATGAACCCTTTTTGAATTTAATTTTCATTTGTTTGGTGGGCTGTGAGCTAAGGCAGCTCACGGTCCTGATTCACAATCCTGATTGGATTCAGCTCAGGCACCTGAGAGATTCCCACTTCCAAAGAGAAGGGAGCTCATATGAAAGACCTGGCTGTCCTTGTTTGCAAAGGAAAATCTCTTCACTTTGCATGTGTAGTACCTTTCACCTTGACTGGGGACAACATAGTAGAGCTAAGAGTGAGTGGAGGTAGTAAAATAACAAGAGTTATTTTATGTTGTCGTGAAAACATTTTCAAAGTCCATTCACTGTCTCAGATTTGGAGTTACGATATTTAAAAATAGTTTAAAACTCTGGGCAGCTGAAGTATCTAACATTAAACACACTGACCTATATTTCCCAAGGCCTGCCATCGAGATTATAGCTGATTGAGTAGTCAGACCTTTCTCTCATCTTCTTAATCCGTTCATTTCACTAAAATACGGCTTTCTCATCTTGACAATCTACTTATGTATTTCATTTGCTTGAAGCTGAGGATAATCTGTTTAGGTTAATACTAGATTTATCACAATCTGATATGCCTCCAATGAAGTTAGATGGATGCTGTACACAAATGCAGACCTGCCATGCCTTGGAAACAAGTTTGGCCCATGTGGAGCTCCCAGCACTTCGTTGTTCACCAAATTATGCACCAACGAAAACTGGGCTTGGGTCAAAGTCAGACCTAGCTTTTGATACTGCTAAAACAGGTGCTTCCAAAGGGGTTTGTAGATGCGTAGAGGTTTTCTTAGAACCACAGTATTATGCCAAGTTTTGGCTATAGGTGCCCCCTGGCACCCACAATTTCCATAAAAGAAAATGGAGAAAAATAAAAAAATTAAGAGCATTTTTTCTATTATTCTTTATTTTCTTCTGGGAGGACTTTCTAGTATGATTCTGTTTAGTTGCTAAACACATAGCTAATCAATAAATCCAAGCCAAGCACATTCAACACAGGTTTGAATGTGTGGTACTTTGGGACATGTAGAAGATGATTTCTGTCAAGATACTACTGGGAACTTATTCCAAGACTATATTGAACTCTCCATTTGTGTCACTTTCCCATTTGATGGAATCTTATTCTGCTGGCTGGATTCTGATGACGAAGAAGGCAGCCAATATCAGATGAAGCTAAACAAGGTGCGAGATTATTTTTAAATTACAGATGAGAAAAACTGAGGCCAACTAGAAACGTACACAGAGAGAAGGAAGAGCAAAAGTGGTTTGGGTAGTGTAATAATCTATGAAGATAAAAAACTTGCAGATATACAGTTTGGCATTTGGGCTTGTTCATTGGTGCGTTCATGCTAGAAGTAGTAGTAAGTTCTTTGTTTATTAAATACTAATTGTTTGGTACGGCTATTGTTCCTATGTCAGCACTAATTCTGAGAAACAGCAATCGATATTGTACTATGGTCTGAAAAGCACAATGACAAGCACACAAAAGCTTTCCTCCTTCCTCCTTCTTTTTTTTTTCTGTGGTCTCATCCAAGTTTGCTAACCTCTCTGAGATGTTTTCTTCATCCAGCTATGGGAGGTCAGATTTTCCTGTCTGCGTGTTCAGATAGGTGCAAGGCTGACCAAGTTGTGAAAGGAAGGTAATTCACTTACATGTATGACAAACAGAAAAACTATTGGAGAAAATGACCAGGGGCAATTATGCTCTTTTTAAATGAGAGGAAGCTTGGGATAGTGCTGAAAAACACAGGAAGCTTACAGAGAACTGGTTTTTTAAATTTCTGCATGCTTTGAATAAATGAAGCAGTAGAGTTTATACCAAGTACCTTGCTACATTCAAGAGTATCCACATATGGCAGGGGATCAAGATAAAATAACAACCTATGAACCCTTCAAATGGTGGGGTATATTGTAGCAGTACATATACAAGAGATCCTCAGACTTTTCCAAACAGGGGCCCTACCCCACACTCCCATGATCCCCACCTTCCCCATATGGGTGTTGTGTGCTGAGCTGGGCTGTTTGCTCAGTCTCTTTTTATTATGGAAAATTAATGATAGAATGACATTTGTATTTGTCGTAATAATAACCTTGGTAATAAACTATTTTCCATAAGGCTGATATTCCTCTGTTTTCTTTTTTAGACTTTACACAAACTTGTTTGTTAGCGCTTTTGTTAATCAACACAAAGCCTGGAGATGATTAAGTACTTAGGTAATTCATTAGTTCCTGTATGGGAAATGTGCAGAAGTGCCCAGTTGTCTGCCACTTAAATAGACATGCTTCCCAGATTTCTGTACAAGTATAATTTTACCTCTGCTGATAGTTACCAGAATTGATGCTTGTGTTTCCTGGCATTGCTCTTTTGCTCCTACATCAACAACATGACTAGTCTTTTTTCCAGCTACAAAAACAGTGTTAAAAACCAGCATTTGGAATGCAAAATAATTTTTATTGCCTGCATACTTCAAATCCCAGGCCCATTTAATGTAATTAAAGAATTTGTTTGGGTTTTTTTCCATTAAACTCCTTGTGAGTGGATTTCAGTCCTGAGTTTCATTTTGCCTTTAGTTATGTATACATGTATTTAGGTTTTTTGCTTTAAAACACAGAGGCAGATAAAAAATGTAGGTGATTGGATTGCAGGTGGTGAATAATAGACCTTGAGAAGATGAAAACCTGAGAAATTAATAGAATAAATTTTAAAAAATCACCTCTCAAAGCCATGTCCACCATCTGAGCCTAGATGTCAAAGGGAAGAATTCTGAGTGACCCATGAAGATAAATAGAAGCTGCATTTTTGCAATAGATTTTATTTTAGAAGCACTTAAATACTGTGGTAATGGAAGAATAAAGTCTCGAAACAGGTAGAAGAGCTGAAGTTATTCCTTTGGGATAGAAAAGAATGGATTTGGGCAAGACTGGTCACATTACTAGGGGTGGAGCTTAACTTGCCTATAACAGGTACTATATCATATTATTGATGCCCACGCCAGCTGGGATCTGGCCTTAATGACGGAGGAGGTTTTTGTCATCCAAGACAACACAGGTTTGTCCGTCTTTGGTTCTGCAAAATGAAGAACTTACACAATGCTTCAGTGGAAAAATACGTCAGCTAAATTAGAAGTCCACAACCTCCCACACCCCAATCCAGGGGTCTGTGCTGGGTGACCAGGATGGCTCTATTTGGTTGGAAAATCCATGAACCTGTGCCAGTCCCTGTGCCACTCATTAAACCATTGAATGATACAGAAGGATTTTGAAAATGTGCAGGAATCAGACTTAGTGGAATTGTATTTATGAGCACTGTTTTAGCAGGCTGAGGTTGGCCCCTAAGCCTGGAGCTGAGACATGGGACTGGGTCTTTTTTGAGTTCTTGCCTTATTCTGAGGGGATTTTGTGCAGCACCTGTGTTGGTTTGGGTGTTTGCAGAGGGATGCGTTTAACCCAAAATATACATCCTTGATGTTCCGTGTAATGTTATCAGACCGGCGTCTGTGAGAGTTAACAGCTTCTTACTAATTCAGACTAAAGTCTGTGAGTAGGCATATGCATGCAGGTGGGGAGAAGTTATCAAAATTCATGTACTTTTTCTTGTTGCCTTTCATTAACAGTCAGTTTTCAAGCAAAGTAATCTGCACTGTGTTTTCATCTTTGCCTTCTTTTAATTCAGTAATGCAATTTTGCTGTTGTTTGGAGATAGTTATACGCAGTGGTGAGCAAAATTATACCTTTGCAGCATTCAAAGCTCTACACTTCTTGCTTCTAATCTGGAAAAAAAGCTGTTTGTAAGACTGCTTAAAATTTCAATCTACAGTCACAAGGCTAAGAGCCCAGTCCCTGCAAACTGGTGGACTCTGGTTATGGTGACAGTCGTTAAGTTATCCACAACTGAGATGCATCTGGGAGCATTAGAGCTCCTTATTATAGATAGGAATGCAAATTTTGGAAACCTGAGTTTTCATCCTCTGTTCTTTTGAAGCCTGTCATTTGAGATGGCAAGTCATTTGTGTGCCAAGAGGCAGCCGATTCCGGCTGCTTGAAGCCGTTAGCGAAGGCTGCCACACAGATACAGTATGTAACCTCTATACGTATGTGGGGGAGAAGATCATCCATCTGGACAGCCACCTTATAGGAAGATACTGTGCCCCTCTTCCCCACCCTCTTTCACAATGAATTTGTGTGTTACAAACGTGTGCTACCGTGGCAGACAAGAAAGAATAACAAGACAGACACTCATTAATTAAGCCTTTGTCACGTGATGATGTTTCATTAAGAACCAGGCCCTCATATTTAAAATAGGAGGCAAATGGACGTTTTCCATTCGCTGTGATTATTAAAACAGCTATTTACTCTGACAGCCAAACTTCATCATTGCAATTATCCAATAACTAGATTGCACTTAAACTTTGTAATGATATCTGACAGCAGGAAACAGTTTGAGTGCTGGATAAAATCATCCTGCATACTGGGTTTGTCTCCTTGGCTGTCAGCCGGCTGTCAGCTGGCTCCAGAAGAACTGGAGTAGAATAGGAGGAAAACATCTGCAAATCTTAAAATTAATGAGCATTAATTGAAATTAGTGAGCATTAATTGATCTTTATTGTATGGCAAAGTTAAAATGTTAATATCTATTAAAAAGCTCAGTGCAGCTTGGAAGCCATTGTATATACATATTTACATGTATGTGTGTATATATAGATATATAAAACCACATAACACACATATGCACACATATGCATAAGTGTATGTGTGTTTTCTATCTACATACAAATAAACATGCCCTAGACGGAAGTAAATGCCATCTACCTAAATTTTTTTTCCTGCATTTCTAAACACTGAAGGAGAAAGAATGATTAAATTATTCTGTCTAAACCGAAAACAAGATGAAAGGAACTTGGGTTTACCAGGGGAACATAATGCTGGAACAATATGATAGCTTTCCTTAAATGAGGTAATGGATTTTCCAGAATAAAAAAATGTCACAAATCTCATTTGGACCTTAGCAAAACACTTGATATAGTACTACATGGGAAAATATTAATGAAGGAAAAGAAGATGGATGTTAACAGAGGACATGAAAGGTGGGGAAGAACTGAACGATGAAGAGGGGCAGAGGAAAATGAAGAAAAGAGAAAAGAAGCAAGTTACTATGGGTTCCTCAAAGGCCAGTTTTAGGACCAATGTGCGTAATATTTTCACATTAGCATATGAAGTCAGTATGCACTTGAAATCTGAATATGAAGAGATTTTGCTAATATGGAAGAAGAGTATCATATATTAAAATCTTTCTGACTCTGACAGGTAGATACATGGGAGGAAGTGTTTGATTAGAGCAGAAAGCCAGGGTGTGCACTTCAGGGTTTATAAGGAATTTCTTTAAGGAAGATGAGAGATGACCCCAGTGGAGAGAACTCTGGCTGTCACAGATGATCACAGGGTGACTATGAATGAAACATGGGATGAAGCCATGAAGAATGTGTACATGCTCATAGCATACAACAGAAAAGGTATTTCCAGCAGAAAGAGAAAGTTTCATTCTGGAAGGCATGTGTGAATGCGTATATGCAACACAACTCCTGTTGTCTTTCCGTAGGAAAGATCAATTAATCTGCAACCAATGCAGAGAGGTAGTCCAAAGCATGTCATGTGAGAGGTGACATAAAGTACTGCTTAGTCTAAAAAATAAAGGCTATGATAGGATACAGATTTATTTCTAAGAGTATATTGGCTGGCCTAATACCAGAAAAAGAGAAGAGCTATTTAAGAAAAAAAAAAAAAAAACAAAATAGCCCCAAGTAACCATATTACATTTAGACAGGAAAGCAAGAGCAGGTTCTCACTATTGGATCAGAGAGGTCCTGCAAAACAAGCAAGTTTTAGAATTAAAGTCAACTTATTGACAGAAAAGGTTATGTGGCATGATCCCTGTGGAGAGCCAGAGTCTGATCTAGATTAGGTAATGCAGTCGGCCCTTTGAAATACTGTAACTAGTTACTCAAGTCCTTATTTCCATGGGAAAAAGTGAAATTACCTTGTGAAGTAACACTTAAAATGGGAGCTTTGCTCTCCTGAAATTAGCTTTGAATCACAAAGTAAAGCAGATAGAGATGTGCTATTCATTCTACAGCACAGCGCGAAGCCTGAAGCTTTCACAGATGTAAAACAAACGGCATTTCCGTAAATCACTTTCTGCTTCCCCTTCAAAACTCATTATACTTTAATAAAAATGAAAAGTTAAGTTTCGACAAGGGGAAGGTTCTTTTGCACATTTTTCAGCAAAACTGCCTGCATGGCTTGCAGGCGTACCAGATGTGCCGGATAAGCTCACTCAGCATTCCGTACTCCCATTGAAATGACTTGCTAGAGAAATGCAGGAGAGGATGTTCCGTGCCTTCCTGGCCCAAAAAAACAGATCCAAACAAAGGACATGCAACTTCAGCACAGGGTATACCTTGATTCATACTTTATTGACATAAGAAAACCACTCTTTCACTAAATAATGATCTAAGCCCAGGAGTGATGGTCAAGGCTAGAGGCTCGATGCTGCTCCCTAGCAGCATTTTTTACAGTTGAACCACGGCAGCTCCTTGCTGATGTGGTGATAAAGCAGGTAGAGCTGCAAAGGACAAATGGACTGTTTTCTTGTGCCATAACTTTGTGCACATTTTATACCTAAGACAGCCAGATTGTGTTGGTCACTTTGTTGCCAGGACAGTGAGGAGCTGCCTGTGAGAATTCCATGTAGGGACCTGTGGAGCCCAACCTGGGCACGGGGCTGGGGACAGTGTTTACCAGAGTATATTTTAGGTGAGGAAGGCTTTGCACTGTGGGAGAAAGTTCATCCAGTGGTAACACAGGGTACCTAAGGCAGATCCTTGCTCTCTCTGCTTGCTACAGAAGGAGCCAAAGAAGGGACTTGGCCTCCCCTAAGTGTAGCATTTGTCAGCAACTTGCTGAGCTGTGCCCTTTGGGCATGGTGGACTGTTGTAAAGAGGTGGAAGCTGCAGGATATTTCTGCATTTTGAAATTAATATTTTATGTTCCTTTACCAATCAGCTACTTCTCATACAGCCAGGACAGGGAGGAAAATCTGTAGAAAAGCCAACAGTACATAAGAATAGCTTCATAAATTGAGTGTGAGAAATTTAATGAAAAACCGAGTGTGATGTTTTGTCCAAATCTGTGTGCCGCACTCTACTGATATAGGAAGGACTCCATCATCAACAAACACAGGAGATGGAAAATGGAGAAGTCCTGGGAGGAGCGAAGTTGCTAATAACCAGCTGTTAGAAGTCAGACTCTCAGCCCAACAGTGAAGCAGAAGAGGGAAAAAAGTTAGGCTGGGATCCCCTAGTCCCAGAAAGCATTCTGATGAGATCTGGGAAGAGTGAAGGCTATTTAGATGGGGGACCACAAGCAGGACCAGCACAAGTACAACTTGCTAATGGACCCAGCAAGCCACTCAGTCAGGGAGGTTATGCACAGGGGAGAGAGGATGCCTCCTCACAGTCCAGCAGAGAGGCTACTGTGCTGCTTTAGGATAGCGTATACATGACAGCTCGGAAAGTTACCATACTCTGCTCATGCAATTGCAGATACCTTATATTTTTCATTAGCAGTATTTGCAGCACTAAGTCCTGTTGAAGGAATTTTTAATTTAATTTTCTTTGGAAAAGAAACAAACCAGGATTAGTAAAACATCATGGATGCCATTTGAAATTTGGCAGTCTTTCCTAATGATCATCTACTATGAATTAACTTTTGTACAATTTTTTTGGCTATTTTTTATTAATTTATTAATTTGACTGTCAAACAGATGTATTTAATGCCACAGAGACTGTGGAAATAGTCATTCAATTGTATAGAATGGTCTTGGTTGTTAGCTATAATGCATATGCTATTCAAATCCATTGGTACTAGATAGAAATCCTCTTGCTTCCCAACAATTAGATAACTAATTAGAGGATTGAGTTCTCCGGACTGCTATTCCTAAATGCCAATTAACACCTCATTTTCAGGATTTGATGTTATAAAACCTGCCACTCATTTTCTCTTTGTAGCTGAAATTATAGGAAACGATGTCACAAAAACTGTGTAAGAATAGAATCATAGAATCACTAGGTTGGAAGAGACCTCTGAGATCATCAAGTCCAACCGTGCCTGTTTCCCTACTAAACCATATCCCTGAGAAACTCATCTACTCGTCTTTTAAACACCTCCAGGGAAGGCAACTCTGCCACCCGCCACCTCCTGGGGCAGCCTGTTCCAATCCCTGACCACTCTCTCAGTGAAGAAATTCTTCCTAATGTCCAGTGTAAACATCCCCTGGCACAACTTGCGGCCATTACCTCTCATCCTATCGCTTGTGCGGTACATTTCTTCTTAATAAAACATGTTTGAGATTTGTATCATATATCTAAAAAAAAGAAAATGTATTTTACAACAATGTAAGACTTTTTACAAAGTGCAACTTCTAACAATTGATAGTGTAACTTTGGAGAGTAGGGCTCATTTTCGATTCTGTTGCCATAAGTAAACTCAATAATGCTGAGTTATGTTTTGGAACTCAAGGCAAGTTTTGCTCCTAGGTATGCAGACCCAGTGTGATGCTGAAGTGACCAGTCTGTATGCCCTATGTCAGAAGTACAGGGCTGCTTCAGTAGCCAAATTCCACTTTTTTATTTATTTTTTTTTAATTCAGCTTGCACTTGTGAAGAAGAATTTACATGAAGTAAACAAAACACCAAAACACCACTTAGATACTCCATACATACAACCCATGCCATCAGATTCCTGCTTCTAAGTCTTCTTCCTCCTAGGGGGTTTTTTGAACTTTTTATTTTTGCTGTTAGCATTCACAAGTCTAAGCAAAGCACATAATGTTTTCAGGTTTTACATATGTTTTGCAAACCAAATACTTAAACTGTTACCTTATGCTAATTTAAATATTGTTTTCTACTCTTTAACATTCAAAAGCCCACTAGAGGAGTTAAGATTAGAAGGTAGCTTGACGCCTAGAATCCCCAGCCCACATGAGCACTGCCTTTATGTGAACACAACACTAAGATATCTGAAGATCTGCTCAGGGTTTTTAGTGCCTGTCCTCTATGAAGCCTTTGCTATATGTGGTGAAAAAATGGCCTATTATTTGTACAGAGAAGGTAGAAAAGCCAAGGAGTACTTCTCACACACTTTCAGGCGTTCTTTAGAGTACTCCTCATTTCTCTTCATCCCAAACCAAGGACTTCTCTCACCTTTGCCGGCTTGTGGCTGAGGTGTCAATCCAACACAGGATACGTCCCACAGGACACTGTGGACAATCATTCAGCAGCAGTTTCTGGACCACAGGACACACTGGATCTCATGGCATGCTGAGCAGTAACACTTTTCACATAACCAACATCACAAGTGTATGCTAGCGTTCTGAGAGCGTTCCATGGCAGGGACTTGATGTGATGCTGACAAAGGGTGGTAAATGTCTTCCCAATGCAGTTGACTTTCATGGAGCTTCTTGTGGTGAGGGAGCCTGAAGCTGAGAAGGAAGGTGGAAAGTCAGCGTAACACAGACTGGCTGAACAAATCTGTTGGGACAGAGACCTTATTGCTCTCTACAACTACCTACAAGGAGGTTGTAGTCAGGCAGGGGTTGGTCTCTTCTCTCAGGTGACCAGTGGCAGAACAAGAGGACACAGTCTCAAGCTTTGTCAGGGAAAGTTTAGGCTCGATATTAGGAAAAAATTCTTCACTGAAAGGGTGATTGGCCTTTGGAATGCGCTGCCCGGGGAGGTGGTGGAGTCACCATCCCTGGAGGTGTTTAAAGAGAGACTGGGATGAGGCACTTAGTGCCATGGTTTAGATGATGAGTAGGTGTTGGTGTTGGGTCGTAGGCTGGACTTGATGATCTCAAAGGTCTTTTCCAGCCTTGTGATACTGTGATACTGTGACATGGGTAACAAAGGCTGTTACCAGTCTGTGACTTAACAAAAAAATCAGATGTCAGTGCTTTCCTGATAAAAGTCTACCAAGTGACTGTACTACAGCTTATTCACAGCTTGAAAGCTGGTCTGTGACTGTCTCCCTATCCATCTGAGCTTTGATGAAACCAGAGAAGACCAGCTAGAAGGAAAAATTTACATACCAACAACTTTCCATAAATCTGGGGGAAGTGATGGCGAAATAGGTGGCTAAGAAGGTGCATAAGATGTCTACAGCACACCTTTAGACATGCTATTAGAGAGAAGAAAAGTAATTTAGTTTTTGATGAAAGTTTAGAAACTCTAAAATGGTCTGCAATGAATATACAAAAGCTAATTCTGGGATAGTGCTATGGCTTAATATCTTGTGAATTATCAGCTGCAAACGAAATGCTTTACAATCCCTAGACAGTCTTGGCTTTCTAGTGATATAAAGCAATCCATTCCTGTCTTAATGTCTCCAAGAGTTCCGTGTCTTGAGTCAGACTGTTTTACAGCTGTATACTTGGTGTTTGGATGCTGCAGGCAAGTATAGTGTTTGGAGATTAAATTCATGTTTTAGGAAAGAAAGAGAAACCTTTGTCTGGCATGTTGTTTTGTGTTTTAAAAATGCAGCTACCCTTTGTAAAGTGCTGATGTGAGAAGCCATCATGTAGTGGGTACGTGTTGGTGCTCACTGTTTTCCTATGAGAAGCCAGGAGGTCAAAGGTGTGTGATAAATGGAGATTATCAGACATTTAGCTGGTTGGCTAATGGTCTACTTCCTGAATGAGCATAACTGAGAGTGGGTTTTTTTCCAGTCTCCTTGATATCACATGATTAAAACTGACCACCAGGCTTTGTGAAACATTGGTCTTGAAATTTCTGTTGTGAAGGATGTTGGCTTCTTCATTACTATAGATTCCTTTTCTATTTCCCTTCTTTTCCCCCAAAAAATTGGGAGCAGCAGCAAATTTTCCTGATCAGGAATCAAGCAATTAGGCAATAATCCAGAATTTTCTTGATCATAAAGATCAAGAAATAGAAAAAGAAGTAAAGAGCTTTTCTTACATAAAGGCTTTTGTTTAGATGCTGAGAAAGGCTAGAACATAGTACACCATTCCTCAGAAACACGGATGCTTTTCCCACTCCTGGCAGTAGTCTAAGGGATGATCTCACCTTATTGTTCCATTTTTGAGTTTCAAAACTGTAGAAGCTGAGATTGGAGATGACCAGATTGAGTGCTTATGGGTAAGAGTAAGAGGGGCAAGTAAGACTGACATCCTGGTAGGAGTATGTTACAGACTGCCCAATCAGGAGGAAGAGGTGGGTCTACTCTTGTTTAAGCAGCTGGAAGTTGCCTCGGGATTGACTTCCCTTGTTCTTTTAGGAGACTTTAATCTCCCAGATATCTGCTGGGAACTTAACACAGCCGAGAGGAGGCAGTCCAGAAGGTTAGAATGTATTGAGGATTGCTTTTTGTCACAGCTGGTGAGTGAGCCTACCAGGGGTGAGGCTCTCCTTGACCTGCTCTTTACAAATAGAGAAGGGCTGGTGGGTGATGTTGTGGTTGGAGGCTGTCTAGGGTGCAGTGACCATGAGATAATCGAGTTCTCCATAAACAATGGAACAAGGAAGGGCATAAACAGGACATCCACGCTGGATTTTTGGTGGGCTGATTTCAGATTATTTAAGGAACTAGTCAGGAGAGTACCCTGGGAAATAGTTCTTAAAAGCAAGGAGGTCCAGGAAGGCTGGATGTACTTCAAGAATGAAATCTTGAAGGCGCAGTTGCAGGCTGTCCCGATGTGCCGTAAGACGAGCCGTAGGGGCAGACAGCCAGCCCGGTCTGGATGAGTAAGGAGCTTCTGAAGGAGCTAAGTGAGAAAAGGAGGGTGTATCACCTTTGGAAGGAAGAGCAGCTCAGCCAGGTTATGTTCAAAGATATCGTTAAGTCGTGTAGGAAGAAAATTAGGGAGGCAAAAACCCAGCTGGAGCTCAAATTGGCCACTTGTGTTAAGGATAATAATAAGTGTTTTTACAAATATATTAATGGTAGAAAGAAGGGCAGCGACAACCTCCACTCCTTATTGAATATTGGGGGAAATACAGTAACTAAAGGTGAGGAAAAGGCTGAGGTGCTTAATGCCTTCTTCACCTCCGTTTTCAATACTAAGGCCAATTGTCCGCTGGACAACTGGTCTCCTGAAGTGGTGGATGGGGTCAGGGTGCAATATAGCCCCCCTGTCATCCAGGAGGAAGAAGTTAGAGACCTGCTGAGCCACTTGGATCCTCATAAGTCTGTGGGGCCAGGTGGGATCCACCCTAGGGTGATGAGAGAGCTGGCGGATGAGCTTGCTAAGCCACTTTCCATCATTTATCAACAGTCCTGCCTCACTGGAGAGGTCCTGGATGACTGGAAGTTGGCCAATGTGACACCCATCCACAAGAAGGGTCGTAGGGACGATCCAGGCAATTACAGACCTGTCAGCCTGACCTTGGTTCCAGGCAAAATTATGGAACGGATAATCCTGGGTGCAATCATGCGGCACCTGCAGAATGACGGAGAGATCAGACCCAGCCAGCAGGGATTTAGGAGAGGCAGGTCCTGCCTGACCAACCTGATCTCCTTTTACGACTGTGTAACTCGCCTGGTGGATGAGAGGAAGGCTGTGGATGTGGTGTACCCGGACTTCAGCAAGGCCTTTGACACTGTCTCTCACAGCAAACACCTGGAGAAGCTGGCAGCCTGTCGCTTGGATGGGAACGCTCTGTGCTGGGTTAGGATTTGGTTGGATGGCCGAGCCCAGAGAGTGATAGTGAATAGAGTCACATCCTGTTGGCGGGCGGTCACTAGTGGTGTCCCCAGGGATCGGTGTTGGGCCCAGTCCTGTTCAGTGTCTTTGTTGATGATCTGGATGAGGGGATCGAGTCCATCATTAGCAAGTTGGCAGATGACACCAAGCTGGGAGGAAGTGTCAATCTGCTGGAGGGTAGGAGGACCCTACAGAGGGACCTTGACAGGCTGGAGAGATGGGCTGACTCCAATGGCATGAGGTTTAACAAGTCCAAATGCCGGGTTCTACACTTTGGACACAACAACCCCATGCAGAGCTACAGGCTGGGGTCAGAGTGGCTGGAGAGCAGTCAGGCGGAAAGGGACTTGGGAGTGCTGGTGGACAGGAAACTCAACATGAGCCAGCAGTGTGCCCAAGTGGCCAAGAAGGCCAATGGTATCCTGGCCTTCATCAGGAAGAGTGTGGCCAGCAGGACTGGAGAGGTCATCATCCCCTTATACTCGGCACTGGTCAGGCCGCACCTTGAGTGCTGTGTCCAGTTCTGGGCCCCTCAGTTTGAGAAAGATGTCGAGATGCTGGAGTGCATCCAGAGGAGGGCGATGAGGATGGTGAGAGGGCTTGAGCACAAGCCCTGTGAAGAGCGACTGAGGGAGCTGGGGTTGTTTAGCCTGGAGAAGAGGAGGCTCAGGGGAGACCTTATTGCTCTCTACAACTACCTAAAAGGAGGTTGTAGTCAGGCAGGGGTTGGACTCTTCTCTCAGGCGACCGGCAACAGAACAAGAGGACACGGTCTCAAGCTTCATCAAGGGAAGTGTAGGCTTGACATTAGGAAAAAATTCTTTACTGGATTGTTCATTGTAATGCACTGCCCGGGGAGGTGGTGGAGTCACCATCCCTGGAGGTGTTTAAAGAGAGATTGGATGAGGCACTTAGTGCCATGGTCTAGATGATGAGTAGGTGTTGGTGTTGGGTCATAGGCTGGACTCGATGATCTCAAAGGTCTTTTCCAGCCATGTGATACTGTGATACTGTGATACTTAAATGCTTGCTTCCCTTTTTCCTCATTCTTAAGGTGTTCCCCATATCCAGTGACTTACAGCTAAAAAGTTGAGATGCCACATAATTTGAAAAGAAGAGAGCGATCTACTCTTAATTTCGAAACCTTCCTGCAGGAACTGCAGGAGTCTGCAGGAACACATGAAGTAATTTATTGGAAAACACTGTATACACAGCGAGAGGGGGAAAAGTATTCTCAGACATGACAGGATTTGCTTTATGCTTTGATCTTTGGTGTCATAATCTTTAGGAACTAGCACACAAGTCAAAATGCTAGCTAGTCTCTTCTAGTGATCTGGATTCTCATAAAGATGAGCACATAATGATAATTTTGCTTTTACTCAGATTGGTAGTTTTTCTGCCCCATTGTTTCCTACGGTCCCTCACTTCCTCATTGAGCTGCTGCAGCTAAAACTTTTCTCATCATAAGCCACTTTAACAACTCTCTCCTTCTGATGTTTGTGATGATTGAAAAATATGATAGGCAGATGTCACCTTACAACAGAAGAAGCTCCCCTGTGAGCTATCCTCTATAGCTATAAACAAGCAGTGATGGTTTCTTCCCCAGAGTTTATAGCTAGGTGAGGCAGACTAAAGGAAGAAGTGGTAATGTTTTTCCCACTAACGAATCTGGAACTACAAGAATGAGGATTTGCAAGTTTTACACAGTGGAGATAAGTAGCAGACCTCAAAACTGAACCCAGATCTCCTGACATCCAGCCCTATTTATAACTATTTGGGCACCTCCACTGTTTCTTTGTAATTGCCAACACAGGGGTGCAAATCCAAGCAAACAGTGCTGAGTACTTTTAGCTCCCACCAGAGTAAATAGGACTCAGAAGTGCTCAGCTCCATGCTGCCCTCAGCAGGAAGGTGGCACTGGACCTGCTCCAGGCCAGTGCTGGTTCAACCTCTACCACCCTCAGGCTCTGCTACCTGCCTGCGCCAACTGCCTTCTTCTATTTGTCATATGTCTCTAATCCACCAAACACACGTGGGAGTATCTGAATTAAAAATAGAAACCCAGAAAAAATTGCTGTGCAGTCGGAGAGCTGATTTGTAGCTGAATTATTCATCCCCACATATCCCTCTCATCCCAGGATGATAGTACCAGGGTTATGCAGGTGCAGCCTGGCCCAGAGACTCACAATGCCAAAGAGAGACAACAGCCTTGCAGCAGTCTGTCCCCTTGGTAACTTGTCAGCAAGCTGAATTCCCTCTGGTCAGCTCTTTTGTCTTTTTATATCAAATGTCACATGAAAACACCTTTAAAACACCACCCCACTCCCCTCTACGCCGCCTGCCTCACCCAATAACCAGACCAACACAACTCAACTCTTGCAAACCCAAACAACTGGATTAGTCTAACCTTTTAAAAGGTTATTGGAACATCCTGATTCATTAACACCAATCCTTAGTAGAGAAACACATGAAAAAAACTGTTCATATGCTTTTATTGGCCAGTCCTGAGCTGGGGTGCTTTGGTGGGTTGCCAGCATGTGAAATTGCAATTGCAAGAGACCCTGGGCGATTTTCCTCATGTATCTGCAGGGGTGGCCCTTGGTTTTAATCAGCGCTCTGGTAGCTGTGATTGCAGTGAGCATTACAAAAATTGCTGGCAGTTAATTGTCACTTTTTCACAAGGAATTTTTGTAAATAACATTTTAGTTCCCACAGAGAATCTTTCAATTACCAGAGCAACCATAAAAACCTCAGAAGTCAGAACATCCTGAGACATGAAAGAAGGACAAAAACCCCTCCAGACTTAACTTCAAAGTAGTCTTCATGGTTCTTGGCTCACATCCTGGTTCCCTCAACTGGTGCGGTATATTTGGCATGGCTTCCCTCACTGTCTGGGTCCTGGGATGGAACCTCACAAGACCCCACTCAAGCATCCTCCCCAGGGATCCAGCTCTCCTGTGAAACTCACAGGTCTGAATGATATAATAAGAAAAAAACCCTAGGTTTCTGGTAGTGTCTTTTTGCTTCTGGAAGACAAAACCTCCCAGTGAGATGCTGCACAAAACACAGCTCAGCCCCAAACTCCCCTGGGCAATGAGGGATTGTTTCCATTTCTGCATGCTTCTCTCCATTGCCTCTTCTCTCTGTAGGACCCTGGCCCCATTTTTTTTTCCTATGGTTTCTGTAGGAGCCCTACGTGAGCGTCACATTCCCTGTCTCATTCCTGCAACCTGGTTTCACATGCCACCAACTCGTTGACAATCCAGCTGTGGTTGTCTTGGAGGTGTGCTGGCATATTGGCAAACTAATCTTCCCCTACAAAATTGCAATTGCTTCATTCGGAATTACAGCAAATTGTAGTCCTCGGAAACACACAATGGAGATGTGAGTCCATGGGAAGGACAGTCCCACAGACAGCCATGGCTACAGTAGCACACTCCCTTCTTCCATGGTCCAGCACATCTTTCCAGCTCTGCCTACGACGATGCACCAGTGGAGCAGGAGATCCAGTTTGGCTTTGGATGTTGGCCAAAGAGACCAAGGGACTGAAGTGACCAAGAAAAAAGGGAAGGAAGATACTCAACAGCCATAAACTGGGGATCATCCAAGGAAGCACTTGATATTTCAATAGAAATTCTACAATGCCTCTCAAGTTTCTGATCTACTTCTGTCTTAAATTTCTGATCTACTTCTGTAGCTTGGGGATATGGCAGACTGTGCCAGACATCAGTCTGAGTGCTTGTCTCTGGGCTTTGGCACTGCTTTCTTCTGCTGGTTGGCACTCGGCAGCATTATCCCTTCAATGCCAGGGCCTGTTTCTTCCCAATGGGAGCTGCTGAGAGCACAGAATCATAGAATCATACAATCATAAGGTTGGAAGAGACCTCTGAGATCACCGAGTCCAACCGTGCCTGTCTCCCTACTAAACCATGTCCCTAAGAAACTCATCCACCTGTTTTTTAAACACCTCCAGGGATGGTGACTCCACCACCTCCCTGGGCAGCTGTTCCAGCACCTGACCACCCTTTCAGTGAAGAAATTCTTCCTAATGTCCAGTCTAAATCTCCCCTGGCACAACTTGCGGCCATTTCCTCTCGTCCTATCATTGTCACTTGTGAGAAGAGCCCAGCACCCACCCCGTCACAGCCTCCTTTCAGGCAGCTGTAGACAGTGATGAGGTCTCCCCTCAGCCTCCTCTTCTCTAAGCTAAACAACCCTAATTCCCTCAGTCTCACTTTATAAGGCTTATTCTCCAGCCCCCTCACCAGCCTCGTTGCCCTTCTCTGGACGCGCTCCAGCCCCTCAAGGTCCTTGTAGTGAGGGGCCCAAAACTGAACCCAGCACTCGAGGTGTGGCCTCACCAGTGCTGAGTACAGGGGCACAATCACCTCCCTGCTCCTGCTGGCCATGCTGTGTCTGACACAGGCCAAGATGCCACTGGCCCCCTTGGCCACCTGGGCCACTGCTGGCTCGTGTTCAGTCACTGTCAACCAACACCCCCAGGTCCTTCTCTGCCAGGCAGCTCTCCAGCCACTCTTCCCCAAGCCTGTAACGCTGCATGGGGTTGTTGTGACCTAAATGGAGGACTCAGCACTTGGCCTTGTTAAACCTCATCCCATTGGTCTCAAGCCCATCAATTCAGCCTGTCCAGATTCCTCTGCAGAGCCTCCCTTCCTTCAAGCAGATCCACACTTGCACCCAGCTTGGAGTCATCTGCAAACTTGCTGAGGGTGCACTCGATGCCTTCATTGAGATCATCGATAAAGATGTTGAACAGGACTGGACCAAGTACTGAACCCTGGGGAACACCGCTTGTGACCGGTTTCCAACTGGATTTAATTCAGTTTACCACAACCCTTTGGGCCCGGCTATCCAGCCAGTTTTTAACCCAGAAGAGGGTGTGCCTGTCCACGCCAGTGGCAGCCAGTTTCTCCAGCAGGATACTGTGAGAAGCGGTGTCAAAAGCTTTACTGAAGTCCAGGTACACCACATCCACAGCCTTTCCCTCGTCCATTAAATGGGTAACCTTGCCATAGAAGGAGATCAGATTGGTCTGGCAGGACCTGCCTTTGGTGAACCCATGTTGACTGGGTCTGATCACCCGCTTGTCCCATGCATGCTGTATGATAGCACTCAAGATGATCTGCTCCATGACCTTCCCCAGTACCAAGGTCAGACTGACAGGCCTGTAGTTCCCCGGATCCTCCCTCCAAACCTTCTTGTAAATGGGCGTAACATTTGCCAGTCTTCAGTCAAGCGGCACTGCCCCAGTCAGCCAGGACTGCTGGGAGATGAGGGAAAGGGGTTTTGTCAAGGACCTCTGCCAGTTCCCTTAATACCCTCGGAGCAGGTCTGCTACTCATACACAACCCAAACATCCTTCACTTGGACATAAATGCTCAGGCTCAGGCATTTCCAGACCACATCCTGAAAGAAGCCCTCCAGTTTTCACTGCTCTCTCTTGCTTTTGCTGGGTTTTGGATCACCTTGTCTTTAGCTGATACATCTCAGCTGGGAGGCAGCTGTTCACTAACCACTGAAATGGGGCCAATTTCTCCAAAAAAGGGCCATTCAGTGACAGCCCTGCTACTTTCTGTATTCATGCATATCCTCCACACACTTCATATTTGCAGCTACACATTAGCTTCATTTGAAGATTTGCTGAGCAGTAAAAGATAAAATAGGTTGGAGAGAGGAGAAGAGAGCCAGGGAATGTTATTTGCGTGATGTCAAAAGAGCACCAGATTTTACTGACGAAATGCTGAAGGGCAAGGTGAGAAAATGGAGATTTTTTAGCACTGATCATAGTTCCTCCCTGGCTGGACTCACAAAACAGCAAGGACTAGGGAAAAGAGAGAATTTTGAGTGACATTCGGCTGTATATTTAAGTATGAATCATTCTCCATCTATTGCAAATCCTCTCTTTTTTTTTTAAATGTAGCTGAATTTTTCATGAAGGAATATATGAACTTTGCCTACAAGAGATGTCATCTTGCAGGGCTTTTTTTTTTTTTAATATCTGATTGCAGCCCCAGTATAATAGGCAATATTGGGCTTTCATCTTTCACCACTACTAGCTATGAAATCCAGAGCAGATGATCATTATCGTGCGTCACTTAAGAGAGGTACAGCACTCAGTGAGAGAGTACAGACCAAGAATTAATTGTTGAAGAAATTCAGAAATAATCCATCAAAGAACACATTTGAGATTATTGTAGTCTGTCCAGACTCCAAAGAGCCAGAGCGTATTGCAGATAGTTGAGGCAAAATGTTCCCCCAAGACTTCCCTGAAGGGATGCAGGGAGAATTTGCTGGGAATGCAGCGGGCAGTGGGAACGTGGTTGAGGTCTGCAAGGCAATGTCTGGCAATGCACTGCAACGGGAGTATGGAGGGTGGCGTCGGACAGTGGCAGCTTCCAGCTCCAGGCTTAATTTTCAATAGGAAAAGGAGCTACTCATTGAGCTGAAAATAGTTGAGGTGGCTGGTGGAAGGGGGAGCAAGAGCTGGCCAGAGTGCAGGTTGCCGGAGGCACCTTTTAGCAGGCTGCTGAGGAGCAGGCTTCAGTTTTAACAGCCTGCCAGTACGGGCTGAACCACCTGAAAAGTGCGGTGGACTATGGGACAGGCGTGCTCAGAGACACATGGAGAAGTGCTGAAGAGGTCATGCTCTGTGGCACCATCCTCAGCCAGCGCGTAGCAGCTGCGGCTGAAACAGAGCCCTTCCGTAGCTCCCTGCATGATTGCCCTGCTGAGCTTTCCCTCAAAACATTTAAATCTCTCCTGAGCAACTGTCTTGGTGGCAAAGCCTAACCTCTGCCATGCTTTCTGGATGCTGGGAGTTCTTTGTTGCTATTATTATTCGCCCTGCCCTTTACGCAATGCCAATGCTGCTGCTGATTTATCGGCTGTATTTCAGGGCTTATTTTCAAGACCCCAGTTTTCCATGAGAATATTTCTTACTGATTTACATGGGCTGTAGCGGAGCAGGCCATTAGTGACAGACATGGCCACACAACTGCCTCACCCTGCATGCTGCATAGTGAGCTCTGTTGTAAAATAGTTGTGAAAGAGCTGCCCCAGAGCTATAGGTTTGGAGGGAAGAACAGGCCAAATCAGTGCAGAATGTTCCTCTCTTCACTTTAATCGTAGGGACCAAGCGGCCAAGATTTCTTACCATTTTCTTTGACTAGATCATCACTTTGTAAAGAAAATCTTTTTGAAAACTGATCATCATTTTCTTCTGCTAATTTCCCACAAATTTCTCCCAACACTCTCCCATACTGCAACACGCGTATGCTCTCCAGATTATGCTCTTCACCTAAGTTCCTGTTGCTTCCGTGCCTTTAATAGCTTGGGCAAGTCAAAAAAACCAACCCAGACAAAAACTATCTGAAATCAGACTAATCTAAAAGCTCAGATTGTGCCATCTCATGCTCATACCCAACAAAAAGTGCCCTTGAAGCCCATTCATCGGTGGAATTTGCTGGAGGATGCTGTGCTTGGAGCAGAGCACAGGTAATGCACCAGGACAGTGACTCGTGGCTGGCTCCACAGTACCTCTGCTCAGCAGACTCCCCTCTGCTTTGCTCCGAGTCCTGGTGTGAAAACTTTTCCCTTCTTGTTTACTAGATTGGCTCTAGCAGGTGCATATGGATAAGAACAACAAATTAGAAGATGGAAATTGATTCAGTCTGTATTTGTCCTGCTCTCAGAAAGCAGAGGAGTGCTTCACATGAGCTAAGATTACAAGATTTTTTTTTCCCATGGACTTTGCGAAGTATAAGACTCCAGAAATGCCCCACTGACTGCTGACCAAGGGTGGGTAACAGACCCTGAGCTCTTGTAAATGGGACAGACAGATGTAGGGCATGGGAAGATGTTTTCTGTATGAGTAGTGATTATTTCTCTGATCTGGAAGTCAAGCTGCCGGATGTTTCTGGTGTCGTAATTGTTTCTGGTGCTGTAATTTTTAGCGACAAGTTTGGCCCTGTCTTAAAACCAAACAGAATCTTTAAAAAACCTTCCAAGTTGCTTCCCTCAGACAAACCAGAAACGAAGGACTTCTGCAAATGAAGATTTCATTTGTCACACAGAGACTTAGCGACTAAATATGACAGAAGAAGTGAGGATTTAAATGGTGAACTATTTACTGTTTATTGTTATCACAAACGATAACTAGTTGACCTTTTTATTGCCTTTCTAAGAGGTTTCTGCCTTACTCCTGCCCCCCACCTCCTGGCCACAGGTCTCTGTCCTTTCATTTGTGCCAGAGACTGAATCAGCAATCTTTTTATGTCCCATCTCGAACAGAGTGGACAAAAATTTCCTCCCCTCATGGGTTTGTGGGAAAAGATGATAACTGGCAGTAGCTGTCTGTGCCTAATGCGTAACCATCTAAGCAGCATTTACAAAGGTAATGGCCCTGTCTGGAGGTAAAGCAGAGGTGCAGCTAGGAGTGAAAAAAGTCCTGTCACTAGAGCAAGTTTATTAAAAAGTTGGTGTCAAATTAATTATCTCTTGGTGGCACAAAAGACCTGGTGCTAAGAGAGAGACACAAAAGAGCTGTCATATGTTAATTTACGGATTATAAACTCTGATCCACTCCCTTGGTCAGCGGTTACAAAAGGAAGTCTGTTGTGCTATTCAGAGGATGTATGGAAGCTTCGATACCTGCTGAGGCTGGTCCTATGGGGTAAGGAGAAGGTCCGATCCTGCCCCTTAATCTGACCTATGCTAGCTTTCCCTTCCCCTCTCAGTAGCTTAAATGTCCATGCTGTTTCCCTGCGCCTTGCTATTGCAGCTCCTCTCCTCCATGTAAACAAAAAGAAGGTTCATACCCCCTCAGAGCCAGGACCATCAGCTGGAAGCCCTCAGATCCTTCTGAAGCATGGTCCCAACTATGGTCCCAGCAAGTGTTCCTGGCACTGTTGTGGGACAGAGGTTCAGAACCTGCATTTAGACTGGGAGAAGATTAGTACCCATCTCCATGCCCATGGCATTTGCCTTGCAGAATAGTCACAGATGCGGATTATTTTCTGCTACTAGCTAGAAGAATAGTTTAAAAGCTACGTATCACTCTCCCATTTCACTTTTAAGAGAACAGTGCTTATTTTTAGAATAAATTACTCACAAACAGTAGGTTTTTCTGGTCATATCCGCTGATAGAAATGGCTGTATTGCAGATGGCAGCATGTCTAATACTCATGAGACAAATTTCCTGGAACTGAACAGAAAACAAAGTTTGAATATCACAGCATCATTTAAGTAACTGTGCCTGTTTAGTAGAAAATCTGTCAGCAATACAAAACAATTATTTTAAAAAGTGGTGCCTTGGACATCCATCTTAAATTGCACATAAACAGCTCGTCTTTCTCAAGCTAGCTCTGGCTGCAGAAGGAAAACAGAGTAATGAAAACATTGGTTTCAAAGGGGAATTAATGAACAAGTTGTTTGCTGATCGTGGAGATGTGGCTTCACTGACGCAGCTAGATGTCTTCTGGTTTCTTTTCCTTCTTGAACCACTATAGCAATGAAACAAAATGAAAGCTATTACGTTTAGGGGGAATTACTAGCTTAGGACTAGCTTGCCAGCCAGCAGGAAAAGAACAGGGTCTTGAAGGGCCTCCTGTCAACTTTCTCCTCGTTCGAGCTGAGTGGGTCAGCAACTAGCTTTCAAAGAGGGGCAGCCAAACAAACAGAGGGAAACACTATAGTTCTAGTAGAACATGCTTACTAGTGAGAGGCAATGCCTCACGTACGAAAGCCTTTCAGATTAGCTTTTGCTGTGTAAGGATACTGTGGAATAAAATATATTCTACAAACAGATTAAGGAAAAAATGTAGCAGAGAAATAAAACGGAACTTTTGGCTGTCCTGAGAGATCAGGGCTATAGTGCTGATATAAAAGGCTTTCATATTTACCTTTTAATATTTCTTGATAACTATTTCTTGATAACTATGAACTTGTGAAGAGTAAGTACCAAGAATACTGAAGCATAACCAGCGCATTAGGTCAGGTGGTGCATTTAAAAGGGATCTGCTTTTCAGTGGAAGGTATATGGGGGGGTTTACCAGTACAATAAGAACAGAAAAAAGGTTTAACTATGTCTGAGGCAGGTATTTGTCATACCTCTGAAAAGATTCAATCCTACAGCTGTTCTAGAACATAATACAGGCTCATGGAGTAAAAGCTTCACTTCTTTTCCTGTGTCCATTTCAGCAAGTTGGGCATCTGCCTTTTTAATCCCACCTTCGTACAGTGGAAGGGGCCTGAGACCTTTCTTCCTTAGTTGTTCTGCTCTGTGTCCTTTTTTGCTGGGAAAGCAAAATAGGATACCACAGGTGAGCAGAACTGCTCCCAGTATGTGTATGATAACTATTAAAAACTTTTGGCAGCACAGTCTGCTGGCAGAGAAAATAAAACTAATATATTGATGCAAATAAGTGTATTCAGCAAAGAAAATACATGAGCCAAAGACTCTTGTCTTTTTTAGGTCTAGTGTAGGTGGGTGGAAGGTTCCTCTATTCCTACAACAGAGCAGAAAGATTAATGACTCTGGAAGAGAAGGGAGGGAGGATGGACCAAACATGGTGGATGAATCACTGGAGCAAGGCCCTGAAGAAAACCAGACATTTCAGAGCTACGCTATCAGGAATGCCCTGGTGCCCTGCTTGTGTGTGGGATAGAAGCTTGCTATCATTTCTTTTACCTGGTTTGATAAAGGAAGTTTTTTTACAACTTTGAAAAATTATTTATATTGTGACTTACGAAACAACAGCTGAGGTCACGTGGAATATGTAGGAATTGTACGAAGCTGAAGTTATTGCACCTTTCTATCAAAAATAATTTCAACATCCTTCATACCATTTGAGTTATGTCCTCTGTCACTACAGTGAATTGAAAACGTTTGTAGATGTCTCCCTGTGTACATCTGTGTATACACTTGTTTACATAAAAGAACCACCTTCAGATGAACTGCTGGTGTTCATTGGATGTTGGCTCAGACTAGAAGGCTGGTGAATCTAAGTCAGGAGAAGAATCCACAATTTTTAAGCATGAATCTCTCTTCTTGATGTTTCCTATCACCAGGATATCTCACATTTTAACATACTGTCTTCTTTGTGGAGTGAAGGCCAGGCAAGGGGACACATGAGGATGATCCCTCTGTGCCTAAGCAAACCGCAGCTTGCGATCAGGAACACAAAGGATGCCTGGTCTTTGTTTGGCACACCGGCATTTCTGGAAAAGAAATATGAAGTCAACAAACCACTAGTCTGAAGGCACACTGTCAGCTTACGCTTTTAGTACTACTCCAGTCACTTCAAAAGAAAATAGTCCATTCAAGGCTTCTATATTGAATATACGGAAAAGGATCTCTTCTGACCAATACAATTCGTCATCATCAGAAAGAACAGGTATTATTAAGTCTTATCTGAATACAAGCACCGACTATGAAGCTCTTTATAAAACTCCTCTTTGTGACAAAAGAAGCAAATAAATAACCTCTTTGCAGTCTCTCATATCACACTTGCTCTATACTTCCCCTCTCTCTCTTTCCCAGGCGTTCAGTCATCCTCCAGAGGGTTGGGTTTACTCAGCGTTGCCTCCTCTGACCCACACGGAAGTACATGGTGGGCAAGTTTTTGGGAGAAATTCCTCACTTTTAGTAAAAGTTAGCAAAAAAAACCTTTTCATAGTTAACTCCGAATTTCAGGGAAGACAGAAATATTTTTTCTTTCACCTGCATGGAGCCCTTCCCTGACTGATAGGGGTAGAACTTCCACACATAATATTAATAGATCTATTTCCATGCTCTTGCAGTCATTTGAAATTAAAGTCCTCCCTTTGCTTTCCCGCAAGGCAGAAATACACCAGTGGGCTGCTGTGTGTTGAGAATATTTTCTTTGCTGGAGCAGGTCTAGATAGAGGCAGAGCAGACTGCCTTCCCACAGCCTCACCTCCACAGCCTCTGCCAAGGCTCAGCTATGGTGGGAAGAGCTGCTCTTAGTCTACTCTGCCGAGAAACCTTATGCTCCCCCTTCAGATTTGTGATGGAGATGGTGACCTCAAAGCAGAGTGCCTGAGTGTCTCATTGCTCTTATATAAATGAGATATTACAAGTCACTCTTTCCAGAGGAAAAGCAGCTCAGCTAGTCCACAGGTTACCTTACTACGCATTAATCACCCATGCTTAAATTCCCCTGGCAATTTGCATCACCGTGTGACGGTCTCTGGAAATAAAACCTTTAGTGTCAATGCAGCCACCAACAATGTCTCTGGTGAGTGAATACGAGTGTTTAGCAAGAGGAGCGAGTGCAGAGTTTTTCCATGACTCTCAAACCCCAACTGCTACTGTGAAAATTAAATGGGCAGCAAAAAAGACCCATGACTAATGCCACACATAGTTGCCATAAGGATAACAGCTGGCATTTGAGTCTCATTGGCCAGTTAAGGGTAGCAGCCATGATGCCACAGAGGTCGCCATACCAGGCCTGGGATTTGGAAGTGAGATTAGAGGCAGCTGTTCCTTTATTACTGTAAAGATGAAAGCTCAGGGTATAAAAATAAAATGCAACTGACTGATTGTCGCTTTCCTTGGAGGCCATAGCCACCTTCAGCAGCAGCTCTTGCCTCAAGCAGCAGTGGTGCCATTCTGGCATGCCCATGCTGCCGTTGTGGAGGGCACTTGAGAGCACATCCCTCAGCCCTGTGCGGTGGCTGCTGGTGCCTTCAGGGGGACCTCCCATTTGTCACTGCTTTCCAGCTCCCTGGAGGGATGTGCGCTGCAGGGATACAGCTGCCCCTACAAAAAGGCTTTGTTTGGAAGAGCTTTACTATTAAATAAACAGTCATGAATGTTGTTTGGAGCTGGCAGGAAGGACACTTGATGTTTTAATTTCACAGCATCATTTTTCTGTAGTGAATAACATCCATGTAATCTGCAGACTGGGGAGAAGCATCTTTCACCTTGCATCCAGCCTCTCTGACGGAGGAGAACAGAGGCTGAACTGCTCCGTGCCCGAGGTGATCTCACCCGAGTTCTCAGCACTTGGGGACAGCTACCATGGAAATGCTGAATTTTGTGCCGTGTGAGCCAAGGCAGAGACAGCTTTTTCTGCAAAAGGAACAATGTAACTAACTGTCACAGTGCAAAGCAAAGCAAACTATTAAAACCCAGCAGATTCTAGTATGTTTTCATCCAAGTAAGTTGTTTTCTTTAGAGCACAATAAATCATAAAGGCTGTCTCTGTGCAAGGAGATGAGAATAGAATACAAAACTTGGGAGAAAAATTTTAAAATTTTAATCCCAGGAAAGAGTATTCTTAAACACTGGTTACAATTTCTGCAATATTTTATTAAACATTTATTAACATGTCATCCATTTAGAAAAATCAGATTATTCAAACCAACATAGCTTAAAAATCTATCTTTGATGAAAAATGTTTTCCCTCTGTGAATATATCAGATTTTCATCATCAAGTTGCATAGTGAAGCAGTAATTGTTGGCGCTCAAAGTTTGAGATGTTGAGTTACATGTACCCTCTCAATTCTATCCCTTATCATCATACTTTTTTCATCAGTAGATACCACTGTTAATCATATGAAACAGTACACTGATATAATGCATTCTTCAAATGTGTATATGAAGCTAGAAAGATGATGAATATCTAAAAGGAATCATCTTCGGAAAGCAATCAAAGACTTCATTCCCAAAGTGATTGCATCAGAAAGTTACAAGCCCCTCAATACCATGGACACCTTCCTAAACTACCAATGTCTGATTTGTTTCATATACAATCTGATTATCTGCCTTGATAATGTATCACCACTACTCATAAGTCATAAATATTTCACTGTGTAACCGGGCAGTGCTGTTTTTTCAGACAACTCAATAAATGATTGCCAGATTTCTAGGTAATTGATTTCTTTTAGCTGGCACTTAAGTAATTTATTAAAACAAAAATGGCAGAACTGTGTCAGGTAATTAAAAGAATGATACTTAAATCCTCATTTTGTTTCCATTCTTGTGCTGGTCTTCATTTACTTCACTATTTCTGAAAAGTCATCAAATCTTAAGTTCCCAGTTTTAATGATATGCAAACTGACATGGCTGAAGTTATGTATTTGATCATTCTGCAAAGCTCTGGAGCTCTCTGCTCTGCTTTTATTGGACAGCCATGCAAAAAACTCGAGTGCTTTCTATAAAATACTGGAAAGCCTTGTGGAGTGTGTTTTAATCTCTTGTTATTCTCTGGTCTGAACATCTGAAGAAGCTGGGAATCAAGCAGAAAACAAAATGAAAATGTCAAGAGTGAGGAATCTCAGTCACTTAATTCTTCATAGATTCTTTCTTGCTTGTAAATTAGATTCAGCAGAGTGTCTCAGTACGTAAAATATACATGAAATAAAAGTCCGCTAATGAGATCAACAATTGTAATCATCTTAATTTACTTATTGCTTTCAACTAGTTCGAAAATTCCAGGTGGAAGAACAGGGCCGTTGCTAGAGGACCAGCAGATCTGCTGCACTCTTTGGCCACAACACTAACTGCATTATGTGCCAAAGAGGTATCATACCAAGAAGCAAGGGATCAAAAAGTGTGTTCCGTTACTTTGGTCCCTGCTCAATTCAATGACCTCGCGCAGTTTAAAACAGAGTGAAAATCTATTTGTTTGTATGCACAGCAAATGCAAAAAAAAGTACCGTAAACCAGCGGAACTCCCCAGGTTTGATTACCACTTGCATATTTATGCAAAACATCCTGATGACTCTGTGGAAGTGCCACAAAGCAGAAAGGTTTCCTACAGTTCATCTTGGAGGGCGAGGGGAATTCTTGTCTGATTACTCTGAATAAGTGAAGGTACCAAGGCACTTGCTGGTAGTGAGGCATATTATCTTTCCCACTGGACTGTGCCTGCCCTAATGAGTGCCTGCTTGCTGTCTGTCTGCAGAACATGGTCTTCCCTTTCCTAAACAGCACGTTTAACACCGGTACTCATCCAGAGTCTGGGGAACATCAGCTGTACGCTCTGCCTCGGTTCCTTTTCTGCCAGGTAGACCGGTATATGTGATTAAGACAGTGCCTCTTAAAATAGCGTGCTGGAGACGGTGCTGATCAGCAGTCCCCACCTGCTATCTAATCGCTGCAGGAGCCCAGCCCAGCACAAGCCCGGGACCTGTGCTCTGCTCTGATTAGAAATTCACGCAGGGGGCGTAGTGTTGGGTCGAAGGATAGCGAGAGGCAGGGATACAGAAAAAGATCAAATCAGACAGGCAAACAGGGAGAGAACAACCAGTAGATATAGTCAGTAGTGCCAGGGATGAAGGCAGTAGCTCCCAGAGGATGGACAGGAAACAGAGGGTTTGATTTCTCCATTATGAGCGCTGCTTGCACCACCTACTGCTGCAGTGCAATGCTCCAGCCGGCGCCAATGTGCCCAGCAGCCGCTGAAGAAAAAGATCAGGAGATGACAAAAGCAGCCAGTTCAGAGATGACAGCACATCCCTCGACCCAAGAGAGCACCTCCAAGCTCCTGGCATTCAGGAAGAAAGAGATAGGTCAGGCTTGGGGAAGAAACCAGGAAAAATGACAAATATATCTGTGGAGACACAGTGGGAGTCAAATCTGGACACACAGCCATGGACAGTCACCTGTCTTTATGCCTTCCCATATAGGCGGACCTGGAAAGCCTTCAAACACACCACACCTTGAGTGTGCATTCCCTCTGGGCTCTGGAATCAGGACACACACTCCTTGTAGGCTTTGTTCAGCTCAGGTTTAGGGCTGACGGCTCTCAAGACCAGAATTGCTAGAACTCCCCAAACTCCATGATGTCCTACTCATCCACCCCTACTCATCACAGCACACTCAGAACATCTTTTTGAGAAGCTTTTCTCACCTGCTTTGTCAAAGATGTGTGTCACACATTGACATAACTAGGCTCTCACTAATAAATATTCGTTCAGCACATAGTTAAGCATTGAAAGGGGCATAAATCCTAGCTTCAGTACATTTCTGATATACAATATTTGGATTTTTGTATTCTTGAAAGGCATAATCACAACCCCCCATTATCTCTCTGCTGAGTAAGCTATCATCTTTGTTCAGATGCAGGCAGTGGAGTAGCCAATGATGATGTCTGTGTTTCAATGGAGTTAGCCCTTGAATTGGTGTCTAGCAGATGAAAAAGGCCTTAGCAGCTGTAAGTTCTCCCCTAAAAGCACAGTTTGATAAGCCCTGGCCGATTTTGCTTTATTATAGTGTTCTGCAAGAGTGAAATTAAGCTGCGCAAGCATGATGGAGCAGGGAAGTTCTGCCTCACTGGAGAACTCCCCCACGCACGGGTTCTTGTAGAATGGAGAGAAAACTCTTTTAAGAGATGAAATATGAAACTGAAGCATGACATCACCAGAAGTATCTCGCTTGCTCGCATAAGCCAGGAGCAGGTTACGGTTACCTAGCAACTCCTGCAAGCAGCTCACTTCAGCGGCAAAGTGTTCGGGTTTAAGTGGCAGACGCTTACATGGCTCTAAAGCCCCGCTCTGTTCATTTCTCAGTGGCAGAAATAAGAAAAAACTTGGGAATATTATTACAGACCTCCACTACAGCCTCCAGAACTAAACTCTTTGGGGGCCCATCCTGTTGTGGTACTGCATGGTAGCTGACAGGCTTTTCTCACAGTGTCACGGTATCATAAGGTTGGAAAAGACCTCTGAGATCATCGAGTCCAACCTATGGCCCAACACCTACACCTCCAACAGAGTCTTCTCTGAAAGGCAAGCTACAACACGCTGGTGAGACAAACAAGTAAGCAACAGAGGGCAGTGAGCGTCCCATAGACACGCAAGGGTTGCTTTTAGATAACACTGGATGTCGATGTCCATAAATTTCCCTCTGCAGCTCTGTATTGATCCCAATTGCCTGTGTTTAGCTAATGCACACGTTCTAGGAAGGCAGCTGGTTTTAACTGGAAGGCACCATGCCTGGGGGATTCGACTGTCTCCTGCTTTCTACAGCAGGGTGTCTGTGAGCTTCCCTGGGAGCAGCTGCACAGTCCCCAGGGAAAACAGTACAAAAAAGCCTAAATACTGGCATAACCACTCCATACACTTCAAAGTCATCAGCACTAACTTGGTCAAATGAATTATATATTTACTTGTTTTCACATTTGCAAGGGACAACTGCAACTCTACTTGCTTTTTCCAACGCATTTTGCCCTATCCTGAACTATTCACGCAGTCAGGATTTCACCCAGATTTGCCACATACATTGTCATCCACAGAGACATGAGACACCTTCCATTTCTACATCTTGGTGTCCAAACTTTCTCATTTATTGGGCAGCTAAGAGATAGCCAAAGTCTGCAGCAGATAAGGGTGAACTGACAGCAGTCTCTACTGAGTAGCTGGGGAAAAGCAAATTGTGTGAGCGTGATGTGATGCAATATATGATATTATTTATAATCTTATCAGGATTTTCATGTCTTTGATTACTTCCTATTCAGATTGTCATAGATTTATTTCTACATGACAGTCACAGCTTCTATTTAATATTAAGGTGCTTTTCATTTTTCCTGTTGAAGCATTGCAGTTCTAGGGAATTCATCTATCACTTAGGTGTCTAGCCCTTTTGATGGACTGTTCTCGGTCAATTCTTTCATTAAAAAAGAGGTGAGCTGTGATGTTCCTTCTCTCAGTATTTTCATCACATCCTCCTCTCCTCTGAGCCTATCCTCTGTTACAGGATATTGCAGTCTTGATTAAGGTAGGGCCCGTGGCGGGGTGATAAATACAGATGTAGATAAACTCTCCAGAGTAGGGCAGAGCAGTCCAAAAGAGGAGCCCTGTGTGTGTTGGTCCAGGCCCATTGGGGGCACCCACTGACACTGCTTCTGCTTGCCCCCATGTCTCTGGGTGTACACGGGTGTCCCTCCCTGTAAGAGGAGGGGTTTTTTTGTTTCACAGTAGTACCTGTATGATGACAGGTGAATGAGTTTGGAGTCAGGCAAAAGAGGTGGATGATGAGGAAGGAAACTATCCCCTGACCATAAAACGCAGTAGATCTGGTTTGTATTGCACCACAGCTGGCTCACAGCTGCATTGCTGCTATTTTGATGCCTTTCTTTGGGGGGACGAGAAAAGGGGGGGAGGATTTACTCTGTACCTACAGACGTTAGTCCTCTGTCTACTGCATTGGCATTAGTGTATCTGAAAAAGCACAGGTTACACAGGTTTATATGAACAGTCCGAGGCCCGGGAGCAAGGTGAGCTACTCCTGAACACACCGGCTAACGTTTACCAGTTTTTTTATTGTGAGTAGCTTCATAGGTGAAAATGCAGGAACTGCTGTCAAGGAGCAGGTGAACGGTCTGTCCATTACCATGTCACGGAATCTTCCATTCCCCAAGACTGTAGAGGAAGATTATGAAAAAACAAATAGTAAACAAACATGAGATGTTCCTGCTAGCAGGGAAGGGAGACTTCTTAGCATTATGCTAGCAACTTGACTTCTCTAGAGACACAGAATCTTATAACCTTATCTTAAATGCAATAGAGAAAATATTAAATTTAGTAATTTATACATACATCTAGTTCTTTTAATAGCCTCACTAAATTCTTGGCTTCAATGATTATTGTAGGAGGTTAACTGTACTCTCTATAAAATTGACTTCCTTTTATCGGATTTCAGTTTGTTGCCTTTAAGCTAACATCTCGTTCTTGTGTTATATGAAAAACTACAGCGCAGTACCCATTTTACCTGGGGGGGGTACAACTGTGTCACATCCTTCTTATCCCTGCTCTCTCCACATTCGGTGTTGTCAATTGTTCCAGCCTGTGTTCCTGCAAACACTCTTCCTGTGCTCCAAGGCAATCTTTCCAAGTATCGGCTTCTCTTTTGTCTGTCTTGCTTCTTTCACTGTAGTGGTCGTGGCTGCAAGGACACTGAGGGAGGATGTGCCATTCAGGTGTCACGGCTTAATGCTGTCAGGGCATTTAGTTCTGCTCAGCTGTCTCAGGGAGAGATTAGAATTCACTTGGTGAAGGTAGCAGAAATTTTGCTTCACTGGTGAGCCCATGGCTGGGCTCCCGTGGCAAAGAAAAAAGTCAAAATGAATGCTGCTGTCCTGTCTAAAGCCTTCAGCAGTCCCAGGGAGGGAAGGGACTGATTGTTCTTTAGCCTTCCCTGTTTCTTCTCAACACACTGTTAGGAAGTGTAGGAGCTGCTAGAGAGATAACAAGAATAACAAAAATCCCTGCAGTGCAAGATGTGTGGAGGCTCGGAGAGTCGTGGTACCATCTGTGCCTGTCTATTTACAGCCAGAACAACTAACGCCCAACTAATGGTGAAGAAAAGCAGAGCATCATGTCATGGAGACAGCTCTCTAATCTTACATAAAAGCAGGTTTCTGGAAAGCCTGACGTGTTCAGATGGGGAGAGGAACGGTCACAATTTACACTTAGGAGGGTTTATTTATGGAATAGTGGAAACACCTCTTTGTTTCAGCCACGTCCTTCAAACGATCTTCATCTGAGACTCCCAGGCAAGTTTGGCCAGAGCTTTTCCAGCAACCCAAAATTCACTACACACTAACCATGGCATTACAGCTAGAGCCATGGTTACAGCAAAAGATCAGTAATGAGGGGGGAAACAAGTAAGCTGTGAAAGCAGTCTGCTAATTTTGATTAAAATAAAAAGTTGTTCGTGTTTGATACAGCCACTGTGTGAAAGGAACAGGTATTGATCTAAGGGAATGAGCGAGCTCTTCCTTTCATGCTTTTCAATGAAAGTATGTTTTGAAAACAAACATGTTCAGGCTGAAATTTTAAAAGTCATCTTTGAAATACAAGGAAAACACGTAGTTAAATCCACTGTATTTACCTCGTGAAGTTATCTTCAGCGACAATTTTAAACCTTGTGACTCAATTTGATTCCAGCAGAGATAAGAGATTGGACTGGAAGAAAGTATCATTTTTAGGTAAAATGGTTGCAGGCAATTATCCACGTAGTGAATGGAGCTGGGCACACAGAGAAGAGGCAGATACATGGTATGTTCTGAAGCAGGAGACACACCTGAGGAGAGGAGAATCTGGAGACAAAGTCCCAGATAAAGGAAATAAAAGGTAGACAGGAAGGAAAAAGCATTCAGACTGGGCAAGTCCTTGCACAAGGGAAGAAAACTTCTATGTCTATAGTTAAAAAAATAGTATATAGAAAACCAAACCAGGTTTCACTCAAACCTCAGTTTCAGAGGAACCGATACATGTAAAGAAAGCTCTAAAAATCAAATCTTTTTTTATTCATAAAATGTGTGGGTTTAAGTGTTCAGCTTGTGCCAGTTGAAGTTTTAAATATTAATGATAAATAAAAATCCACCTAAGTAACATCTGAAATGATAAACCCTACCAGAAAGTGTGCTACATTCGCTGCTGTTCTGTCTCCATTGGCTTCAGTGGAGCAGGGAATTATCCTCTGTGTCCCTTTATGTACTTTTTTATTTATTTACTTATTTCAGAACAGATATCTAGGCCTCTAAACACTCACAAAAATGTAATAAGAAAGGAATAAAACCCACAACACAAGAGAAGAACAAATGGTCACAACTAAGACTGGGTACACTCAAATATACACTCCATTGGGCAGAGGGAGGATGCCATTACCATCACCTTATCAAAAGTTCTGGAAGAAAAGATGAGCTTTTCAGTATTATGTTTGCCCACAGAAATGGGCTCCTGCAAGAGGCTGGTCTTTTTCCCTTCGGATTGTCAAGTTTCAACTGATGAAAGAGAAATAACTGATTTTGCTCATAAACTGTGAGGCTATAGAAATGTTCTGTGACCATCCAAATTGCTGCCTCAAAACACCTCTGGAGAATTCCACCAGCCTCTCAGTACTCTGTACAGCCCAAACCTGCTAATTAACAAAAGTGCCTCTGAAGATTATACCGCCAAATAGATGCAAATTACTCCTCTAATTTCTTTCTTCATTACATTCCTTGTTTCCTTTGATGCTGTAACGCCTTTTTCTCCCCGTGACAACACGCTGGTGACGGCCGATAACATCTTGAAAGTAATTGCTAACATTTCAAATTTAATTTTTCAACTTTATTCTTGTAGGAACTTTCTTTGACCATGTCTGGAGTTTCTTCCTAATCCTTCTTCAGCTTTCTCCAGTCCTTCAAGAACTGATTCCCCTTTTCCCTGGAATTCCAGGACTCTGCTCTTCTTCTCTGCTTTCCCTCCACCCCTGCTTTCTTCCCCCCACTCTCCTTTTTTTTTTGCCAACTATGCCAAACAGTTATCAGACCAAACGAAGCCATTTGCAAATGGAGAAAAGCCTCCAAATTTAGTAGAGTTGAAGCACAGCTACATGGCTTTGTCCTGTGTGTTTCGTGAGGAGTTTATGCCCAGCTCTTCCGTGATATTTTAGGGAACACATTCCCTTTGACATCAGTTGCCTAAACTCCTTTGAGGAAGTGGACTTCTGACAAGGATGTCAATGGAACTTGCCTGCATTGTTGAAGAAAATGTACATTTGTTAGAAAAGGGTTGGGAATAGAATGATATTTCCAAGCAGCTAGTAAAAAATAAGGTTCCTTCTATATATAATAAGGACATCTATATCTCATTAATAGGTATGGATATCATAGGACAAGAGGAAACAGCTTCAGGTTGTGCCAAGGGAGGTTTAAACTGGATATTAGGAAAAATTTGTTCACCAAAAGGATTATCAGGCATTGGAACAGGCTGCCCAGGGAAGCAGTTTAGCCACCAGCCCTGGAGGTATTTAAAAGACCTGTAGATGTGGTGCTTAGGGACAGGGTTTAATGGTGGACTTGGCAGGCTTAGGTTTATAGTTGGAACTCATGACGTTAAAGATCTTTTCCAACATAAATAATTCTATGGTTCTAAGATTGCACATTCTTATCTAAACAATAAGACTTTTTAATCTTTATATATGTCCTATAGTTGCTGGATACCTGCAACATTTTCATCTCATACAATATTTTACACAAACCAAGTTCCTAATAATAGGAAAATTAAGACATTTGGAATAATTTGTTTTTCTGTGAGGCACAAAAAGATGCCCTTGACTACCCAATAATCTGCTTTTTACATATTTGGGTTCTTGGCAATAGTACATTTGTCATCCAGCAAATTTCCCTGCTTTTGGCATTTTGTGTTTGTTTCTCCTTTTGCAAGCCAAAGATAATGACAGTAAGCACCTTTCATTTGTTAGAGTTCAAAATCAAGCTCGTTCCATAAAGAAAGCACAGGATGAAGCGTTGTGGCGTAACTAACCAGATCCCACACGGGAGTGTGATCAGAGAAACTGAATGTCCTACGTGGGCTAGAGTTAAAGAATGTTTCAAATGCAGACACTCAAATAGCACTATAATTTATCTGTGGAAGAGGTTCTGAAGATATTCCTTTGTTTAATGGACCAGAATACATCAAGGATATGTTATAAATTAAGTAACATTGACTTAGGCTTCAGTTTATTGCCAAAAATAAGTATACCAAGTACTCTTAGAATGGAGAATGAAAATAAGAGCAGGATTTCATGTGATGGTAAGATGTCGTATCACTGAATTGACTCAATTTAACAATTTAATCATCGAGCAAATCCAAAATAATTGGTTCCATGTACACTTACTAAGTGTTTACGCACACTGCAGAAGAGGTGAAGGAGGGAAGAGATGTCTTAATTCAAGAATCAGCATAAAAAGCAGTGTCTAAACTGCAGAAAATCCTCATGTATTGTAATTGTGATCCACGTAGTGTCCAGCAAATCCCCTCAATTATTGGCAAACATTTCTGGGTTATGCAACTTTTCCCAAATATAGTCATAAACATGTAACATGGTATGACCGTAAACCTCTTTCTTTTGGAGAATTATAGGAAACTTGTTACCCTAGAGCATTGAAATCACAAAGGAAGGTTTCCAGCTCAGAGCACAGCCAGAGGAAATGGGTAGGCTAAAAATAATAACTCAGTCCTCCTTTCATTCTTCAGACATCTCATAAGAATAACGTTGTGGGGAGCTGGGGGTGTCATTCATACAGGGAAATCTTTGTCTTGGGTTAGAAAAATAGAGTGAGCTCCTTAACACTTCTGCATAGTCATGATGGACTGACTTAAAAAATGCCTTCTTTAAAAAAAGGACCATTTTTTTCCTCTGACTGTGGGAGAAACAGCCACTTGGTAAGGGAGGCGAGTCTACTCATTGTAGACTGGGGCACTTTTCTTTTAAATGAGAAATGCTCAGGCAGTAAAACATACATACCTATACACGTACCTATATATGCACACAGACATTTACTTTGCAAAGAGCTGTACCATTCCCAGCTGTTACCATATCTGGGTTGGAGGTTGCCACTGCCCCAGCTCTGCCAGTGGAAGGCACCTTGTGAATGCCCCGTCACCTGCCGCGGGATAAAAATGTTGGTGAGGTCATCTTGCTTTTAAGGATGAATATGAGCAATAGTCACTGAACAGATCAGACAGAGCTGACATAGCAGAGTGGTGGGCAAATGGATACCTCCAGGTGGTGGGTGGCTGGGAGCCTCAGGAGAGCCACCAGCAGAATCAATGTTGTCCTGAGGTGACAATGCTAGAGCCAAGAGAGAACACCTGCCAGGGCTGTAGGCAGATACTGGTCTCCCTAACACAGAAAACAACTGTGAGCTCCCTGTATAGTTGGAACACCCAACAGTAATGACCCTACTTGGAATACTTCTCCAAGTCAATACTGAAACATTTGTAGTGCACTATTAAACTGCCAGTCTCTCTATGGATGGAGATGGAGAACTTGCATTCACCTCACCACTGATTCTGAATAAAAAGAGGTAATATCTAGTATGATACTCCACTCAGAAAAAGCACGTCATATAATTATTGATGTGGTTTTTCCCAAAGTGAGGACTAAATACAGTGAACAGACGGGCTTTCAATGATTTCCCTATCCTTCCATATTTTCCCTTCAGCCAAAATAAATGTAATTTTAGATTTGATCCCTCTAGTTTGCTATTTGCATTTTTTAAAACTCACTGTTGAATTACAACATGTGTTGCCATGTAGGTTTCCAATTTACTAAGCTCTAAGCAGGGAGATTTCCTTGCTGTGTGCCGTACAGGCATTGTGACTGCTCAAGGTTGAGTGTTTGGGAACATTCTGTTAATGGGAATTCTACAGGGAGATATAAATGTACCACAGGAAAACATGATAAAAATACAGAACATGAGAATCACAATGTAGGAAAATCTAGATAAGCTCAGCAAGAAATGCACAAATATAGTCATTAGATTAGATAAATCTAAATCTAAAGTTAGCCTATTCCTCTGTGTCTGTTTCTGATGGGATACAAGCAGGTGTATCCAATGGCAGATATGAATTTGTGCTTAGTATAGATATTGTTTCATCCTCTGAAGAAAGGGATTCAAGTTTAGGTGTGGGCTTAAAGAAAAATATCAATGAATGGAAATGAGAGCCTGAATTCATTAGGTTTGACATCGATATTAGTACACTGAAGACTCTCTTAGGTTACACAAACTCTTCCCATATTCCAAGACCAAAAGTAGAGACTTCATAAAGTAATTTTGTTCATGCAGTTTCTACAAGCGTTTGTACATCTTTGATAACGTCCCATTATGAGCTTTACTTGAAGTTTCAGCTCCACAAGTGCCCAAGGCTAAAAAAATGGAAGTGAATTGATCACAGATGGCACCTGCTGTTTACTCTCATCCTTTGAGTTTCCAAAACTTTCAAATAACACACAAAAAATTTTAGCTGGTAAAAATGGCAGAGATGTAATACAGGCTTTCCTTGAAAGACTTGCTATTCTTAAAATATCTTGCCAAGAAATTCTGCTAGTCCCACCTGATGCTCTGGTTAGCAGAAAGGTTCCCTGCTGTCTGTAAATCTGGAGCTAAACTTGAGATGAGTGGAACTAAACTTGACATGAGTTTCTGAGGAAAAGAGATTTCTAACTAGCTCACCTATAAGAATAATTTCAAGGAAAACAGATTTGCGATGAGGTCACAGTCTTCACCTTACAGGAGACTATTTCCATCTCCTTTTCTTTGCTTCAGACTTGTCCATCCTCATGAAACACGTTCCCCTTCTCTGTTTAGGGCTCAGATACTGCTACAGCTGCGCCGCCTGATGCCCTATGCCAACCCTTCGGCAAGGGCAGGGTAGGTTTAAGCTGTAACTGTTGGCTCAGCAAGAGGAAAGCTGAGCTCCAGAATATCAGATGCGCAGCAGGAGACCAGAAATATTTTAAAAATCCTTGGAAATCACCTAGCAGGTCTTTTATTTTCACCAGGGAGGGAATTATGCGCTGATATCTTCTTCCTCCTCTCATGCCAACAGCGTGACACGAGGATGCCTTCCAGTGCCACACCTGACTCAGAAGTGGAGAAGATCTAGTCCAAGCACATATAGTAACTGGCAACAATGTGATCTAGTTTACTTCTTACCTCCTCAGCCCCCTCAGTTTTCCCATTCCTTTTATGGTTTCCTAGAAATGGGAAGCAGCCTCAACCGCAGCTTAGTGCCCACTGAAAGTCTGCAAGTCTCAGTCCTGCATGAAACGGGCAAAGATACAGAAGGGTCTTCAGCTCCCCTGCCCTTTCCCCAGATTTTTTCATTTAACCCCTCTGCAGCAGCAAAGTCATCAAGGAAAATGAGGCAATTGGAGCTGATTTAGGTTGTGAGAGTTAATTAGGAAATTTAGGAGTGAGAAATAATTTGGCAGGGGAGACAATTTGATATGATTTAAAATTCTGCATTTTAATGGGCTGTGTAGGGGTGATAATTACTTCTGAATGGTGGAGAAGTATCCAAACAAGGAGAGAAAGTCCAGCACAGCCACACGTATTTCTGCATCCCATATATCCTGTGAGGTGCTTGCAAGGGGAGCCCGTTCAGCTGCTCGTGCAGAGCCCACACGTGCTGTAACTCACTGCTACTTTGACAAGGTGATCTTACATAAAGAAGGGAGCTCACATCACACTGGCTGTGCACGCCACAACCATACCTCTGCATTGGCCATCCAGTTCTTAAAACATTCAGCTTATATTGACTAAATGTTACCATGCTCCTGATGCCTTTCCTTCTGCTTAAGAACTAAACAGCTGGAGAAAACAAGCTTACCTTTCCAGTCAACTCAAAACTTGCCATCATTGCTCAGAGAAATCCCCAGTCTGTACTAGCCCCCAAGCTCCAAACTATAACAAAATAAATGAGCTCACAGTGAGTGCTATTTTAAAGTTCATTATCTCCTTGCCTAGAGCAGAGGACTGATGAAGAAATTTCCAGATATTTTCTGGATTCTTCCATGGGATAAGTTACAACTTTAATTAAAAATGCTGCCCGGGAAGATGGCTGAAGTGCAAAGGCTCTTTTGGTTCCTAGAATTGAAAAGTCTTTCTCCTAGAAGGAGAACTATGCACTTATAGTCTATGTATTGATTTTTCTGTCTTGATTTGGAACGCTGAACTGGAAATATATTTTATATTTATTTTTAAGGAGAAATTCAGGACTGTGCCTCCCATTCAGAAAAAAACCCCCCAAACCCACTGCTAAAACACCAATGAGCTCACTCACTGCCTGTCAGCCACAGTCGGCATTTCAGGTGCTGGGATCCACAAGCAGCCCCTACATCACCAAGTGGCTGTTGGCAAGACCACAAAACCGGGCTGTACCGTTCTCCGTTTCTCCATGTGTACCTTTGGCTACACCTACAAAGGCCTCTCCTGCAGCACTGTTTGCAGCTGGAGTGAAGGTCTTGTCTTCAGGCACAGTCTAAACTGTCCTTTGGAGAGGATTGGCTTGTGCAAATAGTCCAACACCAAGCTCTGGGATAAACGAAGCCTTTGGAGTGACTGCACACGTGCTGCAAGAAGAACCCAGTGATTTCCCTCAAGCGCAACTCCTTGCTCATGTTATGTGCAACACATGTATTGTGTTAATTTGCGTTGATTTGAGGATCATTTTCTTCACTTATAAACATGGTATTTCTGGGAATGCAGAAGGGGGAGCACAGTCCTGCTTGCCCCGAGTGATGGTTTAATAGAACCAACAGCACTATCACCCAAAAGACCCCTGATGAAATTAAATTACTAATATGAGGCAAGAACTGCTATTTTATTTCCTTTCAAGAATGTCGAATGCATTTTCCATTTCTTAGTCCCTCAAAATGTTTTCAGTGATTTCTGTCCTAAATCTGCTATGTTGCATCCTCTGTTCTTCACAGATAATACCAACAGTGACAGCTCCTTTCTCCTGGGGTAAGGTTGCTGGTAACCATCCAGGGCATTCAGCAGGTGATGCTGATTCCTAGATTGATTCCCTCTGCTTATATACTTAATAAAGTTCGCTCCCTAGGGGAGGTAGTGATTATTTGTTACGAATGCTTATTGCATTGGTTCTTCCTTTGCCTAGGAAGGCAAATAGATGTGCGTTAGGGCAAATAGATGTGCAATGCATAACTGCAAATCCCTTCATGTAATGAAGAGACAGTCACATTCACACGCCCTCTCATCCCTCAAGGCTTGCTGGTTCCACATCCAGCAGAACATTGTTACCACAGAAGGTCCCAAGTTTGTTTCTGAAGAAAGACCGGTCCAATGGATGTTTAAAAGTAGGAACTAAAATGTTGAGCTCCATTCACAATTCCAGTCACAGTCAGCTCATTGTACTGAACATGCTGGGAGGACACAAATGATGTGGCCTAAGGCCAAATCCAGGAGACATGGGTACAGCAGACTGTTCCCTGCTTGTGTGTACTGATGAGGGCGCCAGAAGGAAGGCTGAGTCAGCAAGTGGACAAGAAGTAGATGACAGACACCTCTAGAGAAGCAACAGTGATATTACAATTGGTAAATTACTAAAACAAGCATTAATGTTACACAATGTATCCAAATTATCAACATATCTGCTGTTCTGGGATGTCTTACAGAATCTGACTTGGCCTTCTTACAGATACTGGCACACAGTACTGCTTAATTGGCTTGTTATTAACTGTTTAGTGAGGATGCATTCAGTCACTCAGCTGGCAGCAGGTTATCTAGCATTTAATGTTTAAAAAGTTACAAAACCACAAATTCTTGACTGTCAGTGCAAAAGGTGCCACAGATTATAAAAGGGAAGAGTGGGGAGGAAATCTCAATTCAGTAGAATGCGATGTTCCAGGAATGGAATTTGTCTCACATCTTACTCAGTACAGTATTTCCACTTCATTTTCCACGTTTTTACACTACTCAAGACAAAGAAATGCCATGTACTCATCTTTGAAATATCAGGTTATCCACAAGAAGATTTAACCTCGCAGAGTCTTTTATATTCCATCAAGTACATCTATTCCAGTGAAATAGTTCTTCCTTACATTCCATAAGTCAATAGCAACCAAATACAACGTATTCTCTACCCTCTTTTCAAAACACAGACAAAATTGATGCTATTTCCTTGAGACCACAGAGTGGACAGTTAATAAATATTGTACTGGAACAAATTCTGGATGAGGGGATCGAGTCCATCATCAGCAAGTTGGCAGATGACACCAAGCTGGGAGGAAGTGTCGATCTGCTAGAAGGTAGGAGGGCCCTACAGAGGGACCTTGACAGGCTGGAGAGATGGGCTGATTCAAATGGCATGAGGTTTAACAAGTCCAAGTGCCGGGTGCTACACTTTGGACAAAACAACCCCATGCAGAGCTCTGGGCTGAGGACAGAGTGGCTGGAGAGCAGTCAGGCGGAAAGGGACTTGGGAGTGCTGGTGGACAGGAAACTCACCATGAGCCAGCAGTGTGCCCAAGTGGCCAAGAAGGCCAATGGTATCTTGGCCTGCATCAGGAACAGTGTGGTCAACAGGACTGGGGAGGTCATCATCCCCTTATACTCGGCACTGGTCAGGCCGCACCTTGAGTGCTGTGTCCAGTTCTGGGCCCTCAGTTTGAGAAAGATGTCGAGATGCTGGAGTGCGTCCAGAGGAGAGCGACGAGGATGGTGAAGGTGCTGGAGCACAAGCCCTACGAGGAGCGACTGAGGGAGCTGGGGTTGTTTAGCCTGGAGAAGAGGAGGCTCAGGGGAGACCTTATTGCTCTCTACAACTGCCTGAAAGGAGGTTGTAGTCGGGCAGGGGTTGGTCTCTTCTCTCAGGCGACCGGTGACAGAACAAGAGGACACGGTCTCAAGCTTCGCCAAGGGAGGTTTAGACTTGACATTAGGAAGAAGTTCTTTACTGAGAGGGTGATTGGCCATTGGAATGCGCTGCCCGGGGAGGTGGTGGAGTCACCGTCCCTGAAGGTGTTTAAGGAGAGATTGGATGAGGCTCTCAGTGCCATGGTGTAGTTGACAAGTAGGAGTAGGTGTAGGTGTTGGGTCATAGGTTGGACTCGATGATCTCAAAGGTCTTTTCCAACCTTATGATACTGTGATACTGTGAAATTAAAGATACGGAACAAATACAAAATGAGCAAAGCTTGGGGTTTGTAGTTTGCACATTACTTTTACAAGACACTTCATTCAGCTTCCAGAGTTAAGTTCTGACAAGCTCAGTCAGGAAGGGTGAACTAGATGAAGCGTTTTTGAGCAACATAAAAAGCTGTGTTCATAACAAGCCCTGTCATACAGACAGCTTTAATTTGGTGTGAGGCGCAGAAGACGCTGCAAAATGGTGGGAATAGAGTTCAAGAAAATTCAAGACTGAAGGGTCAAATTCTTTACTTAGGACATGACTCCAATTTATTCCAAAACACCTTTAAAGTGGTAGAGCTATAGGATATCAGTAGCAGACTTCATAGCTTAAATTGTAGCCTGAATTGCATTTTGGGGAAGAAAGTCATGGAGCAGAGAGAAAAGAGTTCTAATTTCATGGGAACATATTCCTCTATTTCTCCATAAATGCTGCCTGTAGAGAGGCTCTTGCTGTGTCTGGTCAGACACCTGATACTTTGCTGAGCAATACAGGTATTTAAGAGCCCTCCCCACCTTCTCATTCAGCTACAACTGTTGAACAAACCTTTATGTCATAACACACCATTAAAACTGGAATAAATATCATGTGATGAAGTGTTCAAATGGTACATCTGAGTGACTGTAAAAAAAAGTCATCATCTTTAACCTATTAATCCTAGGAGGTTTCAAAAGGTACAGTGAAGAATGCTACTCCTGGCTCTACCATAGCACATCAGTGTTTGCCCTTCATCCTCTGCGTTGTTGATGTAAGAGCAAGTAAGATAGATCTGTTTGGGTTTGTCCATAGGATAATTACACAAGCCTTTGGTGAAACATACATTTTATTTAATGATTCGTGAAGTGGTTAGGTATAGAAGAAATGGGACAGCGTAGATCATGTTCTGGATACCCTGGGCACCATTTTGCAGCCTCCACTGGGAGAACAGCTCAGTTGCTGGTTGCATAACTCATTTTTATCCTGCCCAGCTGCATACAAAGGTTAAAAAAGATATAATTAGTCTCCTTCTCTGTTCCCACCTCTGGCCCACACAAACCCTGTCTCTTATTCAACCTGTCATCGTTAGCAGTATTATCCAGGTCTCCTGAAAAGAGACAGCAATGAAAAAAATTATGGTAATTTATTTCAGAATGATCTTTCCTTTGTAGTTTGCACATTACTTTTGCAGATACATCTATTAATAACCTGTAGGAATCAGTTTCTATTTACGTAGCGCTTTTCTTCCCAAAGGATCCCTGAATGCTTTGCTAACCTTAGGGATCATTTCATTCTTTTCTGACAAGTCAGGCTCAGTTTCACCTACATAGCAAACTTCAGACATTGGATGGGGAGAGAAAAATACTGAACCAACCCATTCCTGCAGAGCCCCCAGCTCTCAAAGTGGGCTGCTAGAGTAGCAGGAGGTCTCCCGTCCCATGCAGGTATTGTTACTCCAGTGCCTGAGGCTCAGTTTGTCCTTCTCTCCTGCCTCCCCTTCTGGCTGCACAGAATGAGCTCCAGCAGCCAAGGAAGTTCACAGTGTTCCTGTGTGGTGATGCTCCCAGTTCCCACTCCATCAGCACTGAGTTCATCTCCAGCCAATGTCTATGATGTTAAATGAATTATTATTCAATTTAATTAAGAACTGCTGGAAGCCTCTGGGAATGCTGGGTAAAGAAATCCTGCATGACTGATACTGTTATTTGTCTATTTTGGCCTATAGGGGCACCTACAGGTACCACCTGTAGGTGCTGTAGTGGTACCCACTGAATTGTAGCTCAGTGTTATCCAGTTAAAGAACAGGAGGCAATAGGCACACGCTGAAATACAGGAAATTCCTGTTAAATATGGATGGTCAAAGACTTGCACATGTTGCCCAGAGAGGTTGTGGAGTCCTCATCCTTGGAGATATTCAAAACCTGACCAGACATTGGCTTGCACAACCTGCCCTAGTTGACCCAGATTAGAGCGGGAATGTTGGACAAAGTGGTCCAATAGTCCCTTATGACTCAAGGTATTCTGTGCTTCTCAGCACTTACATAGATCAAAATGCAGAACATGCTCCCAGGCGCTTGCAGTCACAAGTCCAAGTCAGAGGAAGCAGTAGCAGAGTGAAGCATCCTGTTCTGTCCACACATAGCATACAGGTTAGTCCAAGAATTAGTATTTACTCCAGTGCCTATTCTGACAGCCCATCCACTAGACCAGGGGGTGTCAAACTCACAGCCTGCAGGCTGAATCCGGCCCTCCACCTTGTTTTATCCGACCCGGCACCTTGTTTTTATCTGGCGGCAGCGCCAAGCTCCTTGCCCCTACACTCCTGCCAGTGCTGGTCAAATGTGCAGTGTGTGTGACGCACGTTACGCTGCAGGAGCAGGAGAACAGTGGGAGCTGTGAGTCTGACACTCCTGCAATAGGCCATGCTGGAGACAGAATATGGAGCACCAGGAACTGCCTCCCATTCAGAGCTCAGTTGTTACAATGAGCTTCTACATTGCTCAATGCACGCCAGAATCTGGATTTTATAGAATATTCCATGGGAAAATGAAAGAAACACTCAAATGTGAACATAACATTATCTATATATAATATATATGTATGTGTGTATACGTATATATGCACTCATCCTGCCTAAGGTATAGGCTTTCAACTCTTGGAACAGTTTCATGGACTACCTATAAGCAAGAGCACTGCCAGAGTCACCATCCATAAGGTTTTCAAGTGCCTGTTGTAGCTTCTTTGCAGCGAGCTGAATGGATCCAGGTGCAGCGATAGCGCAGGTACACCATTTATACAAACAGCAATCGCCTTCGGTGCTGAGCTCCTCAGGCTCTTCATTCAATGCTGACAGACCCCGTGGGACTCCAGAGCAAATACTTTCTGTGAGGCAAATACTTTTTCAGCAGATTTGACTTCAAAAGCAGTTTCTAGTAGCTGAAAAACCTGACCAAAAAATTACTATTGAAATCAGAGAGAACATTGTTATTTCAACAGATGCTTGGCCATATTGCAATCAAATTTACGCTCTCAAGCCTCTCCACTCTTAATGAGAAATAACTCTGTCAAAATCAACAGGATGATGTTGATGTAAGACCTATATTTGGAGGAAAACCTGGCCTTTTGAATGAATTGTTTAGTTTTCATATCCATACCTTTCTGTAGTCATGGCACGTTGGAAATCGTATATTAGGAGAGCGAGAAGAATCTGACCATCTGTGAGTGACCAAAACCTCTACAAAAGATTTTTCTAACAACACTAATAACCAGGGCAGCGTTAGTTGTGTGAATGAGCCAAAAGTCTGGTCTGCAAAGTTGGCACGAAATGTAGCTTTGTTGAGATCAAGCCGTTCTGTGACGATTTGCCACGTTCCAGTTCAGTTTTCAATGCCATGACCCTCTTACCCTTTTAGTTTTATTATGAACTTGTAGAAGTGCTTAGTTTAATAAAATACAATAATTTTTGCTTGATATTTGCTTTTATATATATGTCTTCTGTATTTTGTTCTAGATATTAGATATTATATAAAAATAATATGTGACATTTGAGACATTAATTTGGTGTGAAGTCTAAGCAAAATTAATCAAGATAGTACAGTTGGCACAAAGTAGTTTTTACTATTAACATGTAGCAAGCAACTATTTAAAATGCACACAACAATAGGTTGGAAACAAAATTCTTTAGAATTTTAATTTCATTAGGAATTTCACCTTTCAGTTCTACTTCACAGTGGTTTTATATGTATTTATTTAATGTCAGAATTGCCCATGGAAGAGGCCTGAGTCCAAACCACCACTGATTACAGTAAATAAGAATTTTCAGTAAAGAAACTCCACTGCCTTGAAACTGGTTTTGGACTTTGCTTTTGAAGGTGCCATTTTTAAGCATAGCTCAAGTTCCTCTTCTCAACTGTGACACAAGAAATCCCAGTTCTGCTAGTGTCAAATTGCCTTTCAGTACAAAGGATTGTCCCAGGGTGTGCTGTATCAGTTAATTCTCAGATTCGACTTAAGTGGACAGTTTGGCTTAAATGACATAATTTGTTTTTACCTCTGAGGAAATCTTTATAATGCATCGTGTCAATTTTTGATGCTAAGCACGCTATTTTGAATAAGAAAATAATCCTAAATAATTAACCATATTCATCTTCACTAATCAGCAGAGCCTCGGTGAACCTTGTTTATTAAACTCATTTTTGTTCCTTATGTGTGTGCTCGAGAGTATAAAATTTCAGAACAAAAATAGCATCAGCATTTGTAAAATCTCTAGAGAAAACCAGCTACTGGTGTACTTGACAACAGGGAGAATAGCTGGAGAATCTAATACCCACCTCCTCCAACCACAGAAACCCCCCAAATTCTGGCAGACTAAGACTTACGCTCCAAACTTCTGAATTTTGTTCCTATAACATGGTTTTCTCTGTAAGACAAAAATAACTTTTTTTTTTTAACGTGACACTGAGCTCTATATTTCCTCTTGTGCATTTATCAGTTTAAGAAGCAACGACCTTCCCTCAACATTTCTGTGGCTTCCTTCTTATCACCACTGGCCTACTGCATCTGTCTTCCTGTTTGTAGGCTCAAAGCAGGGAGAACAGAAGTTAGACAAGTATACCGCTAAGCTGAAACTGCTCTTTGTCTCCTGGCATCAGCCGTCCAGGGTATCCATTTCAGCAGAGTAGCTGGCAGAAAGTGAAAATAAACTATAGTGGTCATTTTACATCATGGGAGACACCCAACTTGGAGTCCCAGTTACACCATTTCAGGACTGGTAGGTGCAAATCGTAGAAGAGGAGGACAGATACTGCAGGCAGAAAGCCCATGCTGCCTGGGGAAAGGTCTGTAACCTCAGAGCCTGTGAGGCAAGGTCCTGCCTTCTGAGCAAGGATTTGACATCAGTATAGTAGAAAATAAAATCTGTACGGGGGTGGTAACAGATCAACATAGAAAACAGAGATGAAAGTCCAATATTAATAATGGCTTTTGGAAAAGGTAAATTGTCGTATTGTATATATAACATGGCACTGTGTATAGAATCATAGAATGTCCTGAGCTGGAAGGGACCCACAAGGATCATCGAGTCCAACTCCTGTCCCTGCACGGGACAACCCCAACATTCACACCATGCGTCTGAGGGCATTGTCCAAATGCTTCCTGAATATCGTCAGGCTTGATGCTGTGACTGCTTCCCCAGGGAGCCGTGCCAGTGCTCCACCACCCTCTGGGTGAAGGACCTTTTCCTAATATCCAACCTAAACCTCCCCTAGCACATCTCCCTGTCATTCCTCAAGTCCTATCGTTGGTGGCCAGAGAGAAACCTGCTTATCCTGCTCCCCTTGTGAGGAAGCTGTAGACCACAATGAGCTCTCCTCTCAGCCTCCCCTTCTCCAGGCTGAACAGACCAGGTGACTTCAGCCACTCCTCATATGGCTTCCGCTCTAAATCCTTCACCAACTGGACACTTCCTCTGGACACTCTCCAGTAGTTTTATGTCCTTTTTATACTGCAGCACCCAAACCTGCACACAATACTCAAGGTTGGGCCGCACCAGTGCAGAGCAGACTCGTGGCTCTGAAAACCATTCTCTGAAAACCATTCAAAGATAATTAGTGGATTAGGATCTATGACTTTGTGTCGCAGAGAAGCCATCTTTCTGATTAACTGTAGGCAGGAATACGCATTATCAGGCGACATCAGTGACAAGAGATATAAACCAAAATCAAATGGCAAAAGCGTGAACAGAAGTTAAAGGAAAGGAAATTGAAGAACTTCTAAAACAGGATATGCAGGTAATCCTACAGATTTCTGAGCAAATAGTTCCCTGTGCTGAGACAGGAAGATGCTCCTTTTTCTTTTGGCATTGTACATATTCAGCAAAGCTGGGACACCAAATTCTGATCTAACCTGCTGCTTGCAGAAAGTATTGATCTGGCATGAGGAAGAAAATGTAGCCAGTGAGTAAGGGATGAAAGCTAATTCAATGTCCAGATAAGCAGACAATACAATAGAAATAATATTCTCCTAAGGCATTAGGCTAATTAAAATGATATAAACTCTCTGTCAGGTTATCCTCTTTATTCTAGTGGTCCACTAGTGTCAGCATCTCTCACTGACACTGCACATGGAAATCCCATAGAAACTAATTAAGTTTTTCTGGCTTGCAATAAGGATACAGGAGATTGTTTTTAAATCCTACTTTTACCTCTATGAATAAGATGTGACCAAAAGCACAAACGTGCCTATGTCACTTTCTCATAACTGATTCTTTCTCTAGGGTTTAGGAATTGTATACCAAAGCCTGGAAACCAAGGAACCATGGCATTTCTCCCAGCAATTTGTCAGCTGCAGCAGGTCTGGATAGACCACAGCATATGGATATAGGTAAGAAGAGAATCAATGGCTTCATTCACAGCTAAAACTTGAGAAGAGATCTTGAATCCTGTTATGACAGATTACCACCTACCAGTCTTTCTGAGAAAATAAAAAGGCAATTGTCGGCTCTGGGTGCACTACAGTGACAAAGTGCCAAGGGCAAATGCAGTTGTGTGGGTGATGGATCCACATGTAATATTAGAAAGTGTAGCATTTGACATGATGGCTTGAGCAAGAGATTCCTCAGACTAATTTAAGGTGCATATCTTAGGGGTGATATTTCTCTGTCTTTAATTTGTAGAATCAAGGCAAGACATAGTAAAAACCCAGACTCACCTTTTAAACCTGGTCAGTTCAGTGAAGAATGAGGAATATAACATCAGAGGCTGTATTCCGTGCTTTTTTGTGACTATTAGGTCATGGAAAGAGGAGATAGCGCCGAGTGAATATGAGTCTTTCAGAGGGCAAGCTGTTCATACTGCATGTATTTTCTTCTAAGCAACTCCCTCTGCTTCACAACATTGGGATTACTTGCCTGAAAATAGAAAATCTTTGTTTTTGAAGAGCCTGTGTTCCTCTGTTGCTTGTTGAACACATCAGGTTTAAAGGCTGCAACCTGCATTTGTTCTTACCTGCCTTAAGGACTCAGTCCTTAGTATCATACAGAACTGCATTTATGAGTGCAATGGTCCTGCTGAAAGCAATCAGTTGCCTTGTTTATGTACTGACTTTGCTAGATTAGGACAGGAGTATTTTGGATGTTAGGAACTGAAGCTCTGACTCTTGACTTCCATGAAGCTACTCCAGCTTAGCAAAGGTGTAACAGAGACACATGAGCATTAGTCTTGGGTTTTGAGTGCCTAATTATGGCTTAGGCAATTATTGCAACGTCATACCGACTGTGGCCATTGCTGGGAAAATAAGCAGTGTGAACCACCCAGTTCCCTAGAAACGAAGAACATTTCGTTTCCTTTTAAATCTAGCTCCTATCTAACCCAGAAACACTTGACAGGTTTTTTGAACCTGCTGGTTGAAGCTCAGAATGTCTGTTGTTCTGCAAATAATTATGATGCTGGACTGAGGAGTGGAATGGGAAATGTAAGCATTTTCTCTTTGACACCTCAGAACTGCTTCCCAACTCAAGGAATGGGTAGGCATCGGGATAGCTGTGTCTGCTTGAATGATTCAGCCCCACTCACTGGCACTGACACTTCTGGAAAGAGTTAATGCCGTTCTGCTGAGTCACAGAGACAGATGAATCTCTTTTCCTGTTTTGATACACAGCAAAAGTGTCTCACCAGAGAAGGGACAGCAGGCAAGGGTTCCCTAACATGGACTTTCATATGACTGGTATGCAGACCACTGCAAGTGGTACTCAAGTGCTGCTAGAGAACTCGAGGGTGTCCACTTCTATACACCAACAGGTCTGGGAGACTTTATCTAAGGTGTTGGTGCACAGTCTGAAGGCAGGGAGGAGTTTATTTTCACTGCTAATTTTACTGATGATGTTGATACTGCTGTGCTCTAGATGTCACTGATTTGTCTCACACATCATCTCCAAAGTATCACCATTCATCTCAGCTAGCTCTGCCAAAAGTCCTCGCCAAGGCCTGTGCCTCTTCCCTATTCTAATCTCCTCTCTGGCTAGAGCACCTGGAACTGTCTCAAGTTCATTCATTTGGGCACATCACTGAAGTTTTCCACAGTTCTCTGTCATTTCTCCTCTTCCACTGCTCCCAATGCAAACTCCTTGTTCTCATTTCCAAAGCTCTTCACACTTCAATACCAATCTTGCTATTTTTTGATCTTTCTACCAACCCACCAACCGCTTTGTTGACTGCAGCCTCCATTTTTGCTTCTCGATTCTACACTTCCTTTCATGACTGGGGACAAAAACCTGCCATGAAGCCAGTGAAGTCCCCGCTGTAGACTCTTTTACAGTGATTCTGTCAGGTATCACCCAGCACTGAAGCACCAGCTAATAACAGGAAGGCGAGGTTGCTCAGGGCTGCAGGGACCTAAGGAGCTGCACACAGAATCTGTACCACACCTCTCCTTTGAACTCTGACTTCTCATCCACTTATTTTCTGGAAAAGTTCTTTAGGATGTAGGCTGTTATTGACAGTGTCTTGTGTTTGTGTGTCTTCTGTGCAGTGTGGCAAAACAACTCTTCAAAAAAGACCTTTGAAGAACCTTGTCGTCCTCTCCTGTGGAACAGGAGTACTTCACAGTCCAAGTGACTGGCAGCTTCCCAGGGAAGCAGGATTTTATAGTTTATAGCTGGGTTTTAAAGCCACAGAGAGACTGAGGCCGCACTGGATGCTCACAGGAGTGCCAAATTCATGTCTGCTTAGCGCAGACTAATACCAGACTTTTGCACCTGTCTCCCTTTTCCATAGAGATAAATAACAGTAAAGGCAAGCCCTAGGGCCACGTTCAGAACAGGCTGGGTAAATACTCAAAGTGTTTGCAAAACTAAATGCTTTCCAGGGAGCTATTTTTCAATATATTGTTGTAATAAATGTTTAGATTTTCCAGAGACTAACTCATAAAACAGTCATTAAGGAACGCTATTTTATGCACAAATATTTTGCAGAACAATTAAATATGTAATCACACAAAATGGTTTTGTATACCTCATGCCTCCACAGCATCAGAATTGAACAACTACCGCTTACTGCTTTAGCTGACATCTATTTTCCTTCAAGAATGGTTGTGACACGTCAGGGTTTGTCCAGAAGCCCAGGGGTTCATTATCTTTACCAACATATTATATCCTAAGTTTGCCGGTTTCATCCAAGCTCCCACACTGAATAGGTTTGTTGGTGAAATGAGTATAAGGCAAAATATGTTATAGTTATAGTCAGGCTCCTGGCCAATAAAATATAAAATAAGTAAGCATGGTAGTTACAAGACAAAATAAATATAGTTCAGGGCTGAATCTTGCCTAAGCTAACTAACGTCTAACTAATGAGAAAACTGTTCAGGGGAGAGGAGAGGAGAGGAGAGGAGAGGAGAGGAGAGGAGAGGAGAGGAGAGGAGAGGAGAGGAGAGGAGAGGAGAGGAGAGGAGAGGAGAGGAGAGGAGAGGAGAGGAGAGGAGAGGAAAGGAGGGGAAAAGGGAAGGGAAGGGAAGGGAAGGGAAGGGAAGGGAAGGGAAGGGAAGGGAAGGGAAGGGAAGGGAAGGGAAGGGAAGGGAAGGGAAGGGAAGGGAAGGGAAGGGAAGGGAAGGGAAGGGAAGGGAAGGGAAGGGAAGGGAAGGGAAGGGAAGGGGAGGGGAGGGGAGGGGAGGGGAGGGGAGGGGAGGGGAGGGGAGGGGAGGGGAGGGGAGGGGAGGGGAGGGGAGGGGAGGGGAGGGGAGGGAAGGGAAGGGAAGGGAAGGGAAGAGAAGGGAAGGGAAGAGAAGAGAAGAGAAGAGAAGAGAAGAGAAGAGAAGAGAAGAGAAGAGAAGAGAAGAGAAGAGAAGAGAAGAGAAGAGAAGAGAAGAGAAGAGAAGAGAAGAGAAGAGAAGAGAAGAGAAGAGAAGAGAAGAGAAGAGAAGAGAAGAGAAGAGAAGAGAAGAGAAGAGAAGAGAAGAGAAGAGAGGAGAAGAGAAGAGAGGAGAAGAGAAGAGAAGAAGAGAGAAGAAGAAGGCAAGGGCTCTGGAGAGACCTTACAGTGGCCTTCCAATACCTGAAGGCGGCCTATAAGAAAGCGGGGGAGGGAGAATTATTACAAGGGCAAGTAGTCGTAGGATGAGGGGGAATGGCTTTAAATTGGAAGGGGGAAGATTTAGATTAGACATCAGGAAGAAATTATTCACGCTGAGGGTGGTGAGGCACTGGCACAGGTTGCCCAGGGAAGTTGTGGATGTTGTGTCCCTGCCCATGGTAGAGGGATTCGAACTCGATGGGTTTTAAAGTCCTTTCCAACTTAAACCATTCTATAAGGGCTTTATTGGTTGGACTTGATGATCTTAGAGGACGTTTCTAACATTAATGATTCTATGATTCTATGAGAGGGTCTTACTCACCCTGCAAGTGGTAACCTAGGCAAGAACATGAATAGTCTTTCCAGAACACTACTCCAGGTCAAAAAACAAACCCTTTTTTTAGCAGGGTCTGTAGCAATAGGACAAGGGTTAATGATTTTAAACTAAAAGAAGAGACGTTGAGACTAGATATTAGGAAGAAATTTTTTCACTAAGAGTGGTGAAACATTGGAACCGGTTGCCCAGAGAAATAATAGATTCCCCATTGCTGGAAACATTCAAGGTTGGGTTGCATGGGGCTCTGAGCAACCTGATGATGTCCCTGCTTACTGCAGGGGAGTTGGACTAGAGGACCTTCATGGTCCCTTCCAATCCAAATCATTCTATGATTCTATGATTCAAAAAACTGATTGTATGAATGGAATTAAAGTACTGTATTTATCACTCTTTGTAGGCCAACTAGATCTAACCAACCTCTATGGTAGTTTTTTTTCTATTTTGCAGTGATATCAAGCCAGTGTGCTCTTGATTTAAGGTCACTTTCAGCTATGGAGGTACAAAGTTTGTTCTTTGGTCCACTTCTCTCTTACATCCATTTTGACTGATTCCTCTTTTCCTGTAATTTTTCTTTTACCTTTGTCTAAAAGCCTAAATCTATTTATGTCTATTAGTCAATGCATTCCCTTTAGCATTCTCTGATTATTTTCACACTTATCTTTAGATTCGAAGCAGTCTTTTCAGTCTAGTACAACACAGAGTCTAACAGAGTTCTGGACATGAGCTCCTAAATACTCCTCAAAGCTCCCAGAGCCATCGACCTACAGATCCTATATCTTACTGACACCACATGATGCTCTGAACAATGTTTTCTTGATTTCTAGCAATTGTATTTGCAGCTGGATTACACTTTATAGTAACTGCCGTGGATAACTCTCCTTCAGTACTTCTGGATTCCTGATGGCAGTTGCTTTCTCTTGGTCCACACTCCATCAGCTGTGCGGTTTGCAGACTATGTGAGCGCCACTAGAACCCACTTGGACACGCAGTGGCTAAATAGTCCTAGCCTGGCATTCGCTGCTCAAACGCTTCCATCTTCCCTGCTGCCTTGCATCGCTCCCCCACTCTACAGGTACATCTTTTTGCAGGAGTAGTGATGTGGACAAGAGGTTGAAGATTGGGGTTAAGGTTGGGCTGAAAATGTTTATGATATTTTAATAAATAAGGGCATGTATATCAAAGGTATTTTAAAATAGCAGTCATATGCCCCAGCTCTTTGACGTGAGTCTTTTTATTGTTTCAGGAACATCCGTGTTTGCACAACTGAGAAGGTGGTGTGGAGGCAATATCTGCTGCTGATAGAAATGCACGTCAAATAATGAGCTTAGTGTCTTTGCTGAGATAGGTGTGTTGACTTCTCTGGAGAGATTATGCCCTTGTTCTCCGTCTGCTTGCCAACTGGCTGTTCCCTTTGTCTGGGCTTCTCATATTCACATAAAGAGTAGAACAAACCCCTGGCTTGTTCCGTGCAGTGCATGATCTGTTTTCTGCAGATAAATCTTTGCAACATGATGTAGCAGTGGCAAGCTGCTTAGTCCAACCAGCTTCTATTATCTGTTTCAGAAGCTTCGGTGGCCTTTAACCGTTCGCTCACAAATATTTTCTGACAAATCCACAAGGATACCAAACAAGGAGGACGAGAGTGAAGGTTCTGATCCCTGTGCTCACAATCAAAGCCACACGTTGGTGAGCAGTATGAAACATCCCTTAGCTCCTTCCTCAATCAGCAAACTGCTGGCTATTAATGACTCTTCAAAGAGCATATCCCACAGCCATCATAAGATCAGCTCGCTTCCTTACATCACTGAGATTTTCTCCACACATCAGCTGTGAAATCATTAGCTAACCAAGCCTTCTAAATTATATCACAGAAACATTTTTCCTCAGCTGGGAATAAGTACCTCTCTCAGAACAATCCCCAGGACGATTGGATCCTACTCCTTTCACAGAACTGCTCTTTTCTGAAAGGAGTCAAGTACTAACTTCTTCCTCCTGACCCTGCGTCCCTCGTCAGCTATTGACTGTGAAATTCTCCTTATTTACCTGGCACTTTTACAGAGATCAATAATGCATCACTATACTTACTTGCTCCTAACCTATTTTTTCCTGTAATTGACAGTAGGCGTCCTTCCACAGAAAAATATCTCTGTAACGTTATAGCTGGGTATCCAATCCTTTACTCCGCTGCTTTCCCATCTTTTCTCCCACATGCAACTGCTTTCAGAAATGACAACCCCAAAACCGTGTCCTCTATCAAGAAAAGTTCCACAGATATTCCCTTCCCTCAGTGTCTACCAGCATAAATTTGCCAAATTGAGGAATGCTGCCTGAGGATCGCAAGATTTTACTTTAATCCAATTACAGATTTCCTTCTGGAGTCAGTACCTGCTTAGGGTCAGTTTCCACTAGCTGCAATGAGATTGGATGAGGCACTCAGTGCCATGGTGTAGTTGACAAGTAGGAGTAGGTGTAGGTGTTGGGTCATAGGTTGGACTTGATGATCTCAGAGGTCTTTTCCAACCTTACGGTACTGTGATACTGTGATTTCAGGCTCTAAAACAGCACCCTCATCACATGCCATTTTAAAGGCATTTGGGCAGAAACAACTTAATTCTTGATTTCATCTTACTTGAAGCATTTCACAAATGATACTTTAATAAAAATGTTTAGTTAAAATGTCATTAAAACAACTTGTTCTAATTATCTTGTTCTAATTGTCCTTTACCACTAGTTTTCATCCTCCCATCAGCTCTGCTGTCTGTCTCATGAAACCCTTACTGTCTTGTTACCTCATTATTCCCTTTTAAAATTTTATCTTTATAGCCCACTTCACACCTCCTCTACCACACTGAAAAATGCTACTGTGACCTATGGTGCATATCATCATTCTAGTCATATCTATACAATCAAACCTACAAAATCTACATCCTGCTCTGCCTGTGACTTGTGGGTCACCTTTGTCTGGTCCCTGATTTATTTATGATTCAGCATCCCCAGCTATAAAATTACTTTGTTCTTCGAGATTTATGGCTGAAAGCTACAGAACAGAGCTATATATTAATACTACTAATAAATGAATTTTCAAGTGTGCTGCAAACTCTTTGAACGACTGAACCCATGCAGAGATAAATTGTATCGTGTAGACCTATAAATGAAATATCTGCAAAGGGTCCTGTTGGACAGTGGCTATCAAACGATGATCTAAAATACCTTCTGCTTCTTCTACCTACTTGCTCAATTATTCTTTGATGAAGAAGAATAGATATGAGGCACCCATGCATCTCCAACTGAAATAAATTGCCCTTTTTTAGTTCTGTGCCATGGTACTTTAAATGATGCTAAATGCGTTTAACCTTTTTGTGGCAGGTTATCTTTCCTTGCAGGAAAAGAAGCTTAGCTCAGCTCCCCCAAAACTCTTTGCAAATACCCCTGATTGCATTCAGCTGGGTGCTGGGAGTTGAGACCAAAAGAACTGAAGCTCTGCCTGAGAACATTTGCCACCCACGTACTGCAACAGTGTTCAGGAGCTAAATCTTATTTATGAGGCTTAGTTTCATTTCCAGTCCTTTGTGCCAAAATCCCAATAGAATGTAATTTGTGCACAAGCGGTCACACAGTTTTGACATTATTTGCTACACACTAGCCCTCTCAATCTGGTCTTGGTTCTATAGACATACTACAAAAGAAAAACAGCCACAGAAGTGCGGGGGACTGTGGACATGACAAAGGACGTCAGGAGATGCCCACAGAGACGCATTTGAGGGATAAAAATGTCTCAGAGAACTCTTAAATAAGAGACATCGAGATAGCACTGAAAATTGTATGACCAGTATTGTAACATCTAAGCAAAAACCCATTACAGGAACTGTACAGCTTGCTTTGAACACTTTATTGGACATGTTTCTCTGTAATAAGCCGAATTATAATAAAAACCTAGCCAAACTATAGACATTTGGTAGACAATACCCTTTGGGACAATTTGGGACCGAATACAAGTCCATTTTGGCACTCAGGTCTCTTTTGAATAGAAGGCAAACAACTCCGGGTTTTTTTCACGATTTATTTAGGCAAGAGATTTGAAAGAAAACTGATTCACTACCTCCATTCATGTTGAATTATAGCAAATCTAAAATTTACTCTCTACCCTGCTTCACTACCCTCACTCTGCTGAAAGATTCGATAGCGATATTACAGTAACTCATTCTCCAAGTGAGAATGTGCCCATGTGTCGCTTTGACACAAGACCATGTCTGACAAAGGACCCATGCCAACCTCAAAAGCGCACCTTATTGAGTTCAGTTTTATCATTTGCATAAATTGTCCCCTACGCACTTGGGAAAGCCTAGTTTTTGTATTGGTGTCTCCCTTTTGCGACTATGTGTGACAAAAAAAGGGCTGCAGATGCAAAGAGAGTCCTGGTTGTGGATGATTGCCAGGGAAATGTAACTCTATTCCACTCACTGCCTAAGGTAAAGGGCTAAGAAATGCTCATCATCTGTCATCCAGTTCTGTCCCTCCCCGAGGCTGTCAAACTGCAACATAGCAAGCCTCAACTTGTGTCAGGAGTGATGCTGTAGCCAGCACAGGGTCATGAAACAAGCTGGAGTTATCTATTACAGCTTAATTATTAACTACCATGCTTACAAAACAGCCTTTTGGGAAACACAGCTAACTCTCACGGCTACAACACTCAGTAGCTTTGTCCTTCTTGTAACAAGCTCCCACATCCAAGCCTTTGCTAGAGAGACCATCTGTGCCTGCCAGTGGGGTGCTCTGCACCTCACCCTAGGCCAGCCTGTGGATGCCTGGCTGCAGGAACCGCTCCTGGGGGCTGATCCCAGACTTCCAGAGCAGGGCCCAGCCAGTGCAACCTAGCTGACAGCTTGAAGTCCCTTCCTCCGCATCCCTTGTCCCTTTCCCTTCCTATGAAGTTGAAATGAAACTCTGTGCAGCCGGTTCCTGGAGGCTTTGCCCAGGGAATTGGTGGGGTCACCATCATAGAATCATCGAATGGTTTGGGTTGGAAAAAACCTTAACGATCATCCAGTTCCACCCCCCCTGCCATGGGGCAGGGACACCTCCCACCAGCCCAGGCTGCTCCAGGCCCCATCCAGCCTGGCCTTGAACACTTCCAGGGAGGGGGCATCCACAGCTTCCCTGGGCAGCCTGTGCCAGTGCCTCACCACCCTCATCCGGAAGAATTTCTCCCTAATGTCTAATCTAAATCTTCCCCCTCCCAATCTAAAGCCATTCCCCCTTGTCCTATCTCTACTACACCACCCCTGGAGGTGTTAAAAAAAAAAGTGTAGATGTGATGCTTTGGGATGTGGTTTAGTAGGCATGGTGGTGTTGTGCTGATGGTTGGACTGGACGATCTTACAAGGTCTTTTCCAACCTTAACAATTCTATCTGCACCCCCCACACCATCTCGAGGTGGCCATGCGAGCGTGCTGCCCTCTTTCCCTCGGGGAGAGGGGGTGAGTCTCTGCAACAGGTTGCCCAGAGAAGTCTGGATGCCTCATCATTGGAAGTGTTCAAGGCCAGGTTGAATGGGGCATTGAGCAGCCTGGTCTGGTGGGAGGTTGGAGAGCAGCCCTGTGGAGATGAGGGCACTGACTGATGAGAAGATCAACGTGAGCCAGCAATGTGCACTCGCAGCTCAGGCCAGCCGTGTCCCGGTCTGCATCAAAAGCAGCATAGCCAGCAGGGGGAGGGAGAGGATTTTCCCCCTCTGCTCTGCCCTCCTGAGACCACACCTAGAGTATTGTGTCCAAATCCCCAACATAACAAGGATATGGAACTGTTGGAGCGGGTCCAGAGGAGGGCCATGAAGACGATCAGAGGGCTGGAGCACCTCTGCTGTGAGGACAGGCTGGAAGAGCTGGGATTGTTCAGCCTGGAGAAGAGAAGGCTCTGGGGGGACCTCATAGCGGCCTTCCAGCACCTGAAGGGGCTGCAGGAAACCTGGAGAGGGGCTTTTTACAAGACCTTGTAGTGATAGTACGAGGGGGACCAGCCTTAAATTGGAAGGGGGAAGATTTAGATTAGACTTTAGGAAGAAATTCTTCACCCTGAGGGTGGTGAGGCACTGGCAGAGGTTGCCCAGGGAAGCTGTGGATGCCCCCTCCCTGGAAGTGCTCAGGGCCAGGTGAGATGGGGCCTTGAGCAGCCCGGTCTGGTGGGAGATGTCCCTGCCCATGGCAGGGGGGGTGGAGCTGGATGGGCTTTGAGGTCCTTTCCAACCAAAACCATTCCGTGATTCCACGAGAGAGACGCAACTGCCACGGCACCTCCGCGGGCGGGAAGGGAGGGATCCCGGGATCCCCAGGCACAGGGCGCTGCTCCCCAGGGACGGCGGCGGAGTTGAGGAGGGGTCTGAGCTCCCCCTGTGGAGGAGGAGGGCGGGGGAGCGGGCACGGCGGAGCGGGGGAGCGGGCACGGCGGAGCGGGCACGGCGGAGCGGGGGAGCGGGCACGGCGGAGCGGTGGGGCGGGCGCTCGGCTCCTCCCGCCGGGGCCGCCGGGCTGGGGCGGGGGAGGCGGGGACGGGGGGAGCCGCTGCCGTCACCGAGGCTCCCGGCTCGCCTCTGCTCGCAGCCCCAGCCCCGCTCCCACCCCCACCCCTCCTTCCCTTGCCTCTCGCTCTCTCGGCTTGTTTCTCAGTGTTGCCTCCCTTCCCGGATGGCAGCCATGCAGCCTCCCGCTCCTCCTCCTCGCGGGCTCTAAGTCCATGCGATGCTGCCGCTGCTCCTGCCGGCACTGCTGGCCGCCCTCCTGCCGCCCTGCCCGGGCTGGAGCCCCTCGGCGGCCGCCAGCGGGCAGGAGGAGCAGGAGCAGGAGCAGGAGCTCTTCTTGCCCCCTGCCAACTCCTCCTCCCGCACCTTGGAGATGGACCTCGACGGGGCAGCGAGCAGGGAGGAAGGCGGCAGCACCGGCAGCCCGGGCACGCCGGCTGCCCCTAGCCAGGAGCCTTCTGCTGCTCCCACCACCTCCGGGCAGCAGGAGCAGCAGGAGCAGCATCAGCGTCCCCATCCTCACCCCGTCGAGGACCCGCACTGCAACATCAGCGTGCAGCGGCAGATGCTGAGCTCGCTGCTGGTGCGCTGGAGCCGCCCGCTGGGCATCCAGTGCGACCTCCTGCTCTTCTCCACCAACGCCCACGGGCGGGCCTTCTTCTCCGCCGCCTTCCACCGCGTGGGGCCGCCGCTCCTCATCGAGCACCTGGGGCTGGCGGCCGGGGGCGCGCAGCAGGACCTGCGCCTCTGCGTGGGATGCAGCTGGGTGCGGGGCAGGAGGGTCGGGCGGCTGCGGGGCTCCACACCCCAAGCCCCTGCTGCTTCCTCCTCCTCTTCCTCCTCCTCCTCCTCCTCCTCCTCCTCCTCCTCCTCGCTGTCCTACCCTCCGGAGCCCGGGCAGTACTGGCTGCAAGGGGAGCCGCTGAATTTCTGCTGCCTGGATTTCAGCCTGGAGGAGCTGAAGGGGGAGCCGGGCTGGCGGATGAACCGCAAGCCCATCGAGTCCACCTTGGTGGCTTGCTTCATGACTCTGGTCATCATCGTGTGGAGCGTGGCCGCCCTCATCTGGCCAGTGCCCATCATCGCCGGGTTCCTGCCCAACGGTATGGAGCAGCGCCGAGGCACCACCGCGGCCACCACCGCGGCCACCACCGCCAAGTAGCCTCTCCCGGTGACAACCCCCCTCCTCTTCGTCGTGTGGTGTGGAGGGATGCCCACCGAGGCCGGACTCCGCCGTGGTTTTTCTCGTTTAAATCGTGTCACGGGTGGCCTGAGGGGAGCAACCCGGCCGCTGGAGACCACCAGATCCCGTGTGCTCGTTTTATATCTTTACTATCCCTTTTAAACGAACCGTTTAGTAAAAAAGAAGGAAAAAAAAAAAAACAAGCAGAAAAAGCCCCCAGAAAATCAATGCAGGGAATAAAAGACCCTCCCATTCAACTGCGATTGTTGTAGTCTGAGTCGCTTTTTTGTATATGAAGTACAGTTGGAGCAGGGTTTTGCTTTATTTATGGAAAGGGAAGTCTTTTCTTGGCAGGATTGAGAACTGGAGCAGTATATCTATATTGTTATTGCTGAAACTGAACTTTACTGAACCTTTTTCACTGTATTTCCCCGTTGACAGTGTGTATTTATTATTGTAGCTCTGCGTTATTTGGCTTTTAATACAGAGGTTTTCTTTCTGGAGCCACTATAGCCTTTGTCGGTCTGTTTTTGCTAGGGTGGAACGGAAGGCGCGGCCGCTTTCCCCATCAGCAAACCGGCGTGAATGTCCTCTTTCCCCATGAGATGATGCTACCAGGGTTGGTGGTGGAAAAAAGGGAATCCTGAAACCTTTCTGAATGGTGCTTGCCTTATCCGTACAGTCCCTTTAGGTTTCTATACCTACATCAGGGTGGGGTGGGATGGGGAAAGTGTCTCTGCCATAGACCCTCCAAGGCGATTTACTTAGTACAGCTCCACTGACTGTGGTTTTCTTCTCGTTTTGAGGTTGGGTGGTTTCGGTCCTGGGAAGATGAGGCCCGCTCTTTCAGATGCATTAAAAGCAGCATGGGGGCAAGTCTCTGACTTGCGCAAAGTGCATTCCTCAAAAACAACTGGGATGCAGTGCATTTGTTGAAGGCACGGCAATTATCATGCCTCTTTTTCACCTGTCAGTCTGCAGAGTTGCTCACAGAAAGCCTGTGAGGTGGAGAGAAAGCAGGAGCTGCTGGTCCAGGACTAGATTACGGCTGCCACTCTGCAAGCACGCAAAGAGGAAAGATTTGCAAGATTTCTTCTTTGCTGTTTTGAGCAGACAGTTGCATATCCTGAAATACCATTTGTTGTACATGTCCAACTGTTCAGTCTTATAACAAGTTATTTCATTTGCCTTAGACATGATCAGTGCAGGTGAAGTTGCTAAAACCAAAATGTGAGCTAAAGGAGAAGGGTTTTCGACAGGAATTCTCATTTGTTTGTCAACATCCAAGTATTTAATTTGTTAGAAACACATGGACTCACTTGGGGCTGATCTGGTGTATTTGTAATATTGTTTTCTTCCCTATGGTTTGGTGGAAATGACTGGATGAAAAGTCTGGAGAGACTAAATTCTTAGGATTCCTATTTTTTAGATTGAGAACAAAATGAAGTAAATACATGCTCTGTGTGGATGCTACCTGGAAAAAATGCAGAGAGAAAAAGATAGGCAAACAGCAGAAATAAATCAAGATTTTCAAGTGTTCCATGTTACCGAGCTACCTCTAAACTCACTTTCTCCTATTGATACACCCGCTACTGATGTCCTATCGATCTTAATAGGCGAGTCACTTGAGTAAACATTGCAGCAGTGTTGTTTTCAGAAAGTAGAAGATCCAGTCGCTATGAGAAATGTTCATTTGACCTGTTGATCCGAAGGGCACCTTCCCCCATACGCTTAGTTTACAGAGCCCTGCTTTTCTTTCCTTGATGTGAAAAACATAGTGTCATTTCCACCTTGTGCAATTTTTATGTGCACAGACGTGCGAGAGAGATCTGTTATTTGCCTATAATGCCCCATGTGATAGAGAAGCCTCTTCATACTGACAGGCAAGGCTTGCAAGAGAAAGCGAAGCTAGAGTTAACACGCTGCTGAAAGAGAAATGCTCTAAATATGGAATAAGCCTCAGAAGAGTTGCCATGCCAAGAACAAATTTCTTCTTTTAAGTGAAGATACATTTAGGCAGGGAGTTTCTTCTTTTGCATGAGATACATTTAGGCAGAGAGTTAACGACTTCTGCTGGAAGTTTTGCTGGCTTTGTAGTGTATGTGTGTGTAGTACTTGCTGTGATCCAGGGAGCCTGTGCTTGAATTCACGTCTGGAATCTCTTTTTTGCTTATCCTGGTTTCACCGTTGGTTCTTTTTGTTGAATTGCATCAATGTAAGCAAGATAATGGCATTACTGTCTGAAAGAGGCACCTTTCAGTTAGCAAAGGTTGTTTTATTTGCAGTTCTTACAAACACTTACCACGAACAGTAAAGCTGGTAGGGAATGGTTTTGGGCTATGTCTTCTAACTTCTGCCAATATTAACTTGAATACAAACTTTGTGAACAGGCAATGCCACGCTGAGACTATTTTGCTGCTTTGCTGAAGAAGTGTGATCAAGAGAGGGATTTGCTTATAGTTCTTCTATAAATACACTTGTAAGTGGAGCTGCTATTAAAAATCTGCTAAAATGTGAAATCTTTAAAACACAGGGGTAGCATTAAAAAAAAAAACAAACAAACCCCAAAAAGCAAATCTTGTCCAGAGTACAAAAAACCTGCAGCATTTTCAGGGAGTACTGATCTCATAAACAAAATGCAAAGAGCATTTTCCAGTTAGGGAAGATGTTTCCTTAGATCATAGTAATTGTTGGAGTAAGTAATGGTAGACAGAATACAGTCCATGTTTCTGGGCACAGAGATTACCTGATGTACACCTAACTCTCTGAACCCTTGGGTTTCAGCGAGGTGGCAGCAGGGTTTCTCCTGTAAAGAACAGAATTGCAGACTTTGGTGTACGTGGCTATTCTGGATATCTGTGTCCTTGGGCCTGAGTTAACAAAGAAGTAACTTCAGAGTCTGGAGTGTCACTATGGAAATGCATTATGCAGACCATGGGCTTTTTCAGTCACTATTACATCTAGCACCAATAACCCTATTCCCATAGCCGTGGTTGCTACTATGACTCCAAGCAGCCGATAATTTTGAATAACAAAAGACACACACAACTTTTGCCGGCATCCATGGGAATTTAATCTGAACTAAACCAAGAAGAGTCAAGCCCGGAGCAATGCAAAATGATACATCTCCACAGCAGCTAGTTTTGGATTTCGACTTGAGACACCAAAACGTGTGTTTCTTTTCTTTTTCACCGGCAGTGTATTTTTATTGCCTCTTCACTGGGGTTGGTTCTAAGTCATTTTCATTCGTTTGGATTTGGTTTTAAAACTGGTTGGTAGCAAGGTCAGCACAAGAGTGGTATTAGTCACCATATACACATACATCTATATATGAGGACTTACTGTGTGCAAGAGAATGTCAAAATAAAAGGGAGAACTAGAATGATGAGAAACAAATACCACTGAACAAGTAATACTGGATTTCCTTCACTAATTATTTGTCAGATCATGTTTTCTGGTAAGCTATCCCGAGTTTATTTATGAACTTGTGTTTTTCTGGAAATCAGGGGCTACCTAGAAACATAGGTAATTTCTTGATTTCCTTTTTATGTAATTCAGCTGTATCACGGGGGGGAGGGTTTCACTCCAGGAACTTGGAACTCTCTTCAGGGAGAGATTTCAGTTCAGAAGGTACAAGGGCTGTATACTAGTGTTAGACTGGGGAGTGTTTTCTGTGTATTCAGACCTCAGAATTGAATCTTTCTTCCTCACATACTTGCTTAGTTATGTGTTATAGATATATTAGAAGCAAAAGTATAAAGATGGATATGTAGTTTTAGCACAGACACAGTTTTGCTGTTACTTGGTGCCACGATGATTCCCATAATAAAACTCTAAAAATGTAGTACGGTGTAATAATAATTTCATATTATTTAAACATACTGGTCTTCAATAGATTAGCAGTAATCAAGAGCAGTTTTGTGTGTCAGCTGATATGTGGATATTTGGGCTAAAATTGCCATACTTGGGTAAACGTGGAAGTTGTTACTTGTTCCGGGCTTAGTTCATCAGTATTTTGATGATTAATATGACTGCAACAGCAGTACTATTTATGCAGGGAATATTACTCAAGATGAGTAAGGGATACAGAACCAAGCCCTAACAAAAACTAATTAACCCCCTTACTTAGCTGAGTAAGTATTAGTCATCCTGATCTCCGCTTGCTAAATAAAAGTGTCTCCAGGGCTGACATTACCTGATCCCAGGGGCTGAACGAAAGCCCAGTGAAATCAAGTAGTTAAGTTAATTGAAATTTTGCATGATTAAAGAGCAAGGAATCTACTCAAAACAGATCTGTCTAGATATAAGAGTAGCTATTGCATTCTTGTTACTCTCTGCTTTTATATACATAGTATATATATCCAAAGCCAGGATTTCTCAGTCCAGTGTAGGGACTTAATAGTTTGGAAATTGTCTTCTTTCTGAAGTTAGTATGAAAATTGCCAGTTATTTTCTGAGGAATTTTACTGAATAAATGTCTTTTTTCCCCCCAACATATTTCAGGAAAAGACTTTGACTTCTCAGAAGACATTTTTAATGATTACAGGAAGATGTGTAAATATGAAATCCCAAATGTATTTGGATTTCAAAACATAAAAAATCTCTTTAAGAAGTAATTGATTTTTAAAAGCATATTTTTAAACAAAAACACTGGTTTCCATTTCCCCCCTAAAAGTAGAACATTTCAATGAAGATCAGAAATGCATGTGAGTGTTTTACCTTGCAAAAGTGATTTTGTGGGGGGAAAAAACCCCGTTTATTTAAACCTTATTTTTTTGCAAGATGCCTTATTCAAAGAATAGTGTTGTCTTCCAGGATTTGGAATTGATCACAGCTTGTGACAGACAAGGAACTGCATTGCTTGTGCTTCCTTCATAACTGTTCTGGTTAAAAAAGTTGTTCAAAACAATTGAAAAAAGCAAAGTAGCTTAGCCCTTTTGTTTTGTTTCTATTCTATTATGCTGAGGGAGAAAGCAACCTGATATAAGATCTGGGATATCATGGAAGATTGCTGAAAATGTCTGGATGGTATTTTATTAGATTTGTGGCCAGACTAAGTCTCACAATCCAAACATCTTCCAACTTTTATAAATTATGGATTCATAACTGAGTGTAGCAGTTTGATCATCTCTATGACAGAGGGAAGCCAGAAACCTTATCTCTTATTATAGTTTTCTTATTATCTCAACAGGTTAACAATGCCAGAGCAAAACTGGAAGATCCAAATATCTTATGAAACGCTGTGTGTTCTGTGTGTTTGCCCTGTGCTTAGCTTTTGTAGAAAAACATCTGATTAATGGGACATGAGTTCCAGATCAATGCCTTTCTGAGGAAGTGAATTCACTATAAGAGTGAAGTTCAATTGTATTTTTGTTCCTTGTAAGGTGAGACTTGCTAGAAGTAGTGGGACCTTACCTTGTTGGTGTCATTGTGGCTGTTGCTAAGCAACAGGAAGTGGTTAAAATGGAGATAGAGAGAAGAGCATGGAGGAATAAAGGACACTAAAGACATAGAAGAAGCATAAAAACAGTAAGTGTGCCACCACGATCTGCGAAGAAGTTGCAAAGTATCAGCTAGCAAAAAGATGGCGATTAAGATCACAGAGAAAAAAGAAAGCTGACACAAGGTGAATCAGGAACTCGATTCTGTACTTCATTCAAAATTTTCAGTGCTTTGCTTGAATAATCAATTACAGTTTTGGCCCCAAACTGCAGAAGTAATGGCAGAAGAGAATAAGAGTCTGGGAAGAAATGGGATGCTTAATAAAAATTAGGAGTAGAACCACCATATCATTAATAAAAACTGAAAATAAATCACTCTGCATGGTGCTGAAAACCAAACAATGGCAAGGCACTCTTTTTGATATACCATCTACTATAGTTTTACTTCAGATGTTGCCTGAGGTTGTAAGGAACACATGCTAAATGTTGTTTTTTATGGAATGGATGCAGTTCTTCCATGCTTTGATCCATGACAAATATACGTTTCTCATTGTCCAGCACAAGAATGTTCGTGAGAACTGTATTAAAGCTTTTCACCTGAACTGAAGTAGTGCTGGTGTGACTGTGTTTCCCAGACTGGGCCGTTGCTGTTGACAGGGCTACATGCTGATATGCTGTTTATAGCATTCTGATCAATATTGCCACTACTTTCTGACTCATATATTTTAAAACCCACCTACATAACCTTCCTTTTTTGTCTCTATCTTCATTGTCTGCAAAGCTTCACTCCCTTTGTCTTCTGTCATTGAAATGAATCTTTCTTAAGAAAGATTCTTTCTAACTTACAAGCTTCCTCTTCTCTCTTTCCATAACATGTTTTTATTTTGATATTTTCTGTCTTCAGATTTCTCCCCCCCACAACTATGTCTTTTATATCAAGCTATAAAAATGTACTCCAGGAAACTGTGCTACCAGTTCCTTCTGCGTTTCCACTCTGCTGCCGACCCGTTCAGACCTCTTGTCTATGATACCTACAAGACAAAGATGAACAGGAAACCTTGTGTTGAGGGCAAAACTCAAGTCCAAAGTTGTCTCTCCCACAAGTCCTGTGGTCATAGAAGTTCTCCCACACTTCTGCTCTAGACCCTGAGCTGAGGCCCAAAGTTATTTTGTCTTTCTCTAGTGATTGAGAAGTGGACGTATTTGAAGAGCTTCCTCCCACCTTAATTCCTCAAAGTCCTTTCTCTGAATAACCTCTACTCATGCACCTGCCCAAAACCCTATCTTATGAATCGTGGAAGCTCCGACACGCCACCTTTACCACGTATCCTCAATTGCAATGTCAGGGCGCGTCTCAGACTGCCTTTGTTCTGCTCTAACTGAAAGTAGGTGTGTCACACCTTGGCAAACCTCAGCACAGCCAGAGAAGCTGTTGGATCGGCATTTAAAGTTACACTCCGCTCAGGTAGGCAACTACAGAGTCAAAAGCTTTACTTTTAATTAAACCTTGCATTCTGCAGAACTGAACACGCTTGCCTCCATGATGGCACATGGAAAAGGCTGTGCCTGGATCATGGGACGTGGAAAAGTTGTTCGGGCAGAGGGACTCTGGCAGATTTTTCAAGTGCTGCCCTAGTAGCTTTCTTGGCTGTGCTAATAAATGGGTGCCCAGGCCAACTCACTGCAGCCCTGCTTCTAGAAGATGATAGATATGTACAGCTCACACTGAAGTCTGTGAGTGCTCAGACTTTCTGGAAACAACATGTCTTGCTGTGGAGGAAAAAGTATTTACTCGTACTGGTAAGGAAAGGATTAATGACCTAAATCCCATGTCGTGTTTTAAGCATGTGACACACAGTAAAAATGCAAAACACAAACATGATTTTATTCCTTCTCTGTTCTTTTTTTTTTTTTTCTTGCACTTAAGGGTGTGATTTGAGCCTTGTGCTGTTAAATTAAGGTATTCTGTACAGTTTTGTCCACAATTTAGGCAGGCAATAGATGTAGCCTGGAAATGATCTTTCCATTGAAAGGTGCTGTCGTGTTATTAAAACCAAATCATTACTAAGTGATTAACGTCACTGGAAGAAATTCTCATTAATCCAAAAGTATATGAAAGGATCCCCCAAGGTGTAAGAAATACTTTCTAGAAGGTGAATATATAAAAAAAAATGGTGTGGAGGTAGCTGGTGGAGATTTAATCATGGGGCTGTTCCATTTTTTTCTTGCACTGCGTGTTTCATCACATTTTCTCTGGGGAATGTGAGCTGTGCCTAATTATGCCAGCAATGTAGTTGCTACTAAATGGAAACTGCAAACTATTTTCTTCAGGCAATACTTACTATGAATTCTTGATATTTTTTCATTTCCTCCAGGACATGTAAAGCACTTAATGATGCAGGGTCACATAATTTTCTTAACCCACAGAAACCCACTTCTGAGGCATGATGTTTGCCTCACAGTGTCCACTACAACCTTGCAACGCCCCTTCCCCAAGATGGGGATTTCTCAACCCCACTATCTTGTTGCAGAATCATTTAGGGGCTAGGACTATGAAGACACAGGCTTTATGCTTCTGTGCTCTACCCAGCTATATATCACCTTTTCTTCTGTCCTGGAAGCACAGTTATGATGGGAATAAGTTTACGGCAGACCCATGCAAGCAGCACTTTCCCACGAAAATGAATGTGGCTGTACTGGTAGCAGTTTCTGGAGAGGAACACTGCCAGCAGAACTCTTGTTCCTCTTGCTCTCAGGTGGTCACCGTCTGTGCTAGCAGAGCACTCCATGGCTATGGCTTCTTCATAGGTACATGTGGGGCAGCTAAGGGAAACCATAGTCACAATTTAGGAAATTAATGAGGCTTTAGCCTGAAAGCCGTTTTGAGCAGAAAAGAATTTTAACTGAGCTTTTCAGAAGTATCTGTGCACTTTATGAACCATGTACTGATGTTTTAAATGTATACTGAGAGTTTTGCAGGCCTTTTCGGTTTGCTTTATTATTTCTTTCAGAGTTTGACCAGGAGTCATTGTGGATACTTGCTTGGAAACACCACTTTCCTATGCATATAAAAAGTAATTCTATAGGCTTTGCTCTAGCTACCCCGGTATGAGAGTGGATTGCCCACGACAGAACTCATCCTCCAAAATGCCACTCACTCATCTGCAGTTCTGAAATGAAGATTCAATCCTCTCGCCATAAGATTGCCATCATATCACAGGCATCAACCCATGCTGGGTTAAGACAGGGGAAGGTGACTCCTATTATCCTCCTACATTTGGAATGTTTCGTGCCTGTGAGAGTTTTGAGTTCCCTGAATTCATCCAGTGAGACTGATAGTGGTGCTGCCCAGCGCTAACTGAAGCGTCGTGGGTGGAATGGGTCAGAGAGATTTACTCTCCTCCCACACAAGAAGTATAGAGAGAAAACAACATTGGCTAATCTGTTTTCCTACATGTGCGGGGCACAGCAAAGCAGATATCAGTGTGTAAGAAAACCTCCCTGAAGCAGACTCGGAATGAACGAGTTCTTGAAAAACAAAACCAAGAACCTTTTTCTGTACATGCAACTCCTGCTGTTTGCCGTGAGAGCAGCCTCAGCGTAACTGTTGGGATTGGAAGCTCTTTTGCCATAGTGACAAGAACAGAATCACTCTTTGAAAATTTCCCAATTAATTTCATCAAATTATGTATTATTCAGCTGATACCTGCACTATCTTTAGTATCTTCACAGCTATAAAGTTGTCTCTATTGTTATCTCTCTTCTGTTATGTATAAAAGATAGTGATAAACCTATGATAATGAATCACATTAATGACATTTCTGACAAAAAAAATCTTAAAATCCCAATTAAATCCTTCTAATCATGATATTCAGAGAGCTTGTAAGCTCGAAAACATCAAAGAGTTAATACATCTCTGTAATGTATTTTAAATATCAAAATCCTCTGTGTTGAGGACTACAGCTTGACTGTAGCAACAGAAAGCATTCACAGCAAGTTCCCCAGCATGTGTTTTCTGCTATTACTTGGCAAATAATATAGTTAAGCTTAGCAACTTCCTAATATCTTTCAAGCCCACATTCACAGCAAAACCAATTACTTGTTACAGTGCGCGAAAAAAATATCTTCTAACTACTGTTCTGAGTTCCTCGGTGATACAAGCATGCTTCACTACCTATAAGCCTGTCTTGAATTTTAGGGTTCAGAAAGTCCAAATGTTCCTTCCCTTTGGCCATCTTCACTTTCTTGCCTTTTTCTCCTGCAGCCGCTGTACTGTCTGATTTTGCTCAGTATGCTCAGAGTTGTGGTTTTTTTAGGAAGCACTGTAATAGGTGAGCAGTTTAGCAAAAAAACTTGCTACAGGCAATACTAATCCTTCTAGGCTTGGAATTAGCACAAGAACAGAGGGTGCTGGAGTGTCCTTGCACTGCTTGCTGTAAATTGTGGAGCACAGCTTCAGAAAAGAATGAAATAAATGTTCACTGCAGTGACTTTTAAGAAATTGATCTTTATTCATCAGTTCAAAGCACTGAGCAGTCTGTCTGGATAAAGCATAAGGAAAGGAGGATCTATCAGCTCCTCTGTTTTTAATTAAAGTTTTGGCAGTCTTTAGAATTTGATGAATTTAATAAATAAATTCATTGCAGGGTGTAAGTTTCTACATTACTGTAGGATATTGAGTTAGTTCAGAGAACTGGAATGTAGGGGTTTGATTATTCAAAGATTTAGAAAAGGCGTGTGCTGAAACAATAGATCACACGAGGAGCACTTCTGATGGAAAGTAACACACGGCTTTGTGTGAGGAGCACATCGTGATGCACGCCCCGGCACTGCAGTCCATGCCAGTTAACTACACTGCACTGAAACAACTGAGCCTTCTTCAGTGGCAGGAGGTGAAACCTCTGAGAGAGGGCATGCCAGGGGCTGAGGGCCACAGTCACTGTGCTGAGATGCTGGAGTGCGTCCAGAGGAGAGCAACGAGGATGGGGAAGGGGCTGGAGCACAAGCCCTACGAGGAGCGACTGAGGGAGCTGGGGGTGTTCAGCCTGGAGAAGAGGAGGCTCAGGGGAGACCTTATTGCTCTCTACAACGACCTAAAGGGAGGTTGTAGTCGGGCAGGGGTTGGTCTCTTCTCTCAGGCAACCAGTGACAGAACAAGAGGACATGGTCTCAGTCTTCACCAGGGGAGGTTTAGGCTCAACTTTAGGAAGAAGTTCTTCACTGAGAGGGTGATTGGCCATTGGAATGCGCTGCCCGGGGAGGTGGTGGAGTCACCGTCCCTAGAGGTGTTTAAGGAGAGATTAGATGAGGCACTTAGTGCCATGGTGTAGTTGACAAGTAGGAGTAGTTGTAGGTGTTGGGTCATAGGTTGGACTCGATGATCTCAGAGGTCTTTTCCAACCTTATGATATTGTGATACTGTGATACTATCACCACTGCAAAATTCTCTGTGCCACTTTGGAGGCAGAACCCTACAGCTATGGGTGCATGTCCATGAGCCACGGGCACGTGTCCATGGAGCAAAGAGCTGGAACAAATCTGAGAAACTACTTTTCTCTTGTGGCTACTGGGTAAGAGTCACCATCTTGTGCTAGCGCGGCTGTTGGTATGCGTGCTACTTCAGAAAAAGCAAATTCACTATGTGTTTAGGCTGGTCTAAAGAGGAACTTGGAGCTACCTTGACTGACTCCAGTTGCAATGTGCTCAGTCACGCTTTCTTGACATTTTGCTCTTCTCCACTCTTGAAGGCAGCTGCCCAGGGAGTGCCTCAGGTGTTTAACAATTATTAATCACTCAAATAAAATCTTCAGCTTGTTAGGTACTAGCAGCAGGCAGAATTTTTAAAAAACACTTCAGTCAAATAAGATTTTGTGCAGTTGTTTGCACCTTAAGGTGCTGTGCCAATGGAATCCAAATGTCATGGCTGAAGGGCATTTCTGTTGACATTGCCTCTTCTAGTACTCCAAGTTTCTTGCATTTTCAAGTTTTCACACTTCCTTCCCTAAGTTATTTTCCCCTATTAGCGGTTTGGCTTCTAGACTCCACTACATCTTAGAGGCTTTTCTCCTTTCACTGATCCACATATCAGAATTCTTTGTGCACGATGCTTTTGAATAAAAATATATTCCAGTCGTGTATATCCTGAATTTTGTTTTCTCCAAGCTCCTGTTGGAAGATGCAGGCCAGATCATAGAATGATTTGGGTTGGAAACCTAAAACCCATCCGGTTCCAATCCCCCTGCCATGGGCAGGGACACCTCCCACCAGCCCAGGCTGCTCAAGGCGCCATCCAACCTGGTCTTGAACACTTCCAGGGAGGGGCATCCACAGCCTCCCTGGGCATCCTGTGCCAGTGCCTCACTGCCCTCAGCGTGAAGAATTTTTTCCTAATGTCAAAACTAAATCTATTTAAAATGTTCCAATTTAAAGCCATTTCTCCTCATCCTATCACTACTTGCCCTTGTAAAAAATCCCTCCCCAGCTTTCCTGTAGCCCCTTTGGGTACTGCAAGGCTGCCATGAGGTCTCCCCAGAGCTTTGTCTTTTCCAGGCTGAACAAGCCCAACTCTCCCAGCCTGTCCCCATAGCAGAGGTGCTCCAGCCCTCTCATCATCTTCATAGCCCTCCTCTGGACCTGTTCCAAGAGTTCCATATTCTTCTTATGTTGAGGATTCCAGAACTGGACATGGTATTCTAGGTGGAGTCTCAGGAGAGCGCAATAGAGGGGGAGAATGCCCTCCCTTGCCCTGCTGACCACACTTCTTTTGGTACAGTCAGGACACGATTGGTCTTCTGTGCTGCAAGTGCACATTGCTGGCTCATGTTGGGCTTCTCATCAAACAGCACCCCCAAGTCCTTCTCTGCAGGGCTGCTTTCAATCACATCATCCCCCATCCTGTATTGAAACCATGGATTACCCTGACACGGGTGTAGGACCTTGCTCTTGGTCTTGTTGAACCTCATGAGGTTCACACGGGACCACTTCTCCAGCTTGTCCAGATGCCTCTGGATGACATCCTGTCCCTCTGGTGTGACAACTTCCCTGCTCAGCTTGGCGTCATCCGCAAACTTGCTGAGGCACTAAATCTCACTCTCTATATCATTAATGAAAATATTAAACAGCACGGGTCCCAGCACAGACCCCTGAGGGACACCACTTGTCACGGATCTCCATCTGGACATTGAGCCATTGACCACTACTCCCTGAATGCGACCATCCTACCAGTTCCTTACCCATTGAACAGCCCATCCATCAAATCCATATCTCTCCAATTTAGGGAGAAGGCTGTGGTTGGGGGATCGTGTCAAAGGCTTTACAGAAGCCCAGATAGATTACATCCATTGCTTTTCCTGTGTCCACTGATGTGGTCACACCACCATAGAAAGCCACTAGGTTGGTCAGGCATGGCTTGTTCTTGGTGAAGACATCAACCAACTAACACTGTTGTTCTCACAGAGGAAGCCATTCCTTATCAATGCTCCAACTTAGTTGTGGCTGTAACTGTTATGCGAGAGCTACACGCGCCCAAGTGTCTGGGTGATTGGTGCTAACACGACTGGTATTTTAATCCAGCAGTACATTGCCTTATAGTGTCTGCACATGGATATTTATGCTTCATGTCATTAATAACTAGAAATTGTCTAATAAGGTTATGCATATGAGTGCATTATATGGAAAATGGCATTTAAAAAACAAGCTATGCCTTGTCTTAAAGGTCAAAGTTGTAATGAGATTACCTTCAGCACATTAAGAAGTGCAAAAAAACCCCTGTAAAAATGTATGAGATGGGTTGTAAAAGCATGTGTTTGAATAATAATTGGACACAGTATTAATGAAAACTGTGTCTCCGTGATGTACTGCGCGGTGTCTGAATGGTAACGTGATCCACACGGAATTGACCATTACCATGTGAGGGTGTAGGTAGTGTGCAACTTTATTACAGGCTTTGCAAATGCTAGCACGAGTTCCTCTGTACAAACTCCAGCAAGCCCATTCTGATGTGCTGTAGGCACAAATCGACACCTAAGGCCATGGCCCAGCAGCGTACCCAGCACGTGGCATCATCATGCTTGCTCACAACAACCCTACTGAGTTTTCAGCTTTACCACACCCTTCTAGTTTACCACAGTGCAACGTAAGAATTGTGCTGCCCTTGCTGTGCTCCACTGCTGGAGTCTTACTGGCTTAATGCTCCTCTTTCTCTGGAGGCTTTTGACAAGCCAAAATGTTTGGGGGTTTCTTACGCCAATCTGTGGGTTCCAAACAGCTGAGTTACAGTCAGTCCCCAGCCCTCACACTGTCCTTGGGGGGCTGCTGGTTTGCCTTAATTTTGCTTGGTCTGACTGAGCTGCTGCTGTGCTCCAGATTCTTGTTCCTGGTCATTGGTTGAGTCTCCTGCTTTTTGGCTGTGCATGCTGCTCGTTCCTCTGAATCCCTTACTTTGACCTGCTTCTCCATTCCTGACCACTTCACCTGAACTTGCTTGATCTCTGACTGCGTCCCTCACTACCTTTTAGTAAAGCCTGGCTTCCTGGCTGTTCTGTGCCCCTGACCTGACTCTTGGGATTTGAGTAAGTTTTTCAGATGGGAAATGTGGACGATGGAAGGACTTGTTCCTTCAGTGCAGATAGCTTTTCTCAACCTCATCATGACTTGTCATAGTGATTCATTTTGGATGTACGTAACTCACAAAGTTAAGGGAACAAAAAAGAACTTTAGGTAGCCAGTGCAACTGAAATGAGTGATTTCTCATCAGAGAAGAATGGAACTGAATATAACCTGTACTGTTAGGGAAGACAGAGACTCACAAACATAAAGGTATTCACAAGGAGCATCTATGTTTGTTCTAAGGAGTTGGGGGCTGGCTTTAACGGCAGTGTGATTTATGATATAATCACACTGTCTAATGATGCTATCAAATACTGGCCTGTGCGCTGGGCAGAAGTGACTCACTAGCAAGTTAAATAGCAGGAAGGGAATGAAAACATGCGTTCACCAGCCAGCCCATTAATGCACAGCGCTGTAAAGTGCCGTTAACATCTTGTTACATACAGACTAAAAAGACTTGCCCAAATCAGTCTTATTACTGATACTACGCGTGCTTTAGCCTGCAAACCAAAGCAGAGTGCTAGCGCTTTCTCTACTGGGAGCAGAGCTGTGTCCTGCCGTGCTCTGCAGACTGCTTTTTGCTCCACACAGCCAGGCTGCCCACGGCAGTGCCCCACGTGTGTCTGTGCTGTGTGCCGTCCACCTCACAGACCTTGCATACCTATCCCTGATCACCAGTGGCACCCTGTTTCCAAGCCATGTCAATAAGCCATTGTCCAGAAAGTACCACTAATTTGTCATTAAAGACCTGCTTTTCATTTTCTTAATAAAATGTCCTTTCTTCTCTGATTGATTCTTTGTAACACAGCAAGAATCAGATCCTCTGTGTGATTAATAAATAATAAGGAATTATTCCCTTGTAACCACTCTGACCCTAATGCTGTGACCTCAGTGGCTTCAGCATTGTTTCTATGGATTTACACTTCGGAATATGCAGTTAAGACCTTTTTTCCTCTGGCAGGTAAGAGGATGTTCTTCCAAAGGTAAAATAAAGTGCCCCTGGCTGACCCTAGCAACTGCTAAGAAGTCAGGGGACATATTGGCCTGGGAGACTGGACTTCAGCAGCCCAGGGCTGGCCATGAAATCCAGAGAAGAAGAGGCTGGCAGAGCTATCTGTTATCCTCCCCCTGTAGGAGCTGGCTGACAAGGAAATCTCCATCCGCAGGCTGAAGAAGGACTAGTGACAGTATGAAATTACTGTGATGTACAAACAAACCAAGTGATTCCCCATGGCTGAGCTGTAAATTAGTCCTTGCAGCCCACCAGCATAATCTGCCTGCTGATAGCTTATTTATAAGTCAGTTGTAGAGCAGGGTTAATATTTACCTATACGTCTCAGATGGGTGGCATTCTGAAGATGGGAAGTATTACAGAAGCGCTAGAGTAAGTCATCATTAAAGCCTTTATGCTGGTGTACTTACTCACCTCCAATAGTTTACAGAGGTTCAGAAATACGATTAAACTAGAAGCTATCTATAACTGCTTGCCTCCTGATAACACCTCATCTTCTCATGTATTGATTTAGTGCCTGTGCTGGTGGTGTAACATATGTTTACTGTGTTTTGCAAGTACCAGTGTGCTGATTTCTGTGTACTGACCCTGCCTGTTTCTTTGTTCCTTTGGTTGGTATTTATTTATTATATCTGATAAAATATACAGAAGTTTGCCAGAGCGTCAAACATTGGGTGGCTTGTTCATGGCTCAACATGCAGCGTTTTTCTGTAAGTACAATGTACCGTGGGATTGGGCTTTCTGGGCAGTAAAAGTATCCTTCATTACACTTCACCAAGAGATCATTAAAACCAACCTTTAGCCCTTTTGAGTTCTGTGGTTTAGAACAGAGGTAGGCACAGCACAATCATTTCCATTTGCCCTGGCTGGGAGAGATTATTTTCTCTCCTCGTGATACAGCTGTCGCAATTTGCTTTTTTCTTTAAAGGCGGTAACGATGTACCGATAGGCACCATTGTTACTGTTTGCCACAAGCCTTTACAATCATCCCAGTGCTTTCGTTACAGGTGCAGAGAGAAGGAACGGAAACCTGTATGTCTCTGTGTGTCAGTCTCTCAGCTCATTGCAAGGAAGAAAACTTTGCCACTGGCCTTTTGCATGGGTAAAATTGCAATAAACGATTACATAAAAATGGAAAGGAGTGTCTGTGGTACAGAATTCAATATGTCGAAGGGAAGGCATTATTTTGAGTGATGCAGTCATTTAATTTATTACTCTCCAAGAACCTAAGCTATAATTTTACCTCGATTACATAAAACCTGGTCATCACAGAATAGTTCTCCCCATCTCCGAAACCATGATGCTGCACAGACATATGTGCCACACAATCAGCTTGGACTGCAAGCAAAAACCTGCCTCTCACCAAGGTGCTGTTTCCTTTTCTTTTCTTTCCCTTGTCATCCTGAAAGGATTCACAGGAAGCCAATTCCCAGTACGTGACGGTAGGAAACAGGGACATTTGTATTCCACATAAACGTGCAGTCTTTCTAACATGGCCATTAGTGCTCAGTGATGTGCTACAACTGCTAAATACGGGCTTGCGGTCACAGCGCTAATTGGATGTAGCAGTTCAGCTGCTCCTGGGTCTGCTCTTTATCTTAGCAAACTAGGATAAGCGAGGTTAGCAGCCCCTGGCACCTCTTCCTGCATACTTGGTGGATTTGCAAACTTAAATGTTCGGGGCTGCAAGAGCAGGAACCAATTTGGAAATGCTGGGTGCACCAAGCAGGTTTGCATCGCTTTGGGTGAAAACACGAGGGGTTTGCATTGCTTTGGGTGAAAACACGAGGGGTTGTGAAAGGACTATTTTAGACGTCTATTTTAGGATGAGGTGATACGTGCTCTGTAAGTGACTATTTCTTTCCACTGTTATGTATGAAGCCAGGATGGGGTAGGCGTGGTAGATATCTACGTTTGCTTAGATGAATCCCACCCCTAAAGCCAAATCTAAATTTTACCCTGTGTATTTGAAACATTATTCCTTGTCCACTCTGCCACCCACCGAGCAAACAGTCCTGTCCTACTGATAGCTACCCTTAAAGTATTTGAGGATCCTTCCTACATCACTCCTCCATGCTGTCTTCTTTGGCTAAACAATGGCATATCTTTCTGTTTCTACTTGCTGGTCTTATTTTCTAGACTTTCAAATTTGTGTCATCGGGGCTGTCTTCAGGAGGCTGCCTTCCCGAGGCGTTCCATCAGCCATAGCTTGACTACACAGCTTGCATCTGACAGACCTCTGTCTCTACAGGCTTCCTGCAAGGCTGCACTCACCTTGGTGTGACAGATGATCCTACACTCTTCCTATCTTGTAGCCACTGCTGGCGTTGGAGCACCTGAATAAATCTCTCAATCTTGACTGCCAAAAGGCCTTTTCTCTCTCTTTCTCTCTCTCTTCATGCTATTTACTGCAATATAAGGCCAGGAAGGATAGAATAGGAATAAAACGTAATAGGAATTATATTCTATGAAAAATAAATCGCCTGCTATAAAGTTTGGATGGAATTCAGAAACTTGCTTCGTGGAAATATGTTTTTTGACAATGAGAGCCAGTTCATCACCCAGCCCCTAAAGATGTCAAGTATTCTGTTTTATCAACATCTAACAAAAATGACAAGTTCCGTCTTGAATTTCCAAATCATATTTTTTCTGTTCTAAAATAGCCTGCAGCAACACAAGAGAAAATAATTGCTTTGGTAGGTCTAGTTTCATGCTATATTCGATTCTAGTGTTTCCTGAAAAGTCTTCAACTAGTAGTATATTAAATTTATACTGATTACTTAGAAAGGAAGGAGCTGGGGACAATGGATGTCCTATTTGAGTGAAGTCAGGCAAACATCTAATTATTGCCCTGCAGATTTTCAAATAGCTGTTGTTTGATCCATGAAGACATTGAAAAGTCATCCTCTCCTCCGGCAAATTTCACTGGTAGAAGCAGGTGCCTTGTCTGAACCTTGGAAATAGCACATGTAACACCTTTGTTAAACTAGTTTCCATGGTAACAATTTTGTGTCATTGAACATCATTAAAGACTATAAGAAACACGAACTTTTCAGTTAGCTTGTCTTTAGGGTTTTATTGACCTCCCTTTCTGAATAACTATTCTCCTGAGAGATAAGACTACGGGCAAAGCAAGGGATGCAGGAGGTATAAACGCTTTGCTGTCATAATACAAGCAACCCTTTCCTTTGATTTTTCAGCTCAGGATTTCAGAACAAACTCTGTAAATATGAGTAGGCATGGAAACGTGGCATGGATATTTCTGTCTCTAACACAAAAATAAGGCAACTAAAGCTGACTGCAGTTAAGTAGCTTGTCCAGAGGGAAAAAAAGGGGGAAGCATGGAGAAGCTAAGTGAGATATTGCGTGCTGTGGTGACTTGACTCCCCCATTTAGCATCCCTGCCAGAACACTATCATTCCACTTCATGTTAAAGCTGGATAAAACCACTGTCAGGCTTTTTACCAGTGGCACCTCTGGCACAGCAGAGAAAATTAAACCCCTGGCAAATCTGAACATATATGAGTAGCTTAACTCTTCTTACAGGAGGCTCTAGCAGTAAAAAGGAGTAAGATGCGGTAGCAGAAAAATTCAGCAGTTGCCTGTGATTTTCTCTGTGCGCTGTGGGATTTTTTTAGCTTACATAATTAACATTGGTTTTCTTACTCAACCATTTCTTGTGTACTACAGTCTCCTCTCAAGGGCAACATTTGTCACTTCTCCTTCTAAGGCAGGATCGCAGCCCCAGAAATGGGAGCAAACCATGTCTTGACTCCAGCTCTAAAATCACACTGTCTTCTATGTAAGGCAGTCTGAAGGTCTCCTATGGCCTGCTACCTGTAGAGAACTCCACAGCACTGAGGCAAGACCCTTGAAAACTACTGCTGAGAAAGGAAGTCAGTAAGAAGTACCCTGTGGCCACGCTGATGTGGATTTCCGGGCACTGCGCCTGGTCGAAAGAATTTGTGAATGCTTTCTCTTCCGCCTGACAGGTGCAGCAAGCTGGGAAAGGTCCTTCAAAGAGTAAGAAGGGCTGAGCAAAAAATGTCTGTGCTTTTTATGGGTCAGAACCAAGCCCACAGATCAAAATATTTTGCATTTTCATATGCAGATTTAATATTTGCAGATACGACTGCAGGCAGCCCCTGTTACTCCAGGGTGTTGGGGTGGGTGGGCGTCAACTACATCCAGAGGGTGCAGACTGCAGGTTTCAAAAGACAAATGGTTCAGCAGCTGAGATAAGTTTCAAGACGCTACCGTCCTACGTCAAGTAGCTAATTGCCTAATCTTGCCAGCAGGATGCCTGCACAGAAATCAAAGGAAGGATAAAGGTTTCATTTCTTCCTGGTGGAAACCTGAGGAGAATTCACATAGTGCTCTCTATTACTATAGGATTATAACACAATAAAGAGATATCCCTTTTGCGTTGACCCCAAAATCAAGCATTGTTTTTCACACCAAAAGAAAAGGCCGAGAAACTGTGTTTAAAGTTAAATGAATTAAAATTAAATGCTGCGGCCCAAGCAGGAGGAGGTAGAACACTGCTAGGAGGGAGAACATGAAAAGGTGACATTCCTGTTTCTTTAAAATTTCCAAAATCATTTATATCTGGGCACAGAATCATACTTTTTGTTCTGGATACTGAAAACTGACGTGGTTATGATATTTATTTCCCCTTCCCACAGAAGCCGAGCATTTGGGGGGCGCACTCTAGATGTGGGAGGGTATAGTTGGGCTTCCTCATCTCTGAGGTGAAAGCTGTAGCTCCAAAATACACTTCTTTAAAAACATACTCAAATACTTGTTATTGTGCTGGAGCAGCAACCCCATAACGTGGTGGTGACAGGCTCAAGCAGGTGAAGGGCAGGCGAGTTCCAGTTTCCAATTCACTGAGCAGTAAGGTGTGGATTTTCCCACACCACCCCCCAACACAATGAAGGACTTGACACCACTAAGTGTTTTCCTCTGTTTTCTTTAGCTTTAGATTGCTGCAGCAGAATGAAACACCAAACCTCAAATTAAAATGAGCTGACGTTTCCTAAATATTTGTTTCTGCCTGGACTATTCCATAAATTCAACATGAAACCTGAATAAACATAGTGGCTCCTAAAACGTCTCTTACTGACAAGAAAATTGTTTGCTACAAACATTAATTTATGTACCCACTGGCGTCGAGTGGGGCATGAAAACTCTGTTACATTAACATTCTGGATTTGGGATTTCTCAAGGAAATGTAAAAAATAGTTTAGCATAACATGTAACTTTTTAAAAATAAAATTCTACCTTCTAGGCTGAAAGGAAATCCAGGGGCTTTTAAATAAAGAAGCTTCCACCTCAATCCCATGTCCAGCTGTTTTAGCTGAGCCCTGGATATGCCCCCAGCCCACCCCAGCGAAAGCGGTTCTTCCAGTTATTGTATTGGTTTGGGCACTCCCAAGACTCCATCCCTGGCTGTGTCTGCCTGATGGACCTGCATGCAACAGGGATCCAGGAGGTCCTGGCTCTGAGACAGGCTCTTACGCAGGCTGCAACGCTGCTTGCCCAGAAGCCGAGCTGGTAGAAAACCAGGATGAAATAATATGAACAAAACTTTTGAATTCAATTATCAAAACACTTTACATCTGATTTTTTTCCAATGATCTTTTTAAATGAATTCAGCCTTCTTGGCACTTTTATTATCAGTGAGAAAACAGCCTTGCCTTTAAGCTTGCCCATGATCTTTCCCTTCCCTTTTTTTGCTTTCTCTCCTTTGCTCTCTTTTCCAAACCTTAGCAACACTTCTGTCTTTCTCCTTCTCTTGTGGTAGTTTCCCAAACTGAACAGAAATGTGCCTCTTTCCTTTGGTGCAGCTGGAGACCCTACCATTTACAGGAACACGAACTGTGGTATCATTCAAGGCAGACACTCATTTCAGATTAAGAAGTGATGCAGAGGAGGGTGGGTTTCAGACCTTCCTGCATTGCTATTTCAAATTATTTACATTATGGTGGATGCATTTTCTTTCTCTGTAAAAATTCAGCGTCCTTGCTTAGTCCTAAAAATTACTGTCCTCAAAATGGGAGGAAATTAAAAGCTGTGACTAAGGCTGGTCCCTATCAGCATCTCCAATCATTCTTTAATGAAGAGAACAAGGATCTTGTCTCTGTTTTCGCACGGGCTTCAGTTCAAAGCAGTTTGCTTGAGGGTAGCATTTAATTGACCTCAGTGATGGAGCACTTGCAGGATGCCCCTTGCCTAGCAACAACTGCCAGGTAGAAAAGTTTTAATAACTGCTGGGATTTAGAAACTGGAGAATGCAATTACGCAGCAATGGTGGCTTCTGGGCAGCCCGAAAGTGAGCCATCAGTGCAGGCTGTTTCCCCTAATACAACCTTAGACCAGGGAGGGTGGCTCACGTGTCATGAGCTCCAGCGTTTCACCAGCTACCCAAGCACAGCACCATCCTCAGGCCCCAGCAGCAGAGTGGTCCCCATCGAGGGGTGCATTGTTGGCTGTGTTGCTCCAAACATCAAGAGGTTGCCCCCAGATCTAATGGTATGCTCTGTCCTGCAACCTGCAAGGATGCATGCAAGGATACAACAGTTATCCTTCACCTGTGAGCCGCTGCCAGGGCTCCTTGGCTCTCTGAGGGATGCGGTGTAGGTGTCATAGCTTTCAGCTTTGTACAGACACCTTGTAGGTGAGCAAGGCTGACTGCTTTACCCAAATGGCTTACAGAGCAGTATGTGGAAGCTTGAAACTTCAGGTGGTTACCAGAACTGTGCTGTCTGGGTAAATAAGCAACCATTACTGGGCCAGGGTTCATTTTATCCCATAATATATTCTAAGTGACAGACCAACTAAAGCAAAAATAAAACAAACAAAAAAAGGGAATGGCACTCGAATTCAGTCTACCCAAACCATTTTGACAGAGACCTTTTCTCTGCATCTCAAGCTTCTTCAATTCCTAACTCGAGAGGCTTTCCAAAGCCAGCTAACAGACAGAGTCTTCATCCTACTAAGCCGATGCTGGGGTCGAATCCTTTGTCCTCTAAATATAGAGCACTTTGGGAAATGAAACTGACAAAGAGAAAAATCAATAATTCCATTGATCCCCATTGCAGATACAGGTTTATTTTCTGGATTTGCAAAGAACTGTGCTGCGGAGCCAATGTGTGCTAATAACTAAGTTTTCCCTACATTTGTCTCCTTGCTTTCAGAAATATCCTTCTTCTAATTTTCAGTATTTATTGTATTTATTACTTATTTTTATTATTATTTATTACTTATTTTTGACTGCTTTGGATTTTCATATTAAATATGTGTGTGTTTATGTCTGTATGTGTACATAGCTCATACGCCATTCTCATTAACTTCGCAGTCTAATCCCCCTTCTACACTTTCTTTCCCCAAATCCATTGCTTTTCTTGGTATAAACCCTCTAATCAATCGTGATACCTGACACCATAACAAGAGACAACAGCAAATCTGATAGATATTGTTGTACTCCTTCCTAGTCCTCCTCTCTCCTCCTCTTCCCCTGAGCATCAGTATCCACAGCTGCACAAAGGGTTGCCAACTGAGAGGTGAATAGAGCCACGACTTGCTAGCTGATGCTGCTGTTGCTCGAGAGAAGGGGATACAGATTCTTATCCACAAGGATTGAATTGATCTTTTGGGATGTGCTGAACAAGGGAAAAGAGGATTATTTGAACTGAGAGTGATAAAACCAGAGTTCCCCTTTCAAGTGCTGAAGTACCTCACTCGGACTCTGTTACCCTCCCTCGCCCTTATCCAGCTTGTACCTTGTCACAAAACCTGTTTAGGCCAGGAAACTACCTGTTTCTTCTGTGCCACAATCGAAGTCTTAGACTATAAATGTCTCAGGGCCAAGACTTGCATGTCATTAGTGAAGGAGCCTTCATGTCTGTAGTATTGTATCAGCAAAATAACTGCACAAGGTTTCAGCTTTAGTGTTGAAGTCGCCCGCCTCAGGAAGAGGGAGGTGTGCTGCGAACAGGCCCTCTCTGCTGAGGAGTCCTATCCCATGGCTCGCTGAACCTGTTTGCTCTTGGTTGGTGTGGCCTGATTAAGCCCAAGAGCACTTTGTTTTGTGATGTCTCGGGTCAGGATAACCCTATGGGGGAAATGAAAGCCTACGTCTCTGGTGCCCTGTGCTGTGGCTGTACCCGGGACTGTGCAGAGCTAGCAGAGGGTTGCTGGGCTCTGTTGCCTGAGAGGGAGTTTGCATTTACTTTCCATTTTCACCAGCTGACGGTTGAATCTGATCTGTAAGCCAGTAGGTCTCATGCGGTCTTATCTACATTGTTTTAAAAACCTGTTTCTTCAGGCAAAAAAGGCAGTGTCCTTAAGTTGAAGTTGATAATGTTTGCAGTAATCCATCTACTTCAAAAGAACTCTCCCCCTCCCACCCCCCGAAGGAAAATTTCATTAGAAAGTCAGAAAACAGGAGTGTTCTCCTCGTGCATTGCTGCTCTCCGGGAAGGATCAGGCATGTTTTCCTCAGGAGAACGCACAGAGGCTGCAGCGCGTGTATGCCTTGCCAAGAAAGGGACAGCTGAAAGGAAGGCTGGGCTTGGGCTGGGGGATTCAATCCCTGCCCTCGCACAGGCTGCCTGGTCGAACTCAAGCATCGCTTCGCTTCCGTTCCCCATCTGTCAGACGGGATTATCACTTCACTCAGACACTAACTCCAGGGATGGGAGCTGGACAAGAGCCTGTAGCAGGAGGATGGCTCTCTGATCTTGCAGTAGCTGACATCTCTGCCTACGCTGGTAACAAAAAGTCCACTGGTGTAGGAGGCTTTTTGATGTGGAAACTGCAAAGAGACCTGAAATGAACTGAGACCACCTACTTCTTTGTCTTAATGAAAGCAACTGAACAAAGAGTAGAGCCTGTTTAAGGTTTGTTCTGTGAACATGAATCCTGGTTCTCTGGGAAGCTGGGATTATCACTTCCCAATTAATGCTCATGTTGTTACTCAATAATGCCTTCCCTTGTTTTTCCCTTGTCTCCATTCCTTCCTTTACCCCTCAATTCCCCGTTTCTTTTCCACTGCTCCTGCCTTTCTTTTCTTCCACCCTTCAGTTCTTAGAGCTTTCTTCAAAGCAAAGCTAACCAGTAAAATCACACCCTTCTCTCACAAACTGCTCTGTGCTCACATTTTAACCCCAAATTATTTTTCCCATCCCACTTCTAGGTGGTTGAAATAAGCAGAATGCATAAACACACCGAGGAACGCATTTCTAATACGTAAGGAATGGAGATTAAGGAAAATCAGTAGCCCTGAGACTGCCAGGGGTACTGAGAGTGCTGACTGTTCCTTTCCCACGGTGCTGCAGGTACCAAGCTGCCCAGTCTCTAATCCAGCAACTGGGTTTACACTGACGTGATGCTGGCTGTCTTCACACTGCAATACACACCCACTTCCTGGCTGTATTTTATATTGGATTAGGGTCTAAGTTTCCTTTACAATCAATGGGAGAAAATGCTTTGTTTATCGAAGCAATATCTGAGGGATGCATAATGGAAAACGCTGTATCTATCTGGAACAATTATAATAGTGGAACAGGTGTGTTACAGTAACAGGAAATCTATTCTGCTAAAAGCTTCCTTCAGAGTCATTATCTAGAGACCCGCTAGCCTGGTAATTCTTCGCTCAGCAGAAGCACTCTCTTCAGACAAAAATAAAGAGCACAGTGGTCTAGTTCAGAGACTACAAACAGTCTGGCTTGCTGGTGCTCCGATGCATGCGGCTCCTCACATGAACGCAACGCATCCCTCCTCCAGATGAGAAGATGGGAAGTGAACACTTGGCACGGGCATTCCTTACTCGTGCAATTGCTTCTTGTTCAAAACCATCAGGGGAAAGATTACCTCTCTGTCTAATAGCCTCTTTGATTTCTTTTTAACTAAACATAAAATTTTATCTAAATCAATCCCAAATGTACCTTTCCAAAGAGAGAGAGACTGATCTGTATGTGTAAATCAATAGCATCCATTTGTACAAAGTGCTATATCTGCTGTGATACTTTCATTAAATTGTTAAAAAAAGAGTTGTTGTCTTTCTTCTCAAGGATGTTTACTCACTTTATACACGAACAATAATTATCTCTGGAATTTCAAGGGATTTTTTCCTGAGTTTATCAAATGATTCTCTTATAACTCTGACTTTTATAGGGTTTATAATTTTTTTTCTCCATCTGACTAATCTTGATATTTAGAGAATAATTTATATCAACACACTTTATCCTCAAACCTGTTCACGCACTTGTTGCTATGGCTGTTGTCACATGCATGGTAAACCAGGCCCATTTAACCTATGAGTTAACTTGGCTTGGTGTGAACAGAGGAGGGACTGAGCCCTGGCTTTGTCTCCAGCTGGTTGGAGACTCTGCCTTGGGCTCATCCTACCGAAGCTACTCCAGATGTTTGTCCTGCGTCTGGACTGCATCACTTCTTGTCTCTCTCAGCTGCCAAGGGGACCGTTAAAACAATCGATGCCTGAATATTATCACATAAACCTCCTTTAGTTTATCTCCTTAAACAAGCATTAAGCCTTTCTCGACAGAACTCTGGCACTCACAACAACAAATGCAAAAATAATAATGAGGAGGAATGCAAAAAAATGGACAAATCACAGCAGGACAGTCAGACTTGCAAGGGAGATGAAGAGCTGTCCTGCTTATCTCCCATGATTAATCCCAGGAGGCACCTCAGTTAAATTGGATACCTTTGGAAAGGCAGCACATGGTGAACAACAGTTGGAACTGTTGGAGGAGGTGGAATCAGAGAGGAAATGCTTTATCAAGCGGATATTTGAGTGTATTAGAAATGGAAGAGAAAACAAAGGCTGGGCAAGTGAGTAATATCTGTAGCAAAGCAAAAATCTGCAGAGAATGAAAGATAGGGATGAATACAAGAGAGAGCTCTGCACTGGTGGGGAAGAAGAAGCCGAAGTCAGGGTGAAAGCTCAGCATCCCGCAGCCCTTGCTTAAAATCCTGGCTCAAACACAAAGTGCTTGTGCGCTACTGAGCCAGTCGTTTTGTGCAGGAGATTGCACTGCCCATGGCAACCCACGGATCAGGGCTAAAATCATCGCTTCTTACATGTCTGCCTGCCAGTGTAGCACCTCCTGGGTGTTCCTCTGCTAGAACCCATTCCGGCTCTCCCCAAGCCTACACCCAGAACTGAAATAATTTTGTGGCTGTCCTTGCTTCCTCAGAGTACCAAAGCCTCAACCCACATCGGTAACAGCCGGCATTCACAACAGGGCGATACGCGGCGTTGCTCTGGGCATGCTTTTGAGGACACGCTTCTGAGGCCAAGTTTTTTGGCACGTGGAGGGAGGATTTCCCCATCCACAGTACTTGTAGTTTTGACACCAAACCAGTTTTTTGGTGGTATAGGTTTTGCATTTCTTTATATTATATCACATTATATTGTGTTGATTGCATTATTATTGTATTTTATATGTTTTTTAAGGACTATTAAGGATCTAAACGATTTAAAATCACACTTGAATTCTCATTGAGAGCCTGGGTTAATAATGGCAATGATGCTTCAGCTTTTAGGAAACTCTGACCCTTAGGTTTCAAGGCACTGTTGCAGCTATGACATTCCCAGGAGCTTTGTGCCGTGATAAGGAGGGATTTTATTAAGGACTGATAGCACACTAAAAAGCTACCGCCTCTTGAAGACAGCAGAGAACTTGGAAAGGTGAATACCCTCTTCCCTCTCATAAAGGCTGCACACTGCTGCTAAAGAAATGTTGATTTTCTGAGCAAAGTAACCATCAGGTAGAAGGAGCCAGGAGCAGATCCATCCCACACTGCATTCAGGAGAAAAGCTCACTTTCAAGCCGCTGGCGTGGAATAGCCTCACAATATCAGGAAAGCAGTTTTTATTTCTCATTACATACTTTTTGCTGCTGGGGACTGGCTAGAGAAGCTCTTAAATGCCTATCAGCAGTACAAAGGGTTGCTGATTACGTGCTGGGAATGCATTAGAGAGAGCAAGATGCCAGAATTTGGAGGAAATAATGTCTTTAATACAGCAGTCTGATGCATGCATCAGCTGCACTGGAAAAAAATCTGCAAATAAACAAACCACAAGCCAATATCCATTTTAATTTTAAATCCATTCACTCTAGATAGGTTGTCGCACCTTTTGTGTTCTTTTGCTTGCAGATACGGCGGAAATTGCGGTTTCCAAGTTCAAATAAACTGCAAAGAGAATTTTCAAAGTTTGTATGCCTGGCTATTAAAAAAAATAAGCATTGCAGTCATGTTTATGAACATTTGTACGGGAAGTGACTGCGGATTTATACAGTCGGGGAATAAAAATGACATTGCTTGATTTATTTGATCAGCCACTAGAAAACAATGTGCATATTAATGAATATGAATAATTAATTAAAATTAACATTCAATCTACAGAGGAGTAGGATCATTAAGATGTATCAAATAAACTTAACTAAGGAATAAATTCAAAAGAAATTTGTGATCTTCTGGCAGTTATTATACAAATGGGAGAAAAGACTGTATAATTGTATAAATTATTCATTTTTAATTATTTGCTTGACTACAGTAAGAATTGATAATATTCTGTCTGAGAGAGGGAAGAACGATGACAAACAAATTTGCTTATTCTTTTTACAATGCCAATGTAAACAAAAGGGGGAACGAACCGAAAACTCTGGGAGTGTTTCTAGTGTATCACAGAGATCTTGTTGTTCATTGTTTTTTCTTCTCTCTGTCTTCCTTCTGCTCTCCTACACAGCACAGCTGAGCCTACAGACACACTTTCTGAAAACTTGACTGATTAAAATGTTTGTTGGAAGAAGAACTACACAAAATAAAGCAAGCTTTGATCCCTCAAAAGGTCAGATGATAAATGGCAAATATACTTCTCTACGGAAGACGCACGCATGCACGGCTGCAAATAAAACTTGCAGCAGCCTGGGGAGCCGTTTTGACCCTCAGCAATGTGCAAGTGGCACACGTGGCAGCAGGGTTGGTGCTCATGGAAGTATGTGCCAGCAGATCGTACTCCTGCTTTCTCCCCTCACGGACGGGCGAAACGGCGCGCCTTCCTCGCTGGGCACTATTCTGAAGACAAATCTGTAGACTCCCTCCTGGGATTTTCTCTGGTATTTGCTTTGGGATCTTGCTGGATGAAATTTTCAGGTAAGACAAATTTTTGTTAAAAATGTTTGTTCTGCCTGAGACATTGTTAGAAATGTCTTACCTTAAATTATGACAGCACTGCCCTGTGTCCTCCCTTGTGCTCACTTTCTCACATCACCTCTAGAGTTTGTTGCCATAAGCTTGTTGGCTCAGCAAACTGGGACACCTGAAAACTACGCAGCACCAGCAACAAAAGCCAAGCATTACTCAGACTGCTGGGAATCTTGGAAAACCCCAGACAGACACACCACCCCCACACTATTTCTAGTTCTTGCTTCAAAACATGTGAATAGCAGAGCTTTCTGGAAAAAATGCTCACCATATTTTTTTACAGGTAATAAAACGATGAGTTTATTGAATCAGTTAAATCGGTTTGGCTAGAATGTACTTAAATAATTCACGTTGAAGTAGAAGTTTGCATGAAAAATTTCAGCATGAAGAGTATAATAAGCTTAATAAACAATCAAAAACAATTTTAGAGAGAGAAGCATCACACAATCTTAACCAGAGGTGCCATTCTCAATCTGTAATGGGTGAATATCTTATAACCCATTAAATTCCAAGTATTATATTACAGGTACTTCCTATGGTATAGCGCTGTTTCCAATGATGATGATGATGATGACAATTCTTACTACTATCATTATTATTATTATTATTATTATTTCCTTGCTGTACAGTTATATCTTCAGGCATTCAGCAGGGACTTTTTCTTAAAGATGCGCTATTCCCCTGTGCAAGAAGCATGGCTTTGGCAGATCCAGAATTACCTTATACTACACAAAATCTAAGTCTTTTGACTTCTACAAAGAAACATATGTCCCACCAAACTGTGGGACACTAATAATTTTTCTTATCTGCATCTGTTGTCTATCGAGAAATGAGAAACTGGCTTTCCATTTAGAATAACAGAATCATAGAATTGCTTAGGTTGGAAAAGACCTTGAAGATCATTGAGTTCAATCGTTGACCTAACAATGACAAGTCCACCACTACACCATGTCCCTAAGCACCACATCTACAGGCTTTTTAAAGACCTCCTGCGATGGTGACCCAACCACTCCCCTTGGCAGCCTGTTCCAATGCTTGGCAAGGCTTTTGGTGAAGAAATTTTTCCTAATGTCCCATCTAAACCTCGCCTGGTGCAACTTGAGGCCATTTCCTCTTGTCTTGTAGCTTATAAAAGACCAACATCCACCTCGCTCCAATTTCCTTCCAGGTAGCTGTAGAGAGTGATGACGTTCCTCAGCCTCCTTTTCTCCAGGCTAAACAACCCTAGTTCCCTCACCTGCTCCTCATAAGACTTGTTATTTAGACCCTCCACCAGATTTGTTCCCCCCTCTGCACAGGCTCCAGCACCTCCATGTCCCTTCTTGCAGTGAGGGGCCCAAAACTGAACACAGTTTTTGAGGTGCAGCCTCGCCAGTGCTGAATACAGGGAGACGATCACTTCCTTGCTCCCGATGGCCAGACTATTTCTGATACAAGCCAGGATTCTATTGGCCCTGTTGGCCACCCGGGCATACTGCTGGTTTATGTGAAGCTGGCTGTCGACCAAAACTCCCAAGTTCTTTTCCGCCAGGCAGATCTTCAGGCACTCTTCCCCAAGTCTGTAGCGTTGCATGAGGTTTTTGTGGCTCAATTGCAGGATCTGACACTCGGTCTTGTTGAATCCCATACAGTTGGCCTTGGTCCATCAATCAAGCCTGCCCAGATCCCTCTGTCGAGTCTTCCTTCCCTCAAGCAGATCGAAACTTCCACCCAACTTGGTGTCATCTGCAAACTTACTGAGGATGCACTCGATCCCCTCATCCAGATCATCGATAAAGATATTAAACAGAACCATCCCCAACACCGACCCCTGGGAAACGCCACTTGTGACCAGAGTAGTCCCCCTCCAAAATGAACCAGCCATCACTCTATGTAAATTATTGCTGTGCTGAAATAACCTGAGGAACAATCAGCCTCCGCACCGTCAATGTGGCGTTCAGCAGAGCAATCAGTCTGAATCACCCTAACAGTCTCGATTCCCTTCCAGGAAACCTGCTGGCCTCACTGATTTCCTAGGAACAGCGTATAAGGAATTACTGCATGATAACGAGATACTGCTGACAGAAAACGATGTTGTAAGCTGTGACATCTTGTGTAGCTTACAAAGAAAAAAAAACCCCAATCTGACAGCACAGAGATATTCAAGAATATTTCAGGAGATGATTAACATCTGTGTACCAAATGCTCCCAAGTCACTAAGCTTTAGGAACACTCACTAGGATTTTCAGCTGAATTTGCATCCCAGGTGTAAACCTAGGGAGTTGCATACTGCCAGAAAGGAGGGGACAGCAAAATTTTCTCATCTCTTTGTTTGTCCCCACAAACCTGCACTGAAAGCCTCTCCTGAACTGCTCTGTAAGTACCTGGCTACTCCATTGTTCTCTCTGCGGACTCAAGGATGCAACACCTCCTTGTGCTGCTCTTGCTACAGAACCTGGTGCCTCTTAGCCGTGTCAGCTCTGCAGGACATTGGCCACAACCTCTCTTTCAAACGCCTTGCAGAACCGAATGTGCAGAAGTTGAAGTCAGGGAAGTTGAAGCACCTTAGCAAGGGATAGGTATAAATGTTGTACCAGCATCTACCCCTACTCACTTCCATGAACGTGAAATTCCCTGATATAAAAAGCTGACAGAGGGCATGGGTTTCTAGCAAGGAACGTTGTGCACGATCTCTTGGCAGCGGTGACATTTGCATTCAGCTGATTCTACCTGTGCAGAACAGCGGGAATAATTGACAGCTCAAATGAAAAGTCGAATTCAAGCAAGCAAGGAAAATAATATAATTTCAAACATACACCAAGGGTTTATGCTATGCTTTGTTACAGAATTAAATGGATACATTTTGCCCCTACTTCCCTCAAAACATTTCTCTGAGATAAAAGATGTGAATTCATGTTTTGCTTAGGGTGGACTGAGCACCAGCTGATTTTTACAATCAATTTGTGGTACAGATGCAGCGTCCTAGAGAACAGGCTCTCTCTCTCCTCCTGTTTTATATACAGCTTTGTTAGGAAGAAAGTACCAGGCTCAGTCTGGAAGGACTCATTTGAGAGGGCTCGGTGCCCTCTGCTGAGCTTGAATGAACAGGCAGTGATCAGGAGAGAAAAAAGATGTTGAGCGTTACCAGCGCCTGCTCCTTATCCAATAAATTGGAAATTTGTAAAGTAATTTTTCACCTAGACTGTGTTTCTCCTAGGGATTTTATAAACATTTTTAGTATAAAGTAGATGTTTTCTGGAGTCTGGTGGCACTAAAATCCTAGGAGAGAAGTTCTCTTTAGTGGAAACATTATTTGCTCTTGGAAAATCTGACATCTGTGCCAGGTAAATATATTCTGATTTGCAGATCACATGGTATTTGTAAAATCACCATAGGTAACATGAGCCAGTTATCTTCTGAGAAATGCTGATTTTCTAGTAATGACCACTACTGTGCCTCTCACCTGAGTTTTGGTCTTTAACACGCAAGCCTGGGGATTCGTGGATGTATTTTCAATGTGGAAGAAGTATAACAGCACGTATTACAAAATTAGTACCCAAAAGAGCAGTAGATGATCTGTGCACATGAAAATAGAGCTAGACCTCACCCCAGGAGTGTGTGTTCTCGGTATTAACAGGTTCTACAGAAAGTTTCTCCTCATCCATGCCCTTTCAGCATCCAGACTATCTGTCTTCTGGGAGAGGTCCAGCTCTTCTGAAACCTGACTCCTCTCTCCAGAGGGCAAAGCAGCCTCTTCTCCAGCTGCTTTTGAAAACAAGAGACCCAGTGAAGTCCGTAACTTTGACTTATAGTAACATTTCTCACACTTGTACAACATCCAGTAGGATGCAGTGCAGCTCTCAACCAGCAGGACCTAAAGAGGGTGACACAAACCCCAGTACAGTACTCTGCCTAGTTAACTGGGAAGCCTGGCGAAGGCAGGGCTAGTGAGGTGCACAGCGAGGGTGGGTGGGAAATGATGCGTACATGTCTGTCTTACTGCTAAGTGCAAGTACTGACTGCTGTGCTCCCATTCCTGAGCAGGGTCTTAACACCACGCTTTGTTTCTCTTAACCGGACTCAGGATGCTGGACCTGTGCACCACGGATTCCTGGGAAGCTGAACCCACATCTAGCTGACAGCTTCTCCGCTTAGCATCCTGCAGCCCAGAGAAACCATTACAGGAGCACTGGGAGATGCTTGAACAATCAAAGGGTAAATGCAGCATCATTGGGGCATCACATCCAGCTCTCCTAGGCTTTGGTGACAACTGGATCTAACAACAAACTTTTCAGTTAAACCAAAAAAACTTTAACAGTTCGTTTTATCCTGTTGGGCAGAATTTCACTTATGGGACACATTCTGCATAACTTAAAATAGCTTCAGCATATGCTTGCTTCTTCCTCATTAAACGTTTCCAGGAAAGTCTTAGCAACTTTACATGTGGAATAAGAACTTTAGCTTCAGTTTCCCAGACAACCTGCTGCAACTGCACCTAGAACATCCCCGCAAAATCTCATTAAAACCCACAATTTTCTTTAATCATTTACCTAGCCCTTTTTTATTCCCCCTTGTTTACTTGTGCTGGCACATATTTTTGCCAGAATGGGACTGGGTGTGAGTGAAAATCCTGGGATGCAACGCCCTGTGCTTGGGAGCTTTAAAAATTTGCAATGGAAAGACGGTCAGTGCCAGGCAGAATTGTCTGTCAGAATTGGATCATTTCAGTACCTAACACAACCAGTTTAAAGGCAGAATATTATGCAATGGGCAACTGATTCACTTTCTGAATAAAGCCGTAGACCTTGACAAAGGCATGGGAATGCTAGACCACATGGACAACCCAGGGAGGAAACCTCAGTGTCTCAAATGTACTGGTTTTACCAGGATAGCTAATAGTGGAGGTACATCACCAATAGTTCCCATATATAAAGGAACCGTTACATAAGTGTAGGCACGGGGAAGTGAAAGCCGTGGGGAAGTACTGGTCTCCCCATGGAGTCCCTTACGTGACTCATGCTGTCTCTGCCAAGTGGCATTTTGCAGTGGCATTTTGTAGTGGCGTCCTACTCTACAAGTTGTTTACCACACCTACTATTTATAACTTTTGTTATCAGAGCTAGAGCATCTGTACCACAGATGTCTGGATAAACTGAGAAACAGATACATACAGGATGCAATAAATAACCAATCCTCAAGCACAGAGGAATGTTCCTGTTGTTAATCTGGTTTGTTATGATTTCACTTACAGACAGATAACGATGATGGAATATGACGTCTCCTTGACAAAAAATTGGGTTTCTTCCCAGAGGCTCAGAAATACTCGAGCCTCGAGAGTCCCTCTGCTGTCTCCCTTGCTTGTGTGTGATATATGACAAGTGGTCCCTTCCTATGCAAGCAGGTTACTCCTTTCAGGCCACAACGTCTCATGTGGGAAGGCAATATATTTTATGCTGAACCACCCCTGACCATCATTTGGTAGCAGATGGATACAAACCAGCCAAACCACCACCCCGAAAAGTTTTCTTCTGCTGCTTTTTGCATAGCACAAAGCAGAAGGGGGGCAGAGAACCCCTCAAGAAGTTCTGCTTCTATGTCTTTTCCTGGGTAAGCTCTCTCTAAAATATGAGCAAGAAGGAAAAACTAAGTTTATACCAAAGAGAAATTAAATGTACGGCGGGCAGCATTTTCTTTCTCATGCTACTGTAACAGCACCACATTCTGCACACCCAGTTTCACAGGAAAATTGCAAGCTATCTGTTTATCGAAGCACGCTCAGGGAGAAATCCTGCTTGCCGTCTTCATGTGAATGAGTAACCCTTAGTTGAAGGAGCAGTTTGACCAGGGGAAGAGTTTCCACGCAGTTTGTAACCCACCTCCTCCTTCGTTCGGGGCACAGGTCTTCACATCCCTTCTCCACTTTGCCGCTCCATCCAGCCATGCTTGTGTAGGCTTTCGCAAAGGGAAAAAGATCGCAAGATAATACCTTGCACACATAAATTCCAGTCTTTAAGGTAAGCCTGTTTGTCTCATACCAGGGTACAATTCAGAATTGCCTCATCCCTGTGATGAGAAAAAAGCCCCATGCTAACTACTTGACTGAAGGGTAACTCCAGTCAGCTCCAGGGCTGTTTCTGTTGCAGCATAAAATCAGGGAACGAGCTGTAACAAATGTTGTTGCACTCGCTGCACCATATACTTGCCAAGTCAAATCAGAGATATCAACAAGCGCATTTGAAATGTTCTGGTGAGAGAAAACTTTCTGGAAGCTATTTGGGAGCTTTGTGGGTGTATTTTCAGGTAACAAGCCTTGGCTCAAAGCCCTGCATTGATTCATCACTGGAGTCGCTGATATTAAAAATCTACTTAGAGTCTGTAAAGCAGTCCCTATGCTTCCTACAATTCATCACCGTGAATAACTTGGAAATAATTAAGCTTTTGACCAAAATTACATGCTGTTTGACTTCAGTCTATGGAAGACTGATTTGTTGTCTCCAAAATATTCCATGGATCATTATTATAGCTGGGCCTAATCCTTTCCTCCATTTTTTATGATCGGTAATGTATATTTTATGACATGCAGAGATGTATTTCTTATTTAATCATATGTATCCTTATTAAACACTACAATAGATTAACTGCCAAATACAGCAAGTAGGTGTTTCACAGCTGTAGCACAGATATACTTCAAATTTATTTCAAGAACAGACTTAAACAAGTGCCTAACTTGAAAGCAATGGAATGTAAGGAAATTCTATTCTGTCCTGTGCTTCATAGATGGACTTAATCCTTTCTCCAGAGGACTGAGTAGACCAGAGCAAGTGTCAGTAAGACATTGGTCGTGCTGATTACATACCTACATTTATCAGAAGGGCCCTGACTTGAATGCACGGTGGCATTTATGTTCACTCTCTTTCCTCGCTCCTCGTGAGTCACTTGCTTTCCCTTGAGAGGTGACTCACCAGACGTGGTCAGGGGCACTGGGGCAGATTCCCTGTGGAATCACTTTAGTAGTGATTAGTAGCTTTTGTTGAAAAATTGCTTTAAGAATTTATCGAAGGAATGGAAATATGCTCATATAGCTCGCATTTTCTCAGGTACGCAGAAGACCAAATGTGTTTGTATGCCTGGCAGTCAATAAAAAATCACATCTCCTTACATATTTATTGAGGCACTCACGAGACTCCAACTCCTTCTTCTCCAGACAGCTGCCACAAGCAGCAGAGAGGTGATGCATCCCATGTACCATGGCAGATATGCTGTATTTACTATAGCTGGATATTCCTGCTAGGATTGAAAGAGAGGTTAACGGCAATATTGGTTCTCTTGAATAGAGACAAGGGAACATAGAAAGTTCTTTGGTCTTTCTGTAATATTAACCTGCTCTGTCTTAGACTGCTAGGATAATGCAACTACTGTACGAAGGAAAGAGGTAAGTAAAACCAGCTTAAAAAATAAATTAGCTAGTTACATGCCTACCTCACTCAGGAGACAGCACATTCAGAGTATTCCAGTAATAAGTTTCAGATAGTGAAAAAATATGCCTGAAATCTGCAGGGGCTGAAAAATGAGGAATTTCCTGTGTTCTTGGAAGAGATACCTTACTTTGTACCATTCTCCAATCAAACCGAGCTGAACTTCCAGCACAGGGAAGAAGATGCTGTGCATCATTGCTGTTCTCATTGCAGCAGGACTGGAGAGCCAGTGCATAGCAACTACCCTGGTACATCAGATCCCAGTAAAGTGGAGCTGTACTCACTCCTGTCCGGTGCGTACAGACACCACTGTTGGTGCAGGTTCTGCACCCTGTAGCACACCCTCTTCTCTGTTACAGGCTTTTGCCACCTTTTGTTTATGTATTTGCAACCCCGGCGGGGGAAGGCTTGCTCTCAGTGTTGGCATTGTGCCTAGGGTGAAGCTGCCCTGGGTACCATCTTTAGGTATCACAACTGTATACAGTCATAAAGCAGCTGCTCAAGCTGATCTTTTTTAACAACAGAGAAGAAATACTTGGAAATTTATCTAGAATTCCCAGTGAGTGCCCTCTCACCAGTGTGGGCTACTTGTCCTGTGCTCTTTGGGCAGCTGGATGAGTGTCACCCAGCCAGCTGAAAGCTGCTTTGGTTTACACAGTGAAAGCACATGCTCTCTCCTACAGCAGCTGTGTTTCAAGCACAATGAACCGCATCTTGATTAATCTCTTCCAGGCTGCATTGGTTCTTCCACTACCTGGCCTCATGGACATCTGCATTAAATACACACCCTGTCATTTCAGAATTCACCGAGCTTGTTCTGTTCTTGAGAGTCAGAGAACGGTAGCAACCACCAACCTAAAAGTCATTCAAGTGAAGATGCTCTCACTGGGACAAGGAGCACATTTACCTGTGTCTCTCTCCACCTGATGTTATCAGCTATTTTCTCAGCAGAACTTTCCCCAGGCTGACTGTGGGAGTCTGTGCCCATGTGCCATGGTTATTATTTTATGATTTCATTCTGGCTTGAAGAAGTAGGGAGCAGGATCTCTCATTAACAGCTACCGGTAGAAATAACACTGGCTCGGTCTTTGATGTGTACATTTTGTGATGTTACAAACACTGTGGGGATAAGGAAGCTTTTGAGATTTTTCTCCTCAAAAATAGTATGGGTTAGAATTCACATGCTTCCATTTATAGCTTTTCTGTATTTTTTTGGTAACTTGTTCTGTGAAATTAGTAGGGCATTTCCAGGCAAAAGAATATGATTCCCATAGAAAGAAGACAGGAATAGTTTTGACTAACCAGCACATGCATGCTATTTGGTTTTTTTAATCCCATTTTTATCTCTTCCCTGGCTTCTCTTGCGAAATTCACATTTCCAAGATAATTAATCCTAGCTCTTCCTGTGGTCAGCCGGCCAGTAAAGCTTGACCGTGAACAAAGATATATGGCTCATGTCAAACAACCAATCCAAAGCACTTCAAGTCCTGCTGAAGAAGAATGCTAAAATACCAACAAATAATGTTAATGAGAATTAAACCCTCTGATTTTCTACACCATTTCCAGCTGGACCATTAAGTTAATGACAAGCAAAAGTCAAATGATCTGGTTTTGATGGAGCTTTCATTGCATGTAGGCACACTCTGGCTGCAGATGCAATTATCTCTCAGTTCCTGGAAGCTTCAATTTGTAAACCTGAACCACATTAAACTGATCCATTAAGGCTGGCCCCCAAATCTGACCTGGTGGGCCCTTGTTCATTTCTGAGGAAATGACTTTAGAGCAAGGAGGAGGAATGTAAAATGATACATGCTGCTCTTGCTCACCTCCAGCCTGAGACAGAAGCGAGAGCTGCCTGCAGGATGGTAGGTCTGCTTACAGACGCTTTCACATTTAACCCATATTAGGACCAAATCAGGATCTTTCAATATATAAGTATAACCAAAAAGAGAGGAAAACCAGAAATGTCTTGAGCACAAAAAAAAGAGACAATTTAAAAAATTGCTTCAATAAAAAGATTGACTGAGGGAGTTGTTCATCATCTGCATCAGCCAAAGAGTCAAAAGAGACACATGGACAAGTTGACAGTATCACAAGAGCACTCATTTTCTTAAGAAAATACACTGAAGTGGAATCTGATAGCTATTTCAAAGGAAATTTTGGTAAAAAACTGTGTGAAAGGAGAAGGGTCTTTTGTTCTTCATCCTGTTTTCCTTCTTTCTTCATTTTAGAAACAAATTTGAAGCAATTGAAGTCATAGCAAAAGGGACCAAATTACTTTTACGCTTAGCACGTCGACTCTTCCCACTAGACTGACAACTTTTTTACCTCTGGTCCTCACTCTTTTCAGACTGAGAAGAAAAGTCTGATTTTAGCAGGGTAGCAATTTAACAGCCTTCACTTTCAGAGCATGCTTTCCTACCTCCTAGATGCTGAAGCATCACCACGGAGTGCAGTACACCTCCATTTGCACTGTACCCCGAGGGTCAGTGTGTTTTAGGGCAGACACGTGGAACAGCTCTTTAACTTTAACCCCGCCAACCCCCAGGACTCTGCTATAGCATCCTGGCATCCCTAGATTAAGGAGTTTATGGAGGTCGACTCCTTCACTTTAACTGATAATAGAGCACCAGGATTGCTGCTGCTGTATGGAAGTGCATTAGCTGCACAAACCTTAATGAAGTCAATGAAAAATGCCTTCACTTTGTGTTGGTGGGTTTTTTCCCATAGATTTATGTGTACAGACAGTCAATGTTTTATAGACTTTAAGTGGTCATTTCTACGTGCTTTCCCATGCCAAATATTTTAAGTATCTTAATCCAAATATCTACCACTAGGAAGTGACTCTCATAACTAGCCGGTCTGTCACTACACACCCCTCCTAAACCTACAGAGGAGCACTCACTCTCCTGTCACGCTGGGGAAGTCACAAGGGCTATCTGTTCATCTTCTTCAAATCAGAGGGAGCTGAACTTACGAGTCTCACAGGGGTAGTGTTGGGGGATACATTGGCTAGCTAATGTTTATAGAGTTTACAAAGGGAATTAGATAATGATGTGGTCATTTGGTGACCAGGAAGGTGACTGAGGAGAACATAAGAGCAGCCAGACACTGGGTGATTTCTGGTTCTGTGTTCCTACATCCAAATTACAAATGACAGAACAGTCTTTGGACAGAAACCCACATCTACCACATTTTTTCCATGTTTTGATCTAGACAGAAGGAAAAAAAAGGATCTGTAAGGTAATAAAAAGCTGTCATAGGAATTACTTTCAGTGAGAAAGTACTGAACTTTACGAAGATATCAAACTTGCTAAGACATAACTAACATAAACTAAAAGCTGTGAGCTGGCCAAAAGCCCTCTTATTTCTCCAATATGAGAAAATAAAAACTCTAGCCCTTCCTTATTTCCTTTTGTTATTGAAGTGGCATCAGAACTGATTTGAGCCTAAGAAATCATTCTGTTCTTTCTTATATGGTTGCAAAATTCCTACCCATTACTTTTCTGCAGTCTGATAACCAGTTAATTACTTTCTCATTACCAGTTTATTCAAAACTGCTTATTAATTTCCCTTCCTAAAGACTGATTTTTTTGCCATACATGTTTTCTTTTGATTGCCTATTCTTCATCAAGATGAGTAAAAAGCCATACTATGCAGATGGCTTAACAATAGTTTTAGTTATAAAAGAGGTGTAAAGGTCTCCCAGGAAAGCTGAATGTCTTGTTGCCAGCTGAAACCAGCAGGAGCAAAAGGCCTTGGTCTTAAATCTGTAGAAGGTCTTGAACTTCTGACATCACTTTGACGTTTCTCCTTCTTTGAACATGAATATTCTTGTCCACATTTCTGTAATAGCGAAATGCTGCTGCGGGCTAGTATAAATGTACTGGGGTTTTGCAATGGTATAGCCAAATAAACAAACGGCAAAAGCATCAGCATGGAATTACTGAAAGATGAGCTGTCCTACATTAGTAAAATATTTACTCACTGGGCAAACATCTACTCCTGACTATGTCATGATGGTTTCTGCTCAGATTTTTTTGCTCTTAAGTGCCCAAACATTTAATAAGCAAGACACAAGCCACTGTCTACTGGGAGTAACATATTTCTGTGTGAAATGAGGCACTTCTGATAACAGAATCATAGAATGGTCTGGGTTCATAGAATCATGGAATGTCCTGAGTTGGAAGGGACCCACAAGGATCGAGTCCAGCTCGACAACCTGAACACTCACACCATGTGTCTGAAGGTGTTGGCCAAATGCTTCTTGAATATTGTCAGCCCTGGCACCATGATCGCTTCCCTGGGGAGCTGTTCCAGTGCTCCACCACCCTCTAGGTGAAGAACATTTTCCTAATATCCAGCATAAAACCTTCCCTTCCCTGCCATTCCCTCGGGCCCTATCATTAACTGCCAGAGAGATCAGCGCCTGCTCCTCCTCCTCCCCTTGTGAAGAAGCAGTAAACGGCTGAGATTGCTCCTCAGTCTCCTCCAGGCTGAACAGTCCAAGTGACTTTAGGTGGTCCTCATACGACTTCCCCTCAAAACCCCACAAGGGACTTTTACAGGCCACCTATTCCAAACTCCTGCGGTGAGCAGGGACACCTTCCACTAGATGAGGTTGCTCAGAGCCCTGTCCAGCTGAACCTTGAATGTTCCCCAGCGATGAGGCTTCTGCCATTGCTCTGGGCAACCTCTTCCAATGTTTCACCACCCCTGAAGGGGCGAAGGGTGAACTCTTTCGGTACGAGTTAATAATGTCAGAAACGGGGAGGGGAAAGCGCTGGGGGAAGGTGCTAACATAGAAATAACACAGCTGTGGCTGCCCCATCCCTGGAGGTGTTCAAGGCGAGGTTGCACGAGGCTTTGAGCAACCTGATCCAGCGGGAGGTGTCCCTGCCCGTGGTAGGGAAGGGGGAGGGTGGAACTGAATCGTCTTTAAGGTCCCTTCCAACTCAAACCGTTCCGCGATGCTACGATCCCTCCCATTGACCCGTGCCGAGCCGGGACTGTCGCAACGCCCGGGGCCGCTCCCACCCCTTCCCACCGCACCCTCTCCTCCCGGGAGGAAGAGGAGGGCCTTCACCTGCCCCGTCCCGCCCCGCCAGGTGCCGGGTGGAGCAGGAAGCGGTGCCGGAGGGACCCGCGCCCGCCGCGGCGCTGGGTCCATCGCGGGGGGATGGCGGGGCGGGCGCTGCCGGCGCTGCTCGCCGCGCTCCTCGCCGCCTCGGCGCAGCTGCTCCAGCGGGAAGGTAGGCACCGGCACCGGGTGGCAGGGGTTGCGGCTCCCCATCGCCCCCCACTCGCCCGCTGAGGGCTGCTCCCCATCGCCCCCCACTCGCCCGCTGGGCTGCCTCCCCATCGCCCCCCACTCGCCCGCTGGGCTGCCTCCCCATCGCCCCCCACTCGCCCGCTGAGGGCTGCTCTCCATCTCCCCCCACTCGCCCGCTGAGGGCTGCTCTCCATCGCCCTCCGCTCGCCCAGCAGGGCTGCTCTCCATCGCCCTCCGCTCGCCCAGCAGGGCTGCCTCCCCATCGCCCCCCACTCGCCCAGCAGGGCTGCTCCCCATCGCCCCCCGCTCGCCCGCTGAGGGCTGCCCGGTGTGCGGCTGAGCCCGGCATTGCTTTTCTTGGCTCGTTTACTAAGTATTAGTAATTAAAGGCGGGGATGGAATTAGGGTTGGTTCACATCTGTAATGGGCATGGGGTGCCTTATGGTAGTCGTAAGCCCACGGGAGGAGCGTGTGGCGGCGTCGTTCCCCTGTGCGGGCAAGTGGGATGAGCCCTGGGGGTGTGATCAGGGTTGGACCCCACCTGTAACGTGCACAGGGTTCTCCGTGTGCACAGAGTGCTTAATGGCAGCCCTGCTCCCCGGGAGGAGCATGTGGGGTTGCCATTCTCAGCGGGCAAGCAGGATGAACCCCTCGTTTGCCCGGGTGGGCGAGGAGTCTCCGTCCCGGAGCCAAGGTTCCCACGGCTCTGCCTGGCTCCTCGTCCCCACGAGGCAGCTTGGAAGCACGCCCTGCTGTGCCCCGGAGCTCAGACACCCCTTAAAAATAGCGTCGAAACAGGGGCATCCACGTTCAGCAGCGCCTGTTCACGCACTCCTGTTTCGTTCTCTGCCGGGTCCTGCCCTTGGGTCACGACAAGCCCGGGCAGCGCCGCAGGCTCGGGGAAAAGTGGCACAAAGGAGCTGGAGGTGCTGGTTGACAACCGGCTGAACACGAGCCAGCAGCGTGCTCAGGTGACCAAGAAGACCAGCACTATCCTGGCTTGTGTCAGAAACAGTGTGGCCAGCAGGACCAGGGCACTCGGCACTGGTGAGGCCGCACCTCGAGTGCTGGGTTCAGCTCTGGGCCCCTCACTCCAAGAAGGACATTGAGGGGCTGGAGCGTGTCCAGAGAAGGCAACGAGGCTGGTGAGGGGGCTGGAGAACAAGTCCTGTGAGGAGCGACTGAGGGAGCTGGGGTTGTTTAGCTTAAGAGAAGAAGAGGCTGAGAGGAGACCTCATCACTGTCTACAACTGCCTGAAAGGAGGTTGTGATGGGGTGGGTGCTGGGCTTTTCTCCCAGGTGACAGTGATAGAATGAGAGGATATTAGGAAGAGTTTATTCACTGAAAAGGTTGTCAACCATTGGAACAGGCAACCCAGGGACGTGGTTTAGTCACCATCCCTGGAGGCATTCAAAAAACCATGTAGATGAGGCACTTCAGGACATAGTTTAGTAGGCATGATGGTCTTGGGCTGATGGTTGGACTGAATAATCTTAGAGGTCTTTTCTAACAATGTTTCTATGCTCCTAAATTACTTGCTCTGTACATCATCGCATGCTAGAGTATTGAATGTGCAAGTAACTTCACAAAGTTCTTTTCTCTGAATAACAGAGGGGCAGCTGAATTATCTGTAAAGAGCAGGAGTTTACAGGATTGGGCTCCGTGCAGTTGCATAAGATTTTAAGTGAAGAGAATCATATTATTTATGTAGAGCAATGAATGAATTGTACCTGCAGAGATACAGAATGGCTTGTGTGCGCAGCTATGTCAGATAGGTTAAGGGGAGGCTGCTGCTCATTGCAAAATCTGTGTATCTTGCTGGTGCAATCTTGCGTATATAACCCATGAATAATTTTCTTAAATCCTGTCCATGGCGCCTAAAGAATTCCTGTTATGAATGCAGAGAGTGTGGGATTTTCACCAATTTCCAAAGCTGCTTGATTGCAAAAAATGCCCATCCCCAAATCTAAACAGTCTATTTTGTAGCTATTAGTCTTGTTAAAGACTCCTGAAGTATGAGTCCTTCTATACAAAAGAATTGCTGAGTTATTTGCAGTGACTATGAATAACCTGAAGAGTTAGTAACAGTGAAGTGGCACAAAACCCCACTGGTAGACCCACCAGTTTGCTGCCAATGTTGGTGGTCCCTCTTCCTACCTCCTTCAGTTCCTTCCTTTCCAGCTGCGTGCTTCTGCTTGCTTGTTCCTCGCCTGCAGTAGCGCCACTGCTCCTGTGTGTGAGGTCCTCTGTCATCCCATCAGACTCTCTTAACTTGGTGCCTTCCTCCTCTCTGGACCCCCAGCTCTTCACCCTCCCCCCCCCCCCCCCCCAAAAAAGACACGGTTGACTCTTGGCTGAATTCATGGCATGGGTTGGCAGGCTGAAGGTTGCAATGGTGTGAGTGGAACTGGGGACAGGAATGGTGCCGTCTCAGTTTTTTTGGTGGATCTCATGTGCCTGGTGGGAGTTGCTTTTGTTATTGCACAACCAAAACTGTAGTAGAAACATTTCCGTAAGCAAAGATTTACCCTGGAAACCTGAGATAGGGGTGTGGGGGACAATCTTAACCTGAACTATGTAGTCTGTAATTTTTAAGGAGTTTCCCTTGGTGCTGGCGTTGGTTCTGGCTCTGCTGTTGCTGCGTTTTGGCTGCAAGTTGCAGCAGTCTCCCTGTCAGCGAGGCCAGGTGTAGGCTGGTTGTGCAGAACCACACGTGAGGTAGCCACCTTCGGCACGTGCCTGTTCTTCCACACTGGTGATGGAATGGCTACAAATGTCAGTGTGCCTGTCTCTAAAGCTGTCTTTTGTCATGCTTGAAAAAGTTGTTTCTCCTCTCATCGTCTGCCTCCACCATTCCCCAGCAGGTGCAGTTGTCCATCCTTTCTTGTAGGGATGCGTAGATCAAGCATGGCTGGTCACATCGTCTTCAGGGGAGTTGGTGGATTTTCTTCTGACACAACTTTGTCTAACGTAAATTATCCAAGGAAACATTGGTTAACTACCTAAAGAATTATTTGGTGCAATAGCTGTGCATGGATGTGGGGGTATAAATAAAATATTGTGTATCTGACCTTTGAAAATGTGTCTTGCAACTATAAACATATTTATTTGAAATGCTAATAATGAAGTTAATCAGACTTTCATACTGTCTTATGAAACATAAGGATACTTTAAATCTGAAATTCTTCTGTCATAAAATCTGCATGTGTATTTTGGGGTTTGTCTTTAAAACGTCATTGTTATAATAATTGAATATGCAGATAGTGCTGCCTTTTATCTTACCCTACCCTGCAGTTAACTCTTTCTTGGCAACTGACTGATTTGAGTCATGTGTCAGTCTTAGCATGTGTGGCTGCTGCTTTTGATAAAATAACAGAACCCTAAGCTGTTAGCAGGGTCTTTCTGGTGTTCTAACAAAATATAAATAACTGGCCTTATTGTGCTTCTCTGAAAATTGGTGGAAGATGGATTATTTTCTGAGTTGCCATTTACTCATTCAGTTGAGACCTCTGCTTTAAAGACCAGACCTAATCTGCATGAAGATTTGGTTGTAACTTTTTGTTTATTTGCTTGCTTGCCTCATGCCATTATCAATCTGGAGTACTTCGGTCTTTAATTTCTAGAAAATAACGTGTACAGTAAATTACTTATTTATCTTGTGTTTCAGTTCTGGTGTTACTGCCTTAAATTTTTCACCAGAAAATATGCTTAAATTTTTTTTTCCTCAATTTCAGATTTTTGGGGGGTTTGAGATGTTTGTTTTTAACAAGTAAGCCTTGTCTATGTGTGGTTTTAATTTGTTTACTTCTGCATCCCTTCAGACTTAAAAAAGAAAATGTGACAGCCCAAGTGTTAAGGTGAGGTTGTGGGAACATGAAAATATTTGAGGATTAATACACTGAATTGAATTTTTTGTCTATAGCAGCACGCATGACCACTGATTTAGAGCCTCTGGTAGAGATCCTCGGTTAGGTTATGGTCTCTGTAGTTGTGTGTGAATGAAGTTTCTCCGACAGCTCTACTCTTGGTCATGATATTACTCGTATGCAAAACTGAAACCACCAACAAATAGCGGTCATTTGGCTAAGAAGTGGTCCAGGAGAGAAGGAAGATGATGTGGTGGGCTGGCAAGTCTTTCATGCCAGAGGCTGTCATTTGATGAGCTGTAGTGGCTCATCAGCCAAAAAATAATTAAGAGGGAGCAGGCTGAAAAGTGTTCTTTTGGCGTTGGCTCAAGGCATGGGCTTAAAGGACTGACTGGGGGAGAAATGGGTGGAAGGGTTGGAGCTGAAGCTCTTGTCCAGAGTACCACCGTGGACCTGTGCATGGAGGAAATTGTTCCTCAGGTAGAAGATTGCTGTGCTCTCATTTTTATTCTGACTTGTGTGCATTGTCTTGCCACACTATAACAGGAGTTTCTAGAGAGAAGTCAGGGCTTGCTTTATGAAATAAGTGGAGAATCTTCAGGTATTCTTCAGGTCAATTGTGTTCAGCTTGTTAATTACTTAAATTAATTAATCTTATCTGAAGTGGTATTGGACTAGAAATTAGGAGGAAATTGGACTGAAATTAGGAGGAAAGCTACTGAAAAAAAAAAGTTTTGACTTCTTGAAATATGTAGCAGCAGTATTTTCACAAATAAATATTGCTGGACCTGGGTATATTGTGTATAGCCATTATCACCCAGTTTACTTGATATTTGCACATATATATGCTACATAAAAAGCTTTGGAATCTACATCTGGCAATGCCTCAGTCTTAGGCAAAGACTGAACAACTTTGCACTTTGTTAATTCCAGAAATATTTCATATTAGAAACAACATAAGGGGCTATCGTTAGTGCTAAGAACAATGTCAAGATGGTTTTGGTGTTACCTGCGTTGACTGGTACAGCTACATGTGGCAGGCATGTGATGTGTTTGCAAATTGCCATAAATAACGGGTGAGTAACCCTCTTCCTTCTTCACCAGGCTCTCCTTGTTAATTGGATTTCAATTTGCTTTTTATAATTGTTGATAGGTAAATGTGGCCACGTTCAGGTCCTGGGCAGTGACAGACAAACACAACCTAAGAGCAGTGAATGTGCCTGGAAGCGTACCCCTTCGTGTGACTGATGTGGAGCTGCTGGTGATGCTGGGTTATCACTGTGGTGGGAAGCTGGGTGCTGCTCACCACTGTTATGAGTGGGCTGTTTAACTAAACTGATTATATTTCCCTGTTATGTCTGCAGTAAGGACCTCCAGCTGTCTTCTAGGTGCTTGTTTCAGCGCTCCCTTTGGATGCTTTCTGGTCTTGGTCCCCATCCAAGAGCTCTTAGAAAGGCTTGCCCACAGCAAAGCATGTGTTAGGCTGGAGGATATGGGAAAAATTTGACTTGGACACCAGTTTTGATCCAAATGGACTCTTTTTTGATAACCCTCTCCCCTTGCTTTTTTCAAGTTTCTGTTAAAATGTTTTTACAATTATGCATATTTAATAATTTTTATAATTTACAAACCTTTACCCAACTTGGGGAAAGACTGAAACTGCTACTTTAACGGAGCATTTTTATCAGCTTTTTGGACACCTGCTGTCTTCCTGAAGCTGTTTGGGTATCCCTGTCAAACCTCAGCTCTAGAGCAGATAACACACCCACTGCAGTGATTTGTTGGAGCCCAGCCATTAACCAATTCTAGTAGAGCACCTGATGACTTCTGGTGGTCTCCTAGTAGGATTCAGCTGACAGAACCTGGGCACCATCCCTTAACTCGGACTTCTCTAGTCTGAGGGAGATGTGACCTTACAGAGTCCTCTTGCTCAAAATCTGCTTGTGTCACCAGGGCATGAAGGAAAGGATGTTGGTTGTGCTGCACTTAATAAACTGTCTATTGCTGGCTGTCTTCTGTTTCTTTAATAGCTGTTGGCAGAGGTGAGAGTTTGCTGCCTGTAGCTGAATCTGTGCGGTGCAGCCAGTATTGATTGAACTTCCTGGCAGACCTTCAGGAAGGGTCAGCTAAAGAGTTGTGCCGTAACGTTTGGTAGATGTGCGTTTTGTGTATGTTAGTAAGGTCTCGTCTGTTTCTGAGTGCCCGGGCTGCCGGTACTGTGGGAAAACAGGTTTGTGAGGTTTTTTACCTATCTCGTATAGCAGGGGGAAAGTCTCACCTGTACGTGTTCCATTGGACACCTTTTAACAACCGTCCTCAGGGGTGCCATGGGATAGCCTGCTTCAAGCTGTGCCTGTTGATTTCTTGGGGAACAAAGAGAACGTGGTTGCTTGCAGTAAGAGCAAATGCTTAGTTTGGGAGGTACAATCACACTGGTATTTTGGAGTTGGCCCTGGGTCTTCTGGGTCTTTGGGTAGAGCTGGGAGATAAGGGTACGGAAATAGCAAACTGTCAAAGGTGGAAAGGAATGATTTGAACTTCCTCAGAAGTGAGAGGCAGAGATCTGTTGGCAAGCTGTTTGGTGTGGGAGGGACCACTGATTGTGAAATGCGCTTTTCCACGTTCGTTAACCAGAGCCAAGACCGAAGAGCTGCTCAGACATGCTCCAAGGTACAGTCCTTTTGCTGGCTTTCATCAAGGTAGGGATAAATAATGCAAGCAAACACCCCTTTGATCAAGGGAGGCTCCTGCAGTAACTTGCATGGTGTCTGTGTTCCTTGTGCTGGTGTGACATTTTCCTGTTAAGTTGCGCAGACCCATCTGTCTTCGTTTCGTATGTTGTACGTGAGTTGAGGGGTCAGCTTGCGGATGGCATTCACCAGGCTCTGTCTCACTTCTACAGAAGCAACAAAACTTATTATCTGTAAAATAATAAAGGCAGCCTAGAGTCAACATTCTCCCTTCTGTAATTACAGCTAAACTTGCCAAGTCCCAAAATGTCTTTTTTTCCTCACTTCTGTTGGAAGAAGCTTCTTTCAAAATGTCTTAATTTGTGTCTCAATTATCCTTCTGAAAAGGTTCCAGAGAAAGTGGTAGAAGTACTGAAATTTAGAAATTCTTTTAAGTTTTGTTAAACTGAAGGTACTTTATTCCTTTGAGGCATTACAAATTAACTTAATTAACAACTTCTGAGTAAGCAGCCTTGTTGCCTGGGGTGCTAACAGACCTTGTCTGGTGAATTGTGCTGGGATGGCTTGTAGCATCACTACTGCAGAAGTGTCTGCCCTTCCTCCCTGATAAGGAGGAGAATAGGATGTGTGACATCTCACCTGCTCCATATCCTTATCCTGGCTCTCAATTTAAACTGTCAGTGGAGATGAGAGGGCTGTACTGTGGTAGCTGAAGAATGGATATTTTGTGCCAGGTGCCCTCTCCCGAGATGTGGGTGGCTACCCTGACTTAACAGTGCTCTGCAGTGTCTGTGTGTGTTTACAAGCGTTACAAATCTTAAGTTTTAATTTTCTGGTTAATTTCCTGATAGCAATCTTTTCACAAAATTACAGACCTTATATCCCAAGCAAGTGTGGTATTGGAAGATGAGTCCAAACATAAGGACATCATTGAGCAATGTAGAGAGAAGTTCGTTTACATTTAAAATACAAACAGAGAACCTGTTTGCTTTATTAAGTCCAACAAGATTCCAACAGCTTGCACCAAGCAGGTTTGGCTGTAATTTGTGATTATGCTTGTGATCTGTTTGCTACTTGCAGCACCAGGTGAGAAGAGTATAAAGGGCGTATGGGTCCTTGACTAACTTTTCAAAGGGCTTAAATAATGTCGAAGCAATTACCTGGGTGGGAATTGCAGGTGGAACTGGAGGAGTGGATGATGCTTGGGCCGTTGAGCCCTGTAGTTAAACTGGAGAACTGGACTCAAATTACAAAGAAAGATTCAATAAGGCAGGTACAAAATGTTGGAGTCAGTGAAGTCTTTGAAATATTCTTTGACCTGTTGGTGGCAAATTTGGGTCAACCTGCAATGAATTATGTTTGAGGTGAAGGGAAATGGATGATCAGATACAGCGTTGGTACATCTCTCGTAGCTCAGTCATTGGGACATTTGCTCAGGATGCAGGAGCTGGAGCCTGCAGTCGCCATCACGTAGGAGACAGCTTTGAGGGCCCCATCGCTAAATGAAGGTTGTTTTGAATGGATTGCTCTGAACATGTAGTACCAATGCTGCTGTCTCCTGCAGCAAGGCTGTCTGTTAGATCAGCAACAGGCGTTCATACGGCTTGAAATGGAAACCATTCAGCTTATGGAGGGGTCACTGCGTTATTGAGTCATACTCCTTCCTTTTCACTTTCTTATCGAGACCTTTGCAGTAAATTACGTGTAGTGGAACAACCTCAAGAGGCTGCAAGCATGCCTGTGGGCCAGCATGCCCGCAAGGGCTCCCAACAGGCAATGGGCTTTCCAGGAGAGCCTACTGAGCTTAAGAGGCACAGAGCACCGCAGTGCTATCCGTGTCCTGAGGCAGTGGCACAAAGTGCTTGTGGTGGATGCTGCTGTTCTCCAGAGGGGTGTGTTAGTTGTAAGATCCCCCTTGGGCAGAACAGGGATTTGGATGCAGGTACTTCATATCCGGAGCGAGTGTTGCTGCTAATCATCTTCTGCAGCAGCCTGTCTCCTCCTGCTGCTGCTGGTTCATGAATGGTGTTTGAGTCAGCCGCATGCAGCTTGTTTTTATTCGAAGTGGCTGAAGTGGAGCAACCCACGATTTAACTGAAATGATCACACCAAGAGGTTTTGTACATTACTTTGGGATAAATCAATATGTGGGATTTTTTTTTTTTTTTTTTGCTGGGAACTCTTGACAACTTTGGGTTCTTGGTATGTCTGGGGTTTTTTCATTGTTTTAATCCATGCAGTGGAGTCATGAAGCAATCCATAGAACCTTATGGATAAACTGCTGCAATAAAATGCAGCCTTCTAGTCAAAACTAGTTGGACTCTGTTCTCGCTCCTGCTTTGTTTAGCAAGGCACAGCCATAAAAATTGCTGTCCTGCCAAGTCTTTTCCTTGTACGTACATACGTATGCTCTCTTTCCCTCCATTTGCCTTCTACATTGCACCCCCCTATTGTACAGGAAAAATGGCTTTTTGGCATTTATATATATATACTAAAAGTACTAGGGGATTAGTGCCAGGTTGCAACCCAGCAGATAAATCTAACTTAAACTCTGAAGAGTAATCCATCTTGTTTTACACTATGCAGTTTGTTTCTAACTCAAGTTGGAGAGCTCTGAGCCATAAAGTTGATGAAAGGTTTGGAAAAAAAACACACTGAGAAAGAAGTAGCCAAGGCGCATTTGCACAGAGAGGAGCATTACTGAGTAATAAAGGGATACTGTGATGAGACAACTGTGGTTAAGGAGCAGTCTTAAACAAGGACGAGCAGTAGCGAATCCAGTTGTGGCAGAGAACGTGCAGATTGAGATTGAGGCAGTTGAAGAAATAGCCAAGGGAGGCGGTAAAACTAATTGCTTAGAGGAAAAAAAGACCAACCCAGGGTGACATCAGATGTCTACATGAGCCTGTGAACCAGCTCAGGACTGAAGGTTTTACTTCTAATATATTCCAGTCCAGTGCTTTCATTGTATACACAGAGACTAGATCCAGCTTTGGCAATGCTTCCACTTGTTGGTTTGGATATCCTGTGTGTCATCCCTGTGCGGCATTAATGGGGCGTGGAAATTCCTTCTTTACAAGAAACATGAACAGTTACTGGTAATCCTAATAAAAGGGCATGGAATGGGAATCATAGACAATGACAGATAAGTATGAGTCATGAAGAGACTCATTCATGTTTATAAAAGCCCTGCAAAAAAGGTGATTTTCTGTTGTGTTGCAAGTGTGTGGCTAGAGTTTGGGGGGTTAAGCCATGTAGTTATTAATTTTTAGTGACTTCAGGATCACTGGATATACTTTCCATGTGAATTTTTCCTTTAATTTTTCCTACAAAAATGAGATTTGATGTAGCTTAGCAGCTGGCTATTGACATTACAGCACTGTGCTCTTAGTTCTTTGACCTAAATGATTACCTGTGGAGTTTCGTCTTAGCGAGGTGTTTGTTTATGCTGTCATCTAGTTTGGTGTCTGTCCTTGTGGGGGCTTCTAGGAGACAGCTTTGCTGTGCCTGCTGGGCTGTATGATCTGCATCCTGTTTGCCTGTTTGGGTGCTGGTGTGCTGGTTATTGCAGCACTTCTGCAATTTTGGGCAGGAACGATAATAACTGTCTGACAAGAAAGTGAGGAACAGACTTTTCAGTCATACCTATAGACTGTGACAATTACCATATGCAAGGAAGTGTCTTCTGTCGGTAGCTATTAATTTTTAGTATTATGCTATTACATTTTGTATCTGGATGAAGCAAACATCAGGAAACCTGTGGTCATCCAGGTCAAAGGATATTTGGCCCACTAAGCGTGATAAATAATAATAAAAACACCCATAAACCCCAAAAGCATCAAGTGGCATGGAAAATAAAACTCTGGGCTTGACTGGAAGTAGTCGTTTCATTTTTTGTTCTGGAAACGGCTTCCTCCTGAAGCATAAGGAAGAGCAGCTCTGTTCGCTGGCTTTCCTTTTTTGTCTTCTTTTCTCCACCCCATGGATGTTGCCCCTCCATTTCCCCCCCGTGTGCTTGGAAGGTCATTGCTAAAGGCAGTTCTTAGCCTGTTCTTGACCTGTATGGTCATCTTCATGGGGTTGGGGTTTTTTTCCCCTTGAGAAAGCCCAGATTGAAAACCTCTGAGAAAGTGTTTCTAAAGCAGAAATGCAGCCATTGGGTAGTGCCAGCCATGGGAAGTGGCAAAGGAAGTCAGCGTAGGCACTCAGGGAAGGCTGAGGTGCTGCCACTTAAAGATATATAGAAGTTACTAAGTGACCAGGTTCTTACTCGTGGTATAGAGGATTAGTAAACTCATTGTTTACAAGTGCAGAAATTTGGCAAGCCTCTCAGTATTTGAGTTTTTCATTTAAAACCTTTGATCCTGGAGGCAAATAGGCAAGGCGGTTTCGAGGGCTTGGTGATCAAGATTGTGTAGAAAAGACAGAAAGGCTGGAAAAAGGCTCAAGTCCAACAGAACTCAAATAAAGGCACAATGGGGGATCTCAGAGTACTCTTCTGCCCTGCTTCCCCTAGCAGTGAGATTTTGATGCCTCGTGTTTTCAAAGCTGGAGCTGCAATGCTCCCAGTGGTGACAACCTGTGCTGACTGATCAATCCCTTCAAGTTTCGCAAAGCATTGCAATAAGAGTCGGGCCCTGCAAACCCATGAGATTGCTGTAAAGATCAGGAGATTTTAAAGGGGAGGCTGAGAGATAGGACAGGTGTTTTGGAGGGAACTTGAAACACTAATGCTCTACACTTTTCTCTGCAGCCATGACTGCTAAAATTTTGAGTTGGGTGGATACATTGGGTTGAGGGTCTTTGGTGTGCTCATCTGCCACGAGAGGGATCTGCTGATCAAGGGTTTCCATGGTGTGCTCAGCCCCACATCACACAACACTCACCAGGTGAGCCCCTGGCTCTCTGGGCTTTGGCCAGCGTACTTACCACCACCGTGGCAATAGCACCTGGGACAGACCAGGCTGCGTGTTTAGGTACTCAAGAGATGGTGAGCAGTTGGGCAGAGCCTGGAGCACCCTGCAGATGTGCGTTTCTGAGCCAACTGTTCTCCTGCACCTTCCTGGTGTGTTGCCTGGCAAGGGGAGTGGCTGCAGGGGCTGTCCCAGTATGCCAGGCTGCTGGTGTTGCTAGGGTAAATCTCTGTTGGGATTAATGAGCAAGAGGATTCCCAACCTGGCATACGGGCAGAGCCTTGTCATGCAGCCCTGTGTGATATCCTAGTATTTTGAACAGAACTTGGGGTACCTGTATTTCCTAGATCTTATTTTTCTGTATATATAAAGTATTTTTTCTCCCAAACAATAAAAGCACAAGTGCCGTAGGCACTGCGATTGTATCTTCTGCACAGTGAAACAAGGAAGGGAGAGTAGTGAAAACAAGTGTCAAAAACTTGCCAACTGACTTTTCCTCAGAGTTTCACCTGGAGCTGGGATGTAGTTGACTTCAGTGCAAACTTTACTTGCTTCAACAAGGGCTGGGCTCAGTCTTTGCTAAGCGTCAAACTGGTGCTGATAATTTTTCTAGCCTTATTGAATGTCTGGTTGGTGCTTTTTCATGTCGTATGTTGTGCAGATGTTTTGAGAAGATAGTCAAATTTGGTTGAACTGGTAGCAAATTATCAATGAGACGATCATTCAACGACCAGTTTATTCTGTGGCTCCAGTGTTTCCTGTGAGACCTGCTCCTGAGTGTGGCAGTGTGTGAGGATGGGTTGAAATCTGAGAAGGCTGAGGGTTTCATGTATTCTCCAGAAGCTCTAAGTCTGTGACGGTCATGTTGGGGATGGAAAGGAGGTTATCCAAGCACACGTGGTCCATCCTAGGCCATAGGTGCCTTCTGTGCTGCTGAGGGGCATTGAATGATGTCCTGTACCTTCAGGGAATGACTTGTAAAAGGTGGGGAGGTGGGAGAGGATCATGACCAGGTGTATAAGTGTGTGTTGGTGTGTGCTTTTAGTATTGCTGGAGTACCTAATCTGACCTGCAGTAATTGTTGGAGCGTACCCAGAGATTTACTTGTTACCATTGGGTGCAGATAAAGTTGAGGGTTGCTTTGTTGTTTGGCTGGTGAATAAACTTCCTGAATTGAGTCACAACCTCACGAGTGCTTTAAGTAATAAAGCAGGATCTATGATGGGTGTGATAGACTGAAACCCAAAATCCGAACAGCAGAAATTAGAAAGGAATAGCTGAGCTACTTTATAAAGGTGAAATAAATAATATCGGTGAAAGTAAACTGGGGCAGAACCAATCCTACAGAAATTTGATGTATACCCCTCTCTGGGCACATGCAGCAAGCGTATTTCTGTATTGTCTGTGCTGTACTGGGAGAACCAAGGCATTTTCTGTAACACCAGAGACTTTTGAGACTGTGGATGCAAATATTCCTTCTGACAATGTGGCATCTGTGTGGAGTTGTGGAGAGGACTGGTGGTACTCATACACGCTCATAACAAAACACTTCTATTTATTTTTCTTCCTTAGCTTCCTTTACGGTGTCTCTTCGTACAATGGACAACATCACAGTTATGATTAAACTGAGACCTGGTCTTTCACCAAGCTGTCAGATTCGTGTTAAATACTTCGTCAGGTCTGAACTCAAGATAAAGCCTGGGGAGAGTGTGACTTTTGCCTTCACTTGTAGTACTCCAGAGAAGTATTTCATCATGGAAATTCAGAAAAATATTGGTAAGATACATTTTTAAAATTTTTCCGCTAGTAGTAGTTTTCCTCCAATAAAACCACATACCATTTTTTCCTGTTTCTGTATTAAGGTATCCCTTCTAGTCTTGGGTAAGAAGAAATCTTTAGACACTGATAAATAACCTTGAGTTACTGAAAGTAAGCAACTTAAAGAAGTCTGTATTGTGGCTGACAGAATTAACATGAACTTGACTGTTCTGGAAACAATAAAATGACAGTTTGTTACATCAATTCCTTTCTGCCTTTCCTTCTCCCACAGTTTAAAAACCCATTAAAGAATCTTTTCTTCTTTTCCAAAGCCTCTGAGCGCTGATAACGAACTATTAAACACATTGTTCGTTGAACAGCTTAATTGTTGAAGCCAAGAAACTGAAAATTTGGAAGTGTTGGCAGTAAAACTTCTTCATTTGCTTTGAATGTTATCCCTGGTGTATATAATAATGTATTCTTTAATGGTGTGAAAACGTAAAGATGCCAAACTTCATTGGACATTCAGTATTTGGTAACATCTTTGCTATTTTTTGGGCTGGTGTTTCAGAATAGTCCTTGTCATGTTTTGGAGATTTACTTTTATTCTTCATGTAAATAGTCAAGTTTACAATGTTTCGTGATACGTGCAAGATGTAGTTGTATTTTTCTTCTTGGAGCCTAGACACAGATCAAAGCATGTCTGGGGTTTTTTTGGTGTCCAGCTTGAAATACCATTAATCTGGATTTTTCAGAGAAAAATTTTATAAGTTCTCCCAAGAGTCCTGCGGTGGCCGTTGTTGTTATTCATCACCCTGACTTGTTCATCAGGGCACTAAGGAGACAAAGGCACAGTCCACGGAAAACAGTGGAGAACTTAAAGATTAATGATTTGCTGGGCACCAAATCAGACTTGTCCAAGTGAGATGGGACAGAATAAATACTCTATACCCGTGATTTGTAGCTTTCCTGACATTGCGTTTATCCCTTTTGCACATTTAGTGCTCTACCCTGTTCACTAAATACTTTCTGGATTCTTCATCAAACAAGGTGGGAATACTACGGACAATGAAACCGTTCTGTTAGTCAGCCTGACAAAAGCAGGCTTATCCTGTCCACTCAGTGGGCTAGGAGTCCTGTTTAGACCCAGCATGTAACCGTGTTATAAGGGTGTCTTTTAATGCACGTAGAAGAGAAGTTCAGTGCAACCTAAAAACTGTGAAAATAGGAATGAAAGGGAAAGTGTTAGGTTCCTCACTTATTCGAATGCTTTCTGTAGTTTACCACAGCTGTTTTTTCTCTGCGTTTAGACTGCGTGTCAGGCCCGTGTCCCTTTGGAGATGTTCATCTTTACCCACTGGGGCTACCTCACCTTAACAGGACTTTCATCTGGGATGTGAAAGCGAGTACAAAGGCTGGACTTGAACTGAAATTTTCTACCCCATGGCTAAGACAGATTGAACCAGGAAGGACGTGTCCAGATTTCGTTAGGTACAACATCAGTAGCTGTATCGATACAGCGATAGTCAACATTGGCACCTTCTGCAGGAACGGCTCGGTGTCTCGTGTCAAGCTGCTGGGAGGAGCCATCATGTCTCTGCACCTCCCGTGGGATTCACATCTCACCACCTCGGGCTTCAGCATAGCTAACAGGGCTTCCATAAAACGTAAGTGCGGAGTAGTGTTTTCTCACCTGTAATTGCCTCGTGCTGCTTGCAGCAGAATTCTTTAATCTTTTCTTCTTGGATAACCTTCAGGTTTGAGTGCTGCTACCCCTAATTCCATTCCACTTCATCTTTCTTAAAGCTGTTGTTGGGTGGGTTTTACTTTGGTAGTTGTTGTTTTTCTAGCGTAAAAAAAAATAAAAAATATCTTAGTTTGGTTGGTTAACCTAATAATTATGAAGCTAATTTTGATGCACATTAATTGCTTTCAATTGTCTTACATTTCCTAAACTTAAACATACCTGTCTTGTTGTTTTTATTTTTTCAGCTAGGTGAGACTAGAGAGCATGATTAGAATGAGTTGAGAGAGTTATTTGCTGGTTGCAGTGCAGTTGGGTTTATTGATTTTTAAATAACGCTTCCTTAATTTCTGAAGTCTGAAACCAGTGCCTCTCTTCAGGAGAAGAAGGTGGGAGAAGGAAAAGCAGTGCCTGGAAGGCACATGAGGTTGCTTAAATAGGTCTATCTGTTTCAACCTGCACAATAGCATAAAACATTGTGTAATAATCTTCTTAAGATACCCGGAATGTTACAGAGCAGTCAGTGGGTTACACTGGGATCTCGTGACAAACCCTCTTTAGGAGATATTCTTGCTCTCTATTTGAATTCTGCAGTTGTTGCCATCAGTTTTTGAAGGGGCCTGGTCCAGGTTTGAGCTTCTAGAACGCGAGCTTTTGTAACTCCTGCCACACTTCGCGGTTGCACATTTGCACTGCGATCGTAGAGCAGGACCATAATCTCTCTGTACCCAACTTCATGCTGCCAAGAATCTTCCAAGCATGAAGTGTCTCACGTGGTCTCTGTGGTTCACATCCGTGTTTTATCATGTGTATTTGAGGCTCTTTGCTGGCTTGTTCTTGTTAGATTTGGGAGGGTTTTGGACAGAGAGCTGTGCTGCTATAAAAGCTCACATCTTTTGTTTCCTGAAACCCAGTGAAGGAGAAGCAGTTGTCAGGTTGCACGTTTGCTCTTGTAAAGCCAGGACCAGAAGTAAGAACTAGGATGTTTTCTTGCCAAAAAATAAAGGCCTCTTTGTCCACGTGTTTGAAAGGTAAACAGGCTAAACTGAAATCATGGCATTACCTTTTATCTAATTAAAGACAAAATACTCAACTCAAATATAGGTTTTATTTTGAGGGTTTTGTAATAACCTAACCTGTAGTTGAAGTGGCTGATCTCGCTGTCAAAATACAAATACTCTGCTGCTGGGGCGCTACGTGTGCCAGTGTGTCGTTCAATTGCAACTTGTTTTGTATGGGTTTTTTTCCCCCCCATGTTTTAGGGTTATGCATTATTGAATCCATTTTGAAGGGAGAGTCTTCAGTTACTCTGATGTCCCCAAACTACCCACTGGGCTTTCCAGAAGATGAGCTCATGACGTGGCAGTTTGTGATTCCTTCCAGCATGAGAGCAAGCGTGTTTTTCCACAACTACAGCCTCTCTAACTGCGAAAGGAAAGAGGAGAGGGTGGAGTACTACCTCCCTGGCTCCATCAGCAACCCAGAGGTGTTCAAGCTGAGTGACAGCCAGCCTGCCAATATTGCTGGCAGTTTCAACCTTTCCCTGCAGGGCTGTGATCAAGACGCCCAGAACCCAGGCATTCTCCGTTTGCTCTTCCAAGTCATTGTTCAGCACCCGCAGATTGATGAGAGTAAGTACCTGTCTGCCCCTTCAGTTGCTTTTGCTTACAGATGCCTGGGCTGAGCACCACAAGGAAGAGAAATACTGGGGGTTTTGTTATTTTTCGTGAGCTTCGGACATTCCTTGTGTTTGAGGAGGTAGGTTGCCAGGCAACACTAAGGTCTATTTTACCACCGGAGGTACCACTGGCTGTTGTTACAGCAAGGCAGGAAGTGATGTTTGTGATAGAATATAAAGCTCCATCATAGATTTTAGTGTGGCTTGTAAATGGAGATTCCTTTCCTTTTCCAGCATCCACATCGTGTAATTGAGAAACGCTTTTAAGATCTGCGGTATGATGTCGTCTGTGTTGTATAAAGCGAGCTAGCTTTTCCATGTGACTGTGTTCCCTCTGGGGGCCTGATCCAGCTATCAGACAAGGACTGTAACTGCTTAACTGGAATTGTTCGGGCTCACATGTTGCCTATTCTCCGGTACAGACATCAAGTTCGAGCTTATTCAGTTTTAATTCTAGCTCTAAGATTCAACATGTTAAAGTTTGAATCTTAAGTTTCTGCTCAGCGTGTAAACAGTCACGCTTAGCGAGGTGAAACCTGCTGTTGCGGCTGGTAGAGATCCACAGCATGGACTGGTGAAACTGGACATGTAAAATTGTCTTCATGACATCAATATGCATTTCTTTCCTTCCTTTCTTCCTTCCTCTGAGTTTTCTTTTGCTTAGTAGGGAAGCTTGAACATCTTCTAGTGTGAGGAAGTCACACTACATATGGAAGGTGTTGATAAGGTACAGCAATGATAATATCCCCTACGCATTTGAATATTCTTTAGGTTTCTTGTTGCTATTCTAAGAAACTTTTTCTGTTTTCTTGCCCCAAATCCAGACAGGCTTAACACAATGATGTGTAATACTACAGCAAAAAACAGAAATAAAAGGCTGGGCTCGGTAACGAGCTGTGAAATAAGTGATTTATCCTCAAGGCTTCTTAGCACTGACCATAGATCATGGTGAAGGTTCATAGTCCAGGTGCCCTCACTGCGGAGGAGCAGGTGGAAGGAAGTCCACACTCTGCATGACCACTGCAGCAGGAGCTACATAGAGGCTTTCAATAATAAATCATTTCGAAGGGAATGAAGTTTGAATGGCCTGTATCTTCAAGTCACATACATGGCAAGACTCTGTAGCATCCCAGCACTGTAATCCTCAGTTTGTCGTCTGGTCTGGCTCCATTCATGAACAGCAAATCCTCCTGAAATTTTTGTTAACCAATTCATGCTTATTTGCATGTATTGCACCTTGGAACCCAGTCAGAGCGAAAACATTGAATAGAATTAAATCAACTTTATCTCCCTTCTACTTTGGAAAGCAAAAAGAAATTTTAATGTGTTTATAGCCAGTAAACAAGACGATAATTACCTAAAAAATAAAGAGCAGTTTGTCATTTATTGAATGAAATGCAAGTGATAACCACTTGGATTTAAGAGAGCAGTGATTTCTCTAGGGATTTTATAGGATTTTGTGAGTGATTTTGTAGTTACATAAATTCCATCAAAGATTCAAGTTAAGCCCTCAAGACAGTATTGCAACTTTTATTTAAAAAAAAAAGAAAAATAAAAAATGCTGTCTGCAGTGTACAAATCAAATATGAATCTTCTTAAAAATGCATTGCTATCTGCCTGTTCTCAAAGCTTCCCAAACGTTTGGGTATTCCACAGCTGTCTCTGGTGTCTGTCATTAAATAAGAGGAAAATGTGGTTCTTTCCAAAGAGCTGCATCTAACCTTGTCTGTGTTTAAGCTACCACAAAAAAAACCCCAGACCTCTGAAGAATGAGTAACCTTGCGGCAGAAATCCTAGATGCTGGGCTTGTTTGTGGCAATGGTGTTGAGATTTATGCCTTATGTCTTGATTTTTAATGTATCTAATTTCCCACAAAGTAGAAAGCTGCTTTATTCACCTTTAGGTTTATGTCTTTGAGGTCCATAGCTAAAACCAGAAAATGAGGAGTAAAAATAGGGCGCGTGCGCGTGTGTGTATATATATATATATACACTTCTATCTGTCCATTATAGGATCATAGAATCACAGAATGGTTTGGGTTGGATATCGTAAATACCATCTAGTTCCAACCCTCTGCCATGGGCAGAGACACCTTCCACTAGCTCGGGTTGCTTTCTTTGACATCAGACACCTGCCTTGTTAACCTCATGAGGATGCTCTGTGTATCTGATATCTGTCTTTGCACATGACAGTCAATCTTTGTGAACAAGGCAACAGCCGTGATCCTTAACTTTCTTCCTCATTCTTTTCCTCTCCCTCTCCCAGATGCTCCAAGTAATTACAGCTGCCATTAGCTTACCTAAGTGTTTGTCATCCCTGCTTACCCCTGTTGTTCCAACTTGCTGTAGCAAGTCATGTAGAAGATCAGACCAGAATGGGTGAGGTTGGCAGGGACCTCTGGAGATCATCTAGTTCCAGCCCTTTGCTCAAGCAGGATAGGACAGAACAGGTTGCCTAGTACAGTGTCCAGTTGGGTTTTGAGTATCTCCAAAGACTTCACAGCTTGTCTGGGTAACCTGTGCCAGTGTTTGACCACCCTTGTGTTATTTTCTTGTATGTTTGTTTAAGCAGAATTTCCTGTATTACAAGTTGTGCCTCTTGCCCTGTCACTGGGCACCATTGAGAAGAGTCTGGCACCGTACCACTTACACGTTCACTCAGCCCCCTGAGCCACCTTCTTCAGATACAGTCCTAGCTCTTCTGGTCTCTTCTCCTGTGAGAGGTGCTCCAGTCTCTTAAGCATCTTTGTGACTCTTTGACCTTACTCCAGTACATCTGTGTCTCTCTTGTCCTGGGGAGCACAGAACTTCACTCGGCATCGCAGATGTCTCGCTAGTGCTTTGGCGGAGGGGAAGACTTGCTTTGCTCAACCTGCTGTGGATGCTGTCTAGCATAGCCTAGGAGGCTGTTAGCCACTTTTGTCTCAGCAGCACATTGCTGGCTCATATTCCACTTGGTGTCCACCAGGACCCCCAGGTCTTTCTGCAACGCTGTTTTCCAGCACCACTTTTGCAAGATTGCTGAGGGTGCACTCTGTCCCGCTAGGGAAAAGGCTCAACAGTTTTTGCCTCAGCACATGCCTCCTTAAAGCAGATCTTTGAGCTGAATCTTCCTGTTTGAGAGAGGCTGCCGGGGTGATGGCCACTGTGTGCATCTGAGCACCCGAGGTCCAGCAAGCTCAGTGTGTTACAAGACTTCCTAAAGCAGCTGATGTGTGGTGGGGTGTGGGGAAAGGGGTGGACTGCAAGAGAAGTTTTGGCTAGTGCTGAGGAAGAGGAAGATACTATTTACTTTTACGTTAACTCTGCCAGCACTCAGGTTTGCTTTTTACAGCTAGTCAGAAAATATTTCTGCAAGAATGTTTTTTAGCAATTAAATGGAAGTGCAGTGTGGTAGTTCAGTCTTGCCGTTGAAGGAAACCAAGCAGTCTAGCAAAGCTTGGTCTTCAGCCTTCCCACCAGCATGGTGACAGACGGCGATAATTTTTGGAATCTCTCTGTTTCTGACTGCCAAGTAGAAACGGCTTTTAGGATGCAAGTTTGAAGGCTCCGGTGACCTTCGTGATGACTGTCAGCACTTCTGCTGAAGCACAGTTACTTGGCAGTTTTTTGTCTTTTGAACCATATTGGTAGCTTAATCTTTAAGTGAATCCAGAGAATTAGATGTACTTGATTACTGACTTTGGACAATTTTCTTCAGCTTGGCTCTGAAAAACCTAGACTAACAAAAACTTAGCTGAGATGGCATTGTTGCAGTAAGTCCAACATTTGAGAATGGAGAACTTTCTGATCAACTGTTGTGTGATAAGTAGAATTGATTTTAAAGAAAACAAGTCTTACATAATTGCTGGAGCTGCTTACATTGTAGTCTTAACTGAGTAGCTATCCTGTGTGTTACCCTGTTATAGCTGTGAAGTGCTGGGGAAGTGGGTTTTGTGTGTGGAAAGGCTCAAACTTCTAAATTAGAGCAATGTGATACTGCTTGAGTTTGTATTTCACTGATGGAAAGAAGTAAATCACATTTTCTTAGCTAATATAGAAATAGCTATAACAGCTGCTCATCTGATGTGTGAGAAGAGATGAAGTTCTGCTTCATACCACGCTTCTTGCCGGTAATTGCTCTGGGGTGTTTTGCATTGCAGATGTCACTCATTTGGTGGACCTTAGCAAGGAATGGAATATGACTGTAACCATACACTTCGAAGGATGGCCCAGCCGTATCCCGCTCATGTCTGAACCGATATGCCTGATCTGTAAGGATCCTCGCACCTGTGACCGTGGCTTGACGTTAGTGTCTGGAGCTATCTACAAGATCTCCTTTCTGTGCAAGGACTTGTCCCGTCTGAGGATCACAGCTGAAAAAGCCATAAGTATGACATAAGCGGCTTACTGTTATTTCCTAGGGAATGCCTTCATGTGCTTTTCCCCCGTGGTCAGCCAAACCTTCTCTCTCACTTGGACTTTAGAGTGAGGTTGGAAACCAGGTGTTGGTCAGCTGGAAGATGGGTACAATCAATCTGGAGATGGTCTTGTTGTTTGCTATGTCATTCTACTTTTAAAAATAGAAAATGCGTGGATATTCCTGGAAGGGAAATGGCAGAGGGTAACTAACAGTCTTCTTGCTCAAAACCGTGAAATCAGAAAATGCAACAGGAGAGCCATAGATCTGCCCATGAAAATTCAGAGCCAAGACAGCCACCAGGAGAGCATCTCGTGCTCTTGCATGTCTGCTTTGTGTAGGATTTTCCCTAATGCTTTCAACTATCAGTAGAGCAAGAGTTTTAAAATACGTATTTGGACCTTGGCCAGCCTGCAACTGTGGCCCAGTCAGCCAGTGATATAGCTGAAGTAATATCCTGAGTGAGGCATTTTGACTATGTTTGTATCTGTTGGTTTCTTTGATGTCCTGCACCCTTTGAAGGAAAGCTCTTTAACTACAAGTGATACATGTTTGGGTAAAAGAGGGTATTTTCTCGCTAAGTGCTAATCTGGGTCTGTAACACGAAGCTGACTATTCTGGGCATACGCACTCTGGTACACAGGAAAACTTGCTTTTCCGGATGTGACCTCTGCAAGAGAAGTACAACCCTTGGAACTTGTTTTTGTGATTGCAGGCTGTGTCGATCTTCGGTGGTGTCAGAGGAAGATCTATTCCCTGTCTGTGCCCAAGGCTATTACCCAACTGCCGATTCGACTGCATAAGTTTATTTGGAAGCTCTTGGCTCCCGACTTGATCAACATAGAAATTACTTCTCCGTCCCTGAAACTTCAGCAACACGTCCCAGAGCAGAGGTGCAACACAAGCTACAGTTACAGCATTGTTAGTGCCACCCCGCAGACGGAGTTGAATGTTGGTGTATTCTGTCCTGGTGGACCCATTGAAAAGATTCAGATGAGGAATAACATCACCGTATCTTTAAAAACATTCGGTAAAGGATTTCTCAATGAGTCTAACCATCAGGATCTGAAAATGTCTTTTGTGCCACATATTAAAGGTAAGGGAGTTGCTTGTACTACTTTTACAGGGCAGGATCTCTCGCTATGCTTGTCAGAGCACATATAAGTGAACAGAAATAAGAGTTCAGTTCTTTAGAGTCTGATCCTGGAGCCGTTGCCAGGATCAATCTTTTTCTGAATCAGAGGTGGTTTATTCCTGGGAGAAGGAAGGAACTTTGTACTTTATATTGCAGATGGTTGTTTGTGGGAAATTCTACAGACATATTTATGCTAATTGTGATAGTAATAAAATTACTGCTGTGGAAGGGGTAATAGGTGAGTTACATTGCTGGTGCTGAGATGCAGGTGACTGTACAAATTTGCTGGATGCAGGTATAAGTGACGAGATTTTGTTATGGAGGAGAAAGACCAGATAATTTTATGTGCTGAGAGTGCTTCTGAAAAAAGACAGTATAAAAACTAAGCTTTCATTTCTTGATTCCTTCCCTCTGCTGCAGATGAGTGCACTTTCACTGTAAGGCCAGATCCAAAAACTAAAGTTTACTTGCAGACTCCCAACTGGCCGTATGGTCTGCCTCCTTATGTCTCCATATCCTGGTATGTCATCGTGCCCAGCAAGCAAGTTGCCCACCTAGGGTTCTCCAAGGACCGCATGGGCATCACTTGCGAGACGGGCCGCGCGTATGTCAACATAAAGGAGGAGACACTGGGGGCAGAGGAAACCGTGCGCCGTGAAGATGAGCTTCTGCCCAAGCCCCGAAATATGTATCATGACTTCTGGGTAAATGTCTCCAACTGTAAACCTGGGGATAAGACGCAGCTGACCTTGCAGTTCTGGGTGACTTTTGCTGACAAGCAGATGGGTGAGTCCTGTAAGGCTGTGGTGGTTTGCTTTCCGCTTGTTTTCTTGCATTGTGATGGATACTCCTCCACCTTAGGTGGGAGTTTTATGGGAACGCTGCCTTTGGAAACAGCTGTCGCTCAGAAGCCTCTGTGAGTTACAGATGGATGCTTCTGGAGGCTGGGGAGCAAGGAGGGTTATTGATGTGGTTCAGGGGCTTCTTTACGAGGCCGGGGACTGCAGGACTTAAGAGGAGTAAGACTAGATTTTCTTTTCTTTATTTAATTTAGCTTTTTAAATTGGAGATCACAGCCAAAAGGTATAAGAAGATCAAATGATGTTTTTTCCTTTCCAAGGTCACAGACCTTGTGAACAACTTGGGATCTGATTATGCAAATGTATTGGTCCAAGCAGTCTTTACTTCATGTTAGCGGTTCAATTAGTCTTAGTGTTTGCATGAGCAAGAAATCATCCCTAGGGTACGTCTGACCGTTAAGTGGAGACCATGCTGACTGCTAAGAGCAAAATCTGCATTCTTGGTGTCTTTCATCTCCCTGAAACATAAATCATTTAAAAAAGGGCATTTTTAGGGTAGACTGTGCTCATGTAAATTTGCTTCACATTTGCATTTCCTCTTCATCTGTGGGAAACTGCTGTCTGTAGAAGGATTGGCCACACAAGCTAGGACTGAAACAGTATCAAATTGATTTCTTGTTTGTTCCTTTCTTTCTTTTTTTTTATGATTATATTTCTTTCAAAACACACAACATTTTTTCTTTGCTCACACGTGGGCTTTCGTGATCAATTTTACGACTCCTGGAAAACCCTAGGGTAACACAATTTCTGTATTTCAGAGGAAACTATTGTACTGAGGGGAAGTTGGTGAATGTCACTGTTTCCTTTGTTGAATTCCTCTCCGTCTCTCTTTGCACTTTCTTCTCTTCCCTACCTGTTCAGCTGGAGCATATGACATGTTGCAGGTAAGCTGGGCAGCCTATGAGCTGTGTTGAATTCTTGGAGGTGGAGTGGTTGGATGTTTGAGCTTTTTGGCTGTTCTCCACCTGTAGCAGCAGGAGTTTGTCATTGTTTTGGCCTCCAAATTCCTGGAAATGGCTTGTGTTACCCTGCAGTGAGTACAGCTTGGAAACTCCTGCTCTGCAGGCAGCTGATATGCTTAGAAACTCTTGAGGAGGTTCAAAGCCATCTGGCTCTTAGTATAAAGCTGAATATCTTTTCCCTCTTACTCAGTGTCGTTGTACATTGTCTGTTTGCAGACCTAGGGGTGATACTTGCTGTGGTGGCTGGGACTGGCGTTCTCCTGGCTATTGGACTCACTGTGTGCTGTGTTAAGAAGAAGTAAGTTCATAATTTGGCATATGTAACTTAGCAGTTTCAAAAGGCATTTCAGGGCAGCTGCTGGGGTCTCTGTTTCACATGTTGGTACCATCTCTTGAACAAGGCTCTGAAACATGAGGTGGGCAATGCACTGGCAGTTGAAGTGGTGTGCATCCAAGAATGCTGCTTTACTGTAAATTGACTGACTGAAGAGCAGAGCACTGTTCCTGGTGTTGTGTTACTCCTATCCCAGTGTATTGCCTACCTGGGCCTTATTTAGCAGAGGCTTCTGGCTGGACTGGAGTAGGGTATTAGTTGGACTTCATCAGCAATTCCTCTGAGATGAAATGGCAATGAATGTGGCTGCTGTATCTGTGACTTTAGACAAAGCTTTGTTCAGACAAGCTGTAAATTCACTCTGGTATACTAAGACCTGTCTTTAATCTACATGACCTCCATCAACTTCTGGAGTTTGCACATCAAGTGGGAGCATTTTTCTATGAGATGAACCCATGGGGAGAGAGCTAGGTTGTGCAAACCAAACATGCATAGCTTTATTCATGCAAGTAGAGTCTGAAGTCATCGATAGCTTGGGGTTTCTAATACATACACATATACTCACTGCTGGCAGGGTGATTGGGTCCTGAAGCAGTTAGATGTGCAATGAATTTGTGCAGTATGATGACTAGAGTAGTCATGAACACACTTCTGTGCCACACAGGAAGGATTCTACAAATAGAGGCTTAAAAATCTTCAGCTCAGCCTCTGGTCTTCCTACCTTGGGGCCAGTCCCTCCAGGAAGTGCAATCAAGAAAAGTTACCTCAACTTTCGTAGAGGAATCTATCTTACTGGTCTTCAGCAACAATCAGCCTCATTTAATGAGGATCTGACGGTCTCTAGGTCCTGTTAGCATCTGCGAATGTTGGGGAACGCTGTACACGACACAGCTGGAACCCCCTGTACTTGGGAGGCCGTTGGAGTTAATCTTGCAAACTTTAGCAGAACAGCAGCAGGTAACCAAGTAGTGTGAAGTTATTTTCTACTCTGCCCAAAAACCATGTCTAGACTCGAGTTATTTTTTCTAGGATTGCAAATAAAGCCTTCAGTCCAGGTATTCTGTCTGGTTGTGGGGAGCTGGGATGGGTAAACAGAAGCTGCTTTATTAAGTTCAAACACACCCAGCCATGTGTTGTTTCTGACCTGTTAACAATTTCAACTCTGGAACAGGAAGAAGAAAAGCCAGAATCCCATGGTGGGAGTGTACAATACTAACGTGAATACCCAGATGCCTGGAAAACAAGGCTTATTCACAAAAGGAAGGAAAAACAATGAGTCTCATGTCTATGCAGTTATTGACGATGCTATGGTCTATGGGCACTTGCTGAAGGAATCCAATGGCTCAGTTGCTCCAGAAGTTGATGTATACAGACCTTTTGATGGACCCGTTGGTAGCTTGCCGCCTTCTCCACCTCCACTTTCCTTCAGAAAAGACATTAAATGCTCTTCTAACGCCGAGGAACCTACGTCTCTGATGGACACAGACCATGACACTTACACATTTGCTCATCAGAACTTGGGGCAACCAGAGGACAATGGAGATACAAGTGAAAAGAATAACGGAGATACAAGCACATCCTTGCTGGAAAAAATGGAACAGAACGGTTTAGGGGAGTAATTTTATGCTAGGTATAGCAGTTTCCTGTGGAAATACAGGTGACCTGTAAGGACCAGAGTCTAGGAGAAAAAAAATTAAGTGGAGTGTTATTTTTAAATGTGTTTTGATGCTGGGTTGTGTTTGTGATTTTGTTTTGGTTTGGTTTTTGTTTGGTTTTTTTAAAACTTCAGCTGTCGATAGCTTTCAGTTTTAGAGTGAACATCTAGCAAACTCAAAAACAGTCAAGACACTCCAGGACTGCATTCGCTTCTGGTTATGAAACAGGTGGCAAAGGTACGCTCCTGCTTTTTATTATAAAAACATCAGAAAAACTAATCCTTAACTGCCAGCTTAAGAAGAGCGAGGAGAATGTTTTGTCCAGAATGTCCTCCTCTCAAATCATTTGTTCCTGAGTGTTGGTTGGTGACTCCTCGAAGGCGTAGGCTACGTCGCTGTCTCAAGGCAGCTCCAGGCTGCAGAGATGTCTAAGCAGTCTGCTAAGGGCTGAGCAAAGGAGGGGACACTGTCATTTCCACCACTTGATGCTGGAAAGTTGATTGTATTTAGCGTACTGGTGGCTATGTAAGTGTAGTGAAAGACCAAGTGCGCCTGGAAGAGCTTCGTGTGTGTAAATCAGTGTGAACCCTTGAGCTTGGGAAGGGAAGTTAAGGGTTTTCTCGAATTTCCAGCTGATGGTATAATGCTTGGGTGCTACTGTGCAAGCCTACACCAAAGACTGTATTTTTTGTGCCTTTTTGCAAAAACAGTTTCAAAAGTGTAAACCAATTTGCACTTTTGTTCAGATGCCTGGAGCATTCACACTTTACTAATACCTTGTGCTTTTTGGCTCAAGTAAGAGTAAGGGTTCAGTGAAGAAAGAATGATGCGTTCATCCGGATGTTTAATAGTGCATTTCCATCACATGTTAGAGATGCTTGGTTTTTTACTAAGGATCAAAACAAAGGAGTAAAGAAAACATTATTTCCAGCAGGTGATTTCTCTGAAATGCAAAGTATGAGGGTGAATCCATTAAGAAAGCCTAGATTTTGGGGTTGTTCTTTTTTTTCTTCAATCTGAATTTAAGAACCATGTTGAAATGATGGTGGGGACACTTCTTGATTTCTAGTGGGACTTGTACTTGAGTCATCTAGCTGCCTTTGAAAATCACCTCTTGAAATCAGGTCAATATTAGGTTTCATTTTTACGTGCCGTAGTTAGAACGCCCTTCAGTTTCTGTGCCTTTTAAAACCTGAAGGTCAGCTCTTTATGCAAAGGACTACAGGTAAATGAATAAAGCGCGCCTTTTGTATACAAATACCTGGCTTGTCCAGGTGTGCGGTTGCTGACGCTGTTTGCCGTTTTGCATGCGGCACTAGACCCAATGACTTGAGAATTTCTCTCCAAGTGTATGATCGTGACTATTTCTTGCCTAAAGATATACAGAGGTGCCGTAAAACTTTCAGACAGTGTTGCATGCAATAATGTTAAACATATAATAATGTCTAAAATCAAAATATTTTTACTCATAACCTTACTGTTTACAGCAAAAAATGTTGTAGATTCCTTCCTGTGTGAACTATGCTGGCATTGCAAGTTGAATATTTATTTGGTCATGTGTGTGTTTTTAACAGTGCGTATCATTATACTGCTTGGACCACTGAAAGATTCAGTATAATGTCCTGACTCAGTTTTCTGTAGGTTTCTGCAATACTGATGCCTTTTTCTCAGGTAACTGAATTGCCACAATAAGTTTTTATCAAAGTAGTCCAGTTGTGCATTCATCTGGTCAATGTTTCTCGCTTCTCTTTTATTGAAAAGGAATGAGAAGTCTGTAAGAGAAATTCAGGGTTATCTCACTCTTCTAGCTTGGTTTCTGCAGTTGCTCAGATGAACTTTTCTACTTCATGTTCTTCCTAACCAACTGAAGAAAATGTATTGGAGGTTGGGCTTTTGTTCACAACCTTTTGAAGGAAGATTATGGTGATTGTTGACTCTTATTATTTGTTCTATTTTAACTCAGCTTTTGATATGGCGATATAAACCTTAGTTTGCAGTTGTTTCCAGTCTAAGGTTGACTTTCACTGTGCTTATTTTGGTATATTTAGAGTAAGAGTTCAGGCACAGACTCCAGTTTGCTTTTCATTAAGAGAAACTTATGACTTAATTCTTTTAAAAAACAAATAAAATAGAACGATGCTGCCAGCCGGAGTAACTAGTGTATGTCTTTCTCGTGTGCATGTGTATAAACTCAGCCTTGAGTATTTTGATGTCTGACTGTCGGTAGCCATTGCCCTAGATCGTGGGAATGGGTTTCTGGAGAACCTGGCTGGCTGGGATAATGTCCTGCTGACTATGCGTGTCCTTTTTCTTGCATAGCCAGTGACATGCTATTAATTGGTATTTTTAAAGACATGTTTACATGGCTGAGGAGAAGGATTGTAAAACATTTGAAGCTTTCACTATAAAAATAGATGGTTCAGTAGCTTCTCAGAAGGGTCATGATATTTGTTTTATTCATGCCCAACCGACACATACAATTAAGTTACAAATTAATTTATTTTCAGGGATAATAGCATAGAAGTACATCTTATGACTTGTCCTTCTGCCCAGAAGAGACCCTTATGAAAATGTGTGAAGCTCTTTTTTGTTCTAAAATTAAGTGCCTGGAATCAGTAAGCACTGACTGCTTTCCTGGTTTGTTTATTTATTTTGAGGCAAGTTTAACGCACATAGAAAGTTATGTTTGAAATCCTCATTACTGATGATTCCCTGGAATTGTTGGGCATGGATCCTAAACTGAATTAGTCAGATCTGTTCTTAGAATGATGCATAGGAAACTCAGCAGGGATCAGCCAGTCCCTAGACCCTCTCCAGAACTGTCATTTAATATGAATGTAAATGAAAGTACTTATCACTTGGCTTTTCACTGAGATTGTGCCATCCTGGAGTGATTTCCATGCAGTGGTCTTTATTTAAAAATGAAAAGGTCTGTTTAACCATAATTGAAGGGTGGGGTCCATAGGAGGATGGCAGTTCAGAAGCTCCTGGCCAGAACTAATTTGCTTTTGAAGAGCAAAGAGAAGTGGAGGGGTTTGTTGTGTATAGCAGCAAAGCTTGAACAGGTAGTTCTTGCTTCTTGGGCTTGAATCTGTGAGGTCTGGAGAATCTCAATCTAACAAAACCATGAATAATTGCTTTATTTAAGCATAAATGTGAAATGCCAAATTACTGCTTTTTGAATTAAAGCAAAATTTGTAGAGCACCAGTAAGAAATGAAAAAGCTGGTTTTATTGCTCTTGCCACTAGGCTAATATTGAGATTTCAACACCTTGACCCTAGGAAAAAGATATGTGACTGAAGAAACTATCTTGGGATACGTGCAAGCGTGACAGAGAATAAATTTAAGTATCTGAATGTTTTTTAGGGGCAGGGAGGAAGCAAAATGCTGAATAACGCTCACCCATGTCCCCATCTTCTTTGGCCAGCATGTGATTGTGGGCTGCAGGGTACGCAAAAGATGGGAGCAAATCTGTTTCCCAAAAAACTTTGAATAGAGAAACTAAAACAAAAGATAGGATTCATTCCTTCAGTATAAATGGCTTTCTACATCCAAACGAGCAATTGGTTTCTTTTTGATAAAGTATAGCTTCCCAGCAATTAAGCAAGCGTGGGTTACCTAATTTTCTTTGAAACTGAGGAATTCTGGTATGAGTTCCGATCCAGCCTGCAGGAGGAGACCGTCCTTTTACAGGGGCTTACGAACTTCTAGCATGGTGTTTCAGCAACATAAATGAAGCACAGCAAATTGTTTCAATTAGTATCACTCCTAACACATAAAAGGATGGTTTTTTGTGCGGTTTAGGCTGCATCGGTCTCTTGTAATAAAGAATTGCTGCACACAGTCAGGCTTTATGCTTCTGGGCAAGATAAATCTTCAAAAACTGAAGGAAGTGCTTTGTTTCTTGCTGCGTTTGTGACTGTGTGTAGTTTATATGTAGATAGGTGTGTTTATCCTGGTACAACTGCTGCAGTCACTCATAGCTGCAGGATGCATCCTGTCAAAGATGCTCTGACCGAGCAATAGCCTCTATCAGTAAACAGTACTTTTTTAGATATAATGATTAAAAAAGGGCCTTGCTTTCTGAAAGGTGTTCCCTCAGAAGAAAAAGAAATGAAAAATCTTGGTGATGTCTTGTCATCTTTGCGGTAAAACTATTTTAATTATTTCTAACTGGAGATTATTTGATTTCAGGAAGAATTATTCAGATGAAATTTTTTACGTAAAGTATGTGCTCCTCTATTTTTTTTTTTTTTTATTTCATTCTCAGCATGAAGGTGAACTTTGATATTGCTCACCAAGAAGAATGTGTGTCCTACACACACAGGTGCAAATTTGTGCTGAAGGTCATCTGCTGGAGGGGTTCAGGAGAGTGCCTCTCCTCTCATCAGGGGAGAGAAACAGTGGACAGGGAGCATAAGAGGGACAGTTTGCTGCGTGTGACTGATTTCAAGGGAGCTGAGACCTAGTGAGCATTTACAGACCTCCTGGATGTATTTAATTTCTTCTGAAGCTTTTTGTTCTGAAGCTTTTTATTTCTTTATTTTCAAATTAAGGAAGTTCATGAAAGGCCCAAAAAGAGCTCCAGGGTACATCAGGGGCCTTGCAACAGCTTTAGCCCACCTGCTCTTTTTCTCAGCAAGGGTTAAATATTAGTTTGTACCACAGTATTTTTACAGCTATAGCTGTGCTTGGCTCAATTTTATGTAGCTGCTTGCCTTTGAAACTGATTTTTGCGTGAGGCGTGGTTGGCCTGACATGTCTCCATCAGCCAGCTAGGGCATCGCCTCCACTGCTGCCATGTGACCTGTTCCTTCAGAAATGCAGAATTTTTGAGTGGCCTTTGGCCTCCTGGCGGTGGGTACCATGGGAGCTCTCCTACAGGCTTTTCCCACTCACATTGAGATTTCCCCAATATTTATCAAAGGCCTTTGTAGTGATGTGTGCTCATTTCTGAACACTACTTGAGGCCATCGCTGGTGCCTGCTGAGACCAGAAAAGCTGTGTTTTCCAGTGAGATGGTTTGGGTAAATACTGAGAGAGGTGAGGGGACATTTCTGTTTCAGGGGGTACCTCCTCAAATGAAACGGGCAGATCTGAGTGTTCTTCTTAGGAGCCCTGGCCATGGTTTTCCGTGAAGGTGGTATTAGGATACACCGGACCCTTGCTACTTGCCACTGTGGGAAAAGGGTATCTGCCTTTGATCTTTATTTTAAGGGCGAAAAAATGAATCACAGAATCATTTGGTTGGAAAAGACATTTGAGATTACTGAGTCCAACCATACTTGTCCACTACTAAACCGTATCCCTTTGTGCACTGGTCTTTTGAACACCTCCAGGGATGGTGACTCAAGCATTTCCCTGGGCAGCCCCTGCTCATGCCTGATAACCCTGTCAGTGAAGAAATTTTTCCTGATATTTAATCTGCACCTCCCCTGGAAGAGAGAACCCATACAAACAGCTCCCTCCCTGTCACAGCAAGGTATCTATTAAGTACATGTGTATAGATCAGAAGAGCCTGATCTTAAGTAAGATTCACTTCTTGGTCTGGGGAGTGTGAACTGCAGCCTCCTTAGCCTCGTTGTTTTAGCATTTGCTTCATATTTATCGTCACAAATGTGTTGTTTTCGTAAGGTGGGGTGTTTTGGGGTTGAGAACTAAATCAATGGTGTGAACGGTGTGTTTCTGCTCTCAAAATGCTTCTTGTATTCAATTGCTGCATTCTGGAAAAAAAATATGCATAGATGTTGTTCTGTAAGACACCGTTAACTACAAAGTAAAAAAATGAGTGCTCTACAGTTTAAGCTTCTATGTAGCTTTGTTCATACTTAACCCCACATTTTCACTTCAAGGCATGATTGCATGAAGCTTGCAGCTTCCAAAACCCATGCATCCACTGGTACCTTCACAGCTTCAGATGCCCTTGAAAGGGAGGCTTTAAAGGTAAATGCTGTGATAAATATGGGGGTTTTTTTAAGAAGAATAATCATCTTAAGGTTCAAATTCAAAAGCTTGAATCTTAAAATATTTCAGGTTTCCACAGTAAATTAAAACTGTTCTACTTGCTGCCAAATCAAACCTATTTAGATACTTGGTAATTACTTTCACAGCTTAATGGTTTACCCATTCGAAAGCTTGAAAAGGTTCATGTATTTTCCCTTCATTTGTTGCCTTAAGTTAATGAGAATTTCATAAGCTTTAAACCCTAAAAAGTAAACAAAGGCATACTGAAGTCTTCTAGCATGATTGTTTGGTGAACATTTTATAGTTTAGTCTTTCGAAGTAATTAAAAATAAAGGGCAGCAGGCCACTAGATCTTCTTCTCTAATTTATTTTATTTGGGTTAATGGAGAACAAATTTCTAAGTATCTTAAACCAGCCTAGCAAACCGTAGGAGTTAATGCATGTGTCTGTTATCCTGGAAGACAATTTAATACTTTTCTTTCCTAGTCACACATCTGAGGAAAATGGGATGTTTATCTGCTTGTGTATCCTGACATTTGATTTTTGGTTGATGAGTTCTGCAGGTCAAACTCTAACGTTCTCCTTAGGCTTTTGTGGCCCCCCCATCTGGGTGAAAAGATAAGGTACAGCTTCAGCTGAAAGGAGATGCTGGATTTCTGTGAGAAATTTATGCCCAGGTTACAGCTGGAAACATAGCACTGCTGGAAGTAAGACAACTCAACCTGGAGAGGTTGAACCATGTGTCAACAAAGTTGCTCCAAGAACTGACTGAAAGGGGGACTTTTGTCATTATCTCCCTTTATTTTCCGACTGTTGTATTTTCATGCCTTGTCTTCCTTTCTCCCCACGCTCCCAAACAGCCAAATTCAAGACGAAAGTCTCCAGAAACAACTTTGGTGAATGTTCTCTGAGATTTACAGCCAGCAGCTAGTGCTAGGGTGAAATACCGCCTACAACATATTTGTTGCTTCAGTGACACCTGAACCTGCTTGGATTACTGCAAAGCTGCGGGGTGAGGTTCACTACAGCAAGGTCTCCAGGTTTTGCTGCCACAGAGCTTTTTTGGTGTTGAGTGAAGTGGCAGCGAATGATTGTTTACGTATCAAATAGTTGGAGAAGTACTTGAAAAACATGAATAGACGTAGGAAAAACTGACATTATTCTTGAGACTCTTGCTTCTCGTGACATGAATGACCCCTTGTATGAGTAATACCTCATTAGACACCAAATTAGATGGAGGTGTGCAAAGCAATAAGCCAGGTCCACAAATACTGCAACGAATCATGTCCCTACCAGTAACCTCGTTCCAAGATGTGCTTTACAAAAGCTGTAATTGCTTCACTAACATTTGCCATGGTAAAATTGTCTCCACCAATTCACACTTTGCTTTAAGTGATGCCATGGTGATGACTCTGTGGCTTTCTGTCACTGAGCAACAAAAGAGAGGAGTCATTCCCTTTCCTCTTACCTCAAAGTAGAAAAAGGTAATGAGATTAACTCATCCTTTCGGTCTTGTAGGCTCAAATAGCATTTTTAACTTTAATCAGTAAGATGAAACTAATCACTTATTCTGAGAGTAGATATTTTCCTATATGTTTTCTTTTGGGGTAATTTCACCTCATTCTGGTATTTCTTGTTCTTAGCAATTAATAATATATGGCAATCTTTGTGTTGTCTCATCTAATCATTGTAAGGATCCAGATATAAGAGGAAGATCCCGTTTTCTGTGGCAGGAGCTGTGAATGAAGCTTTCTCCATTCCCAGAAAATCACAGCCACCTCTCTTTCCTACTGACATCCTGGAGATGCAGCAGGTAGGCAGGCTGTATTGGGCTTTTGAGGATGATCAAGACAGAATGTGCCGCCCTGAGGTGTTCTCAAGCCAGCAGTTGCTTTTAAGGGCATTAGTTGAAGTCGTACCCCTCTGACTATTGTCTCTCCACTTTTAGCCGTAATATTTAGTTAAACTGCTTTTCTACACTAACTTTTGTTGGCAGATTATGTAACTTTGTACAGTAGTAGGAACACGAGGTATTACCTTTGTCAACATTAACAGTGGACTCTAACTAAGGTAGGCTCAGAGCTGGAGCCTGCCCTTTGGCAAAGAAACTGCTCACGTCTGGGTCACTGCTGCGGAAAGCAAGAGAGGAGGAGCTCTCCTGCACAGCAGGATTGGGTGCGTTTCTGCCTGGATACTTGAAATTTCACCCTTTCCCACAAAGGTTCTGATATATTTGCATTTGCTGCGTTTTACTGCTGCTGTTATGCTTGCAGTAAATGTACTAATCCTGCTATGAAATTACTGATACAGCTAATGCATGATGATACAACGGAAGAAGGGTGTTGTCTCAAAGTTTTCAGGTGACCTTAATTGTGACATTTTCCTCCTTTTTGTTTTTTTAAGGACTGACACTTTACGGCCTTAATATCTCCTACTTCGTATGTTATCTTTCATTGAGCAGGATTTGAACCCGAAGGCCCCTAACTTCAGTGTCCAAAATACGCAGCTGCCCTCTGCATCATGATCACAGCCCTAAGGCAGACGTCTCCGGGCACATGTGGCACCTGGGTACCAGTTGCCCAGGAGCTGCTGTGATCCCTGCCTCTTATCTGCCTGGAAAGCTTGAATTTAACTGGACCAAGCGTGGCTTGAGGTTCCAGACATATGTAATCGCTCGTTGTTTGCTGTTAGCTGAAATCCTAGTGCTGTGTTTGTACATCTCGACACTTCATATCACAGCTCGCACTGCGCTGTGGGAATGCAGCTGAGGACGTAGTGGGGTTGCTGAAAACACGACGTGTGCACATAAGCTGTGACACGCTGCCATTGCTGTGGGTGCATAACTGGTATGCAGACTGGGAAACTGTCAGATTTTGTGTGGGGCTGGTTTTAATATTCAATTTTTATGCAACTTCACATCCCTCTGCCTGGAATATCAACTTCAATCCCCAAGGAATGTGAATTCAGGGCCATGAGAAAGAGGGAGGAGAGCAGGAACACTGTTGTGCTCAGCCCCACATCTGGCAGACACGCCTGGTCTACAGGAGGAGGTGAGAGGACGGCTGATCACAGGACAGTATCTCAGGACCTGGAACTCCGCCTCAGACCTTGGTATGATCCAGAGCAAGATAGCTGCCACCTCTGCGTCCTCTTGGCTTCTCAGTTTTCCTGTGCCTTGGGGCCATCATTTGGCCGGCTTGCACCATCATACAAGAACCGGTAAAGGAAGAAACAAGTGGCAGATGTCCCAGCAGGGCCTGGCAGCTTAGGGACACCTCTCTTGTTCATCCCAAAACAGGAGGGGAGCAAGAAACCTGTCTTGCCCCTGATACAGCCAGTTCCTGAGACTCAACACCGTGCTTTTCTATGGACCTCCAGGGTCATGCAGGCCCCCTGATTATCCTGCGAGTCAAAGGCTGAATCTTTGGGTTTGGGGGCTTGCACTGCTCACTGTGGTTTGTCCTGCAGAGCTGTCTGCTCTCTTTTTAATCACTTGATAAAAGCCATGAGGGGGTTTTATATCTGGCTGTGGACACTACCCACATCTGTAATTCCAGCAGGCTTAAAAATGAACTACTTGTATAGGCTTGCATAACAGTTCCTGTGAATGTTTAAGGGAAGGATAAATTCTCAGTAATGATTATTTTCAGTTTCAAGCTTTCCATATTTTATATATAGGGTCATTATTTTTCCCCCAGTGCCAGGCTTTCAGGTTTGCTTTTCTTTCTCCAGTGATACACTACAATTACTTGCTGTGTTTGCATCCCTTTGGGTGCATACATTTAGAAATAAAAACCACTAATTGTTGTTCTACTTCATTTTTCAAAGCACGGTCACTTTCTAGGCAGTGAAGAAAACTCGGTCACTCCCAGTAGGTACATAGCACCCCACCACACAGCTCCTTCCAAGTCCTCGCTCTTCAATGGAGCCAATTGTTTAACTGTGTTTATAACCGGTGGTTATTTCTGGAGTGTTTCCAAAAAGCTAACTGGTTTAAGGTCTACCCACTTGACAGCTTGGCTTTCTGCTCTGACATGTTATAGAATAAAGTGCAAGAGCCAGCCTCTATTGATTTGGATTACAGCACTTCTGTACTGGTACACAGGTAGGATCTATCACAGTATCATAAGGTTGGAAAAGACCTCTGAGATCATCGAGTCCAACCTATGACCCAACACCTACACCTACTCCTACTTGTCAACTACACCATGGCACTGAGAGCCTCATCCAATCTCTCCTTAAACACCTCCAGGGATGGCTACTCCACCACCTCCCTGGGCAGCACATTCCAATGGCCAATCACCCTCTCAGTAAAGAACTTCTTCCTAATGTTGAGCCTAAACCTCTCCTGGTGAAGCTTGAGACTGTGGCATCTAACATCTCCTGGGCTTTGGATTCCCCTTGTCAGTGTGGGTTGGCACTCAGGGAGAGCTGCATTCAAGACTTCATGGTGATGGAGCAGTGTCCAGGTTGCACGTGAATCTGGGTAAAACTCAAGCTGCCCATGGCCCATCATGCTCTAACAGTAAAGCAAATCTGTCACTGTGGTTGAGCTGATTCGTAACTGCATCTACCCACTTGCGAATTGTGTGTTAGGATTAATCATTTAATGTAAAACTGTCTTATTTGCTTTGTGGTGCTTTGGTGGAGTTTATTCAGTTTCCTTTCAGTTGAACTGCTACGGGAAGTTTCAGCTCTTGTCTTGAATTACACTTGGAAGAGAGCAAGATTTGGGACATTTGGACACAACCCCCTTCAGCGTTACAAGCTTGGGGAGGAGTGGCTGGAGAGCTGCCTGGCAGAGAAGGACCTGGGGGTGTTGGCTGACAGCAGCTGAACACGAGCCAGCAGTGGCCCAGGTGAACAAGAGGGCCAATGGCATCTTGGCCTGTGTCAGACACAGGGTGGCCAGCAGGAGCAGGGAGGTGGTTGTGCCCCTGTGCTCAGCACTGGTGAGGCTGCACCTCGAGTGCTGGGTTCAGCTCTGGGCCCCTCACTACAAGAAGGACATTGAGGGGCTGGAGCGCGTCCAGAGAAGGGCAACGAGGCTGGGGAGGGGCTGGAGAACAAGTCCTATGAGGAGAGACTGCGGGAAGTGGGGTTGTTTAGCCTGGAGGAGACCTCATCACTGTCTACAACTGCCTGAAAGGAGGTTGTGACGGGGCTCTTCTCACAAGTGACAGCGATAGGACAAGAGGAAATGGCCGCAAGTTGTTCCAGGGGAGGTTCAGACTGGACATTAGGAAGAATTTTTTCACTGAAAAGGTGGTCAGGGTTTGGAACAGCTGTCCACGGAGGTGGTGGAGTTGCCATCCCTGGAGGTGTTTAAAAGATGGGTGGGTGGGTTCCTTAGGGACGTGGTTTAGTGGGGAGACAGGTACGGTTGCACTCAATTATCTCGGAGGTCTCTTCCAACCTTAAGATGCTGTGATTCTATGATTCTGGCAACTTTATAGTGTAGAAATCATGTCCACAAGAGATTATTTTATCAGCTTGCTTGATAACATTTCTCTGTAGGAAGGCTTTTACACAACAGCTCATCCATCAGACGCCTGAGGTCATTAGTGTTCCCCTCAAATGCCCATTTCTCCCCTGTGACTGTGGAAGAGGACCCAGTTACGCAGGTAGGATCCCCCGCTCACTCTCTGTGTCTGCACAGACTTGGTGAGGTTGGCAGGGACCTCTGGAAATTGGTAGTTCCACCACCTGCTCAGAGCAAGGCTTCCTGGAGCAGGTTGTCCAGGGCTGCGTCCAGTCAGGATCCGAGTACCTCCAAGGATGGAGACTCCGCAGCCTCTCTTGGCAACCTGTGTCAGGATCCAACCACCCTCACAGAGAAAAAAGGCTTCTCTTCTGTTTAAGCAGGATTTCCCGTATTTCAGTTTGTGCCTATGGCTTTGTCTTCTCTACCCATCCCCATCAGACATTAAAACCCTCTGAGCCTTCTCTTCTCCGGGCTGGGCAGTCACCACTTTCATAAGACTGTTGCCCAAATCCCTTCATCATTTTCACGGCCCTTCGCTGTGGCGGCTCCAGTAGGTCTGTGTCCTGCCCTGTACTGGGGAGCCTCAAACTGGACCTGGTGCTCCGGATGTGGCCTCACCAGTCCTGAGAAACACAGAAATGGGGTAAAATGCCGAATGCCAGAGACCTTGGTTTTGAGATCCCTGTTCACGGATGTTCCAAAGTTAAGAAACTTTCCTGTTAGGGCAGTGGGAAACAAAGCTGGCCTGGGGGCATCTCTGCATGGTGCAGGGTTTAGTTCTTTCAGGAGACGTAGTGCTTCCCAAACAGTTATTTTCTAAACATAGCTCCTTCAGACGTGTTCTTCATTGCTGGCCTGCAAAGCTGGCGAGCAGCTTGTGTGCTTTGTTTGCTTCAACAGACTCAGGGTTAGCTTTGTAAGAGGCCTGAGGCGAAAGCAAATGTTCTCTGTGATTAGCAACTGGCCTCCCCTCTTGGCAGCACAGTCATCTCCGGGCTTTTGTTTCCTTCCTGGGGTGAGGTTGGACGTTGAGGGTACAGGGCTGGTTAGTGAGCACCCAGGGTGCAGGAGCTGAGTGCCTTACAGTCACCACCAGCACCGATGGGCCGAGCCTGTAGCACGAGCGTGCGGGAGGGAGGTTACAGGGAGGTGAGGCAGACACCGCCTGCTTGCACGGAGCAGGACAAAGTGGCAAGGCTACTGGGAGCGAGTTGTGCCTAAGATGGTTGTGATTTTGTTTTCAGCTATATTTGCAACGGTCCCCAACTGTTACTTTTGGATTCCCTCTGGGTACTTCTAAACTGGAGGTGCTTTTGGGTGTTGTTAGGGAATAACGCACTATTTTTTTTCTCTGTACGCCATAATCTCTCATCTGCTGCTTTAACTTCTGCCCTCAAGGACACAGTTTTTCTGCTCTCCATCAGTGTGGTGACCCCCAGCTGTTTTATATTTATGCTCCCCGCAGTTGTTTGGCTTACCCTTGTTTGCTGATCTTCACAGATCTGTGTTTCTTCCCTGCCTGTTGTGGCTTCTGAGCTGGAGAAATGTAACTTTAATTAATTTTTTAATTTTATTTGCAAAAGGAGAGGCTGAGACGTCAGGTACTGAAGTGGGGTTCAGTGCTAATGTGGGAGCGCGACCAACAGCAAAGCCTATAGGAGTAACAAAGCTCAGTGGTGCAGGGTTGGAGATGTTCCTTCCCTTTTGAGGTGCATCCTACTGATGGTCTTATCCCACACCCAGAGGTGGGAAGTGCCTTCCCCTTGGGGCAGTCACAAGTAGAACTGCTTGGGAGCTGTTCCTTGCAAAAGGGGATGGGGAGAGACTACATCTGACAAGGGGATAGAACTGGGTCTGAGAAACCCCCAGGCTGAGTGGACAAGAGCAAAGAGCAGAGGCATGGAGTTGGGTTGCTTGTTCTGAGAGTGAATGTTCTGCTTCTCTCTGCTTGGGGTCCTTTCCCCATCTCAACAAACTCTTTTGATCTGAGTTTACCCGGGTCTGCTAAGGACTGAGCCCCATGGAAGTATTTAGGAGTCGAAACAAGCTTTTGGCTCGTGTCCCTTTTACTGATCACAGCCAAAAGCAAACTGGCTGCTGACCAGGGCACTGGCGTGTTACTGCTGTGGTGTTCTGGCCTTTGCTTGGAGGGATATTTCAGACGGATATTAACGACTTTTTACTTTTAATCATTTGGTCCTTTGCCTGCAGTTCAGGACGTTGGTGAACTGGGGTCAGGGCAATCAGCTGGGTGGATGAGGGTATCTCTATTGAAGTCAGCTGTGAATGGTGTAACGCTGGGATGAGGTGTTCTGTGGGCTCACCCAGTAACCTTTCTTGTTTTGTTTGTCTAAATATATGCACATTTCATGTTTTATTTTTCCTCTGCTGTGTTACGAAGTCACAGGCCTGATCAGTGGCACAAGATCTTACACAACATCTTGTGTTTGAATAACATGAGGTTTGTTTGAGATTGCAGACGTCACAATACATTGGTTCAGACATGATCACTTCCACATTTCTTTTTCTTGAGGAAGGGCTGAGGTTTCTTTCCATTAGTCTGCATGACTTTGGTTGAGACAGCACTTTGTGGACAGCAGATGTTCTTCTCTGGTTTAAGTGCCAAAAAGATTTATCGAAAGATCAAAAAAGTGATGCTTGTCCCACCCCCCAGCAGATGGACCCCATCTGCTCTGGGCAGTTCCCATCAGGCCACGATGGAGTGGAGGCAGCCAGCGTCCCCTGTTTGACCCTTCCACCCCGGCGTTCACTGGGAGCACTAAATGTAGGGTTGACCACAAACAAGTTAAAAGAAAAAGAAGTGTTGTGGTAAAAAAGGATGAGGACTCTTCCAGAATTTCTTTTTCTTTGGCTTTTGAAAGAAAATTCGTAGTTTGTAATGAACAATAAGAAACCTGTAGAAAAATATTTAACTCGTATACAGTTTTGGCATCCTGAGTCAAACAAATAGGGAAGGAGCAAAGCCCACCCCTTCCCCACACTCCTCCCGACTTCAGAAGAGCAAAACATCTATGAAGAATGATGTTGGCAAGAGTGCGGCTCTGTGAAAACAGAATGCAAGAGAGACAGAATCGGCTAAGAGCAACTTGTTATTCTCTAGATTTTGACAGAGAGACTCCTTAACATCCTCGCTGGGAATGTCCTTTGGCATTGATCTCCATGACTGTTTACCAGTTACACTCCATGCAGAGAGATTATCCAGCTACAGCACCCACGTCTTCCCCAAGTCTCAGCATCGCCAGGGTCCGTGGCTATCACAGCACCCCTTGTTAGTTCCTGGGCTCCCACAAAAAACCCTCTTTTATTTTTCTGACCCTGCATTTGTGTTTTAGGACCTTGTGGTTTATGACCAGTCAGGATCAAAGCCAGCAACACTTCCAGCTCTGCTGCTTCGCACTCGTGTATCTCAAAACATAGAGGGATTGTCTGCCAAGGAAACTAGAGGGCTTATATTGAAACGAGCTGGCTTGCAGGGTGTAACCGTGACCTACCGCAAAGAGCCTTGGCAGCATTCAGAATCAGGGCCCAGAGTCTGAGAAGGGCTCTCCTTTTGAGCAAAAGAGACCAATTTCATGTGCAGTTCTGCAAAAGTTTAAGCCTTCCAGACTGTGGAGCATGGTCTTCTTCATGTATAGTCTCTCTCCTTCATAGGATCCTGAGGAGGAGGATCAGGAGGAAGAAGAGAAGCTGTCACCACCTCGGTGCAGGAAAGAGGGGGATGCTCAGTGCTGCTGCAGCTCTGCTCATTGCAGAGGAGGTGGGAGGCAGCCTGGGAAGTGCTGATCTCAGGTGTCATCTCCCCCTGGGCACCGCTACCACTGCCCAATGAGAATGAGCGAAAGACCTTCCTTCTGGGTTTGTGTTTCGGAGTGACATTTCCCACCAGCTAGAGGAGGGGAGGAAGGAAAGCTTATCTGCCTATAAAAGGATTCCCTGCCTGTATCCTGCATGTAGCATGTGGCTGGGATGATAGCAGAGGGGAGTGGCAATCCTATAAACCGTATCGCTGGGTGGGAGGCTCTCGCTTCCCGCTTCTCCACTTTGGCTTTGATATCTCAGACCCTCTGACAGGTCCCTTGAGCAGCTCTGAAGAGAAATGCAAGGAGAAGAAAGCACTGCAATCACATTGGTGGAACTCCAGTCCTTCAGCAAGCTATATATATATTTTTATTTTATAGTCATTTGAACAGCGGAGCGTTTGGCAATAGTGACAGCATTCTGCATTTGTGTGTGTGTTTCAGTCCCTCCAGCTTGGCTCTCCCACTTGACATCCTGGAATACCCACCATCGTGCTGTTTTTAAAGAAAGCAGCAAATCAAAACACCTCTCCCGTGGGTTTCCCAAGAGCATCATGTCTTGACACCCCAATCCTGGCATCCTCCTGAACTAGAGGGGTTATTACCAAGCACTGAGCTGCAAAGAACCACTGGGACTTTTCAGCCAACAGCCAGCAAATCCGCATCAGCAAAGCTTCTTTAAGCTCTCAGGATGACCTGCACTTCTTTCTCATCATTGCTGTTTATTTATTTTTTTTCCTTTAACCCTTTTCTCAGCAAAAAACTACTGAGACCAGACTTTCAGCTTAGACGTAACTTTATGGGCACAAACGGTACTCAGCAGATTTACGTTTGCTGAGGACTCTGCCTGAACCAACAAAGACTGGAGTATTTCAGCTGGGTTTCCATCACTGAAATATGTCAGATGATTCCTAAAGCTGCCGAAGTGAGTTGTCCTTGGGTTCATTTTCAACAGACAGCTGGGTTTTGTATGCAGCATGTTCCCGAGTTGCGTTGCGTTTCTGTTATTTACCTAATACTTTCATCTTCTATTTCCAAGCATGTATTTGACCGAATATGCTGTAAGTCATCACTCCCTGCTCTGTGATACTGAAGAATAAATAAAACCTCTCATGGGATTTTTTTAAAAGACCAGACAGTGGGTCTCGCTCTCCCACTGAAAACGGCGAAACCTTGGCTTCTGACTGATGAGAAAAGGACTGACAAAATGGAGAAGGCTTCTGGAAAGAACATCTTCTTTCTCAGTAAGTCAGTCCATGCCTGTTACTTCCTAGTTCGTTCATGCACGTAGTTGCATGAGTCGGACAACCCGTTGAGCAGCTGGTACACAGCCAATAAGCCCAATCGTTACCTCAAGGCAAAGCACGAGTGAGTCCCTCTGCTCACTGAGATGGGTCCTCAATCCCCAGGAGCCTGAATTGGGACGCTGGGAGGGACAAGGAGCTCCATCACATGTACCTTGCTGCCGGGGCTTACAAGGAAGCAAAACAAGAGAAGAAGGAGGAAACTAGCTTTACTGGTGTCCCAATAAAGACCAGCAAGGTGGGATCAGTTCTGCTCAGCAAGATGGGAAGGGCCACTGCAGAGTGACAGATCGGGGCAGCTGAGGCAGCTGTTCGCAAGGCTGGGCTGCTGCACTGGTTCTTTGCTGAAACATCCTAATAAATTCAATATGTAAAAAAATATATCTATAAATTTTGCCTTAGTAGAACAATGCAGCTGCTAACGGGGCTGGATGTGGCCAAATGAAATACTATAATGCTCTCTAATCTGATAGCGAGCCGTGATGACTTTCATTGCAAAGAGTGACTCTACTTGAATGTGTGTGGGGGTGTGCATATACGTACATGTATGTGTACACATACCTATAGCTTTATGATCCTGCTGCCAAGGAGTAAGACCTGGGGCGTGGGTGGGCGTGGGGGAGCCCCTGCCACTACACAATCATGAACTGGCAGACGTAGGGCAGCTGGTCTTTACACCTCTTGTCGAACCACTTCCCCACCGCGGCCCCTGACAAGGCTGCGCAGTTTTCCAGCTTGCCGCCGTCAGGCTGGGTGGTGATTTCAGTCTCCCAGTTCTTGTAGCGAATGGGGCTGCCTGTCATGTCGACCCACTTGCCCTCTGCCGCCATGTCATTGAGGCCCAGCCAGATCTCCACCTCGGAGCCGATACTCTTGCGCATGTAGTCGTAGAGGGCATCGTTCTCATCCCCATTCTGGGGGGTGCTGAGTGTGCCGCCTTGGGAGATGCAGTTTTCGCTGGCCTCGTGGTACGTCTTGGTCTCCGAAAATGCCAAGAAGCATTTTAGGTGAATTTTGGTGCCTTTCAGACAAACTGAGAGGTTATCGCAGAAACAGAACAAAAAGACAAAAAGGGAATTGGTTTTAAAAACAGCGCCCAAGAAGAGGCAGCAGCCAAAGCAGCAGCAGAACAACAAAGTTCATTTCTTTGGCTGCACAGCAACCCATGGTACCACTCGAGGCGTTTCAGAGGCCCTTTACATTCCGTGAAGGGCATGGCTGTGGGGACATGCCCTCCCTACCCATAAACTGCTGGGAAAAACTGTTGTCAGGGCGCACCTGCCACCTTCATAGGCTCTGCTGCTGTCAGAGCAGAGGCACAGCATGGTCCCCTGTCCCTTTCCCTGGCCTTGCTCTTCCCTGGCTGCTGCTATGCTTCCTCTCATGAGTTCCTTGCAGTTAAGGTTTGTGATAGGCAGTGCCAACTGTTGGAGCATTTTGGAAAAAAGTCTGTAATGCCAATTTAATCATCTTAATTATGCAAGCATGAGGAAAACATCTTTTTTAATAGGCTTTGATCAGAAATGCTGTGCTTGCATAGCTTGAGGTCTTCAGAGGAAATTTCTACTTGCCTCTGTTTTTATTGTTAAGGATAGCAATTTATTTTATTTTTCTTTTAAGCTCTAAACCCTGAGAGTGTAGGGTACTCTAGTTAAACAATAACTAATCAGAGCCATACGTTAATATCCAAACCAATTACATCTCAATGAATGTGAGCTTGGAACTAAAGCCTTGATTTTGCTTGTGTTCCTTTTCTTTTAAGGATAAAATTCTCCTTAACTTGCATTTTCATCTTATTTCTGTTTTGTGTTCTGCAAATCCCTCTCCTATTGATGCTGACGGCGTTTGCAGAGAACAACTGTGGTGCATGGCTGGAAGATGGACATTTTAGGACTGTCTTCTATAAATATTCAATTAAGCATGGTGGGACTGACCTCCTGCGAGGCAATACCAGGGAATGTAGAAGAGACATAGTAACCATTTCACTGAGGTTCAGACCATAGACAAAACTACTTTTAACTGAAGCACAGACTGATCCATTACCAGTCCCACTGATTCATGAAGGAAAACTAACATCTGGCTTAATGTCACTGAAATATCCATAGCTTTACAAATGGGAAGACCTAGCACATAAAGAGGGGAACCACACAGTGCACGACTGATGTCATTAACTGCCTTAGGAGCTTCAGCTGCCTGGAGGAATTGCAGCGAACCCACACTTTAGTTTCATCCCCCAGATCACTTCCCATGATGGACTCTTTAGTATGGGGTACTCGGACATCCCTTGTTAAAATGTGTGGAGCAATTGGGGCTGCTTCATGAGCAGCTCTTCTCTCAAAGAAAGAGCCACGCCTTCTTCAGCAAGTCCTTTACCTGTCTGCAGTGCTTGTTTTTCCTTCAGTAGCGCAACCTCCTGAGAAATGTTGTCAATCATGGCCTTCAGGTCTTCAATCATTTTGAGGCTCACACCATCTGTTGGAAAAAAACAAGAGAGGAACATAAATATTGGCAGTGCCCCCAGGAGAGACAGCCAAAGCTGTTTCTGTGATCAAAACGCCTCATTTATCTACCCCTAGAGGAAGACAGACTAAAGGGATCCACAAAGTTAACATCTGTCCCCTTGTACATCCATCTGAGTGAGCGTTTGCTCGCTGGCCTGGTTCCACCATCAACCCATTACTCCCATTTAGGGCTTCAGGGCTTTGCACACCATGGGTCACCGTGGGGCTGAGAGTCTCCCCTTGGGCTACCTCTACAGTGCTTGGGGAGTTGGGGGAGGCGTGCGCATGAGCGTTGCAAGGTATGGGGCTCATCTCTGGAGCCCCTGTGTAGGGCACTTGTGGGGTGCTTCTGCATTGGGTCAGGGTCCCAAAATACAGGAGGACACCATCTCGTGCAGGCCTCCTGAGCAGGAGTCCTGCTGCACAGGAGTGGTTTGTGGGGAACTTACAGCCGCTGCTGAATAGGATTATTTTTTTCAGTTCCTCAGATACAGACCCACCCCCTCTCTATTGGCAGCACACTCTCCTGGCTTCCCGTGAACACCCTAACGCACGATTTTCTCTGTATGCACCCCTTGCTGTGCCTTTGCGTTACTCCGCTCCCACAGGTGCATTGGCAGGAAAATGCTTTGCTTGCCCGGCTGTTGCTCAGTGGGAAGGGGCTGGAAGCCTGCAGTACCTTTGCAAGCTCTGCCCCTGCACCACCACACTCCATCCCTCAGCTCAATCAGTCATGCCATCCCTCATGCTCGCACAGCTGCTTCTGCCCCACCTCTGCCCTCAGCACCCCTGGTGCAGGTATCAACAAAACTGGCCAGAGCTGCTCTCCTGCTGCTAGAAGATTCTTTCTTGGCTGTGAAGTTGGCTGCAGCCTGCTTCTAAAGCCTACATCTTGCTAGGACTGTCACCTCTGCAACTGCTCCAACCAGCTCTTAATCAATACTTGGAATTCTCTTGTCTAGGAGCAAAAGAACCATTACACCTCCGAGGTGGTGGGAGATTGACCATGGAGGTGTTCCCATTCATTATGCTCTCTCTGCTGCTCCTATTGCTTTTCCCCTCCTGTCATCAGCACCTGGTAGTCCTCATACGCGAAAGGAAAGGGGAGAGTTTGCCCATGAGTACAGTAGGATGGGCTTCGTTAAGGGTCAAGGAGCTGCTGAGCCAAGGTATCAAGACAGGTAAATGGGGAAGCATCTTGGAAGCTGACCAAAACCACCAGCCTGGAGAGTACATGGTGCTATGAACATGAAAAGCCAGGCTCATCAGGGGGAGGGCATTAAGCTGCTTTACTCATTGCTCAATTAACTTTAATGAGGTCACTTAACACGGAGGCACTGGTTATTATTTTGGCGCCTTCGATGAAAACACTTTGTGGGAAACGGCTAATTAATGCTGGGTTGTTTTGCGTTTTCCATGCAAGCCTGTCTTGCAGCAGAAGAAATGTCCCTTAGGTTTAAGCAACATCCAAGGTCCGTGGCAGGATTCCATGAGTGCCTCTTGCTGGGGCAGCTCCTCACGTTGTTCCATAGGAATCGGCTGGTGCGTTCCCATATAGAGGGTCCCCGCCACAGGAGATGACAGGTCTCCTTGATAACTATCTAAGCACCCCGTCCCTTTTCAGCACCTCATTTCCAAGCCCTGGGGCACGAGATATTCCTAGCACATTTGCTGGGACATCAGAGGAGATCCTGGGGTGGTTGATTTGCACTTCAGCTACAAAGCCAGTACCTTGGCTATGTCAGCAAACATCTAGTTTTCTGTTTACGGCCAGAGGGTGTTGTTCCTGCGCCGTTGTTTTCTCTGGCTTACCTCCTGAAGCGTGTCATCGAGGCTCTTGCAGCTTGGGTTTGCTGCAACTGAAGCCAGCATGGGGGGTGCCAAAGCTGCCCACGGGAGCTGGAGTGCGTCCTTGTGCGGGTGAATGTGAGCAGGAGATGAAGTGTGAGCAGAGGTGAGTTGAAAAGGAGACTCACAGAAGGATGCGGGTCACAATAATGTGTTGGTTTGAAGGCCTGGCCAGTAATGTATTTGATGCTGCAAATGGGAGCTCTTGTGCATCTTTCCTTATTCTAATTATATGTTGATTAACAACCAAATCTCTCTCCACTTCCTTAATTTTGATTGTTTAACTGTCCCAATATGAAATTTGGACCCATATCTGGGTTGCTTAGCTTTGTCTGGGCAGGCTTCGTTCAGTTTGTTCCCATCCGAAGAGGTTTCCGTTCCCTGGTGGTGCTCTGGTTCCCAACGTCTGTCACCAAACCTCCCTGGTCCTTGGTGTGTCTTCGGACACCAGGCGTTTTCCTGAACGTACCAGACAGAAAAGTCATCCCATACAGCTGCGTGTCCCTGGCCCAGGGCAGGGGACTGAACTCATCTGCACTGGATTTACATCAGTGTAAATATTCACAGGCATCTTCAGGGAAGAGCATCTGGACTCCAACATTACCTGGGAATTTTGGGTAGCCTCAGGGGTAGCCCTCATGTCAGCCCATACCTGTTGATTTAAGCATCCAGATTCCGACTGCCAACTCCAATTACCCTAAAAATATACATGAAGTACGTAAAGATGCCCTCTCCTGTGCCTCCAGCACCCTGCTGTGGCTGTGACAAAGAGGAATTTGGGTGACAAAGAGGAATTGGGGTGACAAAGAGGAATTGGGCTGGTGGACCCCTGCGGCTGGGGGTGCCACCGTTCCCTGGGCAGGGGTGCCATTGCCTGCCTTGGCTCCCATCTCCTCTGCACACCCTTCTGGATGAGACCTCCAGGACCACAGGAGGAGGGCAGATCCCATGTGCCCCAAGATGTCAGAGTTCAGGGAGAGCTGGCAGAACCGCAGCATCCGGGAAAATCACTGGGGAGTAATTTGAGGGGGACAAAGCCCAACAGCAGGCAAAGCGGATGTGCTAGCTCAGCATTTTCTAAATTCTATGTTTGGGCTTTTTCATGTCAAAACAGCACCATTTTTGTTCTGAAGCAGATCCAGATGTAAGCAATAATTTAAAAAAAAAAAAAAAAGAAGAAAAATCAAAACAAAAGAAGAAAAAAGAAAAAAGCTTGTCTCAAATAATTATTTTTTTTTCTAACATCTGTGGTTTGGCTGTGCAGATTAAAAAAAAAAAAAGGAACACTCCAACTCTCCAGAGGCTTCACCCTGCCTGACCCTCTCCAGAGAAAGGCAGGGGACAAGCCAGGATAGGGGTCCTGGGGTCCTGGGATGGGATGTGGCCATCCTGCTCTCGCTCAGGGCAGGAGCGGCTGAGCCCCAGCTCCTGCGGCGGGTGGGCAGGTAGACTTGGATGTGGCAAGGGGCTGGGGGCAAAGAGGAACCTCGAAGGCTATTTTTGGTGTATTCATGTCTCTTTCCCACCCCCAGTGTTGGTAAAAATCAGAAAAAAGTTAGCCAAGAACTGCTGGAAGTTTCCAGTAAAGGCGGGGCAGCTGGCCCGCCATGGGGCTCGATGTGGCTGGCCAAAAAATTGCCAAGTGTGGTGGTTTTTGTTCTTTTCCCTAAAGAAAACTTGACCTCTCCAGAAACGAAACCCTGAAGGTCTCCAGAAAAATTGCCACCAACTGTTTCAGACTGCTTGATTTTCAGAAAAAAAAATGGTGCCCCCCCTTCCCTCTGAGAAATGTGTTTATAATCAGAGCCCAATTTTCCTGTCAGAAAGGTGATTTTTCTCCCACCCACCTGACTTTTCTCCCACCTGCTTGTTATCGAGGGGTTACAAAGAGCAGTTCCAGTCACACAGAGAGAAAAACAAGATTTCCCTCATTTCTCTCTCCTAGTACATCCAGTAAGAGCAGTGCACATATACCAGTGCCCTACACCAGCCCAAGGAGGTGCGTTTGCTCTAGAAAACAGCCACAAACGTGGAACAAGAAGCTATGCAGTGATTTCATAGAAAGATCTAAGGGGAGAAAGAGGAAAAATTTCTCAAGGATGGGATGAGTCAAAAATAGCCACCGGGCCAGCGTGGAGAGCAGCCCGGCCAAGTGAATTCCTGGGATGCTTCTTCCTCGCTCCCCACTTTGTTCCAAGCAGCCAAGGGCCTGCTAGAAGCAGTCCAAGCCCAAGCGATTGCAGTTGGACACATCAGAGAAGCAGCCTCCCACACCACCAGGCTACAACCTTACCTGCCTTCTCCTAGAATTATTGCGCACTGAGTCGAAGGGAGAAAAGATGGAACAGAAGCAAAAAAAAGAGAAGAAAAGGGGGACAACCCCCCCCAAAACACTAGGGAAAAGAATATTTAGGCATCTCTTTGTGTGCATTGCCCTCTGGTAAAGCCTAGGTAGTTGGTGCTCATGTATTGCTTGACATACACCGAGGGCAAATGTTTTCAAATGAAGATCCACATTGATATTTAATAGATTATACATTATCTGCCTACCCTTGTCTCCAAATCTACAACAGCAGTCTGTTAGCTGCCACTTCCTTGCCCCTGAACAACGAAGGAGGAGGTGTAGGGGTCATAGAAAGAGAGCTTTTAGTACAGGAAAAGTTTGAGGCGAACCTTAGAGATAACACAAAAAATACGTTGCTCCCTGAAGTTCAGCCCAAGCTGTCCCATCAAATTTATTCGAGGCAGGAACCCGTCAAAAACATTTCAATAGCTTCGCTGTTTTTCAGAAGGGCTACACAATCATCCCCACAGCAGGGGAGAAAGAAGACGTTGAATTAGATTTTCAGATGCTTTGAAAAATAGCTTCTTAAAGCCCTCTTAAACGCTCAAATGACCGGGCCAATCGCACCCCCTGAGCCCCTCCTGGCAGGGAAGGTGCCCTTGCTCCTTACCTTTCTTGGAAGCTGCGGGTTTTTGCCGGACTTTGCCATTTTGCTGGCTGGAGACCTGGGCGAGGGAGAGGAGGCAGAGGAGCAGGCAGGCTCCCCGGAGCGCCATGCCGTTGCCGTCCGATGCTGAGCGGAGTTGGAGCAGCTGTGCTCTGCCCTCAGACAGTTGGCTTCACACCGCCTCGGAGCAGTCAGAAACGGCTTTCTGCTGAGCCCTGGCCAGAGGCAGCCTCCCGGCCCCGCGGGAAGCTCAGGCAGCTCCTGCCAAGGCTGAGAACATCCCAGCGGGTTTGCGTTTCTTAGCACGATGCTTGTTTTTGTTAAAAAAAAAAAAATAAATAAAAAAAGAAGGAATGAATTTACTGAAAGTCTGCTAAGCTAAACATAAGGAAAGGCTGTGGAATGATTTCCTATGGATTTTAGCAAAATGCCATGGGTTTGATCTCACACGTCAGCAATGGCAACAATGATGGGAGGTGTGAAACGGAGTTTGGGTGGCCAAGGGCACGGGGGGGTGGGGGGGGGGGGCAGCCTGCGTGGGCAGCCCTGCAGAGGGGCTGCTGCAAGGGATGCTGCAAGCACCAGAGAGGCCGAGGAGCCTGGGGGGACCCAGCTGCCCCAGGCCCCACCGTGGCGTGATGGAACGCCTGCACAGAGATTTCTGGTGTATCCCCCCTGCAAGAGGCTGCTGCGAGCCCCCTGCCCAGTGCAGCTGCAGGCGGACTAGACAGGGCTTTTTCTACGGTAGTCCTTGCGTCAAGTGGATGACAGTTCTTACTTATCAAATAAATGGCTCCATGTGGGCTTGTCCTCCCATCATTGCTTCTCCATGAGACATGAAACTGGTGCCTCATCCCCACCTCTTCCCAGCTTTGCTTGGGGTGCTTTCTGGAGGGCGACCCTGGATGGGAAGCAGGTGCTGGGCAGCCCAGCCTGCTGTGGGCACAGCTAACACGTGGCCAAGCCACAGCAGCCATATGCTTTATCCCCTCTGCCCCAGTGCTGAGTTCTCATTTGCTCCTAGACAGTCACAGGTTGAGGGCAGCTTCCAATGCAATAGGTTTGGGCATCTGTTTTGGGCGATTTTCCTCCAAAAGCGTGGGGATGCTTGGCAAAGCAGCTCTGTGGTGCATGTCGCTGTGCCTTTGCTTTCACTCTGCTCCCACTTTTAGGTTGCAGGTTAAGACTTCGGGTCTTGTCCTCTCAAGGTGGCTTGGTGGCAGCCCCCCCAGTTGCTGGACTTGCCTGGGGCAGGAGGGCATCAGGGGTGCACCTGACATTTGCCATTGCTTTTCCTCACATTGGTGGCTGGGACCAGAGGGTGGCTCCCAACCTTGGGTTCACATTGCTGATTCTGGGGCAGATTCCAGCATAAATCACTCTCCATGGGGTGATTCTCTCCCTCAGAGGTGAGGACACATGATTGGCCATTTTGTAAGGACACGAATGGTCAGTGCCGTAGGGCTGCCTGGCAACAGCATCATCACACTGAGACCTTGAAGGCACCTAGGTGACACCATACAGGGGAGCGAGACTCTGTCAGTGGCAAATGCACCCCCCCCACCACACCATGTGGTGGCTTCATGTGCTTTTCAATTTTCCAAAGCCCTTTCATTTCTGTAGGACAGGAAAGCAAACAATGGCTGCAGAGGTTTTAACCAAACAAGAGGGCTGTTTATCACAGAATCATCTGGTTGGAAAAGACCTCTGAGATCATCGAGTCCAACTGCACCCATCCCCTTACTAAACCATGTCCCTGAGAAACTCATCTACCTGGGATGGCGACTCAACCACCTCCCTGGGCAGCTGTTCCAGCACCTGACCAGCCTTTCAGTGAAGAAATTCTTCCCAATGTCCAGTCTAAATCTCCCCTGGCACAACTTGCGGCCATTTCCTCCCATCCTATCACTGCCACTTGTGAGAAGAGCCCAGCACCCACCCCATCACAACCTCTTTTCAGGCAGTTGTAGACAGTGATGAGGTCTCCCCTCAGCCTCTTCTCCAGGCTAAACAACCCCAGTTCCCTCAGTCTCTCCCCGTAGGACTTGTTCTCCAGCCCCTCACCGGCCTCGTTGCCTTCTCTGGACGCGCTCCAGCCCCTCAAGGTCCTTCTTGGAGTGAGGGGCCCAAACCTGACCCCAGCACTCTAGGTGTGCCCTCACCAGTGCTGAGCACAGGCGCACAACCGCCTCCCTGCTCCTGCTGGCCACGCTGTTTCTGATACAGGCCAAGATGCCACTGGCCCTCTTGGCCACTGCTGGCTCATGTTCAGCCGCTGTCAGCCAACACCCCCAGGTCCTTCTCTGCCAGGCAGCTCTCCAGCCACTCCTCCCCAAGCCTGTAACGCTGCATGGGGTTGCTGTGTCCCAAATGGAGGACTCTGCCCTTGGCCTTGTTGAACCTCATCCCGTTGGTCTCAGCCCATTGATCCAGCCTGTCCAGACACCTCTGCTGAGCCTCCCTTCCTTCAAGCAGACACTACGATGTTGTGTTTTAATCCTTTCCACTATCCTGCTTGAGAGCTGGAGATATTCTGGCTCTGTCTCACCCCAACAGGCAGCAGGAAAGAGATCTCAGCTCCAGCTTCTTTATCCCAAAAGCTGAATGTCAGCAGGCCTGGGTAAAAACAGAGATAAAGAGAGCCCAGAAGATGTTCGACCTGCTCATGGAGATGTCCTGCTAAGAGGAAGGCTGCCCTGCACATACCTGGCGCTGGACCACTTCCCTTTCTCCTCTGGCACCTTGAGAGTCAAAATCCATAGGTGTTCTTTCCACTTACAAAACCTGGCAGTCACCAGATCCAAAGTACCTTGTGGCCAGGTCTGTCAGAGCACTGAGACATTTCATAAAAGCTGGTTGATGCTTTGCACCCATCACCTTGGAGTCAGGCTGAGTACGTGGGAGGTCTTCCCTGGAGCCATCTGAGTGGACAGGTGACTGAAAATACTTTGAAATTTGGATCTTCACTCAGTTTTGGGAACGTTCAGGCTTATGAATACCCCAGAGTTGTAAAAGATGTTGGTGAGGAGTTTGACTTGTAAGGGAGGAAAATGCATCCCATAGAAGGCTGTTTTCCCCAAGTTCCCCTGCAAGGGTCCCAGCCCGACTTCAGCACAGCCCAAGAGCAACCTTGCAGGTTAAACCAAGGCCACTGCCCCATTTTTTGGGTGCTGCAGTTGTTCAGCACAAGCGGGCAATTGTTTCCTGCAGGAGGAACAAGAACAATCTGACTGAGTGGAAGAAATTCTTGTAGAGAGGGGAGAGGATGCGCAGGCATTTTGGAGCACAGAGTGCTCTGGACACCGGCCACTAACCTTAAATCTTTTCTGAAAAAAATAAGGCAAGGTGTTACCCAGACCAGATAAACAGTGGTGTGGCCGGAAAAGGAGCCACTGTTGATTTAGTTTGGCAATGGTTGTGTAACGCTGCCTCACAATTTGCTGACTAAAGAAAATCCTGCCTTTATATCCTACCTGAATTGAGATCCCTTGCAGTCCAAGCTCTCGAAGTTAAGGACAAATGGGTTTGAGTTTCACTCCCCTTTACCATACACACCCAACCCCATTTAAATTTAAGCCAGAGAATATTTACTTTGGAGACTTACTGTTCTCCCACCAGAATTATCCTAAATGGGATGAGGCCCAAGAGACACCAGATACCTACCTACACATGTTCACTTCTGTTGACACTTGAGTAGCGTTTACCTATCCAAAGTTCTTTTGGATAGGTTCTTTTGGTATCTCAGCACCTCAGTTTTCCTTGGCTCCAGATTTGCTTGCCTGCCTTTGCTTTGATTCATGTCCTGCCACGCTGGGGAAAAACCAAAATGCTATCTTTGCTGCACACGAAACAAACGGCTCTGATGTGGAGTCTGATAGTGATCCCTAACCAGAGGTTTCTGGGTGGCCCATTGGAGTGTTTCATTTCTCCGATTCCCCAGCTGAAACAAGAAGGGCAAGGTGGCTTTCCAATAGCCCCTCTCAGAGCATGGGATCTCTTTGCCGAAGGTCTGTAACCAAGGAGGTCTCTCCATGCACCAGCCAGCAGGTCTCATGAAGCGCTGCTGCAATAGGTCCAGAATGGTGATGCTGTGGGGAAGAGCCCTGTGAGAGCTGCAGGTACCCGTACCCAAGCCCACTCCACGCCCGGGCTCCCGCTGAAGCCTGAGGCTGCGGTGCCAGTTAAATAACGGGGATATCAATGAACCTTTGTAAGTTGGATCTTTGGGCAGAAAATATGCTTTTGAGATCTTGATGATTCACGCTTCTTATGTAAGGGAGGCGTGGGAGGTGGGTAGAGGTAAACCATTTTATTAGATGAACTAATAGAACTGGAAGACGGCGGCAAGGTTTTGGCCATGCGAACCCTTTCCCTTCAGGGCTGAAAGAGAAGCAGAGAATCAACAGCTGGGAAGCTCATTAGACACATACAGCCCTTCAGAGAGAAAGGGAGCTAGCACTGAGGGAAAGAGCCAGAGGTAATTCATGGAAAGGTTAACGAGAAAAGCTATAATTATGCCAAGAAACCAGTTTTTTGTCCATGATTTCTTAAGTCTGTGGATTTATGAATTTTACTTCTCTATAAAAGCACTTTGCTCCCTTGTTTAAAGCTCAGTCAGACAGCAGCTCCTGTTAGATGTAAGGAAGCTGGTTTGAGATGAAAGAGGGCAGAAGAACGTAGCTTTATGGAAACTGTCCCAGGGCCACAGGGAAGCAGTCAGAAAAGTTTACGTGGCTTTGGGGAACACAGTCAGTACACGGCGATGCTGAATTTGGAAGGCTTTCAGTTAGCAAAACAGTGGCTGGAAGAAGCCTGCAATAGGAAGCTGGATGCTCCTGGCAAGGCTGCAGACCTGTGATTTCGTGCCCAGCTAGGCAAGGAAATGGGCAGCAAGATCAGAGGCTGTTTTGATTATGCTCCTAGGAAATGAGCAGGTATCGCCTAGCCAAGAAATGAGGCAGTGCCACCACACAATGGCTGGAAAGTGGAAGGGTGGACTACAGAATAGTTATTCACAAGGTTGTAATCAAGATCAGCAATCACCAGACCTGGTTTTTCAAGCCTAAGTTACCAGTCCAAAGGCAGGCCACAACACCACCAAATGATGCTCTTTGCCTGCAGCCCTCCTCCTCTGGGAAGACTCCTGTTGCCCCACAGACAGCAGGAGAACAAAGAGGAGGTTTGAAAGTGCCTTTACACAGGGCTGTGAAGCTCGGTGGCTTGACCCACATCTTGGGCAGCACATTGGATTTCATATCTCTGTTGCCTTGACCAAACCCACTCTGCAGGGGGAGGACCCATGTCTTAGCAGCGCCACAGTAACCTCAAAGAGGAACAGGAGAGCAACAGCGGTGGACAGGGAAAAACACGCTGTGAAGAAGTGAGGCTATCAGAAAAAAACCTCTGATATTCATTAGCCACCGCTCAAACTCTTGCATCATCCCTGATTTCTGCCAGCATAAACAACATCAGAACAGGCTAAACTGGAAAGGGCCTAACCTATGGATCATTGTTGCTTAAACCAAGCAAGAAGAAATGTGGTAATAGTTCAGGAAAAGGTGGTTTTCATAAGGACAATGATGGGGAAAACCAAGGAGTCAGCACTTTGTGAAATCATTTTCCCCAGAACTGACTTTAGGAAATTGGCTCTGAGCCCAAGGAAGGAGCCTTCCCATGACATCCCATGGCAACCATGGCTCGCAATGCTACCCCACATTCACCAGGGGTCATAGGACAGAAGGGTCTGTGCTACAGGAGATCCTTGAGCCTTAAGCCAGACCCAAATGTGAAGAACTTGAGTTTGAGTCCCATCAGCTCTCAAATCCTCCTATTTCCAAAAGGAGCTGCATCGAAGGACTCACCTCCCCTTCTGCTGGGAGTACGTAGCTCCTATGGGCTAGGGGTAAACCTGGCAGTCATCACCGTTTTGCATTTCTGCTCGTTGTCCATGTCCCAAAGTCTGACCAGCCAAAGGAAAACTGCAGTCAGGAGTCTAAATCTAAGACCAAAACTCCAGAGAAATCCCTTATTATATAGGAGAGGCTGAGCAGGCTGCACTAAATTACTTGTCTCAGCATCAGCTCAAGTAAAGTCACCATTGAAATGAAAGTTAGTATTTTAGGACTGGCAAGCAGACGGCGGTTCTGCCAGCTTATGATCTTGTGTGATCATTCTCACTTTTAGGTGACTGGTTTGCCTTCTTATGGCTTTAGATGCTGAATTCGGGGATTGTAAGGGAATTTGAGCATCAGCCTTCAGACTTTCTGATATTTTTTCAATTCAGAGAAAAGGCTGCGTGATCAGCCAGCAGGAAGAAAGCAACCCATGCCCTTGAAAAGCTTCATGAGACTAAAGTTCGTCTCTCTCGGGTGGTGGGAAACAAGTAGGACTTTAATGGTGACTTTTCAACCTATAGGTTTCCAATGCTGGGAACACCAAAGCCATACCATTTGCCAAAGCACAGTGAGAACGCTTAGTGAAAGGGCTCTTCTGGAAGGGCTCCTGCAGGCTGGTGGCTCTGAGTACCTCCAAGGCCTGAGCAAAATCAGCTCAGCTGCAGTCCCCACCACGTCAGCTGGGTGGAGGAGGGCCTGTGTACATCAGAAAGCAGCCAAGATTCCACTTGCTTTTCCCCTCCCAAGGTATTAGCTAAAGGGCTGGAGTAACTATGATCTTCTCGGCCTAAATCAGGGAGATCAAAACTAATCTTCAAATGGAGTGATGTGAAACCTCAGGGGTGCCTGTGCTGCTGCTCTTACCCTAATCTAGAGAAAAGGATAGCAACAGAGATGTTCACAGAGCTTGAAAGATAACCACGGCCTTATTAAAGTGTTCCAGTTGACAAAATTGAGGTTGAAACCATCACCAGGGAGTCGTTACCAACAGCATGTTTGAGATCCTAATGTTGTTTTGCAGGAACAGCAAAAAGGTCTTTGTTACTGGAGAGCTAGAAATGCAGCTGATCCAAGGAAAAACGGAAGTACTACAGTCTCTCTGTGGGGAGACGGGCATGCAGAATGCCCCGTTGTGGCCAAGCACTACGACTGGCTTCACCAATGGAAAAGGAGGGAAGAACCAGGCATTGAGTGCCAGCTTGAAATCAGCTCCTGGCAGCTGCCTTCCCGACAGCAGGGAGCAGGCGGGTGACACTTGCTTCTGCAAGGCACAGCTAACAGGAGCATTCATGTTTTGCCTTAGAGGCAACACACACTGGTGGGGAGTGCAAACAGGCAGCAGGCGAGGGGCTGGAGAGCAGGGAGGACCAACAGAACAGATTGACAGCTGAAGAGCTTCAGCCCCAGTTGCAGATCTGCTCTTGCACTTTGCTCTGGGTGGGTAAGGACTGGAGTGCTCTCCTCTCAACACTTACCACGTCATGCTGACTTCTTCTGTCTGCTCTGGCTCTCAGTGGCTGTTTGCACTTATATATGCAAAGTAAGTCAGTGCCACAGCAGGGCTGGAGAACATCCTGCTGCTGAGGAAGGCGGTGACATCTCCTGAATTTAAAAGAAAAGCTGGGAGCACTCCTAACAGAAGGTGATAAATTCCAGTTAATTTCTATTTACAGAGAAAATGCAGAAGCTCCATGAGACACTACCTATGTTAAATCAAGGTGCTGAGTTCCTCAAAAAGAGACTTGCACATCCCAGTTCCACAGGAGCCATGAGTGAGCTCTGGCTTCCACCAGCCTGTCATTACAACAGACTGTGCTGAAGTAAGTTTCCATGAAGCCCAGCTGTGGGTGACATGGCTCCCCTCCTCCCCATGGCCTCAGCTTCCCACCATCCCAGGGCAGAACAAATTCTCTCCTTCCCAAACTACACAATTGCAGTGTTGAACTGCTACTGGAATTGTGAAATATTCCCTGATGGGATTCTTGGGCTTGGTAAATCTGCTGTGCATCACTCTGGGGGTAAACACAGATCTGGGGGAACACAAGGAGCAAACCAGCCAGTTCCACTGACCTGCAGCCTATCTCTCTCCTTCTTCAAGGTCAGGTTGAGTGTGGTCTTGAGCAGCCTGGTCTAGTGGGAGGTGTCCCTGCCCATGACTAGGCGGTTGGAACTAGATGATCTTTAAGGTCCCTTCCAACCTAAACCATTTTATGATTGAAGGGGAATGTCCCTGTCAAACAGACGTCTAGTCTGGGATACACGGGGGAAGTGAAAAAAACAAAGTGCTGGGTGCTTTTTAGGCAACACAAGTAGAAATCTAGCCAAGCAGGAGTTGCTAGATTCCTCATCATTAACACACAGCTTCCAGCCTCTCAACCCTCCCAGCAGAAGCAATTGATTTCTAGGAGGAACAGAGAGCTATCCTGCTCCACAGATGTTTCCTCTTAGTTCTATTGGACTCAAGTCAATGAAAACGTGGCAGTATCTGCACAGCAACACATGGAACTTTCCACCAGCCCAGATGGGAACAGGGGCAGTTTCAGTTGAAACCTCTGTTAAAAATCTAACTGATATTTTTGTTTGGAATGGAAGGGAGGGGTTAAAGAGAGCTAAGAAAACAGAAATGGGCAGCATAGCCCTTAGCATGCCTGAGAACCAAAGCCTCAAAGATTTCTTGGCAGATGATGTATCGGCCGGGAGAGCTGTAGGCCCTTTTACCCCTGTCAGAGCTTTGTTTATCTATTTGGGATGTGTGTTGGTAGCAGCAAACCTCCAGGGGCAACCGAGACCAAGAAGCAGCTGTGTAATACTTTTGGCCAGGCTCATTATTTCTATCTTAGTGGGTAAAAGCAATCCTAGTCTAAACTGGGGTCATGCTCTACTCCACTGCTTTTCAATGCCAACAGATGGGACGTAGCAATTGTGGAAGGAGTAGGACCCATTGAAGACCCCAATTTGTTCTGTGCCTGCTTATGCAGCTACAGAAGCCCTGAGGGGAGGACGTGCATGGCTACAGGAGGCACTGCAGTTACTTGCACCACATCAATTTATGGTGACAATCTCAGCAAGTGCTTGGTACCAAGTGTTTTGTGATGGGTGTAGCCAATTTTGAACACACAGCTGTTCCACCAGTTTCTCTGTGCTGGTAGCAGACACGGACGCTCACATAGGAAGAGTCCAGTTTCTAGGTATTTTGAGCACACAGCCTAGATCTCAGATGGGCTAAATATTTGCCATCCTTAGTAAGAAGAGGAGAGGGAATGCAAATATATTCACCTCCATAGAGGTGTCACTTAACAAGCTTGAAACACAGTGAGGTTTCTTCCCTCCCCTGCTGACCTCAGCTCTCGTAACAATTTATTTAAAATTAAAAGGATCTGGAAAGGTGACAAGAAGCATCTTAAATGATGTAACTTGCAAAATGCTTGGAGATCCTTCAGCTGGAGGGCTATGTAGAAATACACTAATATTACCATGTTACAAAATTCACCCTGGAAGTAACTCTGGGCAGCCTTTTGGTATCCAGCCACAAATCTGTAATAAAACAGGTAAGAGCTACTCAGAGAACGGCTGTGGTGTAAAACTTGCAACCCTCATTTAGATTAACCGTTTTCTGAAACATTAAGCAATACACAAACAAAAACTGCTTGTGGTTAAGCCTAAGGTATTGTAAATGGGGTTTCCCCCTTCAGTTTCTTTCTTTCTACATTTTTACAAGTAGCTTTTTGTGGCAAGGAGTGGATCATAGCTGCTGTAAAGCTGATGTCAGGTTATTATTTGCTTCAGATGGAATAACTCTTCTGCAATGATTAAAGACCATCTATACAACCATCACCACTTACTGCCTGTATTACTACGTAGCACTATCAGAACACACCTATCCCATTACTTCTTCAAAATAGACATCTCGGGCAAATTCTGTGGGACAATTTATTTTTTCTTCCTTTTTTTTTTTTTAACCTCCAGGCTTGTTATAGTAGTGGCTACACACACCTGAAATACACAGTAGTATTATAGTCACCTTGAATAATTATGTAAGTGAGCATTACAAAAAGAACTGAAGAGATTTGGGGACCTTAAGTACACCATATATTTTCATGTGCCCATGATTACTCATTAGAGCTGTAATATGTTTTGCTCCACATCTACAGCTCTTCTTTAGCAAAAACGTTCCCTTTCTCCCCAACAAACCCATTCCAAACAAGACAATCTTCTTAATCTGATATTAGGAAATTAAAACAGGAAATTCAGAAAACCCTGCCTAAGAGCTAAACTATTCCTGGATTTTTGTAGTAACATCTGCCATAATGTTTGTCCAAAATGATCCTTCTAACACTTGCAGCTGAAACACCAGCTTCTTGAAAAATCAACCTTCTCCTTTGACTTCTTCCATCTGTTGTCTCTTCCCATCCTGCCAAATAAATAGTTCTTACTCTTTGCTGGGCCAGCCAATAGATGTATTATGGAGGGAATCCTCTGCTTTGAAGACCTGGCGGTACAACTTGATCGCATAGCTTATCTGCCATCTTCTCTCTTTCCCTGTAAAGGATGATTACTGAAAGCCATGATGCTTTTCCAACTGAATTACCAAACTCCTAAAAAATGAACTTCTTTTCCCTTCTACCTTTAGCCATGTCCCCCCCTCCTTAGCCACCATGAGAGGTTTTGGTTAGGTGACAATTGTACCTGTTGGCAAAACAGAGAAGCAGAGCTCTCTAGTAAGCAAAGAAATCTTGGTTTAAAATATTAATTAGAAAATTTGGACCATGTTATATTTATAGTAATATCTAACCACATTTTATTCAAAGAAAAGTAAGATAATTTGAAGGAAGCCTTCCACAAAGGTCTGTTCTCATCTGGCTGTGAACAAAAATAAAAATTTCAAGAGGCCCCAAACCTGGCTTGTGCTGCACCGAAGCTATCCCCACATACGCTCGAGAACACAGCAGCTGCTCTGCAGAAGTGGAACACATGCAAACAGAATTAACTGGAACTTAACACCAGTCACTCTTGGAAATAGACTCAAGCACTTCGCAGGCAACTGCATCAATTGCTGCTGGTGTGCTTCCTAGGTGTGGACAGTTACTCATATGGAAAGCATCTCAGATTTGCTTATTCACATTTAACTGTAGCTTTCTTTATGCTTAGTAACATTTTTAAAGCCTCTTAGCCAGAAGGATAAAGGTACTGCAACAAAAACCCATTATTTTTCTACATACAAATTGACAAGATTGCACCATCAATTAGAAACAGTATTTTTAATAAAAAAATCATCCCAGAAATCCAACTTTCTGCCGTGAGGTCCCCAAGCTCTCTTCTTCATCCAAAATCTTCTGAAGGGCTATGTGCAATGACTTGCCTACTCTTTTTCCTGTCTGCAATGCAAAGAAAACAAAACAAATCTGAGACATATGCTTATTAACGCAAAGACAACTCTCATGGAACACTTCATTTTGACAAATATTTTCTCTTTAATGATTAATATAAAGCAGCTGGTATAATAAGAATGTGCTTTTAATTAATAAAAACAATGATGATCAAAGTTTTATTTTCATTTAAGTTTTAGAAAAACACACACAAAAAGGCAGTGCTCCCATTCATCAGAGAAGCATTCCATGACCATTAACATCAGAGCTGTGCACTGCTGGATTACCCAGGAATACAAATTAAATCCACATCAGGCACAAGCATGTGTTCAAATTAGCCAGCACACACAACATGCAGCAATATGCTAGCTGCCAGGGATAAGAGACACCTGACCAGCAAAGCAGCCTACGGATGGAAAGTTCCGTCAACTCTTCTAAGCGCGCTCAGAATCAGTAGATTGAGTTCAAACCAGCAAAACACCCTGTCATGTGGCCAGAGAAGCCCAAAACACACATTTGGTGGCTGCATCGCCAAATCAGTCTGTGGGCTGATTCTTCATTATGATGTGCAATTTTGTACTGTTCAAAGACCTCAAAGGAGTTAACCTTAAAGAAGTTTTCTTTACAGAAATAAACTCCAGCAGTGCAAAACTACCAGTATTTGCTGCAATACCAGTCTCTATTCTTCCCACAGGCGTTAATTGTATTGTGGAAGTTGTGGGACAGGGAAACACTGGGCAATGCTGAAATAAATATATTAAGGTAGTGGTGCCTATTAGAGCCTTCCCAGGGCTTCTCTAAATGACCTGAAATACTGACTCCATAGAGAGATGAAGAGCGCCCACCTGTCCCTAAAGAGCCAAAGACAGATTATATTAAACTGAGTTTATCAGCTCTTGATCTACGCAAACCTGCCACACCGCTGACCATAAAGCTCTCTTTTACCTGCTGCTGACGACTGTGAACACCATGGTGCACAAACCTTAAAATAAAGCACATCTCTAATCAAAGAATCATGTGACAAAATATGGCCCATAGCACCAAAGGAAACACGAGAAGAAGTTTGACGCAGCAGGGTAGCTGTCAATTCTAGACAGTATGAGTCATCCTAAATAAAGGGGGGTAAAGGATCACAGCAGCAGTGTGGAGTCCTGAGGGGGGATATACTTTGCACATCCTTCTCCTCCCATATAGGACAACATCACTGACACCAGGTCAAACTGAGTGGGAGCTGCTTGGAGCTTTGGTATTGACACAACACACAGTACTGTTGTCATATTATTCCTGATTGCCTTTCTTATGAATCGGATCATAAATTCAGTAAAAAAAGCTGGCAGCTTCCAAAAACCTTTCCGATGAAGCTTCCTTCCTAAGAGATTCCTAGGAATACCTGTACTCTAACAGGCAGGGAAAGCTGAACCCTCTGACCTGCAGCCAGATCGTTAGGGAAGAGAGGTGTCAAGCAAAGATTATGCAGCTCCTTCACTGGACGTTCTCAGGGCTTTTTGGTTTTCTTGGTATTCTAAACAGGAAGCTGAGTTAGAGGTAGGGCCAAACAGAAAACCGATCAGCTTTCTTCTGATCAGCTTTGTCCCAAACTCCTTCAAACTGTTCACCACCCAGGAGGGAAGACTTCTTCCAAAGCAAGTGAGAGACAGCACAAATCACTGGGTGATCAGCTTAAGCTTTTAACTCCTTGCACCAACAAACAGGGACAAGTGCATGGAAGCTCTTAAGCAGAGTAGGATGGTTGGACAATTTTCTGTGGTTACCTTCCATCAGCATTTCTGTTTAGTGGTTAGATGAGCATTACACAAGCCCGGGCACAGCCCTTGGGGATAGGCTATTACAATGGAACTGCAGAAGTTTATTTCCTATTTAGAGCTCAATACAGAGCGAAATCTATGATCAAAATAGAGGCTCCAAACAAAGCTTTCTGCAAATAACTTGCATGTGGCCCAGCTTCTACCATGAACCTGTATCTAACTTAAGCATCCGTCTCTTTGCAGCAGCTCTAGGCTCCAAATCTCAAGTCTTCTATGACATTTAGTTAGAGCTGGACTCAAAATTCATCAAGGAAGACACATCAGATATCCATAGGAAGTTTGGTTTCTTTAAGATGCCAAGTTATATTTGATGTCCCTCTGCACATCCACACAGATGACAAGTGGAATAAGTGGCCTCTTTGGAGGCAAATAAAAAGCCCACAAGGACCACCAAGCTGCACTGACGTCGTGAAACAGTGAAGTGCCATATATACTCAGCAAGTAATTTCCACTTGAGACCAAATGTTTTCAAACTTGGCTCCAATTTCTGCATTCCTCACTACAGTCGTGCTGAAATTAGCTCTGCATCTCTAGAAAACAGAGCCAGTTTGAAGTATTTCAAAACCCAGTTCTGTCTCACGCTCAAGGCCAAGCCCAGGCATGAGAATTTATACTGGAAGACAGTTTTCAGAACCTGAAAAAAAGTTTAAAATGGAATTCTTCTGAGGATGTGAACAACATCCAGATACTAGTATTTTCATGGATTAGGGGCAGATCAGAAAGCCAATAAAGGAGCAAAGAAAAGCAACAGTAAAATGAGAACAGTAAGCTTATCAAAAAATGAATTAGTTGTGCTAGAACAGAACACCACGCACTAGCAATTCAAAATACCATCTCTACTTCTTTAAGGACTTCAGCATGTTAGAAGTTTTACTCTTTCAGTCTTTAAGAGAAACAATGAGAAAGGAACATGTTCTCTGAAAACACTCTCAACATTTACCAACTTAAGCATTACAGTCTGTGAGCTACTTGACTGAAACAACTGTGAGAACCATACATTTCAGATATCTAAAAGTTTTAGATAACTTCCATTCATAGCAGATTCCATTTCAAAGGAACTGTCTGTGACCTTCAACAAGTCCCTTCTGCAACTAATAAAAGCACCAGGACCTCTGCTCCTAAAGTCCTTACCGCAGCTTTTCATACACTCAAGTTCTGGTTCATCGAGTATCATTCAGTATCATCACTAACTGCTGAAAACTCCTTACCTCCATCATCTCAAAAATACTCTCAGGATCAAGGCTACCTTTCCCCACTTTCTTTATAGAAGTGAGGGCGCCTTTACTGGTCACAGAAATAAGGAGGCTGGCCAAACAACAAGCTTCTTCCTGAAGGGTAGCATCCACCACGTGCCTATATCCAATCTGTAAGTTAGTGGCAAAATGACAGATTAGTTTGCAGTTGTCTAAGCTCTTTATTAATAAGTTAAACTGTGAGTAGTGGCTCTGCTGGCTATCTACAGCCTCCCATCCTAATATCATGTGACTGACTTGACAGCACAGTACTTAAATAGCATCTGACCCCAAATTACACATAGACACCTAAAAGTGGCAAGATAAGCACATTGCTATTTCCTTTATGAAACTCCAGTATCCCCTTTTCCATACTTGGAGCTAAGGGTCTTTCCTGCCTGCTAGGTGAAAATTACATACCCCAAAACTTCAGTAGTGGCCTTTCTACTATCTATAAAACTTACTTCAAAGGTATATCAGAAAAACTTCCAGGCAACTAAGAAAATAACTAACTCTTGCATCGGAAAATGCAGTAACCAGCAAATCAGCTGTGTTAGTTGTGGGCTATCCATGGAAAAGGAACACAAAAACCTGTTTGAAAGAAATGGACAGTATTGCACCCATGAAAACAGAGTTCTGTCCTCAGCAACAACTGTTCATTGTGTAACTTCAGGCAGATCACACAACCTTTGTGCCTCACAACAATATCCATTTGTTTTAACACACTGAAGTGTCTGCTGCTCTGGATGTTGAATGAGGAGTAGATGAAAAATAAACGACTCCTCTGCAAGAGGAGTATGCAAGATGTATTTTAAAAATCCATCAAGTGGAAAACTGCAAGTCAGAGGTGGAAAAAACCCCCCTTATTTGGTAAAAGTTCTTCTGAATTAGGAGGTCAGAGATGAAAAAATATGTACATAGGGGACACTGACCGTTTTTGTAACACAAGCCTTATCACTAGGGAAAAAATAAACAGCAGGTGAAGTTAAGAGAAACTGAAGTCTCTGGGGTAGAGGATCAGAAATTTGTGAGGCTTACTTTGCTTAACGTGACGATGCAGGGCACACTATCCACATTAAGTCGAATACAATCATAAGGGTCATCAGACAGCTCAATCTCTTTAGAGCCTTCTTCATCCTCCAGAACACGCACTTTGGGGATTCTGCGGAAACAAAATACGCAAAACCATTGCCAGCACAGATAAGGAATACAGGTGTAAACCATTCCCAACTCCAGGAAGCTCCCTTTCCTCTAAATGAGGCTAAATGTTTAGAAAAAAATCCCGCATGTTAAATTAATCAAAGCTTTAACAAGCCACCCATCGAGACTGGGAAGAAAACATTGTGAATGGGAAGCTATTTAGGATAATCATATTTACACCATGCAAAGCGTTAGAATTTGAACTGGTTTTTACACTTATATATGAGGTGAGATTATTTTGGAATTTGCACAACACAATTCTGAACAATTCTTTGTATGTCTGCCTGGAAGTACAGGAGGGAAATTACCAAGACTGAATCCTTTCATACCGCGGTTCCCAATCTTGCAGACAACAGTAAAGTTGCCAGAATTACAGCAATTGCATTGTTCGGCAAAGCTGTGACATTGCTAGCAAATACAAGTACTAAAGCTGTTCAGGAAAGAGTGACACTAAGGAGACCTTGGGTGAAGGAAAAATATGACATTAGTAAAATCCCTTCTCTTTAGCAAGATGGGAAGACTGGCAAGATATTCTCATTCCTTAAGCAGCCAAGACTCTACTGTTCTAAGGAAAGGTACACAAAAGCAACAAGCAGGGAAAAAACCCCAGGCAGAAATCCAATAAATGCTTTCTTCTCAACTGTGAGTGATGAGCTCTCTCACAAATAAGCTAGATGGGCTCCTTATCAGTGTGTTTGTTATAGTCATTTAATGGGAGTTTCACAGGGTGATTTAATGCAGCTTTCTTAGCACAATTAATAAAGTAATTTAAAACAATTTAGTAGAAGATGGTATCTCAAGAAGCCAAGAACTTCAATGTCTAATCATACTCTCATTTATCCAAGTACCCATTAAGATGAAGTAACTGAGAGACTTTATTTACTGGCCAGTTAAATCCACACACAGCTCTACGCATTGCTCTCACTTTCACACATTTGCACTTGAAAACATAAAATACTTCAAGTCATCCCTAGAAAATTAACCGTTAATCATGTGGAATGTAACCACAATCTGGTTTTATATTAGTACTTTTACAGTAGCATTGTGTTTTATAACCAGACTCTGGAGGCTACATTCTTTTACCAATTCTGTACCAAGTCTCTTCTAGAAGACCAGAAGGTAGGGACTGATTTAGTTAACCTCTCCCCACCAACACAAAGTGATTTTTGCTGTTCCCTGGAAGAGTATTTTAGTTATTTGTGGCTAGGAGTCCTAGAGTTACACAAAACAGCTAATCCTGCTTCAGTGGGAACAAATTCCCTACAAAACACTGGCCTGAGCCAAGCTAAACCTAAAACTTTAAGGAAGCAGAACAACTGTGGTGTGTACTTTTTCCTGAAACGAAATTCAAAATACTTTGCAGTTACATAACCACTCACTGGAAATGCACCAAACCCTATGCTGAGGTTAAAAATACTCTGTTAAAACTTGATGGAATAAAGTCACAAAGTGACTAACCCTCAAGCTACACAGGACAATGGACAACACCAGGCAACAGCCTAACCAAGAAGTGTACGTGTCAGAGCAGTGCTTTAAAAAGAAGGAAGATTTCAAGAAAAACTGTGAGCTTGAGCAATTTTTAACTCTATCCTAAAATAGCTCTGAAACCAGAGCAATGTTTGGACTGCAAGAAAAAGTTGCCAGAATTAGTATCTGAAAATTGTCTGCAAGGAACTATTTTGGCCAAGAATAGATGAGAGAGGTACAAATAGAATACTGCAGAGGCAAAAAGATAGTTCACCTGGCTCAAGCATCAAAACTGGATAAAAACGGGTATACATACACACAACAAAACAGGCAAAGAGTGCAGCACAAAGCACTTCCAGAGAACTGGAGATTTCCTCTCCCAGCTCGTGAAAATTTATCTTAAGAACTAGCCGTACATGTTTACTTTGCAACTTTTATTTTTCTGTTTTGATTTCTGAAACTAATCAGGGCAGAAATCTGTACAGCAGCACTTAAATCACAATGAACAATGCTCTTTACTGAGAGCTGCAGACCCAGATTTCACAACTGCAAAACCAGTCCTACCCTTCCTAGTAGGCATCAGTTCTGCTTCTACTGTGCTGCCCAGCAAAAAAGCACAACATCCACAAGGCTGTTGTGTTATACTCTAGCTCAGGGGTGTCAGACTCATGGCTCCTGCCGTTCTCCTGCTCTTGCAGCGTAACATGCGTCACAGACGCTGCACATGTGACCAGCGCCGGCAGCAGCGTAGGGGCAAGGAGCTCAGCGCTGCAGCCGGGTAGGAACAAGGTGCCGGGCTGGATAAAACAATCTGGAGGGCCGGATTTGGCCCGCGGGCCATATGAGTTTGACACCTCTGCTCTAGCTTTCCTCATTTACTTAGTTTCTGCTGCTAAGGTGCAAGCAGGCACAACCCAAAAGATCAGGTTTATTGCTTCATCCTGACACAGTAGCCACTTGCACATTCTGCAAGATTTACTTCGATCGTGGATAAATCCAGCCTTAAGCACCTTGGAGACACAGTTATGAAGAAAGTTTGATATCTGCTATCTTTTACACACGACCTTGATACAGTTTTTCGAACATAACGAACAACACAAAAGTCCAAGGAGTAAACATTTCACTGTTTCATTCCCGAAGGAGACACGATAAGTCAGGTCAGACATACAAAGGATTTAAATACCATAATTCTTCGCAGAATTCCTTAAGTTACGATTTTGCATTTACTTGGCCCCGAAGAAAAACATGTCCATAATTATTAGAAAAATAGTCAGAGCAAGATTTTAAAGACGAAGCTGAGGTTTTCAAATGCCTATGTGAATATCTAAAAGTTTGTAGCTTCAAAGAGAAAACAGCAGCTTAAGATCCCTGCTCTCAGTTCCAAGGCTGCAGTCAAGGCTGACACAGATCTGAAAACACTTAGAACAAAACCCTGGCTGTAAAGAGATTATGAAAGGCAAGGAAGACTCAAAGAGTGACACATGTCAAGGGAAGTTCAGAACACTTAATATGAAGTGATCTTCAAACTGACATCTTGTCTTGCTGGACAGTAATATTTTATGGAGAGCGGGCAGCTCTCTAAACAACCTTAAGTCAATCCAAAGAAAACTTATTAGGTACCAGAGGAAGGGGAGAGGAATGGTGAATAAGGACAAGTTCTCATTTTGAATTTCACCTCTTGACATTCTGAGCTCGTATGAGATTAGATGTACTAGCATTCCCTGCTCGAATCAACAGACGGGGTTTCCACAGGTCAAAAACCAACAGACTCTGCATTACATCATACTGTACCACATTTTGATTTGGCATCTGCCTTCCACAAGGCTGTGGACGCTTACCCACAGATTAAAGATTACATGAAAGATAGCTTTCAGAAGAATAAAAATGAAGCAGGATCATTAAAATAATTACACTCTCTATGTCGCCCATGTCCCCAAAGCAACTGATTTTCTTAAACTACTTTTTATATTATCTTCTCTCTTTATTCAGAACTAGGGTTCTGGTTGAAATAAGAAAAAAGACCTAGTTATCTTGTAAATAAAGTACATGCCTTGGATCTGCAAAACAACTCACACAGGAGAAACTGTTTTAACTATATGACTTTTGCATCTTGGCAGCTCAAACAGAGACAGAGGCATTTCTTCCCTTTAGTGCACTGTCAACTCTTTCGTGAGCCATTACATTTGTGACAGCACTTAATGCTACTAAAACAATCTACTGTTAAAAATTACTGTTGAGAACTTGATTAACAAGGGAAATTTCTCAGCAATAAATACAAGTTGTAGTCTTACATGGATTCTCCCCTCATTCCCTTTTGAAGTGTTTATATCCTGATATACTGCATATTTTCAAAGGCGTATTTGCCTCCTCCTCTTGCGCATACTTTTCCAGCTTTAGTACTGTGTGCCTATTCCCTGATGAATAAGCCAGAGCTATGCCACTGACTTTAGCAGATCTCTAATTTATAGCTGAAGAACAATCCCAGATCAACTTTTAAAGCATGTATGCCTGTAAGAATAACTCTTGCAGTTCTTCCAGCCACTTCTGTTAGGTAAGTTTTTAGCAAAGCCATTCTTTAGTTTCTTTTTCAAGGGTGCTACAAACCTCTGTATTCCCTTTCATCTATAGATAAAAGAAGATAAAAACTTTAGAAAAAATATTACTGAATGTTATCATCAAAACATACACAGAGCACTTGCATCATTCATTCTACTAAGTTTTGTTCTTCCGTTCTTTGAATTAAAAGGCATGGGGCAAAGTTCTTTTAAAGACACATCATCTCCTCCTCTTCACAATCTCTCAACACCATTTTTTCCTCTTAGTTTTAAAGACAACCCTAGACTAACCGTAATGAGAAAGCCCTGTTGTACCACTGCTGGCGTTCTAAGTTACAAATCAGCAGTTGTACTGACAGAGGCTTTCTTATTTAGAAGCATCAGATATCAGCAAATACGTCTTATTTCAAACACATAAGACATCAACACAAAGGCCTTCAGCAACTTGCAACAAAACCATATGGTCAAGGTGATTTTTTATGGATCTGGCTACAGAACAAAAGTTATACTGTAAACCTGATTGTGCATATAATGCAATATGACATTCAATTATTAGAATCAAAGTCATTAGTTCACATTACTTGCATGCAAAAGGACTGCCTTGTATCTGAACGCAAGTTGCCTCAGGTATTATTTATTTAAATAATAAGTCATTAAAAATGCTTAGCTCACAGGGAGTACTTCTCTTTCACTTCCCATGGCACTCCCTCTCACATAAAATGAAATCTGTGCTTTACCTTGTATTAAAGAGAGCTGCCTTCACTGCAATAGAGATTGCGTCAAAGAGGTTCCCACCACATTCCAATAACTGGGGAGGAAAAAAAAGAATCTCTTTAAAATAAAATTAGGCTAGTGGCTTTAAATCAAGTCTTCATTTTACTTGAACCAGCTTGAAATGGCACAAAATTTAGAACCAGAACAGGGTTTTAAAAAACGAAGTTGTCTTTAAAGCCTATCTATGAAAATAACAAATAGAAAACTAAGACTTCAGCTAACTGTATTATTTATGCAAAACAGAAGAGCTAATGCATTTTTTAATAAAATTAACCATAAAATTTAATAATTTCAGCTGAAATAAAATCCCTGTTGTTCTTACTGCTCTTGCACTAAGGCTCTGAACTAGACTGACCAGAATACTTTTCAGAAATTCACCATATTTATTCTTTAATGTTAAATCAAGCCAACCCATTTTCTATACGTTATTTCAAAGAGGAGTCTCTTTCAAATATCAGCTGGACAAACCCAGTTGGTAGAATTGGTTTCAAAGAAGCAACAAAAATTGTCACCCCGTACATGGTATGAAATGCAAATTCTACAAGGTCTAGTTATGGAGGCACATCATGATTTATTCCCCACGGGAAAAGAGTCATCAGCAGATTTGCTTTGTAGCTGAAAAGGAGCTAAGGAAATTCTGATGTCAAATTCTACTTGTTGATAACACTATCATCTGAATTAAAGTGCGTGGAGGGAGTCTAGCTTAGTTTCTTCCTGTGAAGATCAGAAGCAGCTTCCACAACCACTAATACCTTCTACAGGCTGACAGACAATTCAAAGATCTACCTGGCCGTAGTCTAGTGGTAGTTCTCTGACCAGCTATGCCCTGAGATGCCAGTACCCTTCTATGAACACATACACACTTGCCCAGCAAGCACCTGAAACTACTTCAGTGAGAACGTATGGATGCTTCTCCATTACACCAATCTGTGCTGTATGATGAGAGCAAAAAGAGTTCTGCAACACTGATTGCATCGGTTGTTCTTCAAAATCTATTTAAGAACAAGATAAATTCCTGCACTGGGAGTAAATCATAAATCAGATATTGTGGAAAAAAGGGTTTATTTTTATGAAGACAGACCGCATCGTGTAAAAAGAATGACAAAAAGGTTGGGTAGAAAACTAAATACAAAGGTGATCAAATTATTTCTTTGCAGACAGCTGCTGGATACAAAGAGGTTAACTTCTTGCTTTCAGCCATTATTGGATTTTACTGCATAACACAGTAAGTCCCACAATATCTTTGGTTATTAAAACACAGTCATGGGATGTGCCTGTACTGTTGCTAGGCTTACGTTCAGGCTGCTCTTCTGAAGTCCTATCTGTACTACAGTGGCACCTACAGGCTAGGAACATCGCATGCTGTGATTCCTCCAAAAAGAAACGAACGTTCTTCTCAGCTGAAGCACCTTGTACTGAGATTTCTCCTCCCTTTTTTAAGGACTAAAAGTCTGCACAACTGTGAGTTGTGGGAAGCAAAGGAGTCTTGAGAAAGGACTGCTTTTAATTTACTGATATACAAATGAAGAAGTTATTGGGGGTGGAAAAAAAGAGAAAGCATTGTATATCTTGCCTTATTCAAGTAAGTTCTTCCTCCAAAAGGGCAGATTTCTAAGTGGGTTTTTTTCCCCAAACTAAGCTGGAGGGGAAATGGGAATAGAAAAAAATGAGGAAATCCTCTGAGGAATGCTCAGAAGAAAATTGCTGAAATTTCAACAGCACCTCATGCACCCCTCCAACACACAATGTACTGCGATTGCGTAGGGAACGAAAAGAGACCGCACACTTCAATTCTCCTTGCTCAGCACTGCAGGCTGCTGGGACAAATTAAGTGAAGAGGGCTATACATGTAAAAAAACACCCTCAAAAATGCCTCAAAACACTCATTTCTGACTTCAGTAACTTAGAAGAGGAAAAAAATTTTTGCTTTCAAGGCTGCATATCTCAAAATTGGATTACATATATGAGCTGAATATGATGCTTTGATCAAAGCACACATGGCTAAATTACACAGCAGTAGATTATCTCCAGGTTCGTAACATTCCTTCTTTCATTCCAGAAGACAAGTACCTTCCCACCTGACCACAGGGTTCCAGTAGTTGCAGGCTCACAACAGATTTAAGGCTTATTTTCCCTCCAACTTAACCACGGAACACAAACACTAATGTGAACAATTTCCAGGAATTCTGAAGGAAAACATGATCCAAAGGACTCTCAATAAGCATTGTTGTTACATTTAGAATCGGCCTCCATCAAGTGATGACTAATATGGTTTGTAGTGCCTTATATTGGCACAAGTGTCAGACTTCCACCACGTACTATTAAAATAGAGCTCTACAGGAATGTCTGAGCAAGGGCAGCTTCAGGAAAGCCTGTAGGTATCAATGAAGTATAGACTATCATGTGCTGTACGTCTTCTATTTAGAAGAGGAAACAGTACAAATACCCCAAAAATATGAAAATACAGAGGTCTGGGTTGAAAAAAAAAAGGGGGGGGGGTGTACACAGAATAAAGAGACAAATATTAAACACCATCACATTCTAATTATATCAGCAGTTCTTCAAGACTGACACACAAAAATCCCTGTAGAGTATGACAGTAAAAAGACTCATTAAGTTTAGAGTCCCAGTTATTAACCTACAACAGATTGTTTATTGGCACTGTAAACAAAGCTACATGTAAAATTTATCACACAGCATAGATCCTGACAGTCGTAATTCTGATACAACTAGTAGCACAAAAATACCAAGACTGATTTTCTCTGTGCCTGCGGACAATATTCAACAATTTTGCCCAGGAAGAATCAAATAATAACCATAGAAAAACTATACAGAACTACTTCTGCAGCAGTTAGCTTTATGGAAGTCCTTGTTTATGCAGTGTTCATGCAATGTTAAGCAGTACATTGCTTAAATAAGCACAGCATTTAATATTCTGTACCTCTGCTTGTAATTACTTAGTATCTAAAGGCCCCAGTGTGGTTTCTCAGAACTAACACTTCATTCTCTATTAACCTATGCCAAGCTCCAATAAGCTGGTGACTAGGACTGTTAAAAGCACTCAGCAGTAGTACATATTTGATCATTCTGTATGCAGACTAAATCACAGTATGTACCACATCTACTATAATTAAGCTAATGCCACTGTTTTTAAACACCTAATGGACTAATTTTCAAATTTATTTAGGTCTTAGTCCAAATGTTCCTGTTTTGTTCAATAAAACTCTGTAATTATTTTTGGATTACAGTTTAAAATTTTGGAAATAATTTCATAGACGTTAATGGAGTCCTGTGACTAACACCCCTTAAAATATTTTTTGTTACAAATTTGACAAACAGAAACTCAACTTTGGACCAAACAGAACTGGAAATAATGCTCAGGAGAGTCTTACTTGCAGATTTCTATTAAATCCCCATGACAGAGTGCTTTAAATACAGCAGTTTGGAAACTGAGCTGTTGCACGCACAAAAATTATATGTGTAAAATTCAATTCCCATTTATTAATGGGAACAAATACTCAGTTTCTCTTCTACATTCAATACATGTTTAGAGCTTTCATCGAAAAGTGCCTAGGCCAAATATAACTTTTGCCAGAAACGTTTGTATTTTACTTTACTGAATTAGAGTTGTTAATAGTACAACGAGGTAGGCAGGATGGGCAGTTATGTTAGGGCTAATATACACTCATGCTAACTTACATTCATTAGAATGATGCACTTGCTTTTATATCTAGCTTGGAAAAAAGTTTAGCTTTCTTTACTGGCAATTTCCCTGTCAATATAAGGTCACTGAATTTTATTTGAGGCAGACTTTGAGTATTCACTGTTTTATTAGCTCCGCAGTGGAGCAGCAGCTTCAAGAAGAGTAGAATAAGAGCAAGCTGGAAGTAGTGCCTAACTATTATAGGTAGATTCACAGAAAATGGCCATCCATACTAAGAAGCATTATAACATATTATGAGAAGCTTTTTGTATATGAAACTACACGGAGTTATGTCTAGTCAGTCAGAACCTTGTAAAACCCCCTTGAGCCTTAGTTTTCATTTCCTTACTTACCAGTACATCAACATAGAGAACCCAGCAGTGCTCTCTTGGATTAATACAAAGTGATTTCAAGTCTACAGTGCTCTCGCTGCTAAATACACTGTAGAGTGTACTTGCTATCTCTGAGCCAAGCTCTTCTCCTCCACGGCCTTCAAATTCAGGAGTAGCGTTTGCAGAACTAGATAAAGAAAGAAAAAATACTTTCACTTCTGAAGCAGCCAATACCCAAAGAACATTTCTTAAATATAAAGTGCTTGAAATACCTAAGGATTTATTTGGACAAGGATAAGCTTCCTATCTGTGAAGAAATTATTTCCATTTTACATAAGAAAATGCCCTCATGCAGATAATATACCTACACTTTGCTACAAACTCTGATACTAATTAAATTCCACGACTATCTTCAGTTCCGAAATTACAATATTAAAGTTGGTAAATTCTCTCAGGGATTACTTCTTAAGCCCTCTCCTATCACCTCAACCCTTTCAAAAATAAAGAAGTGGGAGAAAACTACTAAGTTCCGAGCAGCTAACAAGACAGCCTGTTAAACGTTAAATTAGTAAGATAAGAGAGTAGCTAAGAAGAGAAAGATGTGACGATATGACAAGTAGAATATGCATTTTTGTTTAAAGTGACATGAGTTTCTGACCTTAATTGGTAATTTCTTCACTGGGTGTGCTCTTGGCTATCAAGCCACATAAAGACAGCAGCTCATTACTTTCAGCAACATCAGATTATGGAAAGCAACAATTAAAGAATATTTTTTCAAGAAAGGATCTGATAGAAGTGCGTGGTTTTCATCTCCCAGATTCCAACATAACAAACTTCATTTATGAGCTGCCACGCAAGAAAGTCCTTGAGTGCTGAGGCTTTGTACACAGCTAAGAAGAAAATACTAACCGCAAAAGAAAACAGGCCTATCAACCACCACCAACCCCTCAAAAAAACAAACCAAACCCCCCCACCTCCAAGTCACAATGAAACAGAGCAGAAATATCCAGAAATGCATACACAGTGAAATAATAAACAAATATCCTGAACCCAATCTGTGGTTTATAGAGAGGACAAGAGCACCCCCAAGCAGTGGACCCTTGGCATACATTGTAGACCTTGTTTTTAAATAAACTATTCAGACCTCCCCTAAATTAATTTCTTACTACAGAACACAGAAAAGGAGGTGAATCCACAGAATTAGTTTCCTATGTTCAAAATCTGTAATAGCAAAGCCTTGTATTCTCCTGGCTGGGCACCTCACAGTGCCAGTTTCTCATGTATGTTTGTGTTTACATGCTGATACGAACTCTTAGCTTCTCCAACAGGAACACCGCAGGAATGCAAACACAGAGCACAAAACAAGAGTCTTGGAATAATAATAATTCCTTCACCTTTAAAAAAACCCAACCACTAAAGATTCACATTATTTAGCTATGTTTTAAACCATCAAGTGAGCTGCATCAACAAGAATGCAGTGCCTATAATGGAAATCTGTAATTCTCCCAACTTGTTCTTTTGCAGAACTGATGAAAACTCATCATGTCAGGAAGAGCAACGGAATTTTATAGAAGTTATTTCCTGCTTCTATAACCAGACAGCAGTACACATGCTTAAAAAAATAAATACATTATAGTCTATCAAGTACCGATCTAGGCTTCCAAACTACATTCACCACATCAGTAAGTGCTCTAAGTGTGACACAATATTATTCACAGTTGCATTAACATTAGGCACCAGTTTGATAAGACAGGACCATATTTAAGTATAACTTAATTCTGCAAATACGCTGAGTTAAGTTGCATTAAACAAGCACTTAATCGCGCAATCAGCTCCCACGCCAGTTAACAATACCATTCCATTAAAAGTATTGGTTATGCAAGAATTATGATTCCTACCATAAGTTGAAAAGAAGTATACAAACCTCAGTCTATACCTTGTTATTATTTCTAAACACAAAGTTTTATCAAAAGCCATCATTTTAAATTATAAATGCCCACTTGCTTTGACAGAGAGTAAGACGAACGTAGGACTCAACTGGAATATCATTGCAATAAGAGTGAACTAAAAAAGTAAAGTTAGCAGAGTATTATTATAATAACAATACAGTAAATACTGCCACTCAGTGATCACAGACTGTTGGAGTAGTTTACACTGCATAAAATTCAAAAAAAGGCATGTCTAGCATGCTAATAAAAGAAAATGCCAAAAAGCTTGTTTTATGGAGCACAGAAAGAACTTACTAGCGGTCAAGTGAAGCACAGAGTTCCCACTTCTGAACAGAATGTAATTTTAAGGACTTTGAAAACCATTTCAGTGTCACACTGCATAACAATCAAGCTTCCTAAAGCATGATAAGGCTTCTACCACAGGGTCTTACTTTCAAAGCCCTTGCCGCTACCAGTCAAAACCTTTTGCTCACAGTAGTTAAGTACTTCCAATCTGTTGTTCAGGCCATTAATATACTATAATCTACAATGTAAGTAATTACAACAAGAGATGAAACAGTTAATTAAGCAAAAGCTTACAGCTATTTTCCTGGTATACAAAGGTTTTACCTCACTTAAAGCCATATTTACTTTATGCAGTCATTACCAGATTTCTATTCTGGCATCAAAAGAAATATACAATTATTTAAAGCAAGAAGGTACATTCACTGCTTTAGAATCAGTAGTAAGTTAACCAGCTTACTAATATTCCAGTCTTTCAGAAAGCAGCCAGAAGATACTACATTTATGCCACATCTGGACCGCCAAGGCAGTTCCAGAAAAAGACCTCAATTCAGGTCCAGATGCTGTCTAATGTGTTAATAGGATTCTGGTGATATTTAGGGTTATGATCCTACAAAGAACTGGGCTCACATGAGTTTGGATTTAGTCTAGTCAAACTGGAAATTTGGCCAATATGGATTTACTGATTCAGATATTTGCCTGGTCAGGCGCTGTTACACTTTCCATCCAAAGGCAACACCTGCTTATTGAGATTGAAACAGTTTTTACTCAATCATTAAATGGTGTTTCTCTCTTAAAAAAATGAGCTAAATCCACTACAGACCACCTTTAATGGAAGAAGTATTGTAATGAATGGCAAAGACATTTCATTCTTTCAAAACCCATTAGATTGCCTCCTGCCCCTGCAAAGATCAGTTGCCATGATAACAGGTTTATGGTAGAGGAAAGAGGGGGAAGGAAAGGTTAATTTTCTGCAGCCATCATTCAGTTGATATCTTTAGAGACTGCACTGAAATTTGTTTAACATTTTCCCGCACAAAACCCAACAGAACAGTATGTGAGGATAAACTCAAGAGCATGCTAATGCGGTTGTTCTGGAATACTGTCATCTTCTATGACATGGAGAACTGCTTTCCATCTATAATATTAAAGATCTTAACTGATACAGTCTTCCATGCAGGCACCAATAAAACAGGCCCACTCTTCCAGCTCCAACAAAAGCATGTCTGGCCTTCAAAGTTGATGAACAGATGGCCAGACTTGCACAAATATATTCTTTGCTTCCCTAATTACACACACACAAAAATCTAATACATCCAAGGAACTCAGATTTGTCTGCTTTTCTTTTTTTTCCATTTTTCACAATTTTATAATTATAAGTCTTCACTTCATATAAAAAACAAAAAACAAGCCAAAAAACCCCCCTAACAAGCCAGTATGAGAACAGCCCCAAAACTCAAACATAAGAAAAGCAGACAAAACAATGTTCCAACATCGATGACCCAGATTACTGTCTTCTCCAGTGCTGATGGGCAGTGAGGATATCACATAGGACATGGACTTAACATGGTAATTAATTTCTAGTATCACAAATCTGTGCCCCCAAAATCACCTCTTCCAGAGACCAGCATTAAAGTCTGTCTCAAAATGGGACTAAATTCTCTGATTTTGGTACAAAGACTCAAAGTAGAATGAAGAAAAACAGAATTTCGGGACAGAGAATTACATACATGATCCAGCTAGTAATTATTTTCAGCAGTACAAGAAACCATGAAGTTTTAAGAAATAAGCATTTTAAGACAGCTAACACTGCAGTCTGAGTTTTTATTATTAGTTTCAACAACAGATAACAAAAGCTAAGTAGAACATACAGGCACTTCACCACCAGGCGCAGTGTGTCAAACTACGCTCAGTTACCACCACCCAGTGGCAGCCCAGAAAAGCATCAGAGTACTGACAGCATCTCATTTCCCTTTACAGAAAACAAGCTGCTCCCGCTTCACATATTGTCTTTCGGATCTTTCTGGAAGCTAGAGGTCACCTTTCCCTGAGGGCACAAGCATGTGAGAAGTGATTACCCTTTTCTAAAAGTCACAGAAAGTAAGGATTACCTATTTCTAGAACCGATGAGATCCACCTTGCACAATATTGCTGCACATCTCCCATCTTCTCATGATTACCACGAGTTAAAGTCTTTCTAACATTTATTGACATATGAACGCAGTGTTACAGACTTGCAACAGCCCCACAAACCACCTGTTTTAGTAAGGAAATGTCCCTGCTGCCACTGGACTTTCTTCACATGGAAACCACCAGGACAAAGCCAGTGCTATTTAGTATATTTCATACACAGGTTGTATAAAAGTCCTCAAGTTCAGATCCCCTCTAACAGCAGGACAACATTTGAGAAGACCATCTTCCTGTCTGATTTTTTTGAACAGCAATCATAGGCAAATCATTAATTCATAGGTGAGTCCTTCCCTCTGCAAACCCTGTGTTTCCACAGCTAACGAGTACGTTGTGATGTACAGAGGGTGGTATTAGAAAAGGCTGCATAATACAAGACACACACAAATATTAAGGCAGACATAGCCAGTTAGGTCAGAAAGATTATCAGATATACACTTAGTAGCTCTCGTGCCTTAGCTTTACTAACAGTATATGGGTTTTAAGTCAGCTTAGCAGTATTTTTTGGTTTTAATAAAAACAAAGTCAGATCTAAAACGGCTAACTTGACAGTGACAAGGCTTTTATGAGAGGTTCCCAAAGCATATTATTTCATCAAGAACAGTTTTAGGAAGTCTGCAAGATATGGATACTGTAGTTGCAGGCAGCAGACAGTCTTGCATAAGACTGAAATGTCCTTATGCTATCTCAGAACAACCTGAAAACACGAGCTCTCAGATTTCCTCTAGCTTCATTCATAATTCAAACACTATGGATACTGTAAAGACAACCAATAGTTCATTTGTAGCACAAAACCAGGAATACAATTAAAAACAAGTACCTTTTTAGTTAATGAAATACTGATTCACTGATAAATATAACTAAATTTTCTACTTGACTTTTGCATCTAAAGTTTACAGCGAGGATTTTATTTAAACAAATGGTTCTGTACAAAGCACACCTTGAACTTTTTCCTCTGCTTTCAAAGACAAAGTAAGCAAAATCCTTTGAGTAAAGTACAATCTGTATCAGTCAATTCTTTTCTTCTGGAATACTTCATTTTAGAAAGAGATTTTCTGTACTCTATCATTGTAAAAAAGACAATTCATGTTGTAGTCAAGAAGTCACATTAAACATGTGCAATTCAACCATTGCTCTCTTTCAGCTGCTGATGCTATGCAATTTGGGATTTTTTTTAACCTGACTTGTTCTTTACCTCTTATTGCTTTGCTTATTTTGGGTCTGCAGAACCAGCAGAAGGTTTCTGAACATTCACCTATACTGAAACAGTACCATCACTCATTTATATTATTCAGACCCTTACAAGATGTTAGTGGAATGAAGTATCGACTTCAGAAGAATGGTAAGATCTGATTAGTCATTTATCCAAATATTAGATCTATTTTATTCTCTTCTAGCATACTAACCAGTCAACAAAGAATTCCAGGTAACCTTCATCTGGTTTCTCCAACTTTGGCGTTCCCATTTCAGCTTTTACACCTACCAAGATATCGGTGTGTCCCTGTTAAAACAAACACACATCACAAAACTAGAACTACATTCACAAAAATGCTTGTTTAATCTAAATGTCTATGGTAAGCTGACATTTCTGCCTTTCAGTTACCTGCACCCAGCATTCTATCAAAGGTAACTTAAAATCACATTAGTTTAAGAAAGGAAAGGCTTTAGAACAACAATGTTAAGTCTAAGAAGTTTCTTCAAAAATTACCATACATACTAGTTTACTCTAGGTTGAAAAGACACTCTTCATACTCATTATTTTTTCTATCATTTTGGTTCTAGAAACAGCTAGATCTATAGAACCTTTACAATACTGCACAGTGCCTTTACCCCTTTCACACTCAACACACGCCAGAAGCAGTTTTGCCTCATTCTAAAGCAGGGGTGTCAAACTCACAGCCCATGGGTCAAACCTAGACCTCCACCTCGTTTTATCCAGACTGGCACCTTTTTTCCACCTGACGGCAGCGCTGAGCTCCTTGCCCCTACTCTCCTACCAGCGTGCTGGTCACGTGTGCAGCGTGTATAACGCCCCTTATGCTGCAGGAGCAGAAGAACGGCGGGAACCATGAGTTTGACCCCCCTGCTCTAAAGGAAAAGAATCATTTTTTTCCTGTGATTACACAGAACAGCAATTTCATTTTTCAAGATTAAATGGTACATTTGTTCAGATTGAAGGCTTTTCAGGTATTTTACAGTAAATCTTAAGCCAGTGTGAATGAATTATATACCCTGTCATTGTTTTCTTAACCCATAGTTTCAGTCGGTGCTATATATACACATATTTTATTACATACACCCAAACCCACCTAAAAATAGCCTTGGCTTATCTTAAAACCAGTCACATAAACCAGAACTTTCATCAGCAAGGTACGTGATCCCTAACAAATCTACCTACCAGCTTTACTCTTGCAGATCCACTTGTGTTTGATACAACATCTGTTTCTACTTCTGCACATCTGTAGTCTTCACAGCCACGACCATCTACACGAAGGTCCTCCTAGGTATGACAACCAATATATCTTACTTTAGGGAATCAGTAATGAAAACTAAAGACAAAATCTGTGATTTTAAAGGGTCTTTTTCCGGTGCCAGTAGAATTAATATAAAAGCAACAGCTCCCAGTTTCATCACTGACTTCCACTGAGCAGTACAACAGAACCAACTGTACTTTTCTACTCATCTCATTTATCTAGAGCTTGCAACAAGCTCTCTGCAGTCAGACCTGAACTCCTGCACTACTTCCATCCTGTTTCAGCAGAAAGCTTCAGAATACAAAAGTGTACAGATCTTGGCTTCGAAAGGTACTTCACCTAACTCAACAGGGGTCTTCCTTGGGATGCTCAAATTCTGTACTTTTACAAACGTAATTAGGACCCAGGAGACAAAAATAACGCACTAGCCTTTCAAATGCTTTCATCTACTTTATTTCAAAAAAAGATATTATGCATGCTTAAATACTACACAGCCTGTCCTCATAGAAGCAGTTTTATTTGCCGTGAAATACATGATCTGTACTTTGCAGAAAGCACAGTCCTTTTATCTCTGACATTTCTCCTCATGCATTCTTCACTCTTGTTCCTTGGTTCCTTAGCTTAGTGACAGACTACAACTCCATACAATGACAGAAACCTGAGAAAGAGTAAAGGAAGAGGGAGAAAGAGGAGGACAAAAATGAAAACCATATCTATGTCCTGTTCTCAGCCTACTTTTTGTTCTGATGTCCTGTTCCTGATGTGCTTGGATGATTAATGGTGGAGTCACCATCCCTGGAGGTGTTCAAAAACCATGTAGATGTGGCACTTTGGGACATGGTTTAGTAGGCATAGTGGTGTTGGGCTGGCAGTTGCATTTGATGATCTTAGAGGTTTCTTCCAATCTTGATGATTCTAAGATGTGGAAGGGACCTTAAAGATCACCTAGTTCCAATCCCCCCTGCCATGGGTAGGGACACTTTCCACTGGATTACGTAGCTCAAAGCCTCATCCAACCTGGTCTCGAGCACCTCTGGGGATGGGGCAACCATGACTTCTCTGGGCAAGCTGGGCCAGTGCCTCACCGCCCTCACAGAAAAGAAATCTCTTCCTAATATCCAACCTAAATCTCCCCTCTAAGAACGCTCTTACCTCAGAGCATTCCACCCCCGACATCAGGTAATGGAAAGCTTCCTTCCTCCCCTACCCCAGCCCAGACTACAACCCTTCCTGCCCCCACACCTGCTCACAGGGAGCAAGCCCTGAGGGGCGGGGAAGGGCCATGACCTACCCCTCACTGGACAGCACTACCCCGGCCACATCCACGGCCAAGCTGGCCTGAGTGACAGCACTCCCGCGGGTGGAGGCTGCTGTCTCCACACAGCCCCAGGCTTAGTGGAACCCTGCGCAAGGTGAATGTTGCTGCTACTGATACTGAAAATGCCAGTAAATAAACTCTGTAAGGCTCCTGTTGGAGTTTTAGAAAGCAAAGCATCCTTTAATTCAGCACTGGGCAAGTACAGGATTAATATCCATCAATTCTGCGTACAGAGACAAGAGCGGGGGACAGGATGTATCTCCCACTTACATGTGTATAAACTTTCCCAGAAATCTTATGCATTTCTATTAGTTCCCAAGGATTAATTTTAATGTTATTGTGAACCTCACAACAGCCAGATCTCTACTAATTGGAGCTTTGGAGCCAGCTCTGTCTGCCCTTGCATTTTAGACAGGGAAAGGCTGCACGCAAAGGCGATTAGAGAATACACAGCGGTTCAGCACATACTGTGCTTAACACAAGATGTTACCATTCCTCTTTGAACGGTGTCTAGGAAAACGCTGTTTGAAAAAAATGGTGCAATCAAGAAACCATTATTTGAAAAAAAAAAAAAAAAAGGCTATAACCCCCCCCCCCCCCATGCTAACAGGAAACCACGGTACCAGAGGGACTGTCTGTCCAACTTTCAAACAAACGCAGATATTGAAATGGCACTAAACTCCACTTTAGCTCAAATCGAAACATCGCACTTTTTGTAGCGGTAGCTACTTCTCGTATCGCTACTTCTCGTATCGCTACCTGGACGCCGTGCACGATGTACAGCTTCTCCGCCTCGCTCAGCACCACGGACGCCATGGCCAGGCCGCCAGGCCGCCGCACCCCCGCTGCTGCTGCTGCTGCTGCCGCTGCCGCTTCCGCTTCCGCTTCCGGCGTCCGCGCGCCGCCGCCGCTACCGGCAGCGGCCGCCGCTTCGCCAGGAAGGGAGCAAGGCGGCGCCGCAGCCGCGGGGCGGGGAGAGGGGGCGCCCCGCCCCGCCCCCACGTAACCTCGCGCGCGCGCGCCCGAGGAGGAGGAGGCGCTGAGGCTCTGCTTTAAGCTGAGGTAGCGTGAGGTTGTACCTGAGCTGCTCCAGGAAGCGGCTGTCGCTGCGGAGAGTGGAGCGCTTTGACTGGAGTATCGGGTTGGGTTTCTGTAGGAACGGGGTTCCTAAGTCGCTTCAGCTCAGCGATACCTGAGTGGCGGGGGTCGTGAGTTAGACGGGCAGACTGCTCTTCTGGTGCTGCGGTTTTATAAATAGTGCTGTTCCCAGACAAGGTTTCTTATTCAAGAATGCAAGGTCAGACAGAGCTGTAACGAAGCTGTAACGAACAGAGACTTGGCTGTTGTGAAGTTCATCAAAAAATTAAGATTAGTCCTTGGAAGGCAGTAGGATATGCATGAGATTGCTGGGAGAATCAATACATAGGTATGTAAGTTGGATATAGATCCTGTCCCCAGCTCTTGTCTCCTTGCACAGGATTGATGGAAACCATTCCCTCACCCGCCCAGCGCCGAAATAAAGGGCACTGCTTTCTAAAACTCAAAAAGAAAAGTCTCTGAGAGTTTACTTGCCAGCATTTTGGGTATCAAAGTAACTGTTATTTTTTGAAACTGTCCCCCTGATAGCATGTTCTCTTTATAGCATGATTTTTCAAACAGTGTTTTTCCAGACACCATTCAAAGGGAAATGATAACGTCTTAAGTACAGTCTGTGCTGTGCAGCTTTGTCTTCTATGATCACCTCTGTTCGCAGCCTTTCCCTGTCCCAAACACAAGGTCAGACAGAGCTGGCTCCAAAGCTCCAATGAGCAGAGATTTGGCTGCTGTGAAGTTCACAATAACATTCAAATTAGTCCTTGGAAAGTAATAGAATATGTATAAGATTTCTGGGAAAATTTATACACATGCATGTGAGTGAGAAATACATCCTGTCCCCAGCTCGTCTCATTGCGCAAGAGGGATAGAAATCATTCTCTCATGTGTCCAGTGCTGAGACAAAGGATGCTGCTTTCTAAAACTCCAAAATGAGTCGTAGAGACTTCATTTGCCAGCATAACTGCAGTACTACCTGCTGACCTGACACCTCAGGTGGGGGAGTGCAGCTGTTAAACTCCCCACAAAGGCTTCCACAGGGAGCCTGCTGGGTGTGGTGCGCACTGAACACCCTGCACATCCTGAAAAACATCAGCTCCAAGGAGCTGGCACTCATGGTCCTGCACCTGGATTGGAGCAACCCTGAGTATCAATACAGGCTGGGAGATGAAGAGATTGAAAGCAGCCATGCGGAGAAGGACCTGGGGGTCCTGGCGGATGAGAAGCTGGACCGGAGCCGGCAACACGCGCTCGTAGTCCAGAAAGCCAACCATGTCCTGGGCTGGATCAAAAGAAGCATGGCTGGCAGCTCAAGGGATGTGATTCTGCCCCTCTACTGCGCTGCCATGAGACCCCATCTGGAGTATTGTGTCCAGCTCTGGAGCCCTCAGCACAGGAGGGGCACAGACCTGTTGGAGCCGGTCCAGAGGAGGGCCACAAAAATGATCAAAGCCCTGGAATACCTCTCCTATGAGAGAGGCTGAGAGAGTTGGTGTTAATCAGTTGGGAAAAGAAAGGACTCTGAGGAGACCTTATTGCAGCCTTTCAGTACTTGAAGGGGGTTTGTAAGAAAGATGTGGAAAAACTTTTTAGCAGGGCCTACAGCAATAGGACAAGGGGTGATGGTTTTAAACTAAAAGAGGAGAGGTTTAGACTAGATATTAGGAAGACATGTTTTACACTGAGAGTGGTGAAACGCTGGCACAGGTTGCCCAGAGAGGTGGTAGATGCCTCATCTCTGGAAACATTCAAGGTCAGACTGGATGGGGCTCTGGGCAAGCTGATCTAGTGGAGGGTGACCCTTCTCACTGCAGGGGAGGTTGGACTAGATGATCTTCATGGTCCCTTCCAACCCAAACCATTCTGACTCTATGGTAAACTTGGCACAGGGCTCTCTGCCTGCCCTGTGCCAAGGTAAAGAACTCCTGGAGGAGGCTGTGGAAACACTCCAGTGCTTGGGAAGGGCTCGCCTAGTAGTATTGAAGCCCACAAGGAAAATGAGGAAATGCAGAGTTTTTACCTCAGAGAAAGGTCCGAGCGAGGTCAGCATATGGGGCAGGAGCAGGGAGGAAACAGTGCCCTCATTAGGGGAAAGCTGTTGATCCTGTGCCAGATATCCCTGGGAAAGTAGCATGGAAAGTGTAATTAAACACTCATACTATATATTAAAACAATAATTAAGGTGGAGGGTTAGGCCTTAATTGAAAGTTTTGTAATAGTAAGTGGTTGCTGTACCTTTCACAATTTTTTGCTTAACTTTCATGTATACTTTTCAAATTATTCTAAAAGTTTCTCTCTGGCTCCATAGTGACGCTTGCTTGGGTAAGAATGATCCTTGGCTTAAAGGGATAACCTACCACACTGCCAGAGCTTCTCCAGGTGTTTCCAGCTCTTCTCTCTGCGACTCCTTTCTCAATCAAGTGTACAGAGCATTTCTGGCTGTGCCTATTCGAGCAGGTGGTGCAATATGCTGGGAGCAAACTTGAGAAGTTAAAGGCATTCTGGAGGTTTTACTGTGGATGAGGGCTGATCTGGTCCCATTACTGGGCTGCACATCTCTTAGCAGCGTGGATGCATTTTTGGGATGCATCCCATGGCTCATCTGCACCCAAAAGGACTCAAGTTTCTTCACGCCAAGATTATTGCATGGGGATCACTGGATGCTTCTCAGTGGGGAGAGCCAGCGGGGGAGCCTGACTGAGCTTGGGTAGCTCGCCCTTCCACTGATGTTGACAAGGTGAGCAGGGCAAAGAATCCTTCCCAGGCTGGGAGAGCACCAGGAAAAGGCAGTGCTCTGCAGAAAGAGAGCCTGGTTTGTGTGCGCTCCCTGAACAGCATCTACCAATGCTGCTGTCCAGCACAAATGGGCCGTTCCTGTGACCATGGACTGCGATCCTCACATTCCACAGCGTGAGCCGAACTATGGTAAGGAGAAATAATAAACTTGCTTGTAAAAGTGAATTCCTGATCTGAAATGAAGAGTTAATGCAGGTGCACCCTGTGATTCCTACTGAGAGCACGGGGAGCTGATATTCCAGCTCCCAGTCCTGCCTGTCCCATGGCTTAGCCTGCAGCAGCTGCCAGTTCCAGCTGCAAGGAAAGAGTGATTTATTTCTTCCCCACCCCCTTCCTCTGCCACCCCAGACTGGAGTCTAATTAATGTGAGTCAAATTCTTGCGTAGTCCAGCAGCTCAGCTAGCAGATCTTGTTTGGATGCAAACAGCAGTTTTCCAAAGGCTGAAGAAGTCCAAGTCCAGCTTGGTTTTCCTCAGGGATGGCAGGAGGCATGCCCTTGCTCTAAAGAGCATTTCCTAGTGCGTTCAAATTCCCATCTCCAGCGCAAGGTAACGGTGAAGGTTATTGGACAAAAGGGATGTCAGCTGGGGTTTTTCTGAATGAGGGTAAAGCACAGCGGGGTTGGGCTGGTGATCAGACTGGATGATCTTAGAGGTCTTTTCCAGCCTTAAAGATTCTAGGATTCTATAAGCAGGTGCCAGGACATGATGGCACCTGCAGGTATATACTCCATCCTCCTGGGAGCTGTAGCAGTTTGGATACCTGAAACCTCGACTGGACTGTAACCAGGACTTGAAGGAATGGCAGGAAGATGTGCTGAGCGAGGTTTAGGTTGGTTGTTAGGAAAAGGTTTGAACACCGTAACAGCATCTGCCAATGATGCTATCCAGCACAAATGGACCCTTCCTCTGATCCCGGACTGCAACCCTTGTGTCCTCACATTCCAAAGCGTGAGCTGAACTATGGTAAGGAGAAACAATAAACTCTCTTGTAAAAGTGAATTCCTGATCTGAAATGAAGAGTTAATGCAGGTGCACCCTGTGATTCCTACTGAGAGCATGGGGAGCTGATATTCTGGTTCCCAGTCCTGCCTGTCCCATGGTTTAGCCCAGAGCAGCTGCCAGTTCCAGCTGCAAGGAAAGAGTGATTTCATTGTGGGTGGTGGAGGGTGAGGGTGGTGGAGCACTGGCACAGGTTACCTAGGGAAGCAATCATGGTGCCAAGGCTGACAACATCCAAGCAGCATTTGGACAATGCCATCAGACACATGGTGTGAGTGTTGGGGTTCTCCTATGCAGGGACAGGAGTTGGACTCGATGATCATAGAATCACCTGGTTGGGAAAGACCTTTGAGATCATCAAGTCCAACCGTAGCTGTCCGTAACTAAACCATATCCCTGAGAAACTTGTTTATCCGTCTTTCAAACACCTCCAGGGATGGCGACTCAGCCACCTCCTGCGCAGCCTCTGCCACTGCCTGAACACCTTTTCAGTGAAGACATTTTCCCTGATGTCTAATCTGAACCTTCCCTCAGGATGCAGCCTGAGGCCATTTCCTCTCGTCCTGTCTTGTCACTTGGTTGAAGAGACCAGCACCCACCTCACTCGGTCTCCCCTGAGGTTCTTTTCCCCAGGCTGAACAGCCCCAGTTCCCTCAGCCGCTCCCCCTAACCCCTGTTCTCCAGCCGGTTCCCCAGCTTCGTTGCCCTCCCCTGCACACGCTCCGGCTCGTCCGTGTCCTTCTCGTAGTGGGTCCCTCCCAGCTGAGGACACCGCGGGATGAACCCGTGAACCCCAACCCTGCGGAGCCCCCCTGCGGGGGGGCGGGGCTGGGCCGGGGATCCCCCCGCACGGGGCGGCGGGGCGGGGGAAGGGCCGCGGCGCGCGCTGCCTCCCACCGCCTCCCACTGCCGCCGCTCACTTCCTGGTTCCTCGCGGCGGCGGCCGCCGCACCCTCCCCCTTCGCCGAGCTCAGCGTAAGGGGCGGCGGCGGCAGCGATGGGGGGGGCGGGCGGAGGAAGCGAGGCGCTCGTGGCCGGGAGGGGGGGCAGCCGCGCGCGCGGGCTCCCCGGCGGGGTGCGGGATGGCGCGCGGTGGCGGCGCGGCGGCGCGCGCGGTGGCGGTGGCGCGGCGGCGCGCGCCGGGCCGGGCGGCCTGCGGGGTAGGTGGCGCGAGTGACAGCGCGGGAAGGGGGGGGGGGACCGGGACCGGGAACCCCCGCCGGGAAGGGAGGCGGCGTGACCCGGCCATCCCGCCACCGGGGGCCGCGCCCGCCGCCAGCCGAGTCCCCCCGCTCCCCCCCGGTATCCCCATTTGGCGCTTCCCCGCTTCCCTCTCGCAGGGTGTGTGGGGCAGTGGGTCGCATCCCGCAGCGGCGGCGGCGCGGGGCAGGGGGGAGGCGGGCTCCTGCTGCCGGCGCCGGACGCCGGAGGCTGCGAGGGTAAATGTGTCCTGTAATACCGGGGTAAATACCGTGATGTGGGGCTGCTGTGGGCACCGCGTCAGCCCCTCGGCGGGGAATCCAAACTCCGAGCCTCCAGCAATTTCCTTGGGGTGCTGAGATCTGCTTCTAGATTGCAGTGATGGAGCAGGGTCCTGAGATCTGCTGCTGGGTTGCAGTGATGGAGCGGGGTCCTGAGATCTGCTGCTGGGTTGCAGTGATGGAGCGGGGTCCTGAGATCTGCTGCTGGGTTGCAGTGATGGAGCGGGGTCCTGAGATCTGCTGCTGGGTTGCAGTGATGGAGCAGGGTCCTGAGATCTGCTGCTGGGTTGCAGTGATGGAGCGGGGTCCTGAGATCTGTTACTGGGTTGCACTAATGGAGTGGGGTCCCAAGATCTGCTGCTTGATTGCAGTGATGGAGCGGGGTCCTGAGATCTGCTGCTGGGTTGCAGTGATGGAGCAGTGTCCTGAGATCTGCTGCTGGGTTGCAGTGATGGAGCAGTGTCCTGAGATCTGCTGCTGGGTTGCAGTGATGGAGCAGTGTCCTGAGATCTGCTGCTGGGTTGCAGTAATGGAGCAGGGTCCTGAGATCTGTTGCTGGGTTGCAGTGATGGAGCAGTGTCCTGAGATCTGCTGCTGGGTTGCAGTAATGGAGCGGGGTCCTGAGATCTGCTGCTGGGTTGCAGTGATGGAGCAGTGTCCTGAGATCTGCTGCTGGGTTGCAGTGATGGAGCGGGGTCCTGAGATCTGCTGCTGGGTTGCAGTGATGGAGCGGGGTCCTGAGATCTGCTGCTGGGTTGCAGTGATGGAGCGGGGTCCTGAGATCTGCTGCTGGGTTGCAGTGATGGAGCGGGGTCCTGAGATCTGCTGCTGGGTTGCAGTGATGGAGCGGGGTCCTGAGATCTGCTGCTGGGTTGCAGTGATGGAGCGGGGTCCTGAGATCTGCTGCTGGGTTGCAGTGATGGAGCGGGGTCCTGAGATCTGTTACTGGGTTGCACTAATGGAGTGGGGTCCTGAGATCTGCTGCTGGGTTGCAGTGATGGAGCAGTGTCCTGAGATCTGCTGCTGGGTTGCAGTAATGGAGCAGTGTCCTGAGATCTGCTGCTGGGTTGCAGTGATGGAGCGGGGTCCTGAGATCTGCTGCTGGGTTGCAGTGATGGAGCGGGGTCCTGAGATCTGCTGCTGGGTTGCAGTGATGGAGCGGGGTCCTGAGATCTGCTGCTGGGTTGCAGTGATGGAGCGGGGTCCTGAGATCTGCTGCTGGGTTGCAGTGATGGAGCGGGGTCCTGAGATCTGCTGCTGGGTTGCAGTGATGGAGCAGTGTCCTGAGATCTGCTGCTGGGTTGCAGTGATGGAGCAGTGTCCTGAGATCTGCTGCTGGGTTGCAGTGATGGAGCAGTGTCCTGAGATCTGCTGCTGGGTTGCAGTGATGGAGCAGGGTCCTGAGATCTGCTGCTGGGTTGCAGTGATGGAGCAGTGTCCTGAGATCTGCTGCTGGGTTGCAGTGATGGAGCAGTGTCCTGAGATCTGCTGCTGGGTTGCAGTGATGGAGCAGGGTCCTGAGATCTGCTGCTGGGTTGCAGTGATGGAGCAGGGTCCTGAGATCTGCTGCTGGGTTGCAGTGATGGAGCGGGGTCCTGAGATCTGCTGCTGGGTTGCAGTGATGGAGCGGGGTCCTGAGATCTGCTGCTGGGTTGCAGTGATGGAGCGGGGTCCTGAGATCTGCTGCTGGGTTGCAGTGATGGAGCGGGGTCCTGAGATCTGCTGCTGGGTTGCAGTGATGGAGCAGTGTCCTGAGATCTGCTGCTGGGTTGCAGTGATGGAGCAGTGTCCTGAGATCTGCTGCTGGGTTGCAGTGATGGAGCAGTGTCCTGAGATCTGCTGCTGGGTTGCAGTGATGGAGCAGGGTCCTGAGATCTGCTGCTGGGTTGCAGTGATGGAGCAGTGTCCTGAGATCTGCTGCTGGGTTGCAGTGATGGAGCAGTGTCCTGAGATCTGCTGCTGGGTTGCAGTGATGGAGCAGGGTCCTGAGATCTGCTGCTGGGTTGCAGTGATGGAGCAGTGTCCTGAGATCTGCTGCTGGGTTGCAGTAATGGAGCAGGGTCCTGAAATCCGTTAATGCATTGCAGTGATGGAGCGGGGTCCTGAGATCTGCTGCTGGGTTGCGGTGATGAAACATCCCCGTGATGATGAAACGAACAGCTGGAGAGTGGAGTGGACCCTCTTGCTTCAGAGGTGACCCCAGTCACCTGGCATTTGGCTGCAGGTGTTCTGTGGGACCGCAGGGCTATTGTAACTTCATCATCAGGAGTAGCCTGGGTTGAAACCATAGCGCTGTAACTGTGGTGGGTTTAATTGAGTTATTTGTTAATGGGAAGTCATCTGGACTGTTTTTTAACAGCAGCTTCTGAGTATTGCTGGAGTGCTTCTGAAAAGTGATTTTTAAGAGTAAGCATGAGCTTGTGATGGCTGGTTAGAAAACAGTCTTCAAGAAATCACAGGCATGGAGGGAGGAGTCTGGTCTCTGGTGCACTCTCCAGCTGCTGGTATGTCAGTGAGGGATGGAGGGTGGACACCAGCGCTCAGCTAGGTTTCTTTCCTTTGATACTGATTCAGAAAAGATAAACTATGTTTTTTCAGTGTGCAAGAGAGAGGTAGTGTGCCGGACTCCTGACACAGTGAAAGTACATGCTGTCAGATCTGTAGGAAAAGGAGCCCGATTTTGGGTGGTTGTTCTGTTACAGTGGAATCAGAGAGAAGGGGCTGATGGAGTGCAGTGAGGACCTGTCTCTGATGTCTGTTGGTGTATCAAGGCTGTAGTGAGTACTGTGTTTTTCATTGCTTAGTGAAAGCAACAAACAAGTCTTCTCTGTAGTGTTACAGGCGTTTCAGTGATAACAGTCATTACGAGGCAGGAAAAGCAATAGTTCGTATGTCTTTAAAAATGCAGCCCCATGTGCAATAAAGATCCAGTCCTTCAAACACTATGACTCTGTCAGCGTAGCTCTTAGTGCTTTCTCACTGATGCAGTAGTATTTGTCATATCAATGGGAGTTGCTTGTGGTACCAAGTTGTGCCTGACTGAACGCTCATTGAAATTTAGAAGGTGCGACCAGAAGCTCTGTGTGGTTATAGGTTTCTAAAAGGACAAATATAAGGTCTGCCCAAGAGGCAAAATATTTGTTGCAATGTTCGACACCTCCTGGGTATTTTTGGATACGTTTCTGCTTCCTTCATAGTTTTCATTTTAAGTATTATACTTACAGACAGGGTGTGTATTTCTGTTTGAAATTGCTTCTTTGGCAGTAGGCAGAAATGTCAAAATGTGATTTAATGCAGCTATTGGTGCAGGTTCCAAGAAGATGAATGCATAATTCCCCAGCAGATGCCGGTCTGCTGTGCCCAAGTAGTTGTGTCTCTTTTCCGGGCAGTTTCGTTTGTGTCAGCAAATGGGAGCAACTCGTAGTCTGACAATATGCATGTAGCCTGGGCGATGGTAACTCGGCTTGGGTGAATCTCTTTTTCTTATCTAATACGAATATACTTTTCTTGATGGGTGAGTTGCTGTGCATCTCAAACAGAACAGGAGCTGGCAGTGTGGCACAGTCAATGTAGTTCAAACCCATGTGTTGTGTTATTTCAGGGAAACTTGCTTGTGCAGCCATGAAGCTTGTTGGTGCAGACATTTCCCATACGTCTTTAACAGGATCTCTCTCCTGTAGAGGAGACTACGGGGTAGCTGGTGGACCTTCACAGTGATGTCAGTCTGAAAATGCCTTGGCTGTAGCTCAGCCAGTCTCTGCAGATGTTAATTGACTGAGCGTATGGTTTTCTCTGGTCCCCGTGAGGTGCAGACATGTCCTTTTTCTTAGGGCGATATTCTGGAATACAGTTTTTCTGACTTCATGAAAGAATACAGCAGGTAATGTAAAATTATGACAAGATAGAAAAGCTGGTTGTCAGTTTTTATTTTCGCTGTCCTGTGCTTGGCTGTTTGAAGCAAATGAGATGTGAATGGTGGTACCCAGAACATCATATTTGACTTGTGCATGTAACTAACCTGAAACTTAAGGTTACATTAGAGAAAATGAGAAGTTAATGCTTTCCCAACTACAGTTGTGTATTTCCTGGGTTTTGCAGACAATAAGGAAAAAAAAAAAAAGACAGCCAGTAACTTGACTGGAACTGCAGTGCAGCAAGTCTGCCAGTAACACTTTACACATCGTCCTTGTGAGAGGGAGTCCAAAAGAGTGAGCCAGTGCTTGCCTCTGCAGGCTGTGGGTGCCAAAGACCTCTTCAGACAGCAGTCATTCCCCTTTTCCAGCTGTTGAGCTGCAACATGCTGCTGGTTCCTGGCTCTTCCTCTATAGGAGCACTGGCAGGTTAACTCCTTTCACCTGCTTCTGGCTGTTCCTCCAGGGTGGGTCATGTTTGGGAATGCTTCTGGAGACTGGAGAGAGATTTATCCAAGTTTATAGCCACTCATATCTCTTCATCGTACCGGGTTACAAGGTCACCATACAGATCTGGTGCTGTTACAGGAGAAGGAGTAGGACTGCAACGCAAGGAAAAAAAACCCCAGAGGAGAGGGGTGGGAAAGTAAGGAAATGAGAAGGACGGCTACAGCAGCAGAGTTCAGCTAGAAAAATGTTGGGAATTTTGCTGTATTATTTTTGTATTACGGGAGCTGTAATAGCAAGTGAAACAAGGGCACAGAAAACGCAGTGTTAATACCCTTTCCAAGAGAGGAATGTCAAATGGGAGGAAATGCAAGGCCCTTGTTGATGTTTTTGCTGCTCGCCCGCCCGGTGGTGGATGGCGTGATTGTGAAGTTCGACTGTGAGTTTTGCAATAATGCGGAACTGACAGGGGCAGCCAGTCTTAAGTGTGGTGCAGCATGCAGAAGTTAAAACAAAGCAAATGGGATGAAGTTAAGGCAGTATGAGTGAATAAAGGTAGTGTGAAGTACTAGGCTATTTCAAACATAAAAAAGACAATGAAACATTGACAGTGCGAGTGGGAAGGCGGCAGCACCATGCTGTAGATACAGAGATCAGAGGGCAATAGCAGGCAATAAAGAGAGACAGTAATATGATAGACGTTGTTCTTTGCAATGACTACTTGAATCACTGATGTCCAATACAACATAGAATAGATACTGCAATACATAGTATAGTGATTTACTTTGGACTTTAACTCAGTATTTCGAAAGGTAACAAAACTAATGTTTACACAGAAAAATTGTATTCTTTATGGAGACAGAGATCACTTGCACTTGCTAATGCTACAGTGAACAAAACAAGAAATGCTTACTTTGCCAACTCGGAAGTTCTTTATTACATAATTTCGAAAGCCTTAATGTACAGCAGTTTTGAACCTGCAGGTTTTTCCAGTTCTCTGAAGTAGCAGCTTAAGTTTCTACTATGCTAGTTCTTACCATCGCCGAGATGAATCGTGACAATCATCGTTTTCACTTCAGGTCTTTTCATAGTAGAGGTGGTGGGTTTCTTTGGTCCCTTTTTTGTTAATGCACTATTTTAATTTATGCCCTGTGCCTTTTTACATTTGGGTTAGATGCCTACTTGGCATCTTTAGATATGTAAGGCATATTTATATCTAAAATCTAAATGCTTTATGACCTTCATACCTATATCTTCCTTACCCCTATATGGTAGGGAAGAAGTGTAGGCTAGAAGTGAGGGAATGAAATACAGAGAGGCTGAGTCAGTTGTTCATGCTTGTGAAGGGAGGGCTGTGACAGAAGTGGGTGATAGCTGAATCCTGGCTTAGACCACCTGAGTGAAAAGGTATGTCTGATAGTTAAGGTGCTTTTTCTGCCTTGAAAGATAATAATCAGAATATTTTTTTAGATTAGGATGGTTCTGCCAGCTTCTTACTATGATTAAAGCTTAAAAGCTGCAGCTCTTTTCTGGAAAATATGTTCCTTACACCATGAAAGCAGTGCAGTTTTTAAAATAGATACTAAAAATAATACTAGTTGTATATAGACAAGCCTCCCCCCTTTAATTTTTGTCTTTCCCTTTTGTCTTTCTTTTTTAAAAAAAAAGTTGAGACAAGACAAATTGAGAATTTAAGTTGCTTTAATCCAGCAGCTTGCTCTTTGAAATCCTGAGTCAGCATCAAAACTGCAAAGCTGTCTAGAAGACCAGGTCAATGGCTCAATGTCCAGATGGAGATCCGTGACAAGTGGTGTCCCTCAGGGGTCTGTGCTGGGACCCGTGCTGTTTAATATTTTCATTGATGATATAGACAGTGAGATTTAGTGCCTCGGCAAGTTTGCAGATGACACCAAGCTGAGCAGGGTAGTTGTCACTCCAAAAGGATGAGATGTCATCCAGAGGGACCTGGACAAGCTGGAGAAGTGGGCCCGTGTGAACTGCATGAGGTTCAACAAAGGCAAGTGTGAAGTCCTACACCTAGGTCAGGGCAATCCATGGTTTTAATACAGGATGTGAGACAACGTGACTGAGAGCAGCCCTGCAGAGAAGGACTTGGGGGTGCTGATTGATGAGAAGCTTGATATGAGCCAGCAATGTGCACTTGCAGCCCAGAGGACTAACCATGTCCTGGGCTGCACCAAAAGCAGCGTGGCCAGCAGGGCGAGGGAAGGCATTCTCCCCCTCTACTCTGCTCTTATGAGACCCCACCTGGAGTGTTGTGTCCCCTTATGGAATCCCCAACATAAGAAGGATATGGAACTGTTGGAGCGGGTCCAGAGGAGGGTCATGAAGACAATCGGAGGGCAGGAGCACCTCTGCTGTGAGGACAGGCTGAGAGAGCTGGGATTGTTCAGCCTGGAGAAGAGAAGGCTCTGGGGGGACCTCATAGCAGCCTTCCAGTACCTGAAGGGGCTGCAGGAAACCTGGGGATGGGCTTTTTACAAGGGCAAGTAGTGATAGGATGAGGGGGGAATGGATTTAAACTGGAAGGGGGAAGATTTACATCAGACATTAGCAATAAATTTTTCCCGATGAGGGTGGTGAGGCAGTGGCACAGGTTGCCCGGGGAAGCTGTGGATGCCTCCTCCCTGGAGGTGTTCAGGGCCAGGTGGGATGGGGCCTGGAGCAGCCTGGGCTGGTGGGAGGTGTCCCTGCCCATGGCAGGGGGTGGGACTGGATGGGCTTTAAGGTCCCTTCCATCCTAAACCGTTCTGTGATTCTATGATAGCTTCTCTTGGTTTTGTCTGTTGTTTGTCTTGTTTTGGCTGTCTGTTGAGGGTGGCAGTGCTGTGGGAAAGCGTGACGCCTCTGTTTGGTGTTTTCTATTTCCCAATGCAGTCTCTTCTGCAAGACTGTCTTTCCTTCCAGTACTTCCTCCAGATTGATGACAGTGCCACAAATCTGGTGTGTATCTGTATGGTCAGGAGTAATTTTTACTGGTTTTACATAGATTAAGTAGCTTGTGTGTGTTTAGACTGTTGGGAAACTGTAAGGTTGAAGGGACAGAATTTCTCTGTTGCCCTTGCAGCTCTGATAACCATAAGTTATTTTGTAATAGTTTGTACTTAATGAGGGTGCTATGCCACCTCTGTGGCTTTTTGATCAAAAGCTTGTTGAGATCACTAACCTTGCGATCAGACTAAGTCAGATCCAAGCCTGGCCTTGGTCTTTGTGGCCCATGTGACTTGTGTTGTGGATCCTAGAAACTTGCCCAGTTTTGTCACTCTTCCATGGTGGTCCAGAGCCCGTGTGCCTTGGGCAGCGTTTGTGCCTCCTCTCCTTTGCTCAGGCTAGTGGCTGACAGGCCGTGTAGGTGGGAGCAACTCAGCCATTTAGGTCAGTCTTTATTGTGTTATAATTTATTTATACAATACATATCCATTAGTTAAACAGAAATGGTATAGACGTTAACCAGGAAGCTGTTACCATCTGTCCTCAGAGATTACGTGCCACGAATGTTGGCACAGGTGAAACCCATGTGTTTAACTAAGAAAACATGGACTTATTTTCCATACACAGCTACTAATGGAATTCCCTCTGGCACTGTGGAAGTTGCTTCTTGTTTGCACCGATGTAAATGAGAGAACTGTGGTGTTCGTGAGTTATTTGGCTTCATCTCTTTTGAGCTTCTCAGTCTCAGACTGATCCAGGCCCTCTGAATGGAGTTTCTAACTCTGACAGGTGTCCTTGAGGTTTTTATTACCTCCCTCTGCTCTCCTGAAGGGGAAGTTAGAATCATAGAATCCTTAAGGCTGGAAAAAACCTCTAAGATCATCAAGTGCAAACATGAGGTTCCCTCTGTATATTCATACTCCTGATTAAATCTGTTCTTCAGGGATGTGTGACTTCAATTAAATTTTCCCCTCTAATAAGATACTTCTAATAAAAATAATAAAAATATTTCAGTGTGATCTCTGTATACTGCGGTCTTGTTCATGCACAGCCTCTTCAAAATAATAAATAAATAAAATAAATATGATTCATTAAAATACTTAACCATGTAAATAGTTTTCTAAACTGTAACTGTAAAGCAACATTGTAATATAGTCACTTACTCCACTGTAACACTGTAACTGGATTACAATCTGTGTACCCTCTTTCCCCCTTTCCAAGGCAGATAATCCAAGCCTGTGCATTTAACCTCGGAAAACACAAGTTTGTTTTAAGTTTTGTAATGTTTTAAGATTATTTTTATAGGATTTAATATAATTCACATTCTGGTTTCTTTATACCACTTGTTTTCAGGATGGAAACCGAAGCTGGTGAAATTGCATGACTTCAGTAGCCAAAGGGCTCGGGGGAAACTTGGATGTTTGTGAGCCCCTTGCGGAAAGCACAGGTGTGGTACTTAGGCTGAAACTGAACCATTTAACATGGCCTGAATTTCCATAAGAAAACTGAAAAATTATCTGCAGTGGGCATAATCCCGTTACCCTGCCCCTGGGGTGGCTGGGGTGGCGCTAGCAGTACGGGCTTTGCGCTGTGACATTTTGGTCTGAGTTAACGAGTGGCCCGTCAGGGCAGTGTTAAGCCCCATGCCTGATCCTTCTCTATTGCTTTTGCCATTTTAACCTGAGAGAAGTAGTTTTTCACCTGTTTGGGATTCTGGATTGCATTTGGGGTTTGGAATTTTCTTGAGGTTTTTTTTGTTTTGTTTTGTTTTTTAAATCATGTGTGAAGTCCCGAAAATATTCCAGTGGAAGTGCCACGCTCTATAGCAAATTCAAGTGTGCTAAGAATAGGCTTGCTTTTTTTAGCTGCCTTTCACAGACCTGTTAGGTATGTCCCATTGACCCTCCAGGGTTTTGTAAACCGGGGCTTGGAAACTGCCATGCTGATGGATATTTGGATGAATCTGCAGGAGACTGCCAAAAATTCTCAGCATAGCTGGGCTGCTTTGTTCCACTCCTGCTCGTCAGATAAAGCTTTTTAGGCCTTGCGGAAGCTGTTAGAAAAGAAATATATGAATACTGATATTTCCTTATTATTCCTGCTAGAACTTGCTTTGGCCAGTTTTGACAAGCTTGTTGTTAGGTTTGGGCTTTATCAGAGTGTGGCAGGAGAAAAATAGGTAAATATCTTCTTGGTTGGAAAACACTTTCTCTTGTTTCTTTTGTGAAAGAGGGTTAAATATGCAGTGTTTTAATCATTGCAGTTTTATATATAGGAAAGTGAAATAAACTTTAACTCTCTTGCAGTTTCCATCCATCCATCCATCCATCCATCCATCCATCCATCCATCCATCCATCTATCTATCCGTCTGTCTGTCTGTCTGTCTATCAGGGGTTTGTTGGTTTTTTTTAAAGGATTGCCCTGCCCTGTGGATCTAGATCACCTTGTTTAGCTGTCATGGAGAGATTGTGACTGGCGATGTGCGTTTGCTTCCTTTTGATGATGATAAAAAGTTAACTTTAGAGGTGTTTGTCAGCTCTTAAAATACTGTCAAGGAACTCTGTTTCTGTGTGTGTTATGAAAGCTGTTCTGAAGTATTTCTTTAAAGTATATAAAATCCCAAACTGAACACCTCAAAAAATCATAGAATTGTAGAATGGTTTGTGTTGGAAGGGACCTTAAAGACCATCCAGTTCCACCCCATCTGCCGTGGGCAGGGACACCTCCCACTGGGTCAGGTTCCTCAAAGTGTCATCTAGCCTGGCCTTGAACACCACCAGGGATGGGGCAGCCACGACTTCCCTGGGCAACCAGCTTTCCCTTTAAGAAGTGGAAGGCACATGATTTGCCCTGGTGATTTGTCCCCCTTTTTCTTTTCACAACTGTTTACTTGCAATGTGCAGAACTTGAAATTCACTTGGCTCATATGACAAAATGTCACTTCTTCCCAAAGTTCAGTGTTAATCGACTTACAACAGGAAATGTTTGCAATGTACATAGTAATACTGTGTTTTGCAAGTCATACCCATGTGCTTGACACCACTAGCATGAATAATGACACGAAAATCTGCTGGGTGACAATGACGGTGGCATTAAGGTTAGTGTAAGTTTTATAACATCAGAACCTCCATTAGCTTTCAGGTGCACACTGGGTGTAGGCCCACATCATTCATTAGTTCATTCTTTAACGCATTTTTTGGCAGTTGCAGGCCATTAAAAAATAGATTTTTAACCTGGCTTATGGCAGGTCAAAAGACAGTTACTTAATTTATATAGGGTGTAACAGCATACTTTAAGTGTTCATTGTAGGAGGAAGTAGATTTTAATTTGTTTTATTTACATTTCTAATGTGTATATTATATGGGGGTTTTTTATTATTCCTGTAATGCCAAATGCCCTTCGGATAAAAAAGAAGAAAAGGTCTTTGCTCTGACATGTCGTTAAGCTAAATTGATGTGTGTGATGTCATTGTGTCTCACACTTACCTAGTGGCCTCTCTTGTAGCCTGACACCATGATTAAGCCCTTAAGCCCTTTGCCTTCATTGTTTACATATTGGTTGCTCCAGAGCAGGAGGGACTGACATAATCCATCTGTGTCTTATAAATTAGGTTCTTATGCAGCAGGACTCAAGGGCAGACCAGTTGGGGCAAGGTACTGCTTCCTCCCCATGCAATGTTTTTTTTAATTTTCATATTGTTTCTATGAAAACACCAGGTTGGACAACATAAACAAAACCAGATGTTTGTGTATGTAAGAAGAAAGAATTAAAAAACCCCTAACCAGGTCACGTAGAAGAGAAGCAGAGGCTCTAAGCTCCTGTAGCTTGACTCTTAAAATAACGTACAGTAAACCACATATGTATTTCTGAAATAATAAATAGTGTTTATGTACTGATTACTGATTTTTTATTTTGTTGCTCAATGATGCCTCTACAGCAAGCATTAAATAGGCAAGTGCATTAAATAACAAATTTGTCCTCCAGCCAGAATTGGAGGCAGGAGCTCTGTCCTCTTAACCACTTCCTTACTGCGCTGCAGCTGTGAATGCCCAGGCTTTCAGCCTGAGGTGCCTCAAGGCTCCTTCCAGTTTCTACTTAGACACTGGCACAGCAATAGCTTTTTTATTTCCAGTTTAGCTCAGTAGTATTTCTGAGAGAGCTGTTGAACTCTTATTGGAGTGAAATCACTTCCTGCATTTGTAATAGAGATGGGTTTTTTATTTGACTGCTGAAATGTGCTCTTTGGGACTAAACACACAGTTTTATAATCACTATGTACTTGTCTGGCTTTCAGTCAGTTTCTGCTAATACTGACCTTAAGGTGACTTCTTCAGACTATTTCCTCTGTTAAACAGAGGACTTTGCATTTCCTGTGGAAGTTTCATTTCTCTGCTTTGGGAAAAAGGAGTCAGTGGAGAGAAAAAGCCTCAGAGTCTAAGCAAAAAATCCTGAAAATCTGTGTGTGAGACTACCCCAGTTTGTTACTGCACCTGATGTGTCAAGTCTAAACCTTCCGTTTGAAATTCAAACACCTAAATTACTGTTTTCTTTCCTATTTTTTAATGAAATATTATGTTACTGTCATCTAAACATTGTTGTCAGGCATGAATCTTTAATTGTGTCAGCTTTATTTTGAGCTGGTAAACCAGCATAACAATTTTAATAACTTAATTAAATATTGCAATGAAGGTTAACGTGTTTCCTTGGGGGAGGGGAGGGTTTGAGTCTTTAAACTTCTTGTTGCATCTGTGTGAATGTATGAATCCACAAGCATCCTTACAGAAGTTGTGGTAAATTGGGAAAAATTATGGATTTACTAGTAGGTATAGCTTTATCTGAACTTAGACCACCAGATTGTTTGGGTAATAACTGTTTGCAGAAAATTATATAGCTTTCCTCCCTAAGTGTTGGGAGTCATGAAGCTAAATTATAGCTGTGGTTAAAATACAAAGTAATTACAATGTGGCATGTGAATTTTGTGAATGAGGAGGAGAGGTGGTGGGTTTTTTCCTCAGCAAAGTGAATGAGATCAGCATGTGGAGGGATTTTTTTGTTGCTTTCTATGTTCTGTGTGATGTGCGTATAAATGTGAGACTGATATACTTTAACATTAGTCCATGTGACTTTCTTCAGATTCATAAGTCTTAAACTCTCGTACTTGACAGCATACTGAATGCTAAAAGTAGAAATATAAGACAATTGCCTAATTCTCTTAGTTTATTTATACCAGTTATGTTAGCAAGCAAATATTGTGAATAGTCTGGTTCATCCTCTTCTGTGCACTAGAAGCGTTGTGCTCCTGGCATTTGCCTGTCACTGTGACAACAGCAGTTCCAGTCACCTCTCCCCTATGTCATTCGCACTGACATGCACAAGCTCCTCACTTCTGTGCATGGATGTAATTTACCGTGCCGCTCATTAATAACCCTAACCTTTGGCTGTCAGAGACTAATTGTTCTCTTGTAAGTTTGATCATATTGAAATAACAACTAGAAAGCAGGCTACCACCTCCTTTCCTGTCTAAATAGGGGCGATAGCGTCTCCATTTAGATCAGTATTGTGTAAAATACAGTTTTCCCCTTGTACTTGGCAGAAATGAGCCATAAAATCTCTGAGAGAAGTTTAAGGTCCTAGGTAATTTTGTGACCTTCACATTGTGTTTTCTATAAAATTCATGTGTTCTGTCTAGGCAAAAGTATCACTTCTTTTAACAGTTAAGTGCAAAAATACCTCCAGCGTGAATTTTTTGGCAGAAAACGGTATTAATGGTGAACATTGTTTCCTTGTCTCTGAATTAAAATGGAAAAATGAACTCTATTTTTTTGCAAAGAAATGAGAATAATCCTTAACAAAGAGGAGTGGGCTGAACCCTTCTGTTTAGGGATATGGAATTCTTAGCAAGATTATTGTATCCATTTTTGTAAAAGGCGAGTCTTTATGTATAGATTGTAGTGGGTTTGAGCCTTTAGAGCATTGCACAAATCCTCTGTTAAGAAGTGTCTATGGAAGAAGTTGCTGGGTGTACAAAGAGCCGCTTTAAAAGCGTAGCATTCCAGGTGTGCTCTCACATTGAGTGGAGTACGTTCACCGTGCAGATTGATTGATCCCCTGCCAAACTCTTATGAACACCGTTTTTGTTTTCTCAAATGCCTATCCTTGGTAGGGGTTACACTGAAACTACGGTAAGAGCCGTGCATACCTGGAGTAATCCGGTTTCTGGCTCCAAAATGGACCTTAACCTCTGGCTAGACAAGGTGCCTCCGCAGAGGTGGAGAGGACAGGGCAATGGCAGCAAATGTCATGTTAGAGTCGTTATTGCAGTGGAGTGGACTTAGCTAGGAATGCTATAGGGGAGGTAATAGAATGCCATCAAGGGATGGAGGAAAGGTGGTGGGAGAAGGATAGCAAGGTGGAAGACTTAGGAGGGATATAAAACCAAAGGAGGAGGTGGGAGTGGGAGACAGCCGTTGTTCGGGAAGAGCATCCTCTAGGCAAGACTAGAAATTCCTGTCAAGATCTTTGCCTTTTCCTTCAGTAGTTCGTGCTACTGTAATGTTGCAGTGGTGTGTTTGTGCAGATTTACGCCAAAAATGTGTGTCCATAAATAAACAAAAAACTCTTCCACATGCTAAGCTTCCCCGTATCTGTTGGAGAGACCCTTCCCTTCCTCAGGTCTGATGCAGCAAAAAGGCACCCTGCCAGCTGTGCCAGGTCTGCTTTCATACATGTTGGAGTCCAGTTCTTGCTTCAGTCCACGCTGTGGCTGCTCTTGTTGGCACCTAGCTGGTCACTATTCTCCATTATATACTTGTTACCTTTCTTCTGGGACGGGTGGAGGTGTTGCACCAGTGAATTTAATGTGTAATTAAGCAAGACTTAAAAGCACTTAGAGAGTCTTCTGAGTAAGAAGTGCTCTGATAAGTGCAAGAGTCTGGTTCCAAATCCATTATTTTGTGTTTGATTTATTAACCTTTTTTGCCTTTCCAACTGGCTTTCTGTAATTTATCATTTCCCATGTGATTCCCGTGCTCTTATGCAAACGAACGGACCTCTGCGTGTCTTGCAAAGCAGTCAACGCTGTTTCTATCTCTTTTTCAGATGCAAGTATGGACATAATAGCCTATGATGATTACTCCAGTCCACCACTTCAGAGATATTGAAAGGAAACCTGAATACCTACAGCCAGAAAAGTGTGTTCCACCTCCTAGCCGCGCTTCCCTGGGAACAATGTGGTTTATTCGAGATGGCTGTGGTATTGCATGTGCTGTCGTTACCTGGATGCTGGTGTTCTATGCCGACTTTGTAGTCCTTCTTGTCATGCTAGTTCCATCGAGAGATTATGTTTATAGTGTCATCAATGGCACACTGTTCAACACCTTGGCTTTCCTCGCCTTGGCTTCACATTTTCGTGCTATGCTGACAGATCCAGTAAGTATATCTCTCTCTGTATGTCTCGGAAAGAAACAGGCAGTGTTTTTCTTGTCTGCTAGATGTTGGGTAACTCAGTTGCTGAGTGAGTGACAGATTTAAATAACTTTTGTGTGTCAGCCTGCTGAGTGAGGCTGCTGATGGGGGTATGCTAATTTCTCATCCCACTCAAGTCAGATGTGAAGTCAAGGACCCAGCTTTAGATTCCCATTGTGTGAACAGCTCCTCTCTTTGCACTGGGAAGGAGAGCATTTCTCTCTGACGCTGTTTCTCCTCAGTGGCAGATCTCGTGTTTGTGGCTTGTTGTGTCTTGACAAATGGGAAAGCTGGAAAAGCTGGTTTCAGTTGTTGCCTTGGCAAGTAATTGCTTCAGCAGAATGGAGCAGTGTGTTGTTTTGAAAAAACATGTTGCCATCTCTCATACTAGTGGTTTACTTGAGTTTATTGAACCACGCTGAAATAAATACTATGTGAGCCTGGTAAGAGCTGACAATTCTTCAGCAGGAAGGAAGCGTCAGAGTTGTAAGAAATCCTTGTACATAGGGGATTGCTTTGTGAGAGATCTGGTCTGCTGCTTTCTTGTCTCTCAGCTAGTGAGAAGATATAGTTTAGTACCATGATACTTATTCTGGTGGCCTGTGATGTTTTATTTTGCTTATTAACTTCTGAACATCTCCACTAGGAAGTAACACCAAGCTTAGATTCCTCTTGGCCCTTTCCTCCTGACTGTTCTTGTTGCTGTTGGGAATAGTGGTGTGGCTCTGATACTCTGATTATTGCTTCCAAATATAATTTCCTACTTGGAACCTTGTTAAGTGTCATGAAGTCTTTGGTGTAATCTTTGTCTCTCAGTTTCTAGCTCTCCCAGAAGCCACAGCACTGCAGAAGCGGCTTGATTTGGGGTAATTCCATATGGTTAAGACTTGTGCATTGCACACTACTGCTGCTGGGCAGCACTGCAAGGAGCAGCTGAGGCTCTGAAACTTGTGGTCATTGGAATCAGGAATAGAGAATTGCAGCAATTTATTATGTAGTTTATATCCTAGGAGTTCTTCTTGTTGTTCCTGCTAATTATTGTATGTTGTGTGGCTTTAATGCCTGAGGACCTTCAGGTCACTGGAATTATTTAGCAGAGTTAGCCGGAACATTTCTGAAACAAAAGCTGTATTCTGAAGCAGGCTGGACAAGCAGTGTTGGAGAAGCAGATACAATCTCTCTGCAGGGTAACTGGGAAAAGATTTGTTAATTCCTAGTGTGCTGTGGGATTTGTGCATGTGGATGGTGAGAGCCAGTGGGATTTTTGTTTATTTTTTCACGAGGAAAATCAACTAGAGGAACGCAGGGGGAAAGATAAAGTGAGGGGCTGCAGCTACATCTGTCAGCGTGGTTCAGGGATGAAGGAAGCTGCCGGGACATGGAGAACCAGGGGCACATCTAGGATCAAAAGGAAAGAGCACTGCTGAGGAGAACAAGTAGAATTCTTACTATAAATAAACGAACACCTGAATTCTTCAGAATTGGTAGCAAGTGTCATGCTTTTCAGGAATTGCTTCTTGTGGGTTCCTGCTAAAAACGTTCCTAGGGTTTTGAGCTTTGCTGCGTACTAAAGAGAGAACATGAGTTGTAGTATTTTGTGGAAAATGGTCTTGGTAATTTTTAAATTGGTCGGACCTGTTGGGAGTTTTTTGTGGAAAAACCTAAAGACTGCTCAAGAAAGCCTTCTAGTACTGGTTTACTGTGCAGTTCTCTCATTGGTGTGTATTATTTGTGTTTATTGCTGTGGGGAGGTTGTATAGATGTGTTAAAAAAAGATTATTCCATCAGAAATCTGTTAAATATTACATCCCTGTTTTTATTTCAATATAAAAGCCTTACATCCACAGAGGTGCCTTTGTGCCAGCGTACCAGCACTGATTTCATACAACACGTGTCATGACTTTTGGGGGGATGTTTTGTTGTGGACTTTTTTTTGTGGGGTGTGGGGTTTTTTTAGCAAACTTATGGTTGTAGAAAGGGTGGAAACTCTTGAAACCAGACTCCTGCAGCAGGAATAGGTTACCTGTTTAAAGGGACATGTTTTAAAGTTGAAATTGCACAGCTAAGAATGTTTTATATAGTCTTATTCAGGTGGGAGGATTCTTAGTGTTCACTGTTTCAATGTTAAACACTAATTTAAATAAGAAATACACAGTGGCAGCGTAGCTCTAAATGCATGAGGCATTTATCAGCAGCTCTTAGTGTAGACAATATTTCAGAAGTAGCTGCTTCTACTGGAACAAAACATCTGTGGTTTCCAGTTTGTGAGTAAAACTGGCATGATAGATTTGTTGCCAGATGTGAAGAGAGGGAGGAAGATTCTTAAATATTTTATTTTTAGGATTACAAAAGACTGATTGCTTAAGTGAGTATTTGCTGGTGTTTAAAAAACCAAAAAACACCAAAATTTTAAGTGTGTAGTCCCATATATTAATTTATTTTCTGAATCTTCTTGCCCTTCCTGAAACTCTGTTCATCTTACGGAAGTTTTTATTTCTTTCTCTTGCCTCCTATCCCATAGTTTTAAATCATCCTGTTGTTCTTAGCACTTATAACGTCCACAGGTTAATGTTTTGGTTTGTTGGTTTTTTTCCCTGCAGGGTGCTGTACCCAAAGGTAATGCCACAAAGGAGTTCATTGAGAGTTTACAGCTAAAGCCAGGACAGGTGGTTTACAAGTGCCCAAAATGTTGTAGCATCAAACCTGACAGAGCACATCACTGCAGGTAAAATCTATTCTGACGATTACTTGTTTATCAAGACCTCAAGAATTATCCAGCATGCCTTGATCTGAATTGTTATTGGAGGCTAGGGACTGGAGTTAAATTGAGAGATTGGTATTTAAATTCTATTGCCAATAGTGCCTGACAAGTTCAAGATTCTCTGAAAAAAACCCTTTCTGACAGCTTTCCATCTATAGCAGGCTGAGGCCACTGCTTGCAAAGTGAGAGACACTTAAAATGAATTCTGCCATGACTCCAGACCTGTAATCGCCATTCCATGAATTTTAATGTAAGCATGCCTTAAAAAAGAGACGTCATATACCAGAATGCATAGAAATCCATTAAACGTAATGTCTTTCAAAAGGTCAGTGTCCTTTCTGGTTTTGTTTTTATTCATAAACCCATTTGTCTAACTGTAGATTCTATTTAGAAGGGGTATTTAAATTAAAACTAAAGTTCAGGTAACTGTATATATTTTTTAAGTTTTGCAACTTCTACGTTTTCATTGAGTGCTGTGACTTTGTTTTGTGCTTTGAGACAGATCAGTGTGCTGCTGATCTATCATGTCTGTCCTTTTTCTGGTGCCATAAACTTCCATTAAAAAAGTAACTAGCAATGAGCTTTTTAGTACTAAAGGCAGTGAGCAAAAAAACCCCAAAACCTGCTTTCTCAGATTCTTTTCTGCCTTCCAAACAAGTGAACCTGCTTTCAAGTAAGGAGTTAATGAATTTGTACTGGTGTCTCTTCCTTACCTACTGGAAAACTAATACATACTGAGAGAGCTGGTATCACAGTCCCTGCTGATTCACACAAGGGTCTTGTGGGGAGGGGAATACGTGGTACTGAGCTGAACAAACTTGTTCTGCTGTTTGCATTTTTTGTATTTATTTTCAGACCTTTAGTTTGCAAATGTTTTTCTTTTTTTGTTGTTTTTTTTATTTTAGTCAAAATCAGGAGTTGGTTATTCAGCAGGAGCAATATGATCGTACTTATCACTTATTAATGCTCCTGTAAAATCCCCTCTGACGCTTCTTCAATTATGAATGAGGCGTTGCATCTAAAATGCTGTCTTGCTGATGACTCACAACGTAGGCAAATGAAAAAGACTCTTTGGCTGAACACAAAACCTCATCTCCGTCGTTCTTATTTCTGTGCTGTAAGATAACTTTATAAACATTAAGATTTGTGAAACTGATCCACTGAGCACTGATGCTGTTGAGAATATTTTTCTGAATCTTCTTCAGTCTTCTGAATTTTCTCAGTCAAATATTTTTCTTGTTGAGGAGGGGGATTTATTGGACTTCCACACATCATGGTCATACATATGCGGTTTAGGTACTGCTAGCTTTATGCCTGAGGGACCAGAGTGCTTCTTGATTCATATGCTGTTTTGTGAGTTCCCTGTATCCAGCAAACTACTCCTACCATCATTGGAAGCTGAGAGATTGAAAGGGAAGACAGTATCTGAATATGGACAATCATTGCTGCTTATAGTTTGCAGTCTTAGTTTCCAATTTTCCTTTTCCACCAGCGAGGTTCACATTCTGCCTCTCATCCACCTGCTTTTGGTTTATATAAAAACTCCCCTCTCAGCCGTTGCTGCCTCCTGCACGGAGGTTGTCTTTGGTGTGGCTGCTTCAACTGGTCCCTCTGGGGAACGAGGACCTAGGAGCGACTGAAGAGGTTGCCTGTGTACTTACCTGTTTCAGAGCCCAAGGGAAAGTGCGTGTGCACCTGCACAAAGTAAATAAGACCACAGGGAGGCATCCTCCTGCTTTACACCACCTACCTGACCTTCCCCTCCAGGCTTTTTTTTTTTTTTTAAACCAGTAATTGGTATTTGTCCCATGAAGTGTGGCATTCTCTGGCAGATAATGTTTTTACCATGCCAGCTGATTTTAGTCCCCGTGTAGCTCAAAAATCATTTTAAGCTGCTTATTCTATCAAACCAAGTTTTTGCTGTTGTCCCCTGCAGCTGGGGCTGGCAGGTAATGGAGTCCCCGTGCCTGCCTGAGGAGAAGCAGCTCTTCATCTGTGCCCGTGCTGGGAGGCTGGGGCATGCCCGGCCAACCCTGCATTTAGGATCAGGACTGTAGCAACTCGTTTGTTTTTCAGGCATGGCATATATCCTTGGGGATTACCTCCTCCCACCACGCAGAGCGAGCGCAAGGCTGTTCTGACGAAGAGGTTTTCTATTATTTATTCATACATGCTCATAAGAACGTGTTTATGGTTTTGTGTGAGTTTCCCTTAAGCATTTGGGTGTTGAAGTTTATATTAAGGTCAAAATATTTTTTGTTGTAAGAAGAAAAATAAAATTAGCAGGGCTCTCAGTCCTTTCTCTTTCAGTGCTGCCAGGATTGTTCTGGAATGACTGTTTCCTTTTTGGGTCTATTGTTTGCTTGTTTTGGGGTTTTGTGTTTTTTCATATTTGATTTCTGTGCTTGTTTGTGCAATGTGGTATCAGGAGACTGCCTTTCGCCTCCTATCATATGAGAAAGCGGCAGAGAAAAAGAGTTCCTTTATTATGTGAGTTGAAGCAGTTACTGACTAAGCAAGAGAATGATGTTCAGACAAAGTAATAATCTTTTAATTATTTGACTTCTAGCCACGATGTGCTCGCTGGCAGGAATTTGAGTTTTGGTGTTATTAGTCTGGTTTTGTGAAATGCTTCAACATCTAATTTTACCTTGAATGTATATTGTGGTACTGTATCCCTCACTGTCAGCCACAGCTGTTTTATGCTGGTGTGTGGCTTACCTTGATGTCAAGAATCTTTTCTAATGTTTTATTTAATTTTCTTCTTTGCAAGTTCCTGCTCCCAGCTAATGTTAGTAAATAAACCCTAGTCTGTTATTACTAATTCTGAAAAATATCTTTATTCATTACTGCTTTTCATACCTTTCTGGGTTTTGTTTGCTTTTAAACTGTTGACATTTTCACAGACCAGAAAGTTCAAAACAAAACTAAATCACAGATTTTTTTCCTCCTGCCTGAATGTATTGTTCAAACCATATTTTGGCAGAACCACTGATGTGAATATTATGCTAATGTGTTTTACTTGGCATTCATTTTTTACAGTGGTGGTTTGGTATTACATGGTTCGTTTTGAACAGACAGTCAAGTGTGCAAACCACAAATACAAATGTCATGACCAGTAAATTTATTTAGGTTCACGTTTCACCTCTGATTCTTCCCTTTAATTTCTGTGTGCCCCAAACCCCTGTGAAGTCTTGTGTTCCTGGAATGAGATATGCGATAAATAAAGACCTGTATTCTTTCAGTGTTTGCAAGAGGTGTATTCGGAAAATGGACCATCACTGCCCGTGGGTCAATAACTGTGTAGGAGAGAATAACCAGAAGTACTTTGTACTGTTTACAGTAAGTATTTTGCAAGTGATGCTTGAGGTTGCCCAGTGGGCAGCGTCGAAATGCCGTGTGTGCCGTCCATGAAGCAGCTCTGGAGGCTGCCTTTCCTTCTTCTTATTTCAGAACTGTGCAGGGAACGGTTGCAGACTTTCGTTTCTGTAATTAGGGAACACACATAACACAGCAATGGGGAAAAGGCATCACGGGAGGTGTTTGCTGTGGTTTTGAGAGGTTTGTGTTGTCAGTTGTTCAGCGCGCTGTTTTGTTATCCGAGGAGTTTATTGTGGTGTTGAGCTCTCGGAGGCGTGGGCCATCGTTTTACGCTGTATGGTGGCTGCTAGGATCCCAGGAGAAGTGTAGGGTTCCTAAATGTTGTAACTGTCTGAGTACCTGTGTGGGATCATATAATCAGAGCTGTTGCCACATCTGAAGCGAGGAGTGGGAAGTCTGCATCCCCTTCGGCAAGGATTATCCACCTTTTACTTGCAAGTGGTTTATTTTCGTGCTTGAAAACCAAGGAGGTGTGTGACGTTTTGTACTATATCTGAGGCATTATGAGTAAGAAAGCAGGAGTGCAGACTTGAATAGTACATATTTATGGAAGGGCTGAAATCTGTTTCATCAAAGCAAACTGCAAATATCCCGTGGGAGCAGCATGAACATTATACGGCTGAATTTCAGTGATGCTCTGTTTTATTAATAAATCTTTTGAGACCTCTGTAGGTTCGAGGAGGAATATTCTCATGTTACCAAGTAAAGAGGGGGAGATTTTCAGTTAAATGGAAAGGCTTACTGCTGAAATTCTGTTCTGTGCTGTGGTTTAGTAGGGTGTGGATTACAGAACAAAACAAACGCCGTTTCTTTCCCTTGAGCATGTGTTTTCTCACCATGAGAAGCGAGCTAGGTGTTTCAATCCTATCAAAAGGATTTCTATTTATGTTAAACTGACACCTACTTTAAAACAGGCTGTATTAAACACTTAATGTAGTTGAGAGAGAAACAAAATAAGGGTTGCTGATTTTGTTCTTGGTTATTTTTTCTGAGCGCTGAGGGTGTGAAGGAACAGTAGCACCTGCAAGGAAAACCAAAATACTCTCCTGTCACCTTCTACTGATTCCACAGAGGTTTCTTGTAACAAAGTCTCTCTCACTTCTAATATCTGCCGGCCTTTGTCTGAGTCTGTAGGTTCAGGAGAGTCATCTTTTTAGCCCTGTCTCAGTAAATTGTACTGTATGTGAAGTGTTGTGTACAGTTTAAAGCTTTTTGTTGCAAAGCTAAGACCTAATTTAAAACAAAAAGGCTTAAGAACGAAGTATTAAAGCCTGAGAGACACTTTCCAAGCCAGCGTGTGCCTCAGGGAAAAACACTTATTAAAAAAAAAAATTGTTTTTCATAAACTCATGCTGGAAAATAGATAAAGTGCTTTTTGTGGCTAAAAAAATAGCTATTGTTTCTCTGGGAAACTGTAGTGCTCTCAGGAGCAAGGAGCAAGCTTTGACAACATGATACCTCATTGCCAGAGAGTTGTTCTCATAATGTTGCGCTGTACTCAGTGAAGATAAGGACAGTAAGCTGTGTGGGAGTCCACGCTGGGGCACAGGAGGGTGCGTTTTGTGTCCAACTGGCTTTGAAGTAAACGGTCTCCCTCCTGTGCACTCAGAGCCGTTAGTGAGGCCAGAATGAGTCTGCGTAGTCTTGGCATTTACCAGCTTCAGGGTGTTTGTTTAGGGGGGGTGGGAGGGTTTGGTGGGTTTTGCTGTGGTTTTGTTTTGGGTTTTTTTTCAAGTCTTAACACTTTTATTTAAAGTCTTTGGAAGATTTATCATTTTGGTTTTCAAATGTACCTGATATACCTACATTGCATCCTTTATTTTTCAGATGTATATAGCACTGATTTCCCTGCATGCTTTAATAATGGTGGGATTTCACTTCTTGTATTGCTTTGAAGAGGACTGGACAAGTGAGTACTAATAAAGTATCTCATTAAATTACTGGATTAGCCTATGAATAAGACCTTGTGATGTGGTTTCCTTGTAAGACAACTCCTTTTACGCTGGTTTCAGAGGAATCCTATCAAGGCTCTGCTGTGTTATCTCTTTTTTTATGGTCAATACTGGAGCTTGTAATTCTTTCTGACCTGCTGGGAATCTCTGCCCTGATATGCTCTGTTTCACTTAAGGCAAATACTGCCAAGGGGGAAGCTGAGATGTAAAAGCACCTAGATGGTATGTGTGCAGCAGTCTGCTGTTGACGTGAACGCAGCACTAATTTCCTGAATGCCAATGCAAGATAAGAAGAATGTGTGTGCTTTTTTTTAAAGGAGTAATATGAATCATTCTGGCAAGACTGCCAGGAAAACATGCTAACTTGGATCCAAAAATCCACCCTCACAAGAATAAACAGTTCCTTCCCACAAAAAAACCCCACAAACAAACAGACAAATAAACCCAGCCCTCACTCTGGAGCAGCCAGTGAGTAAAGTTTCACATAGCCAGTTGAGATGTGTTTTTAAAAGCACAAATGGATATAAGAGATCCTCTAGGTAATGCTGAATCAAACAGCAACGTGCCGAAGAACGTGTGTGCAGGTGTCTGTGCTGCTTATGGGTTTATTTGGAAGAACATTAGCTTTGTTTTTCTTGGAATTTCAGTTGTGTCATTCAGTATAATGACCTGTTTTAGTTTATAATACTGCAGAGGATGGGTGCGTTTACACATGTGAACCCAAGTTGACAAGGTTGTTCTGCAGCTCGGAACTTCATAAAACAGCTGCCAGCTGTCACTTGAGAACATCTGAATTTGACTACAGTCGTCAGGGCTGTAGTGGAAGATTACATCAAAAGACAGGTTTTCCTTTGCCCACTTTCTCAGAGCCTGTATCCGTGAGGAAGCGCTTTCCCACTTGTACCAGGTTATGACTTAGAGCAGCCATGAAAGGGAGCATACTTTGGTTTTATGTTGGTGCCACAGGAATAATTATCTTTGTGTTCTGACCACCAGCTTAAGATTTCTGATGGGACTTTACTGTGGAAAATCCGCTAAGATTAAGGTTTAAGAGAGAAGCTACCAGTGAAATGGATTAGAATCCTAGCCAGCGCACTGGGGGCACACTTAAATGGAAAAGAAAGTTGCATTCTTGCAGTGTGGCAGGGGTTTTTTGTTGGTTTATTTGTTTTGCTTTTTATTTTAAACTTCCAGGAGTGGTCATTTCATTGTCAAATACCCTTCAGAATGTCAGAGCTTCCCTGTGCACCTTTTTTAAAGTGGTGATCACGTAATTTATTTTGAATGTTTGAGTGTGGAAAAGTCATGGCTTAGGAGCTGCTGCTGCATTACCTGGTCTCTCCCCTTCCAACCCCATTGTTTTGTTTTCACAGAATGCAGTTCCTTCTCTCCGCCAACTACAGTGATTCTTCTCATCCTCTTGTGTTTTGAGGCTCTCCTATTTCTCATCTTCACCTCAGTTATGTTTGGGACCCAAGTACACTCCATCTGCACTGATGAAACGGTGGGTCTCACACACTCTCTCTTTCACTTCGTCTCTCTCACCATGTGTAAAACCAGTGAAGGGCTACGGGGTTTTACCTCGTTGTGTGGGGAGTTCATGTGTGTGTACCCTTTGAGGAAAGACCCAGTGTAATAAACTGAGCTAGATGATGCTCTCCGAAGAGAAAGCATCTCTCTTATAGCGTGAGAAGTAGAGTACACCTATGTATTAGCTGGGGTGCTGTGTTGACAGCACCTCTTATTAAGGCAGGCTTTGGTAACTGGGATTACTCTGTAGAGAGTATCTGTCCCTGCGGATTTGAGAACCTTTTTTGCTTTAATGAAATGCTTTCACATTGGTATTGTCTGAAATTCAGCTGTGTCTCCCCTGGTGTCAGTGTTTACAGCTTTAAGTGCTGGAGAGCTGAGTAGGTGGAGAAAGGAGACGTACACACACACTTCTTTTAACCTAGAAGATTTCCAGTTTTAGCTGCTTGATAAACTGGTCAATAATTCTTGCCAGAGGGAAAAAGAAAAGTGGACTAGGGTTATGGGAATCTGCTGAGTGTAGTCTGAAGCAAAGCTACTGTCATCCCCAGTTCAAAGATGGCATAGCAGAGGTTACATGGTAGTGTAGCGGTCCATTTGCATTTGCCCACTTCTGTAAAGATGGAGCTGCGGACTCTTGGACGTGTTTCCACACTTGTGAATACTGCTGGCCTTCACCAAGCATGCTCAGATATCTGAATTAACTGGAGTGGCTGAAGAAAAGTGATAGTCTTAAAATAGTGACAACTCTTATTTCCTCCCTTGCCTCTTTTAGTTTTCTTCCCCCTTCACTTGTTTGCCCATGGCCACTCAAAGCTAGAACAGGTCATTTTGCTGCCATTGGAGGGCTGTGACTGACGTTACAGACTGCAAGCGTCCTCCGCTCCCGAGTCTTTTTTGCAATACTGTTTTTAATGCTTGGCTTTTGCAAGAGGCGGATGTTCACACCGTGCACCGTGGCTTTTCTTTATTCAGACGAAGATTTCAGCTGTTCTTTCTGCTGGGGAGAACCCCAGAAAGACGTACAGTGTTGTACAGGACAACAAGATCCTGCTGAGCTTGAGCTTATCAATAAGTGCGTAAATTAGCAATGCTGCCTGTGAAATCATCATCTGAATTTCTCAACCTTTGAAACTTGTCAAGAATTTTTAGAAGATGCTTCCTACAGCTGGGCACCCAAATAAGTCCCATGATTTTCCCTTTCCCTCAAATTCTGGGAACTCACAAATGTTAAAGGAACGATGCCGTGATCTAAAACAAAAAATGAAATATGGTCTCCCCCTGTTGGGGATTTTCCTCTGGGGGATGTCTTGTTGATTTGTTAGCATCGAGCTAGCTGTGTCTGACAAGTGATTTGTTTTGAGCAGAGCACTACTTCCTGGTGTAGTCTCTTGCAGTGTTTTAACTTGAATTTTAGCAGTAAGAGCTGTGTCTTGCCTTTTCTCACCTTCTTCTTCCAGTCACTTCCAGTCCTAATTCCCCATCTTGTATATGCTGTCCCACCAGAATGGTTCTTTTCTGCCTGAAGGGACCCAGAACCCTGGTGTTTTGCTATTGTCTCTAGAGGTGACATTAGAGGGATCAGCCCAACTCTTGCAGTTGACCCATGTTGTGTTCTGCAGAGCTCCCAGAAGCAGTGATTTGAGACACACCAGTGTATAACAGTGCATTAATCGGTAGCCAGGGCGAGACAACGTAGGTCAGGAGAAGCTTACCTTGCAGAAGTTCCAAAGTTAAAGAACAGAGTGATGTGCCCGCTGCTGCTACCCACGGAAGGGTGATGCCCTGCGGTGACTGTACCATTCGTTACTTCTGTGCAGCCAGGCACAGCTTTCCTGAAAGACCAAATTCACTTTGTGGGTTTTAGACACGATACAGATGATAATACTTTTTGGGTTTTGTTAGTGACTGATTAGTGGATGTTTCAGCTGATTGCTTGATGGCTTGTTTTTGTTCTCCCTCTAACCTTTACTAAACAATGGCAATGATTTCTCTCAAATCGATATTTAACCCTTTCTCCCTGCTCTCAGCCCATGCATGTTTTAGCAGTGATTCTAATGAAACATGAAGAAGCACCAGGTAGACTCAGCTACACTGAGCCGTGGGCATGTCCTGAACTTGCTTGGTGAATCTGGGAGCATTATAGAGATTATCTTTGGGTTTGTGGTTGGTTTTTTTTGTCTGCAAGCTTGTAATGGTTTCCTCTAAAACTTTTCCATCTAGTTAGCACAGTGCTCTCAGCCATTAAAGCATATCTTTTTGTTTCGTTTTAGGTGGTGGGGTTTTTTTAGTTGACATCAGAGGCAATTGGAGGGCAGGTCTTAAAAAGTTTATGAAAAATCTAGGCCTGAACAAAATGAAAGCAACTTTTTTCTAAAGGAATACTTTCTATCCTTAATTATTTTTTTTTAGTATGAAACAATGAGAAGAAAAGGAAAGACAGGATAGATGCATTTTTGTTTTCTTATTCCATCCTTTGGATAAGGGATAACTGAGAGTACACCTTTCCCCAAATCCAGAACTACAAAATCTGAGTGCTTGACTGAAAATGTGATATTTCTGTTTCCAGGGAATAGAACAGTTGAAAAAGGAAGAGAGAAGATGGGCTAAAAAAACAAAATGGATGAACATGAAAGCAGTATTTGGCCATCCGTTCTCTATAGCATGGCTTAGCCCATTCGCAACACCAGACCAAGGAAAAGCAGACCCGTACCAATACGTGGTCTGAGGAATTCTTGACCAGCATTTCCACTAAAATAGAAACATATTACAGCACTACTGTTATGAATTTTCCATGAATGTTCAAAGCAAAAAGCAAAAGAAACTTTTTTTTATGTCTATGAAATGGCTGATAATTGCAGAGAAAAAAAAGCCCTGTATTCCACAGTTTTAGATAATTCTATATCTCTGGCTGAAACTGCTGCTGCTTTTCTTTCCTTTTTTTCTTTCTTTCATTTTTTTTGATCCCGTTAACTTTACTGGCCTTTGTTTCTCTCTGCTTTCTGTATGACGTAACTAATGTGAAGGGGATCCTCTGTCGTGACCCACCTCTTCTGAGTAGATTCTCATGCTATTCTCCTGACTGTGATTGAGCTCTGTGGAAGACATATGAGTGCCAACAGCCCTACACAGACATCTTTGGACTTCCTGAAGGAGCACATTGCTCTTTCATAAGTGAACTTGACTGGGGAAGCAGACACTTCACTTACCAAAAGGTGCAAGACAAGAACGCAACACAGCAAGAGAGCCAGTTGACCTGACGATTGCACACAGTTAAAGCACTTAAAACAAATGTTGCCAACACCAGTTCTCACCTCCACCCTCCTTTTTCCTTCCAGCCACAGAACCGATTCCATCTTTCTGGCATTATTTTGTCTGTTCCCTCCCTTGTGCGCAGGAAACTGTTGCCCTCCTAGGGTAACTGTGGCAGATGTAGAAAACTCTTTGCATTATTAAATGCCTTACACTTGCAGGAAAGAAAGAAATCTAATTTCCAAGTGTTTAGAATAGCAGAGTCATCTTGTTTGTGTGTGTTTGTCTTGGTAAATGATTTGTTAGAGCAATGCCTGCTATCAGTGTTAACGTGAAAAACTGACATGAATGCCCAGATTACTATAAAGACTAATATTGATGGGATATGTAGGTGTATCAGGGTGATTGATTCTATATTCTTAGCGTCGTCCTGGTTTAGAGATTTGTAAATCTTTTCTCGTATTTATGCATACCTGTGTGTGTGTGTAAACACACACACACCTATGTGTAAGTAATTTAAATTGGGAAATATTGATGGTAAGGAGCATGCATACTGTTATGAACTGTGTGGTGATGAAAGTGGGAGGGACAGAAGGCATTCCAGAGCTAAATCGTTCATAACTACAGCTGACATCTTGTTTTCAGGCAGGAATTCTACTATATTTTTGATTCATGACTCCCATGGGCTCATCAAGGGATTGCAAACAAAGGAAAAATACAAATCAGCTGTGTCCATGACTTCCGAGGAATCTTTTTTTTCCTTGGTTTAAAATAAAATGGTATTTTTTTTGGAAAATGACCTGTTTAGACTGCTTTAAAGCCATGGGGGAAGGGAGGGAAATCAGGGAAGGAGAAATTTAATGGATGTCTCATTTTGGAAGTAATGTGAATGCTGCATCTTTTCAATCTGTCAATGCTTCCATATGGAAAACAAATGCAATAAAACTTTTCCAAAAACTTGTTTGCTTGTTCTTATTTTCTTTCTTCACTTTAAATGCTGGGAAAAATCTGTGATGGTTTTCTGAACTTTCACTACAATATGCAAGCAGGCAGATGTATATAAATGTTAACTGAGTGTTCAAATTTGAGTTTAAAAATGAGTGAATCAGTGGTGGGTTTGCATCGCTTCGAAGAGGCTGTCATTGACTGCTCTGCTATATAAACAGGCTGTTTCTGCAATCCTGCTTGCTCAGTATTGGATCGTTAGGAGTTCCTTGTGGTCTCTGCTGCAAGACTGCACAGAGGGAGCCACAGGCTGCACTTGTCCCTCTGTGGGAAGATTCTGTGAAGGAAAAATGGCTTTTGCGTACGCATTTCCTCAATGATGATACGTGCAGGAAGAGTTTAGGGGGTTTTTTTATACTGCTGATAGTGGCAAGCTGTTGTAAATAAATACGTATCGCAGATTTTAGTGTGCAATGGTCTTTTTCAGAGAATGCCCCCAGCTTAATAATTAAGGGCTGGATCTTTGGCCAGGATTAGTTCAGCCAGCAAGCGATGCACGGGTGGTAACTTGAACTCGTAGAGTGTCCGGCCCTAAAACTGGCTTGATGCAAAATCAAATGTATTCTGAGGAGAGGCTTTAGTCACCCAGGCAATTAACAAATGAATGCATCTGTCTGTATAGTTCCATGGTTTAAAAATTGTTCTGATGGTAAGTTCTGCTGGTGCACATTCCAGTTTTGGTTTATTTTAATTGCCCTTATTCACTATGCGTTTTGAAGGGAGATTGATTACGTAGTTCTGGCGTTTTGACCATTGTGAAAAAAATGTGTAATTACTCAGTTTTTCTTCTTTTGAACAAATGCAAATTGTTAAACAGTTTTAGGTAGTTTTGTCATTGTCAGTCAAACTGGTTTTAAATGAGGCGTCGTCACAACTTACAGGAATGTCCAGTAGTACCTGCCGTGTGTGTGTTTCTGGGTAACCGGGGCTCCTCAGTTTTGCTTGCACCGTATGACTTGGTGGTGCGATTTGATGCAATTTGAGTGATACCAAACGTGGGTCAGTACTAATCTGAGAAAGGCAGACTTGCTGATTTGCTCATCGCAAGTATTTTCTCGGGCAGGACTCCCTGATCTCAGGTGCTGGTTCTGTTTCAGTGTGGCTTAGAGAAATGGAAGGGCAGACTCGATCAACAGCAGGGTAGTTCTTTTTTGAAAAGCAAGAGGGTGCTCCAAGTAGAAACGAGTGCAAGGACCTGCCGCAGGGGAAGTCTGCCTTAATCATGATTTTCAACGGCAGTGCTTCCTGTGTCTCCCTTAATGGACAAACTGTTACAGTACTTGCCTCTCCTGTTTGCTCTTTCCATTTGGATTTTAAAAGTGTATGAAAAGAAGTCGATGCATTTCTTCTAACATGCAATAGCTGTCCTGCAGATCGCTGCTGGGTCAGACCATGCAGCCCAGCACGCTCTTCTGGCACGGTGCAGGAGCAGGTACTGAGGGCAACAGTGGGAGAAATGGGTATATCCTACAGCAGCGCAGTGGTAACAGGTCAACCTTGCCTTACTGGCCCCGCGTTTGCAATGTGGTACCTCAAACTGAAATGAGAGTGTCCAGTATTTCATATTTCTATATGTACATATTCTCTTTTCAGTATTTGTTCAAAATTATCTCATTTGGGATAGTGACAGGTGATGCTTTCTGAGCACTTCTTTTTTTAAAGTGAAATAGCTGCATGACAAAAAAGAGAAACAGCTGACAGTTTAATTTGAAATACAAAACTATCACCTTCTAAAATAATGCTGAGAGTTTGGGGTGAATCTATGACAAGGAAAATGTTTCATTCAGCGCCAATGAAACCTCTTCAACAGTTGTCCATTCCTTCCTTCCTTCCCTCTTAAATGCTTTTTAAGGCAAAACCTCATGCCCTACTGACTGTGGGGCAGGCTGCCAAAATGAGACCAGGGCGCAATTTTTAAAACTTTGGCTCGTTTTCTATACAAGTTCTGCAGGGATTAGCGAGGTCGGACTTGGAGAGGGAAAGTACGCCCCAGCCTGCTCTGATTAACTTCTCCCTAATCTGGTGTCAGTGCAACCTCAGCCTGACCTTGCTTATCGCCTTGGTGAGTGGATACTATTCAGAGCAGATGAATGATGTTTTCTGGGGGAGGGAAGAGCGGGGTTGCTGCCCACAAGTGTTCGAGATCCTTATTCCCAGTTTAGATGGCAGCATGGATTGAACCGGATTGCGCACGTAACTAAGGGCATCGTTAAAGCTTGGGTTTCAATGCTTGATGTCTGTTTCTCCTCCGACTTGTTTTCCTTCTGCCTAGATACTCCTGCAATTAATGCTGCAGCCACGGTGATGATTTGTTACTAACGCATTAGAAACCTCCGCAGTTTGCTAAGGAGCAGCCGACAACTAAAGGTCTTCTTCTGCTTTAAGATGCAAAAGCGTTTGCTTCCTGGTTGCATGGCCACAGGGCAATAGAACTGGAGTATCCCAGAAGGAAAAATGGGTGGTAGTGCTAAAATGCTTGGTTGAGGCTCTGCTGTGTCAGGCACGAGCACTGCCCCTCGCTGGGCTTGCTTGGCGGTGAGGTAAGGATGGGCATTGGCTGTGGCAGCACTGAGTTCCTCATCCCAAGGGGTGAGAAGCTGCGAGGTGTTTCCTCATCGAACCTTTAAAACTGTGCGTTTGCAAGCTTGGAGGCAGTGAAGGGACACGAGCCTGTGCTTGGCATTGCGAGGTGCCCATCTGTGCTTCAGGGCTTGAATTTTTCCCAAAATTGCAACCCTGAAGACCTAAGTTTTGGTATTGCAGCATTTCTTTCTGTACATTTGCTGCTGGATTTCTCCTAAGTCAGCACGAGAAATGTGGCATGAATGAAGCTCACATAAGCTTTGCACGTAATTCTTCGCTTTATGGTCTGTTTTCTCTCAAGCCTGCTCATGCTGACTCAATGTTATTGCAAAAGCACGCTGCTACTGTATTAAAATGTCGTGTTATTTATAAGGCTTACTGTAAGTGCAGCTGTGGTGTCGCTGAGCTGTTGTGTGTATTCATATCCCGCCCCCCCCGTAAAGCTTTGAAATGTTGTGTGGATCATTAGGGAAAATCTGCAGAATTAGAATGCGACAAGTGTATTTTCCATCCAGCTTTTCTAAAACTGCTCTTTTATGTGGTTTTAACGGAATTTGCTCATTTTTCATTTCCTTGAGTGTCTCAAAACTCTTGCTTCTTTAAGAACAGAGCTTCTGCCTGGGCACTTTGTGTATCATCGTGAATCATAGAATCATTTGGTTGGAAAAGACCTTTGAGATCCTCAAGACCAAATGTACCTGTCTACTAAACTGTAGCCTTGAGCACCTTATTTACCCATCTTTTAAATACCTCCAGGAATGGTGACTCCACCACTTCCCTAGGGAGCCTGTGCCAGTGCCTGGAATTTTTCCTAATATCTGATCTGAACCTCACTTGAAACAACTGGAAGCCATTTCCTCTTGTCCTGTCACTTGGGAGAAGAGACCAACACTCACCTACAGCCTCCTTTCAGATAGTTGTGTAGAGTGATAAGGCCTCTCTTCAGCCTCCTCCAGGCTAAACAACCCCAGTTCCCTCAGTCGCTTCTCGTAAGTCTCGTGCTCCAGACCTTCCACCTGCTTCGTTGCCTTTCTATATGAGCATATCGTACGCAACTGTAGATCTGATTCTTCTCTTGCAAGAAAGATGGGCATAAAAAATTGTGCCCCACTTCGCATCGCAGTAGCCTTACAAAAGAAAAATAATAAAATTCTTAGTTCCTTATTTCTCCATAAGAAAAACTTCCAGAAAAAAATGCCACCCAATTTTGAAGGACCTGTTATTAAAATGCAATCAAAACGCTTACTTTACTGAAAGTGATGTTCTTGAAGGAAGAATGAATCAGAATAGTGGCTGACCAAGGCTGTGGTTCTGCTTTGAGACTTCCTCTTCCACCCATACAGATTGCCTCATGTCCCAGTGGGTATCCATGTTGCATTGTGATTTGTCTTTGTCAAGTTGTTAAATGGAAATTGTATTCTTAAATATTCGCTCTTAATTTGCACAGGTTAAACTTGTTCTCATGTCAGATTCGACAAGGTATGGCTGTGGTAAATTCTTGATCACTGGAAAACGTTGCAGTATTTTGCCTGTATCTGAACTATTGTAAAAATGCACGAATAAGGCAAAATTTTAAGTTGTAGCTGTATTTTTTTACTTCTTAGAGGAATAAAAAAGCATCAGGAGAAGAAGTCCAAGTTTCCAAAAGGGATGGCTTTTCAGAAGCCATCTCTTTACCATAAAAATCAATAGCAGCTCATACTGAACTAAGTCACAGAGATTCAGATTGTCCGTGAATTTGGTCTTGTTTGAAGGTTTTTGTTATGAAACTCTCAATAATGCAATTTGTCTGTCTTTATTGTTAACTAAAACCTGAACAGCGCCCTGCCTGTAGATGGGCAGTTTTGCACGTGGTACAGCAGTTATACCTGCTATAAATGTGAGATGACCCAAAGCTCTTCTCTTCTTTCAGGGTATTGAGCGTCTTAAAAATCAGAAGCCAACCTGGGAGAAGGTCAGTGCCTGGGAAGGGATGAAGCTGACATTCGGTGGTGCTTTCTCCTTGGGTTGGTTCAATCCCTTTTCAAACCTGAACTGCGAGAGCCCCGCGCCAGCTGAAGCAGCGGTAGCAGCTCCTGCGTCTGCAATAATGACCCAAGAAGAAATTGAGCAGTTTCTTGCTCGAGATGTTGCCGTCCAAGTGTCACACGAATAAACAGCCTCGAAGATGCCAAGAGCAGCGTTCAGTTTTTGGTTTTAGGAACTACTCGGGCTGGAGATTTAAGGGGTTGGTTTTTAACATAGTTTTGGTGCATTGAAAAATTCAGGAGCCTTTATCTGGAAGCCAGGTACAGCACTAGCAGAAGCAATGCAAATCTCCAGAGAAAGTCATGAGATTCACAAGCTCCTTTGTGCACCCGCGACAACTGCTTTGTTGAGTTTTTCTAACTTGGCCTTGAAGAAAAGTTTGTAATTCTTGGATTGGTCCCAGCTCCCAGAAATGCACAGTCCTAAGAAGCCTGGTTAATCTTTTGTTCTTACAGCCTTTTGGAGGACTAAATGATAAACCCTGTGCAATGGCCAGATTAACCCAGCTATAAAGGTTTTCTTGAAAATCGCATCCTTTTTAGCTCATCCCGTAGATGCTGCCTCTGGATTATGAAAGCTACTGGTGCTCAGGTCTTAACAGAGGTGGGATACTGGGCTACAGACACAGCAGATGGGCAAACTCACCCTGGGTGTAATTCCTTTGGGCTCCGAAATATCTGCAGGGGTAAATCTTAACCCTCTGTGCTTGTGGAGCTGCCCAAGACTGTCACATGGCTGAGCAACGTAGGGACTAGTGAGCTTGGTGACGATGCCAGGCCAGCAGGAGCTTTCATCTGTGGCCAGCACAGCCAAGAGCAGGCAAGTATTGGCCAGCTTGTTGAGCTGCTGGTTAGGGGAAGCTTTTGTCCAGGGGCTGTGGTTTGTTAGCACATAGGACACGGAGCAGGAGCTGCCTGGCCAAACTCTGCAGCCCAGAAAGCAGGCAACTGGTCTAGACCAGTCACTGGGCTTATTTCGGTGGTCGAAGAAGAGAGAGAGGCATGAGCACCCTGCTGATGGAGGTACTGGCTCTGTGTTTGACTTGTTTGTCTAATTTAGATGTCTCTTTTTTGTTTTTTTTTTTTTTTTCTTGATGGCCAGAGTTAATTGAGAACTGATGTTGCTTGTTAATCTTACTGGGGTTTAACTATTAGTATTTGCAATTTTGCAGGGTTTCCTTACGCTAGTTTTGCAGCCATGTCCTCGTGAACATTGGTGAGCGCGTGGAAGGCTCGCATCGCTCAAGTACGGTGTCGCTGCAGGTGGCAATAGTTGTGGCAAAGTCACGCAGAGATGATGGTGACTGCTGCATTCAAACACGCTGCAAACACTTGGCACGCGTTAGATGTCCGTTACTGTAGTTCTAATTTAGACTGCTTTCCAAGTTGGTTTTTTTGTCTTCTTGTCATCTCCCTTAGCTGCCTTGTCAGTAAATTTTGCAGGATATTAGAGACGCGCTCCTGATTTTCCCCCACAGGACATGGCTTGACTTCTTCTACCCCTTCCCTGTAACGTGGACCAAAGATAATTGCTTCCTCTCCAAAGTTTGAGAAAGGAGTTTGGTGTTGAAAGCGTGGTATTGTGAAAGAGCTAGATGAAGTTTTTATTATTTATAGAAGCAATACCAAATGGAATTTATGCAAGATTTTTTTCCCCCTCCAAAAAGCATCTTGATATGTGCTAATGGTGTGCCATCAGGGCTGCTGTGGGAGGATGAGCTTCTCTCCTGGATTTGTCCTCTGCCACAGCAGTCCCTTTTTCTGGGAACAACCTGAGTGCCATCACCGTCAGGAGCACAGCTTGGCTAAAACCCAGGGGGGGGAATTCACAAACAGTCGTCCCCTCCCATATCCCCTTTGGATGTCTCCTCGTTTTCAATGGAAATAGATTTAGAAAAAATCCATAGGACCTGCTTATTTATAAAAACCTTTTTGGTAAAGGGAAACAACCTGCATTTGGGAGGAATTCCCGTGTACTCTCACGTCATTTAGACATGAGGTCTTGAACATCATTGCTGTGTGCAGCAGTGTGACAGTGAGGGAAGAAGCTCTCCTGCTTCTGCGACAGCCTGCATTCCTCTCTGTCAGCATCCCGCAGGAAAGGGACATACGCAGATCTATAAGGGACTTCTTATAGGGAGCAATAGGGATGCTGAAGGAGGAGAAGTAAAAGTGTCCTTTTTAGCTCGTGTTTTCTACTTTTGGCTTGTTGCTTGGCCTCTGTGTCCAGTTAATGTCCCTGCCTCCAGTGCTTTGTCTGCAAAGTGGGAATGGTGCTACGAGGACCTGGGAGAGAAACAGTTGATGGTTGAAAATCACCTGGAGGCAAGTGCATGGGGACATCAGCTCGGGTGAGACAGCCTCGCCCCTGCATTCTGGTGACGCTTCTCAGGACACAGACCCCACTTAGGTGGCATCAGGAAGGTGTGGATGGAGGCAGCATATTTCCTCCGCCATGCTCAAACTTGGTTTACCTCATCATGAGGACAGGCATCCTTTGCTTCTGTCTCCCACCTCTTGTGTTACTCGTCAGGTGCTGGCATTTCTAGGCTTTATTTTAACAGCTGACATGGAAAAGGAGTGTGAAGAGGTGGGTGAGAGCCAGAACAGCCATCTCCCCTCCTCCCACAGTGCGTTTATGGTTCGAGTGAGAGACGGGGACATGTTCCTGTGCCCTACACAGAGCCATGGGCAGCCAGCCGAGCCCCAGCCTTGCTGCCCCCCAAGACCTGGTGAGGTGACTTCCGACATTCAGCGAATCGACTATTCTGGTGTCTTTTGGTTGTTGGTCTCCCTTGTCCCCTTCTTCTTCCTCCCCCCTCCAAAGTCGCTGTCGCCCTCAGCGTATCTCTTCTCTGTCTCAGTGCAGTGTGGCCACTCTCAGAAATCGCAAAAGTCTTCAGAAGTTGGAAAAATCTCTTACATCCACAGCTCTGGCATAAACCTCCTTCTTTAATGACTACCTGGTAGCTTGAGATAAACTGTGATTTTCATTAAATTGAAACCAAAAGCACTGTTTTCCTTCCCTCCGTGCAGCCCGTGCCCCTTGTTAAATTGTGCCTTCCTCTTGAGGCCGTGCTGCTCCGGTCCCAGCTGGCTGCCCAGGCCCCGAGGACGTTGCTCCTCCCGAGCACCGGCTGTGCTGCCGTCCACTGGAGATCCCATTGCTGCTCTGAAACGAAGTGTTAATGGGCAGGGTCGTGGCTGATGTGGAAAGTGTTCTTGTACTTCTTATCCGGTGTCTTCTGCAGCAGGTTTTCTATGCAATTGAAGAATTTACATCTCTTGAGGATATATATTTTTTGCTGTTTGTAACTCGGTTTTATGCCTTCGGTTGCTACTGTACTTATTAAAGAATTAATACTTCATCTGCCAAGGACTGCCTGCTCCTTCTTTCCTCTCAGTTGCCACACGTGGACCCTGCACCTGCTCTGCCTGCAGAGAGGGCCTCCCACTCCCAGCCCTGCCACCGCGGGAGGTGGCCTTGCGGGGACCCAGCGCTGCCATGGCACACCAGGATGCTGTGGGCAGAGGAGCAGCCTAACTGCCTTTTGTGGGCCAACAGCCACCTGGGCACTCCTCTAGGTGTTCCCCAAAGCTTTAAAACACAAAGGAATGGTCAAACCCTTTTTCCTCCTCCCTTCTTATGGGCTGGCACATAACCGGGTGCAGTTGCCATTTATTTTTTCCATCCTGCAGCCCTAATGCTTGGCCATTTGCTTTTTAAAAATACCGATAAATAAATCCACTTTCCTTGCAGAAATGGCTGGAAACTCCAGCACCTGATTTCTTCTGGCCACGTTGTGATGATGCTGTGGAGCAGAGCTGTCCTTTGCCACTGGTGGGCTCGGGAGGTGCTGGGGTGTGCAGCTCATCAACAGGGCTGGCTGGGCTCCAGCTGTGCACAGCTGTTGTCTCCTTTGACGTGACTATGGCTGGAAGAGCTCCAGACATACATCACCATCAAAGCCCAATAAGTAATCCAGCACCTTTCAGGGTGGAAGGGGAAGGATAGAAGTTAGACATTTCCAGGCAAGCACTGGTAATGCTGCTGGAGTTGGCATTTCTTTTAAAAACACTCAAAAGCTCCCAAAAGAAATGGGGTGGGAGGAAAGGGAGTTGTATGAAAAATGGTGTTTGAGGAGACTGTGCCAGGTTTGCTCTTTTTGTCATCTGAAGACAAAAAAAGATGCATGGCAGTACATTCCCCAGCTGACTAGCTGGGAAGGCCAGGGAATAGTCCAGGTGTTATTTGTTTGAAACATTTCTTGAGCTACACAGCAGCCCATGCTGCAGTGAGGTTCCTTGGTGCAGTGACTTCCCTTGTAGGACCACGGCCCTGCCAGCCCGGGCAGCCAAGCAGCTGCAAACCACTGCCTGAGCTCACCCCCACCGCTGACTGAAGCTGGCATCTCTGTGAGGACCAGTTGCTGGCCCGAGGAGGGAATGTTCTTCTCCCAAGTAGCAAGTGATAGGACAGGAAATGGCCTCAAGTTGTGCCAGAGGAGGTTTAGATTTGATATTAGAAAAAGAAATATTTACTGGAAGAGTGGTAAAGCATTGGAAGGGGCTGCCCAGGGAAGTGGTGGAGTCACCATCCCTGCAGGTGTTCAAAAAGCGCGTAGGTGTGGCACTTCGGGACATGGTTTAGTATGCATGGTGGAGTTGTGTTGATGGTTGGGTTTGCTGGTCTTAGAGGTCTTTTCCAACCTAAATGATTCTATGATTCTGTAATGTTCTCCCACAGGCTCAAAGCCACCCTACCCCGGCGATACCGTACAACCCAGTCACACATAAGATTTTAGCAACTTTTATTGAATCACAATTAACTGCAATCAACAAAACTGTGCCAATTAAGTCAGTTTAATTCCCTTAGCTTAAAGAGATTTTTGCTCTTTACTTTGAGATTAGTAACCGGTAATCAAGGAGGCAAGAAGTGCCTGAGACACTCAGGGGTGTTACGTGTTTAGCGAGGGCACCATTCACATCCTACTGAGGCACCAACTCTACTCGACGATGGTGATGGCCTTCTCCACAGAGATCGACTTGATCTGGTCTGAGATCAGCTTGGCTATTATTTTCTTCTCCCCTAGTCTTGTCGCAGTGCATATTATTTCAGACTTAATGATCTTACCAGGCTGTACATCCCTAAGGAGAAAGACAAAACAAATAGTCCCACCATGTTATCATTCCGATTTGTCGCTTTCAGATCGCTTCACTTAAAGAAATAGCTGTGTGTTTCTATGGTGGGTATTTCTCTTCTCCTTGTAACCAATGTGCAGCAAGTGGAGCTTGACAGTGATGCGGGCTGGTGGTCCTGGGGATACTGGGGACCTTCCCCAGACTTCCCTGTGCTGCTGAAACACTAAATTCAGCTCTGAAGGAGGCAGCTGTGTTCACACTGGCCAGTCAGCACCCAGCCTCACAGCAGGCGTGCAGGGATTGCCCCTGTCGTGTTCAAATTCCCTGCGAGTGCCAACCTTTGCGTGGGTCGTTCTGCTATGTGGACTGCATCCAAACACGGAGCGGTTTCAAACATAGCTTCAAAGGGCCCTGCTGATCCAAATCCCCTAACTACTTCTTCAAGGGAAATTAAAAAAAAAAGAGCAACAAAGTCCTGCCAAGCTCATTTCATGCTGGGTTCTTCTCCTTACCCTTCATCAAACGTTGACATCTTAAATATGCCCAAGCCCTCCACCAGCAGCTTGCAGTTGTCCAGGGGCACTTTCAGCTTATTCTTGAAGATGAAGGCACAGGTGAATTCCTGGTTCAGTTTGGCTGTTTCTGGCATCTGGCAGAGGAGGAAACAGAAACAAACCCAGTTACCAGGGAGCAGAGGAGTGATAAGGATGCCACAGCTGCTGCAGATTTGTTCCTCACCACCAGCATGGTGGGGGACAACCCCCTCATATCCTTTCCACCCTGCTGAAGCACCATGCTCTCTGCCCTGCTGGCCTGCTGGCTGTTTTCTGAGCCCTTCTCTCTGGTTTCTCAGCATGTTCTTCCTGCAGAAGGTGGAGCTGTGGGGTCAGAGAAGGACCCCATACAAACTGTCCTCTTCTACCCCCTTCCCTCCAGCAGCCGCTGCCTGACCATTTTAGATGGGGCAATAAAATCTTCATTTTATGGCTGCTTTCAACTTTCAAATAAAGGTTTAACAGCCAAATAAAACGCCAAGGAGTGACCATCCTAGGAAGCAGCTGTTTGGAAGATGCCCCGGGAAAGTTAATACCACCTTGGTGTAACAGTGAGTAGGGCTTTAACCCTTGTGTCCAAGGAGCCAGGCTGGAGGCTGCCTCACCTCAACTGTGATGGGTGGGTACTCAAAGTTCACCGCCACCTCCTTGGTGAACTTGTCACCTGTCTCCTGGACCTCGGCAACGGCAATGACTTGGATGAGCAGTTCGTCTTCCACTGAGACCAGTGTCTTCATGTACGCATCGGGCTCGATTTTCAAAGGAATCTGCATCTCTGCAGGAGAAAAAATGATAACTTGGTGCTTCTTCATGTGCCCAGAAATCAGGTGACAAAGTTAGGGAGTGGGATGAGGCATGTTTGCTGAGAACATCCTGGTTTTAGCCTGATGCAAGGGCCCTCTGGGGCAAGCCCCAGCTGGGTGACTGGTACCCAGCTCACGCTGCTCACGGGAAGGGCGGCTGAGCCCACACCATCTCTCTGCCTAGCTGAGCACTGGCTCATATCCAGCATCTTGGTAGCCCTTGTCCCCAGCTGCCCCACTACTAAGGGGGAGGCAGAGGAGTGTGAGGCTGAGTACTGTTCAACCTATGTCCCTTGGAGTTTCTCTGATGCAGTGCTTGCTATAACATTAGCAGCTTTCTTTTCACTTCAGATTTTATCTTTAATTGCCTGGACTAACTTCCAGTGGCTCGGAAAAGCCCTGGAGTCAGCAGCACTGCTTTAGCTACAAACCTTCCTGACTTCTGAGAATCAACAAAAAATTGCCTGTCCTTATCTCTACATGTGTGTAGCTGCCTTTATGTCCTAGCCTGCTGCATTTTGACAGCCACCATACCTGCATGAAAACACCAGCAGCAAAGATTTTTTTTTTACAAGAGTGACTCATGCTTTGAATGAGCAAGTGCTGTTAATTATTCATCACTTGTTAGTCTCTTGTTTAGGAATTTTCAGTCACATTGCTGAGGATCAGAAATGCAGCCCAGGTCGCTCAAAGAAACACGTGGGATCAGCCAGGCAGGCAGTCATGAGGCTGAAGTTTGCTTGGGCAAAGAATTTAGAAAATAACACTCATCAGCATCGCTACCGGCTGATCAACATTAGATTGGCAAGCACAAGAGCAAAACAAGGCTGAAATTTCCAGCCATCTAAATCCTGTGAGGGATCTGACCCGTACAGATGCACTCAAAGCCTCCAGTGGCATCTTTGATGTCTACACGGTGAGGATGGGAGGAAGATGCTTCAGCACACATCGCTCACACCGTGAAAAGATCTGTCTGCCACAGTGAGGTGTTTCTAACCATTTAACTGAAACTGCAGCAGGGATAGGCCCTTCGCCTTTTGGTCCCTGCAGTGGTGGGATCCCAGTCAGTAACTGAGACCCTCAAATGCAGTAACGAGAGGTAGGTAGTAGGTAGGTAATTTCTGCTCTTCGTGCCTTACAGAGCCATGTGCTGACCTCTAGCTGAGTTATTATGAACCAGCTCGAGTGAAACCCAAACCACCGCAGTAAACAGCCCATAGAACCCTGCAAGCTTCCCGTGCCTACCAGCTTTGCCTCCAAGCTTGACAGTCTCCTTGATACATCCAAGGTTGGCCTCAATTTTCCCAGTATAGGACTGCAGCTGGCAGGAGCCGAGGAGTTTGACAGTCCAGCTCCCCGGATTAGAGGTCTTCACTGTGATGGCCAGTTCAAGGGGATTGCCAGGATATAAAGCTGCTGTATTGCTTATCTCGAGATGTAGCCCAGACTTGGAGACTACCTCACGCTGGGCCATAGGTTTGGAGTCTCCATCAGCCTTGAACCCAGCTGAGATGTTACGAGCACGAGGTACCGGTCGTGAAGGGTTTATGAAGGACATAGCTCTCTGCATGGCCATCCTTTCCTCTTTGGAACCTGGATAAAGAAAACAGATGGGTGATAGCGTCTAGATAGCAGTCTCCTTACTCAGAGCCACCTTTCCTTTCATTCTGCTTCTGCTGCTGAGTAGAGAGGATGTCAAGGCATTTTCTAGCCTCTGCTCAGAAGATCCTCTTGATTTACACTACTACCAGATCTAACTGAGAACAAGGATTATAAGGGGTGGCTGAGGGAATGGGGTTCATTTATTCTGGAGTAAAGGAGGCTGAGGGGACACCTTATTACTCTCTACAACTATCTGAAAGGAGGGTGTAGCGAGGTCAGTGCTGGTCTTTTCTCCCAAGTAATGAGTGATAGGATGAGAGGAAATGGCCTCAAGTTGTGTCAGGAGAGGTTTGGATTGGATATTAGGAAAAAATTATTCACTGAAAGAGTAGTGGATCATTGGAACAAGCTGCCCAAGGAAGTGGCTGAGTCACCATCCCTGGAAGTATTTAAAAGACCTGTAGATGTGGTGCTTAGGGACATTTAGTGGTGGAGTTGGCAGTGTTAAATTAACAGTTGGACTTAATGATCTTAAAGGTCTTTTCCAACCTTAATGATTCTATTATTCTAACTGTAGCTTTTTGGACTGGAAGACTTTCCTGAAAGAGACACTTCTAGAGGATGGATGCTCTTATTTTTTTCAGCCTAAGATTTTCCTGCTCCTTACTGGGAAGAGTTTAACAGTCTAGCAAACCATGGATGGATCTGAGAACTGTGGGTTGCGAACATGGGGTTTTTCTGTTTCTAGTATGGTCTGGGGAAAGCAAAGATAAATTGAAGAATGAAGAAGTGAGGCAACAGTGAGTCTGACTACTAGGTTGGTCCTTTAGCCCATTTGTTTCACTGCCTGCAAGCTTGCTTGCACCCGTCCCCTGTGGGCATGAAGATGCTCAGGAGTAGTGCTACATCCCCCAGGTCACCAGGCCTTATAGGGGGTTTGCCACTTCAGCTACCTCGCAGTTTTCTCCTGGAGTAAACATGCATTGTGGGGTGACCTACACAGCCAGGGTCACTACAGGCCACTACGTTAGATGACAGAGGAAGTTACCTTCAGGGAACTTGTACTCTGCGGTGATGTCTTGCCGCTTGTTCTGCCCCACGGCTTTTGTGCTTATGTTCACACCGATGCTTGTGGTATTTGTGTCAACCTTGGTGTATTTTATCTTGCCATTCACATCCGTGGCCATCCAGTAGACTTCATCAGCATTCACTTCCGAATACACAAACCTGCTGTCAAATGGCAAATACACATCCCCATCTCGGACAGCCTTCACCGAGCATGGACCGCACCGGAAAATACCTAGAAAGTACATGCAACAACATTTGCTTTTCCAAGTACGAGCAGAGCTTCCAATTTTTTCTTCCATCCTCAGACCCACCCAAGCAGGAATCTGTGGCCATGGTAGTTGACTCTTAGTACAATAGTAAATATTCCTCCAATTCAGTGATGAACACCAAATGCCCCCATTTATCCCATTGCTGTTTAGGGTTTTTTATAGATGACCAAGTTCTAATAAGAGCTTTTATGTGTTTTGCCTCACTTAAATAATTTTAAGGCTTAAAAGTCATGGAGCGGTGATGGAGTCAGCCTAGTTCAGCCACCTGTGTTTGATCTCCTGGCAATACTCCACTTTCTGCACAGCCTTGAGGGTTAATGTTTTCTTTCCCACCTCCAAATTCACAGCACCTGTGCAGGGAGGGTAGTCATGGATTTTGGCAGTCACTCCTCTCACTTTCCAATGAACAGATTCGTGACTTCCTCGGGAAAACTCTACTGAAAGCATCTTTACTGGGGAAAGCTGTGGCACCTTTTAATACAGACTACTTTGAGTCCTCAGCTTCACCAGAGAAATTAAAGGATGGTGGAAAAAGAAATGAACTCTGATTTCCATCTGTGCACTCTGACATCTGAAATGTCATTTATGTCCTCACAGCATCCTACAAGGTTGGTTTTCTGGCTGCCAAGAAACACTGTTCCTCCCATGCCAGGCTGAAATAGCAGGAGTGAGACCTCCGGCTTTAGAATGTCACTGCCCAAATGTGTGAAGTTGTGCATGGGGAGCATGTGCTTTGCTGACTGGGGATCATGGTTTTCATAAGAAATGTCCCTGTCTCCATTTGGAGCTGCAGAAGAGCCTTTCTAGGCAAATCTACCTTGACTTTGCTCCTGAGGGGTTGAATCGATTGCCTGCCAGCCATCAAAACCTGTTGGTAGGTCTGTCCGCTTCATCCAGACATCATTCCACACATGGAAGTTCCTGCATGCATTTGGATTGGAAAGAAAAAGAGTGAGCTGTTACAGCCAGAAGAGTCATGATCTGCTTTCTTAGTCCTTAAGTAGGGCAAGTTACATGGGGATTTGCATATAACTCTGTGAAACCCCAAGCTTTCTCTCTCTCCTGGGCAGCAAACCCGAAGCAGTAGGGAAATTCTCAAAGGAAAGGCTCCTGGGGCTGGGAAACAAGGTGCTGGGGTGGGGGGTGGAGCAGGGGAGTAGGAAGCATTAGTCCACTTTGACAGTACCAGACAGAGTCAAAGGACATCGAGGACAGAGGTTCTCCGGACGAATTCAGGTAAACGTCAACTATCAGGTTGTCATTCGTGTCGTGTGCTGAGTTGAAGTTACTCACGCAGCGGGATGGAATCCCTAAGCAGCGCATGACTGTGGCACAGACAGACAAAACACAGGGTCACAAAACCGCTCAGGCTGGTGGGTGCCTCTGGGGATCGTCTCATTCAACCTCTCTGCCCATCCAGAGTCCTTTAGAATAGGTACCCAAGACCGTGTCCAGGCAGCTTTTGAATGTCCCCAAGGATGGAGACTGCACCACTTCTTTGGGCAACCTGTGCTAGTGCTCCATCACCCTCACAGTGAAAAAGCTTTTTTCCCAAGTTCAGACAGAACATCCCATGTTTCAGGTCGTGCCCACCACCTCTGGTCCTGTCACTGGGCACCACTGAGAAGCACCTGGCTTTGTTTGCTCTACTCCCTCCTGTTGCATATTTATACACATGGATAAGATCCCCAGGCCATGTCTTTTCCTTGCTGAGCGGTACCAGCTTTCTCAGCCCCTCCTTACATGACAGCCCCTGCCACCTCTGACACTCAGAGGCGCAGCAATTTGGCTCACTGGCACGGTGATTAGGACATTAGAGAAGGGAGACAGTTCACGATTTACCTGTGGTGAGGACTCCTGCAAAGACCCAACATTGACCGTAAAGAACCGGCTGCTTTGTTTTGTAATACTTCTGCAAAATTATGATGCTCCCAAGCCAATCTGTAGGAGAGGTCCCATTGCTGTAGTTCCCTGACCAGTTTCCCAGCAGGACACCACGGTCATCATTGGCATTAACCTGTGGCCACACACATACACAAAGGAGAAAAATACAGGCATGAGGCTGAATGTATCTTAAACCTTGGGGTCTCTGCCCACCCTGAGGCTCCCCAGGTGCTCCACAGCCCTGTGGTACCCAGTGAGGCTGCTGGTGCTGGCTGTGGACTTCCCTGGTTGGAAACTCTCCACCTGGATACCAAGAGGGAGGTGGTACTGCTGCTGCTCAGGGCAGCTGTAAATGCACTTTGCATCTTGTATCCTAAACTGCAGAGCTCCCAGAAGGGTTCGACTGCAGAGAGCAGATGCCTCCCAAAACACAACCCTTGTGTTGGGCCTGCCAACGCAGCTGTTGGGGAAGGAAAACCACCAGGGCACCTGCACGTTTTGGAGATGGGGAGATACCCTATTTCGCTCACCTCTTCTCTCCACCCAAAATGCCTCTGGCTCTCACAGTTTCCCAAAGGAACCCATTTCAGATGCATCCTGAAATGGTGTTCTGGGCCCCAGGGAAAGAAGAACAAGTAAGAAAGAAAAGGGAAAGCTGGAGGTGCAAAGCACTTCTCCTAGAGAAGCGTACCAAAGCAGACATGGCTCTGGTCACAAGCACAGGATCCCTTCTATCGCTCAGCTTGAGTTTACTTTTGTCCAGCAGATACATGCAGGCATCCAAGATGAACTCCTCAAACTGTTGTGAAGAGAAAGTTGAGACATTTTTGTACACTGTTCTAAAACAGAATTAGCTCAAGCACTACACATCCTATCTAAGTACTTGGAAGAAACTGTCTGAGTAGTCCTAACTTTTAAACTTCCTTTATGATATTGAATTTTGAAGCTTATGGGTCTTCCCAAAGCCGTTGTCTCCAAAGAAGGGCTTTAACAAAAACCCACATTTGAAGAAAAAAAAGCCTGTTTCATGTGTTTGGCAAACACAGCTGGAACCAGCAATCTTTACTTCTGTGATATTCCTAAGTCACCTATGTCACCTCCCTGCAGCCTTGCAAATTACTCACAAGAATAATGAAAATTTAAGAGCACTACAGTTATTTGTTCTGTTGACACAGGTACACAACGAATCCTGGGGAAAAAAAAAAGGTACACAAATGCCAATTATTACAGCGAAGGATTCCTAATTATTATAGCAGTTACTGATAAAGTTCCTTTAGGTCCCACTCACAGAGATGTCAAACATCTGATCCAATGAAGCTTGGCGGAATATCAATATCAGTTCTCATTGTTTAATGGCAGAATAAATATTACGAGAGCAACAGCCCCGACGGACAATGCCCTATGGCTCCTTCGTGGAAAAGGCATCAGCATGAATGCTTTTGCTGGGCTATCTGTATCTTGCAGCTTGAAATCACAGACTTAAAATACAAACAAAAAAGAAAACCAAAAAAAGGGAACCCCCCCCAGTTTCTAACACTTCTTAGTGAGGAAGTCTGTCTGGATAGGGTGCAAGATGCTCCCTATGGGTGCCTGTGTGCTTTCTATGGGGTGCAGATAAACCTGCTCTGGCATCCACCTGTTATCTCCAGGCTGAGTGAGTTTGTCATTCCACTCCACTGGAGTTATCTCAGAGGCAGAATGAAGGAACACCCTTCCTGAGAGGGCAGGCTGATTGTGTCCTGCACTCAGATGTTCATCAAGCAGTCAGTAAAGGCACCACTGGAACGATGATAACCTCTGCCAGAGCTTTTCCCCTATATTTTCACGATCGTGATGCAACATCAGAGCTTTGTGCCTTCCCAGCAGCTCCCGAGCTGGTTACCGACAGCTGCTGTGTTGCATGAGAGTGGGGAGGACTCCTTATGGGAATCTTTTCAAGCAGAAACACTCCACGGTGAATTGCCACATCCTTTGCCAGGGGTCTCACGATCTGCCTAAAAAGGTGCCATTAAAACCTGTTCTCAAGCTGTGGCTGGGGAAAACACTTAAACAGGCAGATTTCTCTAAGCAGGTGAGCTCTGCCAGTGAAGCTGGCAGGCTTCCTCGAGCGCTTGGAGCTACTCATTAACTAATACTGTTTTAGGTCTAACTCATTAAAATGAACACCTAGGGGAGAAAGAATGAACAAGGGTAATAACACCAAGACGACTGATGTGTTTTACCTGTCCGAAATTCCAGGGTTTGCCATATATGCTGTTTGCAGACCCAACATAGATGTAACCTGTATCATTGAGCACGTACTCCTTCCTCTGTGCCTCATCGTCCAGGAAGACAACGTCATCTGGAGCAAAAATAATCCCCCAAATGTTAGGTGGTTTGCACCCACACTATACAAATTTTTTCTTAGAAAGCTAAACTAGGGGCCCTGGTGGTCTGTAACACTCACACCAAATGATGACTGTGCATGCAGCACTCATCATTTTTCCTATAGAGGAAGGATTTCCTATAAGACTGTTCCTTATTTTACCCTTGTAGGAGTATTGCTAAATGTCCGTTGTTTTATTTTAGCGAAGTGCTTCCTTCTCGACACTTCAGCAGACTAGGAAGTCAGCAGGGAGGACTAGGGGACTGATACCAACCAACAATGCCCAGGTTTTGTCTGGTTATTTTCTTTCTGGATTCTAAGTCAACACAGTCCTCTCAGTTAACATTTGTGCTGACTCAGGGAAACAGAGAGGGGTGACACAGAAGTGATAACAGAGGTGACAGAGAGATGCCCCTTAACCCAGCACTAGAGACTCCCCAGTGAGAAGCTGGCTCATTGCTGTTGCCCGGCTTCCATTGGCTTTGTGAGAACACTACTTGTGGTGTGTTGAGGAGAAAAAGTGATGCATGTGGGAAAGAGAGGAGGAAAACTGAGGACAATCCCCAGCAGCAGTAATTATAACCCCCGGTTGCAGGACCACTCACCTTTGCACCAAGGATTGAACAAAAGGTAGATGGCATTGTTTGGGGGCTGGTAAATGTTAGTCCCAGCCTTCACGTTCAGGATGTATTTTCCCACTGGAGCCCTGGGAGAGCTGGTGATGGACAGCAGGCACTGGGGAGGCAACAAGGAGAGACAGCATTACGGACCCTCCACCACAGCCACAGGCACTCCACAAGTACAGCTCAAGCACTGAAGGTGGTGGCTGCGGGGATGCACGTGGGAGGGGAAGGATGGGGTGCATCCTGCTGGTGCAGTGGGGGAGCAATGAATTAGTCACAGCAAGGCTGCTGCCCATTTAAAAGGACAGGGCTAAGGGAAAGCAGGGCAAGAGTATGAGCTGTACTGCTCCGAACAGGCTTGGTGTTGCTGCCCTCCACCACTGCCCCGCACGGGAGCACAGCCCACTGGCTCTACCTCTTTGCCATTGCTCTTGATGAAGGAGATGTGCCACCCACTGACGTCTTGCTCCTTCCTTGGGTTCAGCGACATCAGTGTCCCCCTGACTTTCATCGGCTTTTCACCTGGAAACAAACCCAACACGAGACATGGGAGGTTTGCACAGTTCTGCAACAAGTGTGCAGTGCCAGGCAACAGGAACGGGCAGTCGGAAGCTACCAGGGCTCTCCAACTTTGCCTGATGGCCATGGAGAGGGGACTCACTTACCGATGCCAAAACGCAGCGACAGCTTGTCAGTGGCTTTCAGCTCCCTGCTCAAGATGAGCTGCAGCAGAAAGCCCTGCCCGCGCCGCACCACCAGGTTCTCGATGTTGTACGCATCCGTGTGGTGCAGGATGCAGTTCTGGCTCTTGAGAAAGTCAATCCCAGTGACCTTCAGATCGGTACCTGGAAAGCAGTGAATGGAGGGGGGGAAAACAAAAAGAAAGTGATGTTGATGGTAAGTGGCTCAGTAAAGACAGTTTTCTTCTTCTCAGTGGAGCCCTGCAGGTCATCAAAACAGCAAGTGTCCAGTGGTCTAGGACAAGGAATCACACCAAGAATGTAACATCACATCACATCAATCACATAACACTTAGCATACATATATAGAGACACATATTTGTGTTGCTGGGATGGATTATGGAGGCTTTTGGTGGTGCAGCAATGCGGAGCAGGGATGAGCACCTGCCTCGACCTCTGCCTGTTCAGCCATTGGTGGCTGCAGCGTGCCCCTGCCTCTCTCCCTCTCAGCCCAAGGAACCTAAGGGATGTTTAACCTCTAAGGTGGCCCTGATTACGTGAGGAATTAGCGGCTTGAGGAAGGCAGCAGCAGTAGGAGACATAGCCTGAAGATTTCTGCCCCTGCCAGCAGCCAGGCATTCAGCTGGCATCCAAGCACCTCTGTGCATGGGCAGCTTGCCCTGCTGCACGCTTTTGGGGCCGCTCCCTCAGCAGCCAAAAGGCTTTAAATGGTTATCTCAGGGATTTGGAAATCCATGTCTGCTGGGTCATTACCTGCATTTGCATGCTGCCTGTTGGCTGGGCCAGCTCCACAGCTTGCTATGGGCCAGAAAAACAGCATGACTGCAAGTTTTGTTGCAGTGCTTCTTACTTTTCACAGAAGTCTTACTTCTGTGAAAGTCTTGCTTCCCCCTTGAAAGTGGAGCAGGGACAGCGCGTCTGCATTCCATCCCCACAGCTGCTGCAGGGCAGCTCTGCTCCCCTAAGTATCTCTCATAGGATCCCACCAAAAGTCCTGAGCATTGCAGCATGCCCGTGGGCAGTGCCCATGGTCCTGCCATGTCTCTGAGCCCTCTCCTCCTTGTCCCCATCTGCTCAGTTGCTTTGATGGTGGCATCTCATCAAAGCCAAGGCTGTGACAGCCACTCCTGTTTGCTGCGTGCCTGTGCCTTGTCACAGGCATGGTGCATCAGCTCCTTGAGAATTACGTATGTTTCTTTGTTATTGTAGGTATTAAAACAGGAGTAGCAGCAGCAGCAGCAGCAGTAGTAGTAATGAAGAAAGCACTGCTTGCCAAGGCATGTTCAGAGGTGATGCTCTCAAGCAGTTCCCAGCTAGCACAGGGCAGCTTAAAAATTAAACCTCACTGTTGGGATTTTATCTCAGCAGATCTCCTTCTGGTCAAAGACACATCCTTCACGATTATCAAACATTAATTTAGAGTAGCTTTAGTTGCTCCTCACAGAACATAGCTCACAATGAAGATGGAAGTGAGCAGAATATGTTGAAAGTAGGCTCCCCTCGATTGCTGAGATTCTCAGTGTCTCTGGGATGCTGGGAGCCTGGGAAATGCAGCTCTTCATGACTCTGAGGATGATTCTTTGTGTTTTATGCTCAAAAATCAGTTGCAAGTAATATCACAACTATCATTAATCAACATTTTATGGAAGTCTGCATATGTGAATCTTTGTAAGCTGTTTTTTTTCCCAAGGATTTGGTTTCTCCTACAACCAAAGTCCCAAGGGAAGCCTGAGGCCAGCAGCCAGCTGTGCTGCACAGATGCTGCCTGTCTAGGGGGAGGCTAAATGTGGGGGGCAGCTCTCTGTCCCGCTTCACGCCAACTGGTGCTTTTGCCATTTGACTTCAGCACAGCTTTGGACTCCAGCACAGCTTTGGACTCCAGCAAGAGACCCTGCCAAGTGCCTCACTCTCATTCATTCCCAACACAGCAGCTGATTTTGAAGGACACGGCATTTAAAATCACCAGATTCTGAGCTGCTCTCCCCTCCTGCAAGTCCAGGGCTGGGAAAAGGGCATCAGGACCCAAGAAGCCCAACCTGGCACCGCGCTTGAGTAAAAAGCGAAGCATTTGAGCAAAGCTTGAGCAAAGAGAAAGCCCTCAGCTTTCAATGAAGATAGGGATTTGGGGGTTCCTCTATCAGACTCTGGCAGGCTGCCCAAGTGTGACAGGAAAAACCAGATCATGCCAGAACAGGACCAAGCTATATTTCTTTTTAAGTGTCTAACCTGTCTTGTAACTTCCCATTAAATAACCTTAAAGGATAAATTCTGTGTACATAGGAGGGAGTAACAATACCTCAAAAGCACTTGGCTTGGAAGTGATTCAGACAAAGATGTGGGAGAGTCAGGAAACGTAAAACTGCTTATGGTAACTTAGAAATCGGCAAGTCAAAGGCATAATGGTTTGAAGTGATTAGTTCACAAAATGTCTTGACAGATTCACACGGTACCAGGCAACCGTGCTAACTTGAGTATCAACAAGAGCCGCCTCTAACAACGAAGAGGCTGAAATCTGTCTTTAACTGCTGTGGTGTGAGAGGTGCCACAGGCAGGACTGGATCCAGGGCAGGCTGAAATCAGTGTCACACTTCCTACCGTGACCTGTGCCAGGCACTGACTGCAGCCCTGAGTAAACTGAACTGACTGCCCATGGATCCCCTCCAGATTACTACCTTTGTGTATTTCTTCTTCTTCATAGCTATCTAAACCATATTTATCTTAATTATACAACAATTACCAGTGACACACCAAATAGACTTAAAATTGACCGTCACCTTTGGTTAACTGATTTGATTTTCGAGTGCTTTTTGTTTGCTTACTGCCTGCCAGACATTTTGCTCAATGTGAGGGTGTGTGTTATATGTCAAAAAATTTCAGCTGAAATCGTCCTCTTGAAAAGGACAAAGGGGAAGTACGTCTTCCTCAGCATTAGCAAATCTCCAGCCACCAACTTTGCTCAACTTTGTTCCTTACAGAAGCCCTAGTGCTGGGCTGAGAAGCTACTAGAAAACAGTCCTGGCGATGTGAGCGGGCTCTGGGGGGATATGGGAGTGAATGCATGGGATGGCTGTGGCACAGCACCCTGGGCAATCTGTCCTTCCAGCATTTCCTAAGGTACGGGACTGCACTTCCATTTCTTGTTTCTGAAAATCATTGGTGTTGAGGATGCAAAGAGAAAAACCACAGAGAACAGACGCCTTGGAATGCGCCCTGACAATGCAGAGTGTTGTGCCAAAGACCTAGCCCCGTGCAGCGTTGCCTGTCAATCGCGCCACACTTAGCCTTGTACAAACACACTTGTGATATCCTGTGGTCTGGATGGCTTGGTGTCCCGCACCAAGAAATATGGCAGAGCAAGCCTGTGATGCACACATTGCCATGTCTAAGGGGGCTTGGTAGCAGCTGCCCTCCATGGGCAGCCCCCGTGGGCAGCTTTTTGGCTTCCTGCTCTGCCTTCTGCCCACGGCACAGGGCTGGATGCCTGCATGGCCTGTACCCAGCTACCTGCAGGTGACCTGCATGGGAATTAACAATTTATAGCAAAGCTGAGCATGCTCACACGATGGAGGCTTGAGCTGCAAGAGCAGCCCTGGCTGCACTCACTCCTAGGGCAGGCCAGATGCAACCCCAAATCCCATCAGAAAACTTTTTCCATTTTTCAAAGAAATTTCAAGACATTTGTATTTTTGTCTCCTAGTTCTGTGATTTATCCCTTCTAGAGCTCCTTCCTACACTAACCCACTGGCTCCATTGCATACTTTCATAGGAAGATGTTCAGGGTTTTGAAAGCACAGTCATCATCCAGAACATAAAGGGGGACATGAGGGTAAGGATCTGGGGTCTTTTTTTTTCATGAAGATGAGGTGATGGGGTTTAAAAAAATACGGATGCAGAGCATAGCATTTATAGCACGTTTGGCTTCAGTGGAAATAAGGGCTGCTCAGAAGGACACGAGGGTAGTGGGATGAGAACTGAAGTTTTGCAAGAGAGCAAAATTCGGACACCTGCATTTTACTCCTCATCCTTACCTGGCCTCCAGCAAACACTGTCTCACATCCCAGACATGGGAGATCATATCCCAAATATGCTGCTTCCTGGAAAATTTCAGCTTAGCAACACCCGGAGTGTGGAAGTGTGAAATGGAGAGGCTCGAAGCATTCTCAGGACATCCTTCCCTTGCTGTGGAGACCTGTTCCCAGCTCCACTGCAGGCACCACCCAGCCCACACGCACATCTACTCAACTATGCCCCAAATCCCATAGCTGATTTGGGGCATCCTGGGGTTGGGTTGTCCTCAGGAGCACAGCAAGCAGTGGTAGTTCAGCAGCTGCTATAGGAATGACTCAGTAATCTTTCTAGATAGGTACAGGATCTTCTAACAATAGATCAGGCAAGACATCCATGGGATGGAGCTCGAGTCCAAATAAATCTCTTTTTCAGTTATTTTGAAACTTCTGTCAGATAGGATCAGCCATGCTAAAGAGCAATAAGATTATTTCTGATTAAATTAAATCAAAACCTGATTAAACAGTTTGAAAGAAAGAAAACCCTTCCACCTTGAAGCAGAATAAGTTCAGAAAAGCTACACTTCTTTCCCATTATCACCAACAGAGCCAGACGTCTACAAGCTGATGAAAACTGATCAGAAGTGAGTTGCCTTTTACAGTTGGTTTACCAATCCACCAAAACCAGAATTTGGGCAGCCAGAGCAAACCTACTCCCCGTGAGCAGCGGAGGCACTGAAACACCTTTCTCCCAAAGTATCACCCATGGCAATTGGAGGGGTGACAAACCTTCCACCTCCACTGGAGCTGCCATCCTCCCCACAGGAGATGTGCCAAACTGTGCATCTAACGTAGGCTATTGTATTGAATGCTAAAAACTCACCACTGTTAACATTCATGGTTCTTCTTGGTGTTTTGATTCGAAGTGCCTGCGATGCCAGCAGCTTCTGAGCTCCTGAGTTGCCTCTGCCACCTGCTTCTGAGCGTGGAGAAGGAAGGCAGACTGCTCTTTTTATCAGGGCTCTCTCTGAGGTGTCAGCAGGTCCACTGCCAAGGGGTGGTGTTTAGAGAAAGGAAGTTCCTGGGGAAAAAAAAAATGACTACAACTCCCTTTGCATATAGTCAGACAGTGAAAAACAGCGAAACTTAAATCCTAGCTCACATGGAAGGTGGATTTGCATAATCAGATAACAAGTGGACAGACCATTCACTGATAAACAGTAAAATCATGGGCTAGATGAGTAATGAGAATGCACCAAAGCCCTAACATCCAGGTTATCAGGACTGCAACTCAAGGGATAACATTACAAGGCAGTCCACAAATATTTAGTCCTTTGGAAAACAAGACGTCTCTTTTAGGACCAGCTTAACTGTCTTTGAAGTTAATGATATTTTTGTTATCGTGTTTGGGACAGATGCTCTTGAAATTGTGGGCTAAAATCCAGTGTCTAGATGTGTGTGCTGGAAAGCCCAAGGATCCTGATATTGGCCCCCTCCCTGCAGGAACAGGTGGATGCCAGGGAAGGTAGCCCAATGGGAGCACTAGGTGGGAAAGAGGTGAAACAGGCCATGGCCAGGAGGAGCGAGAAATGTGGTGGATCAGGAGCTGTTTGCCAGCTGCTCTTTGCTGACAGCTGTACCAAAGATGACTACCAGGAGGTGGCTGAACCCCATGTGCCTCACCGCCACCCTGGTCCTCAGGGTGACCAAAGAAGGAAACATGAGTTTACTCCATGGAGGGGAGAGCCGGTGGCACACAGGCCAACAGTGACATGGGCACAGTGGCCAGAATGAGACACAAGCATATTCCCACATACCCAAAAGTAAAGGGGCAGCTCAGTCACAGAAGCAACCTCAGCCCCCCATCCCTTCATGGCAGCAGCCCAGGGTCCAACAAGGCAGGATTCAGTCTGCAAGGCTGGTGCATCTAAATATAGGATCCCCTAAACAAGATCTCCCTATGGAAGCCTTCAAAGGCCCCAACTTGTCTCCATCAATTGAGGTAGCTAGGTATTTGGGAGGACTGTTTCCTTTGGTGCCGAAATGTCAGTGCGAGCTAGGTGCTGAGTTGGCAGATCCCACCCTTTGGGCATGTCACTGCTTGCTGCCAGGTGTATGTTGGGTGTCCTTACTTGAGAGCATGACTAGCGCATCCCAGGGCACTGATGGTTCAGTACACATCTATTATCTCACAGGACATCTGTATGAGCATTTGAGTGGTCAACATTCTTAGTAAATGTAGCATCACTCGCCATTCAGCACCGGAAAATGTGCTGGCAAGTACATATTTCACTATTGGAAAAAGCACTGCAACCCCAATTTACCTTTCAGCATTGCTTTTACTCTGTGTTTCTTTCCTCCTGGAAGGTAAAAGACATTCTAGTTCAGAACCAGTAAAGGATGAAGTAAAGTATACGTGGAATGTCGGTACAACGACATAACCAATAGTACACGTAATCGGAACGTTTATGATGTATACTACTGGTTTCCACTTAATTGCAGCACCAGAGTAACTCACTTCACCTGAGGTACTGAGTGTAGCTTTCTAATCCAGTCTCAACTTGTTATATACACATCAATCCACACTTGGTTGGAGGCAGCTTAAATTGTGTTGACAAATAGTCCTGCAGCAAAAACTATAGATTTTTTGCACGCAGAAACATTTGCTCCTGAAAAATTTTACATAGGTGGGTGCTGGAGTGTCAGTGGTGGAGGCAGGGCATGTATTCACCAGGGACAGTCATGTTTCCAGTCCTATAGGGTTTTGCAAAAGGCTGATTTCAACAGTATGTTCTGACCCTCACTTTGACCCTCAGAGTTCAAGGAAAGAGTGCAGAAGTTAGATGGGTGTGGGTTCTGCTCTGCCATGAGCCTACACCGTCTTGGAAGGCGGTTGACCTTTACTCTGCCTACAAGAATTTTTGGTTTACTCCAGTAGACATCATCTAGCTTTCAGTTCTCCTTTTGCTTTGTGCATTGGTGGTCTTGCCTGCTCCCATGATCTTTGTCTGTGGACTGACATGGAGTATCTCAATTCAATGGCGCTAAACTTGGCACATGGAGCAATGCTCCAACATGAGCTTCCTCCCCTGACTCGTACAAGCTTGCCCTGCCACGAAAGGCCGTTGAACTGTAATACCCACCAAGACAGTTGTTGGCAAGGTCTGAGAAAGGGATTTCAACCTAAGCTGCAGGAATGTTTTTCAAAGACATGGCTTCAGCTTGTTTCTTGTTGTCAGTAGGTGAACTCTGTCCTTCCTACAGGCAAATCTCCTTTTGGTTTTGCTGGCCACAGTGGCCAAAGTGGCTGACTGTGCTTTAACAGTGTGGCTTTCTTTCCATCGTCCTTTGTGAATCTATGAAAATTCCCAGCCCTTTTGAATTTTTTCAACAACAGTAACAACAGTAAATCACTTCAATCCGTCTCATAAAAGTATATTCTTCTTATTAACAGAAGCACAAGATTATATCTTTTTTACAGGCAATCTCCAGCCTGTTACCAATAACTGCAGCGACTCACAGCCCAGCTAGCAAAATCAAAACACCAGAAGCTACAAGTCTTATCTGCATCTTTCCACTGCAAGTCACCTTATTAGCTGGCATAAGAAGGTAATAAAACTCAAACAAATAAAACCAGAATTCCCCAGTGGCTGCTCCCCTATTTACAAGCTTGCCCTTTGTCTCAGATTTTGTTTGTTTTACATATAAAATTTATAATAACAAGACAAGAGTTCCAGATAATGAACACGGATACTGATGCCAAGTAGGAAGACAACCCAATCCTTAGTTTTACAGTTTTATTCTAGTACAGTCACAGAGAAGTTGCCTTTTATAGCAGTAACAAACTGACCTACATCTTTTACAATCATCTAAGGCGTCACGTTGTTTCTGTTTTATCCATTTTTTTTTAATATATCCAGCCAGAGTAACACTTAAAGTAAAACACAGATCAAAAGTACCATAGGTTTCCTATTTTGGTGCTCTCTAAAGGTGAACTAAGTCTTCCAGTTGCCCTGCAAAGTTGCTCTGAGATCCCATGGGGTGAGCAGTACATCTGCCAAGGTACACACACGTACAGCCCACGTCTGGGTCCTGAGGGGCACCACGGCACGAAGGTGCCTTCCACTGACCACAGCAGGACTGCTCCCACAGGTACCATCTAGCACGTGTTGAGTCCTTCCTGAATCACAGCCTAGGGAATAATAAGGAGAAATCCTGGGAGGATAAAAAGAAAAAAACCCACAGAGAATAGCGGAAGGTCTGGTCTATCTGTTATAAGTGCTACATTGGTCCACCCCTCACCATTTCATCACACTTGTATGTTAGTCATTAAGAATTTCCTAGTAGTGAGATGCATCTCGTCCACCTAATGAACCTGAAGTTGCTGTTACTCTGAAAGGACTGTTGATCTGATCACTTCTCACTCAGGCACACCAACCGTGGGCTATGACAATGGCCTGTCAGTTGTGCCCTGAGGGCATCCCATGCTCTCAGCAGACAGATTCTTTTCTAGTCTTACATGAGTCAACTTGTGGCAGGCAATTAGACGTCAGCAGTTGATGCAAGACGACCAAGCCCAGATCTTAACTAATTTCAGGTTGTCTGGCCCCAGCTACCTGGTAATAGCAGGCAAATACCAGAGAAGTAATTGATGACAATAAAATTATCAGAGAAATCCCATTGTTTCCCTCTCACTAAACCTGGAAAGAGGATTTTGGACCTAGAGTTAAGGATGTAGATAACTCCAGAAGGAATGAAACCCATACTGTTCTGTGCCCAGCCCAGCATTATCCAGGGGGTCTGCTCCTGAAGAAGGCGAAGGCAAAGATAAAACAGTGACCACAACTACACAAATGTAGGCTTATGGCCTTGGGAACCCTAATTAAGCAAAATGCTCTTGTGTAGCACTTTCCCTGAACTGAAAAGGAAGTCCTGTAATCATCACAGAAAATTGAGGGTTTAGACCAGGCTATCTTAGAAAAAAACCCAGAGCTGCTTTAACAGGAAACCAAAACGCTATCAGGTTTAAACATCTTTAATGGTTATATTTCAAGATCCCTTTCTCATTCTCTGCCTGAGATGCAAGAAGTAAAATTTCAAAATCAGTCTAGATATAGGAAGCATCAAAGGCTGAACTTGGGATTTCAGTACTATGGCAGCTTGACCTTCAATTCTGGGACAACTGTTGCACCAGAAACACCAAAATAAACATGTTCCAGTGCTGAGAGGAGTATGTCATGTTATGTATTGGGCTAAAATGACTCAGGATAAGGCACTTCTGCTTCTCAGCAATTTGTGCAAGAAATGATGACAAGAAAAAAAAGATCTCCATAGAGTCAATTCTTCCAGGCAGCATCTTTTTTTAAAAATAAAATTGCCTCCTTTTTGAACCCAAAGAACCCGTCAGCATCTGCTGCATCCCACAGGCAGCAGTTCCTCAGCTGAATGACACACTGTAGGAGAAGGAAGCTCCTCTGGCTTTGAAGCTGCTTCTTGCCAGCTTCCCTTGCAGCCCCCATCCTTTTGGTAGACGAAACAGTCAACAGCTGTGCCAGCTTACTTTCTCCATGCAACTCATGATGCTCTCAGATCCCATAACAAATCACAATTTCTTTCCCACATTGAATGGTCCTAGCCTGCTAACTCACTCTTTCACACCTTCATCCCACCCCATCAAGAGACTCAAGATGGGGAGAAGGACCCCCCCTTACTGTGTGATCCCACAGCATGTGCTTGGAAAGAGTCCAGCTGGGTGGGTCCAGTCACTCCAGGGCCGTATCCACCCTACTGTCACTGACCCATGAACTAGCTTTGAGTGAGCATGTATGACCACGCTGACTGATTGCAGTGTGGACACATATTCACAGCCTACACCTAAAGCAAACAATACGAAAAGGTATGAGGGAAAATAAAGCAAAAGAGGCCTGCAAAAATAAATGGTAAGGGCAAGGAAATCAATCGTGCAAATATTGAATCAGGGATAAAATAGTTTATCTGTATATTAAAACCAGCTTCAGAGCACAAGGAAAATACTGACAGAATACCTTCCCACCTACAGGATATGTGTTTGATTGCACACATCTCAGTGAGAAAACAGAAACTTGCATGCCAGTGTCTTCAAGCAACATTTCTTTCTGCAGGGGTGGTGCGACAGCTTCTCCAGTCTGTCTGCGTGGGTGTGCCTGTCTATATACACATGGAAGTACACAGACCACAGGTCAGACAATGCCATGCTGCATCCACATCAGCCAGAAGCACGATTGAAATCACTGCATAGTGGGAAGGGAGAAGCTTCCTAGACCAGGCTGAGAGAGCTGGGCTTGTTCAGCCTAGAGAAGAGAAGGCTCCAGGGAGACCTCATAGCAGCCTTCCAGTACCTGAAGGGGCTATGGGAAACCTGGCAAGGGACTTTGTACAAGGGAAGCAGCGATAGGATGAGGGGGAATGGCTTTGAATTGGAAGGGGGACGATTTAGATTAGACACTAGGAAGAAATTCTTCACAATGAGGATGGTGAGGCACTTGTACAGGCTGCCCCCTCCCTGGAAGTGTTCAAGAACAAGTTGGATGGGACCTGGAGCAGCCTGGGCTGGTGGGAGGTGCCCCTGCCCATGGCAGGGGGGTTGGAACTGGATGGTGTTTGAGGTCCCTTCCAACCCAAACCGTTCTATGATTCTATGATGATTTGTAGGAAGGAGCCAGTCCTGCCCAGCGCTGAGGGCCTGTCTCACACACTGCACAGGAGCAGATCCGAAGCACAGCATGTGTAAATGGTTTGGCCCACCCTGGACATGAGAATGTCACGTGCAGTAATCTTCTTTAGCATGGAGGGATTGACGGAGGGCAGAGATCAGTGGTTGGTTGTCCTGAAAAGGAACCAAGCCAGCTTACTCCCTCTCATTTCTCTTCACAGCACCCAGTCCATTTCCCTTCACAGCACCACGAGATGCTCACTTGGTGGGCAGCTGGAGTAGCTCCATGCCCACCAATGTTTCCTAGGAAGAATTTTCATGCAGTGCTGGCTCCTGGCTGAGCCATGCCTGTGAGTTGCCTAACTCTGGAGTGTCCTGAAGGAAACAAATCATTCAAAATACCTCCTCTCTGGATGAGGAAACATTTGCTTTATAGGGGGAAATGTGGAATTTGTAATACCTCTTTCTTCCCTGGGGCACCGCTCATATCTCCCTAAGTGTTGCCTTAACTTACTGAAAACAATTAGGGTCAAAGCCCTGGCTGATGTTCAGACCTGCACAAGCACAAAGTGTAGGTCATGATGTCAAGCAGTTTTTTTCGACTCATCTCTTGCTGCAGAGACAAAGAGGCTCTGCTTCTGCTCATGCAGCCAAGCCCCAGCCCAAACTTCTACGGGCAGGATAAAACTCTACCTGTAGCCAAGTGAGATTGAGTGATGGGTTCAAAAATGTACATACCTCCAAAAAGTGGTGGTACTATCTGCCACACCCCACTTACTATTGCTTTTTCCTGTCCTCCCCTCCCACTTATTTCCATTGTTGCAGTGGAGCCTCTGCGCCATGCAAGACCTGTGCAGGGGTGAGCAAGGTGCTCATCATCTTCCCCCTGCAAAACAGGAGTGGGTGGCCCAATCCAGGACCTTTCCAGGCATTAATCCAGTGTCAGCAATCCCTCAGGACTTCAAGAATGCACAGTAGGCCCTGGAGCAGCTTAGGAAGTGTTAGCAGTTAGTACAGACATTCATAGCAACTTTTCCTTAAACTCTGAGGAAAAATTGAAACAACTAAGAGAGCTATTAGACGGTCAGAAACCAAGACGTTTCCTTGGAGAGTGAACAGAGTGGCTGGTTGGTTGCTCAGTGGGGTAAAAAGTGTCCCGTGCATGTTAAGTGCTGCTACTGGATGTGGGTTACTAAGGTGCTGCATGCAGCTATGGGATGGAGCACATTAAGGTCTGGGTTTCCTGGTGCTCTGGTCACCCCACGCTGGGCTGCTGCAGCTGCTTAGTGTTACCTTACCCTGGGAGCCACCGCTAGGGTTCTACGCAGCAGACTGTCTCCTCAACTAGTAAATATTCAAACACACAAAGCACTTCACTATCAGCAGCTCAGTGTGGTGAGGTCCTCCTTTGATAACAGTGTATTTGTTTTCAGGCTACAAATGCATACACAAGCACTTGTCATGGTTTCTGTGGTAAGCCAGGTGACCTGTGTCTATATGGCATCTCAAGGAGGAGCCCTTCTGTGTCATCACAACTAATGAGACCTGCCAAATTTAGAAGCGAAAGGGAAAACCTCAGCTATAGATGGTCTTGTCCATGAAAACCATCCATAGGTCACAGGAAGTCCAGTCTCCTGCCCAAATGTGATGGCCACCAACACTAGATTGGATTGTTTGAGGTTGTATAGCTGAGCCTCAAAAATCTTCACAGCTGGAGATTCTGCTGCCTCTCTGGGCAACTAACCTCATAGAACCATAAAGTCTTTTAGTTGGAAAAGACCTTTGAGATCATCAAGTCACCATAATGTCTCCTGATTACATTTTTTTCCCTGATAGCCAGCTTGAAAGTCACAAGACATAACCTATGCCTGTTGCCTCTTCTTGTTGGAGCTGTTTGTATGGAGTGGAGCTTGGCTACATTGCCTCTGTAACTCCTCTCCAAACCCATGCTGGCTGCTACCAGGTCAGGCCGAGCCTCCCTCTTTCCAACAAGCCCGCAACCCTCATCCTCTCCTTGTAGGACCTTGACCTCTTGGTAGCCTTCTGCCAGACTAGTTTTCCAACACCTCTCTTGAACTGGGGAAAGGGGGATTATGCTGAAAACAACACCCCTGGTACAGCCATTGACTACGTCAGGGCCCTGAGGGCACCACAGGGATTGACTACCCCTACCTGACCCCCCTGGGGCCTCCGTCCCAACCCTGCCCACTGCCCAGGTCACTATTTCAGATTTTACAGGCAATTCGATGACCCTTTTTGAGGTATAAAAGTATCCAGAAAAAGATTTGCCATAGAAAAAGCCTTGAAACACCTAGCCTAAAAACAAGGGTTGTTGTTCTACATTCTAAAATACTGCGTTTCTTCCTCAGGACCACATTTTCGGAAATGTTGTCTTCTTGCTATCCTTCCCTTTAGGAGTGTTGTGGTGCAACACCCCATACACTTGATTTTTAGAAACAACCTCCTGGCTCTTTGGAAGGCTTTTACCACTGAGGTGAGCTCACCCTAGATTTTTCTCTAAGACCAAGCAAGCTACAGGCACCACAAGGTTTGCTGTGGAGAACAGTGCACTCTATGCAACTCCCCTCCGCAGCTCTTGAATCCTCAAAGACTTGCAACTACTCTTCTGCAGAAAGCGAGCAGAACACCGCACACCATGAACATGTCAGGATTAGTAGCCATTTATTCACAACTTCATGGTTTTCCTGTGTCAGCCAAGGTCAGAGCCATGGCACCACTCTTCTGGCTTGCTGAATCACCACGAATTCCTTCTTCGAAAACACCACGGCTTGCAACATTTTCATGGAATTAAGTGTGTGCGTGACTCTCTTGCAATGTGTTCATTATTTAATGTCTCTGAAGGGTGAACGCAGGGCATTGAATCAAATTCCTTGGAAATTTTAAATATACCAAATTCAAAGAACAAGCTACCGATCTTCTTTATCACATCCACTTCTACTACTTGTACTCTGGGTAAACATAATATCCTTTAAGTTATTTTGATATATGCTGTGACTGACCTGTTGTACAAACTTCGCAAGTTTCAGTGGCTCCTTGTCCACGCCAACAGGGACATTTCTCAGGTTTTATGTATAGTTTCTTATCTAATCAGCCAGACTGTGTTTTAAGGTTCAACTGCAATTACAATTTAATTTGGCTTTGTTCCTTGTGAAGGTATACAAGGTATTATTTACCTTAGAATATAATATTCTTGTACCTTGTTTATACAATTGATTTTTCAAAATGCTTCCCCACCATCAATTCAAGAATACTTAATTTGATCTTCATGAGCGACATTTTGAGTCTTGCTGTTAACCATGCACCTGCTGCTTCTGCTGTTTTCAGTGTGACATGGTATAGCCCTGTTTGAGGAAAATCTGAAGAACAGATGCTGAAAGATGAGGGTTGTGTTTGGGAAGGGGCAGGAAAGACTCATTACAGCCAATGCCTGGAAGATGTGCAAACAGAAGTGTATTTTGCTGGATTTTGAGAAGAAATGTGTGCCTCAGCTCAAGCATGTGAAACACCACGCAAGCACGCTACTGTAATCCTCACATAAGGATAACCCATATTCTGCCCTGGTAAACCAAGATCTTATGATTGGCCATGATCTTAGAAAGACCTTACAAGGTCTACCACATTTGAGCCACTCACTTTTCAACACAGCTCAGTCATTAGTCTCACATCACTTTTTCGCGTGTGTGATCTGAAATATCTGTAAATACTAAATTTCAGCCACCAAGCTTTGGACAGTGGTTTTATTTATAAGTCCTGGCGTTAATTTTTGAGACCACCTCCAGGCACATTTTGGATGACCACAAATGAACCATTTACCACAAGTACACAGCTTTGCCGTATGGCAATTGCAGCCTTCCTGCCAGTCTTGGCCTCATGCTGACAGGCAGCGCCAGCAGACGCAGGCCAAGCCCTCTGTACACAGAAAAGAGGGATTCTGCCAAAACCCACCGCTGCCTGGCAATCTTTTCCTCCCAAAGAAACTGGAAGAAAACTGATTTCTGTTCCCAAGGTCAATCATTTACAACAGCAAATTTACATCCCTGCTTTATGTTCTTCTGCCTTAGAAGTGAGCATGACCAAATAAAATGCTGCCCACATGTGGTGGGTTGACCTTGGCCGGACACCAAGTGACTACCAAAGCCACTCTATCACTCACTCTCCTCAGCTGGACATGGGAGAGAAAATATAATGAAATGCTCATGGGTCAAGATAAGGACAAGGAGATCACTCACCAGTTACCAGCAAAACACATTTGACTTGAGGAAATTAATTTAATTTATTACCAGTCAAAGCAGAGTAGGATAATGAGAAATAAACCCAAATCATAAAAACATCTTCTCTCCACCCTTCATTTCTTCCTGGGCTTATCTTTAGTCCTGATTACTCTCTACCTCCTCCTCCCCTTGTGATGATGAATGGGGGTTGCGGTCAGTTCATCCCACGGTGCCTTTGCCACTTCTTCCTCCTCAGGGAGAGGCCTGCTCACACTCTTCTCTGGCTCCAGCATGGGGTCCCTCCCATGGTAGACAGTCCTTCACAAACAGCTTCAGCGTGTGTCCATTCATGAGTCCCGCCAGCAAACCTGCGCCAGCATGGGCTCTTCTCTCCATGGATCCACAGGTCCTGCCAGGAGCCTGCTGCAGAATGGGCTTTCCATGGGGTCACAGTCCCCTTCAGACACATCCACTTGCTCTGTCGTGGGATCCTCCATGGGCTGCAGGTGGATATCTGCTCCACTGTGGACCTCAGTGGGCTGCAGGGGTACAGCCTGCCTCACCACGGTCTTCATCACCAGCTGCAGGGGAATCTGTGCTCTGGCACCTGGAGCATCTCCTCCTCCTTCACTGAACTTGGTGTCTGCAGTTGTTCCTCTTGCACCTCACTCCTCTCTTCCAGCTGTTGTTCTGTGACAGTTTTTTATTCCCCTTCTTAAATACGCTATCCCAGAGGCGATAGCACTGTCACTGATTGGCTCAGCTTTGGCCAGCAGTGGGTCTGTCTTGGGAGTCAACTGGCATTGGCTTTTAGGGTCACAGGGGAAGCTCCTAGCAGCTCTCACAGAAGCCACTCCTGTAGCCCCCTGGCTACCAAAACCTCCCCATGAAAAACCAATACACCACACTTCCTGCACATGTGCAGACATCTCCTGGACCTTGACCTCAAACAACAACTGTAATAAAAAAATGTCAATTTTAAGATAGTCTATGTTAAAAAAACCTTTTCAAAAGGTTTGTTAGGAGGAGGAGCAACAGCCAAATTAACCAGAGAGGAGAGTCTAGCCCTTCTCCTGCCATTTGTGCAAAGGTGGCCACAGCTTACACTTGGCTGAGAGTAAATGACGAGGGCAAGCAAATGAGGCTTGCAGCCGTCATTATTTCTCCATCATGTACAAAGGTCTAAGACTTGATGTACTTAGAAATGCACAGCTCCTCGTCATCTCCACAAACCTATATAAGGGTCACCATGTCAAGTCCCTGCTTCCCAGGTGGAAGGATGTGTCCCAACCTTTCTCTCTCTGCTGCTAACCAAAATGCTCCTCATGTGTGAAGACTCACATTGGCAAGGAGGAAAGGCACTCAGAGCACTCTGTGCTCTTCTTCACTACGTATGCAGCTCCTCTCATTGGATGGAAGACTTAGGAGCACACCAAGGGGACAGTAAAAGGGTTTGTTCTTCTTGGAACACGGCTGCCAGATGTGATGAGCTAAGATGCTCTCCTGAAGCAAGAGACTTGGAGCAAACAGCTCCAGGCCTCTTGTAGGAACACTGACTTTTTCCTCTTTCTGATACAAAGAAGGAAAAGACACAAACCCAACTCCAGTGGCATTTCCACCTGCAAGTCTATTTTTACACTTCTGCGGGACATTGTGTGTAGCTGCCAGTCATGACAAACCTGACAGATTCTGATACTGAGGCTTGCAGAAACGTGTCATTAGGTTTTCTGCTCATGCCACAACTGTGACTCACTTTCTGTGGTTACGAGATGACAGAGACAACCTGGCAAGCCTACAGCAAACAAGCTGTATCACCAGCATGATGCGTACACTCATAGGCATCATTGTATTTCTTGATCAGGGCTGCAACTAAAAAAAAATCCAAGTAAAACAAGACGTGTGGGCCAGGGAAAGAAGTCGATACCTTAGGAATGATGATTCCTGACATATGCACAGTGTTGACATGTCTTGTCACGAACACAGAATTATCACTGACCCAAAATCTAGCACGCATGTGGGTACTGGTCATCTGGCCAATTACACTGCACAGATGGGAATCAGCATCGTCCAGAGGTGTAAAAAAATCATGTTGCTTGAGAAACTTCATTTTACCAAATATTAAAGCAATTTCCAACTAAAAGGTGGGGAGAAGTGTTGAACAGGGACACTCTCAGTGAAGGCGGCTGCCTCTTCACATGCAGCGTTATATTCTCCCAAAATTATTTTTACCTACACACAGCAGGAATGGCGATCAAAACCCCATCCTGTTTAAGAGTTTGAAGGAAAGAGAAGCAGCTGTACAGTGAGTAAGATGTCAGGAATGGGAAGGTGGGAATTAACAGGTGTCAGATCCAAAAGGCAAGTTAAAAGGCTTATTGTGACAGACAGGGACTAAGGAAAGGCTCCACAGCCTTACCGGCAGCAGGAGCTTAGGGTAGGCACAGGGCCATTGCAAAAGGCAGAGAGGAAAGTCAAGCATAGCAGAGCAGAAGTATCAGCTGCCTTCACCGTCTACTTCTGATTACTTTTCTATTTTGGGATGGGTCCTCTTATGGAAAAGTACTGATGCATGGGCACTTTCCACAGCCACCATGTTTACTTTCCACCTTCCCTGAACTGGTAAAGGTTTGCAGCCACGAGGTGTGAAGAGGAGGAGCGGCTGATAAGTCTCTGGCCCCAGTTTCCACAATACTGACTCAGAGCAGACCAGCTCCATCTGAGGCTGTCACTGCCACCACACCACGGCCAGCCTGATGGGAAAGATGCAACCAGCATGACTTTGCAAGCAGGTGAGCAGGGGTCAGCAGGACCGTGGCTGGCGTGTTTGGAGTTGGCTGGAGACCAGGGCCACCATCATGAGGCAGGACAGTGAGGAGTGAGGGCCAGAATGGCACTGTGCCCTCTCCAGCAGACATCACGTCTCCTTTTTCTCTGCCGGGAGCTGCACCAGCTGGGGCGCAGCAGTGTGCAGCAGCATGAGGCCACATAGCATCACAGCAAGGCCGACCCACCACAGAGGCGTCCACGTCTCCCCAAAGAGAAGCTTGCCCAGGATGGCCTGAAAGAAAAGACAGAGACAAAGCTTTGCTGGGCCAAGCCACTACGAAGCCTCCTGTGCTCCCAGAGCTCCAAGAACTTCCGCTGGGAGAGCCAGCCCTGGAAAAAAACATGCTTTAGGAAACTCCTGCTGTGACCATCAAGAGAGACGGCTGCTGCAGGTGATGCTGGTGATGACCTACTCTACAATCCAGCCTGGAAGCAAAACGTTCAGTTGCCTGGGTGACTCTAGTTGATAAAAAAAGGGCCCCACTACCTTGAGTTTTGGATGCCACCATGAGTTGGCTGTGAGTTGTGGGAGCACAGAAACAAATGTGGATAGCTGCTGAGAGTGAAAAGTGAGCAGAAAAGACCTGCAGGTCAAAAACACTCTCGCTCTCACTAGAAGCAGGGCATCTTCACACCCAGCTAGCATGGCTCTGGTTTGTCACAGGCGAGGTGTTGCAAAGGAAAAGCACAACAAAGCAAGGCTCCCACCTCTGGCTCTCACTGACAATTAGAAAAGATCAGTGAACCATACAGCTGCTGCAAGGTGCTGCCCTTCCTCCTGTACCACCCAGAAAAGGTCTGCAGCCTCTGCCATGAACAACAGGCAGAGCAGCTGAGGCCAAATATGACCATTTCCAGCCAGTGTGACCATTCCCAGATTGCTGCGCTCCTCCAGGCCTCAGCGCCCCGGGGAAAGGATATACTCACCGAAGAGATGAAGTTGGAGGCCATCGTTGTCACAGAGGCAGCAGCTGAGGAGGAGGAAAGTCGCAGGGCTTTTGCAAAGACTGTCCACATGACTGCATTGCATGCAAACACCAAGCCAATGCATCCAACGCGAAACAGAACAGGCAGCTGAAAGAAAGGGAAAAACTCATGTATTCTCACTGACCACTCATTGACCCTTGCTAATTCACGGACACTTTGGAACAAAACCCGTAGGCTTGAAGCTGAAGTACATCTGGTATTAGATGAAGATAAGGTTATTAAACTGAAGAAGGCAACAGAAGCAAGAAAACAGTCCTGGATGGAGTGTAACCGTGGCACATCCTGCTGTGAGTCCAGGCTCAGACCACAAGCTGGGAAGAGTCAGGACAATGTACGGCAGCTGCCATGTCAGAAGCCAAACTCCAGAAAGCTCTCAAGCTCTTGATGTGGTGCACATGCAGTCCAGTGAAATGCCCTTCACTCAACGCTAGATGTATGGAAAAGGGTAGGATTCAGCCCTGCCAGAGACGAACACCAAAGCTGTATGTGCTGGCTCTGCATTTGGTGCAGGACCTGTTGGATGTGAATTCAGGCTGAGACCAGTGTGGTTGCAAACCACTGGTCCACACCACCTCCCATGACCTGGCCTGTCCTACTGCTGCAGTAAGGGCAGAGCCGGGACCTCTGGGAGGAAAGTGAGAGCTGAGGGACTTGGTGCCTTGTTTTGCATGCTTGATGGAGAGTTGATTTACTAAGAGCTCTCTGCTCCAGTGTTCAGTGGCAACAAAACTACTTCTGAATTCAAGGGCCTTCAAGGTCAATGACATTCTAAAGAAAAATCTCCCTCCTTTGACAACCTGACAGCCTCACTCTGAAAAAGGCCAGAGCTTTGCCTAAAAAGCCCTCACCACTCAAGTCTCTTCCCACAACCATAGTTTTAGCTGCTGCAGCCATCTCCCTAGCCCTGGGTTTTGTGTACTTCACATGAAGACACTCAGGGAAGAAATTACAGGCAGAATGACTTTCACAAACACTCAGGGAGCAGATGAGAGCAAGGGAAAGTAAGGTTTTGCCTAAGTCCATAGCAATCATGGCCAGTCACCTCACTCAGTCCATTGTGGGATCCATCTCGAAGCAGAAAGAAATGTAGGTGTGAAGCCACCAGCAAAAGCAGCTGAGAGGTGCGCACGTTCCCCACAGGAACAGCTGCATTGCCGCCCCCTACCAGCCACCCAAATCAATGGAGGCCAACAACTGCTCCCACTCAGAAGAAGAAATTACTAACCACAAGGTAGGAGAGGCTATGGGGATTTCTGAAGCAAGGTATTCAGCATGGACAAGGTTAAAAGGAAAAAGCTGTAAAGTAAATCCCTGCTCGATGACTGGTATGAGCTCTTTGAGGTCAACTCCAAGCCAGAGAGGAATGGTTATGGTGTTCAGACTTGTTTTGCCCCACTTGTGGAAAGGTCTCCAAACTTACCAAGGCAATGACCCAAAACAACTCCCACCAATGAAGTGCTCTGCTTTCCCACCACTGCCATGGCAAACTCTGCAGAGGCCTAAGTGGCACAACCATACCCATCTGCTACCGGCCTTCTAAAGAAGAAACCTGCTGCCATGCAATGGCTTCTTGGGGGATGAGGTTTGCTTTCAAGCTTCACCTTCTGCCTGCATGACTATTTTTATCATGCTCAGGACAGTTGTGTACACCCACATGCACCTCTAGTGGGCTGAGAGACTTGGGAGTAAAAAGATGAGAGGGAAAACAATTCCCTATGTTTCACCTAAATTCAGTATAGTATTTCTGGATCAGGAAGAGCCTACTGAGCTATGCTTCTAGGAAAAAGAGCCTGAAGAAAAAGAGATCTTGTTACTGTCTTTAACCACCTGCCTGAGGGTGTAGAGAGGATGGAGCCCAGGCTGTTCTCCAGGATGTGTTGGGATATGAAAAGAGGCAGCAAGTAAAGATTAGAACAAGTGAACTGCTGATCTGATACAAAGGAAAAGAAAAGGTGATTAAACACTGGAACAGGTGTCATGGGTTGTCCAGCCCTGGAGATATTCAGAGCCTGACTAGGGAAGGTCATGAGCAACCAGTTGCAGAGCAGCAGTTGGACTGGAGACCTCTGGAGATCCTGCTTGACTTGAGTTAATCTGTAAGTCCATTAGTGCTAGGACAAAGCTGGTTCCCACTATCACAGCAACCATGCTATCTTTAAAAGTGATCCTGAATCCACAGGATCTTCTTCTCCTTCTATTGCAGAGCCAGGAAACTCAGCTGCAGTGTGCCCTGCAGGTGGCATATGCCCAGAAGGAAGGTTTTTCAGGGAAAGGCCAAGTCCCTCTTCCTCCTGGACAGAGGAACAGTCATCGCAATGGCACGCAGGCAAAGAGAGAGTGGAACATCCCTAGGTGTTCCCCAGAAGGAAGGAGGGAGGTATAAATTTCCCCCATGCCAAAGGCTCAGCTGAGCCAACCCAGTGAGTCAAGGATTACTGTTCTGATTGCTTTACCAAGAGATTAATTGCAGTGTACATTTCAGATAATCAAGAATCCCTCCTTACAGTGCAGAAGTAATTTCAGACGAAGTTTGGTGGGGGAAAGTAAAGGAAACCTTTTGTTCAAGTCAAATGACCGCTCCTTGGCAAGCTGCTCCCAGGTTGGGCCATCCCAGCACACCCAGGAAATCCATCTTCGTGCTGCTATTGAGTATCCTGCTAGCCTACGTCACAACCTCATAGGAGTGTCAATACACTTTTAACATTTGCCGCCACTTTCCATGCTGCACAAGTGATGGCTGCTCTCTTATTTTCAGATTTTTGTAGATTTCTTGCAAACAGAAAATTCCTTGAATTTCTGTCACCTTCCGGCTGCTCTGCAGAAACGTCTTTGTAGCAAGTGTTTGGGATTCAAATAGTGACCCCTCTGAAATGTGTCTACAGTCCTGTGCAATTTAAGCTAAAAGATTAGGGCATTTACTTGAAACTCAGTTAGTTTTACAGCTAAACTGATCAATTCAGTTCATAATTATCACCTATAATGGACCTGAAAGAAGTAACTGAAGGAATCAATTTGTCCAGAATAATGAAACGTTCAGAATCACAGCATAGTTGAGGTTGGAAGGGACCTCTGGAGATCACCTGGTCTATCCTACCTGCTCCTAGAGCAGGTTGCCAGGGACTGTATCTAGATGGTTTTGGAGTATATCTCCAAGGATGGAGATTCCATCACCTCTCTAGGCAACCTGTGCCAGTGCTCGGCCACCCTCACTACGGAAAAATGCTTCCTGGTGTTCAGGTGGAACCTCTTGTGTTTCAGTTTGTGCCCATTGCCTGTGGTCCAATCACTGGGCACCACTGAAAAGAGCCTGGCTCTGTCTTCTGTGAGCCTTCCCTTTGGTTATTTATACACATTGATACGATCCGCCTGAGCCTTCTCTTCTCCAGGCTGAACACTTTAAGGTCTTCCTCACAGGAGAGATGACCTGGTTCCTTCATCATCTTTGTTTCTCTTTGCTGGACTCTGTCCGGTATGTCCGTGTTTCTGTCATACTGGAGAGCCCAGAACTGCACAAAGCACTCCAGGTGTGGCCTCACCAGTGCTGAGTAGAAGGGAAGGATCACCTTCCTTGACCTGCTGGCAACACTCCACCTCAGTAACATAATTTGTCATAGCACCTTAAAAAACGCCCCAAACAGAACAAACGGACAATATTTCTATATCTTTCAAAGGAGAAAAATACTCAGAAAAGGTGCCGTCAACATTTTCAGCAATTCCATACTCTGCTTTTCTGTCACTGCAGAGCACAATACTTGGCAGGGGGATAAGGAATAGTATCAGGATTTAAATTTCTTTATTCTCCTTCCTGGCACCCTTTCTGATACTTTGGAAAGGATCAACAGGATTGGCAAGTGCTGAGTTTTTGCTTTTTAAACCACCTCTACAATCACACAAATCGATTTTTTTTTCTCCTGATGTAAGGCTGGATTAAATTTTTTGAGATCAATTTTCTCTTGTGAGTTCTTCTTTGGATTGCAAGTCCAAATGTACATTTGTCATATAAAAACCAACTGTTGTGCTATATCTAAATGAGTCTCCTCAATGTGTTTTTACAACAGAGAAGTGATCATCCCCCTGTACTGGGCATTGGTTAGGCCACACCTTGAATGCTGTATTCAGCTTTGGGCCCGTCACTACAAGAAAGACATAGCTGGAGAGTGTCCAGAGAAGGGCAACAAAGCTGGTGAAGGGGCTGGAGAACAAGTCTTATGAGAAGTGGCTGAGGGAACTGAGGTTGTTTGGTCTGGAGAAGAGGAAGCCGAGGGGAGACCTTATTGCTCTACCACTACCTGAAAGGAGATTATAGGAAGGTGGGTGTTGGTCTCTTCTCCCAAGTGATAGGACAACAGGAAATGGCCTCAAGTTGTGCCAGGGGAGGTTTAGATTGGATATTAGGAAAAATTTCTTTACTGGAAGAGTAGTGAAGCATTGGAACAGGCTGCCCAGGGAAGTGGAATCTCCAGCCCTACAAGTGGTAAAAAACCATGTAGACATGGCATTTTGGGACATGGTTTAGTAGACACAGTGGTGTTGGGCTGATGGTTGGACTTAATGATCTTAGAGGCCTTTTCCAACCTTAATGATTCTCTGATTCTGTTGTACAGTAAGTGTATGTTTTTTACCTCAGCATCTCCCCGTTCAGACTGCCTGTGCAAGAGGTCACCTCTGGAGGTAAGGACACTGTAAGGTCACCAGTCTCATGTAAGCTTAAGCACAACAAGACTTGAGAAACACAACTGAGATAAAGACCATCCCTTACAAACGTCCAAGCGGAGCTCACCAGGTGAGAACATGGGCTGAGCAGCACAATGAAGATCAACTGTCTCTTGTCACGAGAAACTAGACAATTATAGAATCACAGTTTGGGCTGGAAGGGACCTCAAACACCATCCTGTTCCAACCCCTCTGCCCTGGGCAGGGACACCTTCCACCAGACCAGGCTGCTCCAGGCCCCATCCCACCTGGCCTTGAAGACTTCCAGCAATGGGGCATCCACAACTTCTCTGGGCAACCTGTTCAGTGCCTCACCCACCCTCAGAAGAAGAAAATTCTTACTAATATCTAATCTAAATCTCTTCTCTTGCAGCTTAAAACTGTTACCCCTCATCCTATCCCTGCACTGTTTGATAAAGAGCCCCTCCTCATCTTTCCTGCAGCCCTTTTTAAGTACAAGAACAATACAGGGAGAAGGGTGATGATGTTTTAGCAAAGCAGATAGCTGAGAACAAGTGTTGGTTACTCAAGGGTACCAACATCCTGCCTTTCAAGTAAAACTGTTGTAAACCCACTGCCAATGGGCTTTCAGAGCTGGGTTTGGTTCCAGGCATCCCCATACCATGCTTGGCGGCTTCCCTCTCACAGCCCGGCAGGCTCCCTCCAGACCACTCCCTGTCCATTCACATCATTGCAACGCATCAGCCAGTGAGTCACTGCCTGGCTTTTCCCAACCGCCCCAGCTTCCCAGCAAACCCTGCCAAAGGCCGACACAGAGCCCAACAAATACCTTGTGTGAATGTTGTGGTTGTCCCATGCAGGGACAAGAGTTGGACTCAATGATTCTTGGAGGACAGGGAGGTGAACGGAGACTTCATAGCGGCCTTCGAGTACCTGGAGGTGCTACAGGAAAGCTGGGGAGGGACGTTTTACAAGGGCAAGTAGTGACAGGGTGAGGGGGAAGGGGTTTAAACTGGAAGGGGGAAGAGTTAGATTAGACATTAGGAGGAAATTTTTCACAAGGAGGGTGGTGAGGCACTGGCACAGGTTGCCCAGGGAAGCTGTGGATGCCCCTTCCCTGGAAGCGTTCACGGCCAGGTGGGATGGGGCCTGGAGCAGCCTGGGCTGGTGGGAGGTGTCCCTGCCCGTGGCAGGGGGGTGGAACTGGATGGGCTGTACGGTCCCTTTCAACCCAGACCATTCCGTGATTCTAAATACTGTGATTCCACACCCTCCTGTGGCAGAAAATTCCTGAAATTCACTGTGTAGTTGGGAGGTGTCCCTGCCCATGGCGGGGGGGTTGGAACTCGATGTTCTTCCAGGTCCCTTCCAACCCAAATCACTCCAGGATTCTATGATGCTTCTGAGTCCCTCCCAACTCGGCTCACCCTGCGATTCCCGTACGACTGGAAAATCCCGAGGCCCAACTCGCGCGCTGCTCCACCCCCACGGCAGCCGCAGCGGGAAGCGAAGCCAAGCGCTCCGCTCCTACCAGCCCCTTCCTCCCCGCTCCCCGCTTCCCCCCCCCGCCGCTTACCCAGGCTCCGGCCGCCACCCCGCCCGGCCCCGGCCCCGGCCCCAGCGCCAGCTTCGCCGCGGCCGCCGCCGCCGCCCCCAGCAGCCCCGCAGCGGCCGCGGCAGCCCCTCCCGCCCGCTGGCCCGACATCGCCGCCCGCAGAGCCCGCCCTGCCCGGCCAGCACCGCCCCGGCCCGGGGGAAGGCGGGGAGGGAAGGGGCGGGGAAGAGAGAAACGCATCTGCGCACACAAAGTAATAAATACAATAATAGACTAATAGAATAATAAGTAGAATAATAAATAGAATAGTGACTAATAGAATAATAAACATAATATTAAAGAGAATCAAATAGAATAACCTAATAGAATAATAAAATCAAATAGAATCATAAACTAATAGACTAACAGAACCATAAATAGACTGATGGAATCCTACATAGAATCATAGAATGCTTTGGGCTGGAAGGGACCTCAAACACCATCCAGTTCCAACCCCCCTGCCATGGGCAGGGACACCTCCCACCAGACCGGGCTGCTCAAGGCCCCATCCAACCTGGCCTTGAACACTTCCGGGGAGGGGGCATCCACAGGCAACCTGTGCCAGGGCCTCACCTCATTGGGAAAAAATTCTTCCTAAGGTTTAACCTAAACCTTTCCCCTTCCAATTTAAAGCCCTTCCCCCACATCCTATTGATACAAGTATCAAGATATTTTGATTTAAGCTAAAGTAGAGGTAAGTTTCATCTAAGTAACTGTATTCGTTTGAGTTAAGACAGAATTTCACTCTGATCGCATGTTGGGTTTTTGGGGGGTTGTGTGTTTTTTTTTTTAAATAGTGTTTTTCCAGACACTGCTCAAATAAAAATGATAATGTCTTGTGTTCAGCACATACCATACTTAACGGATGTGTCTTCTGTAATCACCTGTTTGCAGTCTGGGAAAATCTATACACATGCATGTAAGTAGGAAATGCATCCTGTCCCCAGTTCTTGTCTTGTGACATAGAATTGATAGAAATCATTCCCTTACGTGTCCAGCTCTGAAATAAAGGATGCTGCTTTCTAAAACCCCAGAATGAGTCTTAAGAGAGTTCATTTGCCAGTGCCTCACCATCCTCACTGGGAAAAATTTCTTCCTAATGTCCAATCTAAATCTTCTCCCTTCCAGTTTAAAGCCATTCCCTCTCATCCTATCACTACTTGCCCTTGTAAAAAGTCCCTCCCCAGCTTTCCTGTAGCCCCTTCATGTAGTGGAAGGTCATTATGAGGTCTCTCCAGAGTCCTCTCTTCTCCAGGCTGAACAGCCCCAACTCTCACAGCCTGTCCACGTAGCAGCAGTGCTTTGCAGCTACTCCAACAGTTCCATATGCTTCTTATGTTGGGGATTCCAGACCTGGACTCAATACTGCAGGTGGAGTCTCACAGGAGCAGAGCAGAGGGGAAGAATCCCCAGCCCTCGGCCTGCTGGCCACACTTCCTTTGATGCAGCCCCAGACACGACTGGACTTCTGGGCTGCAACCCCACGTGTCCAGCTCATGTGGAGCTTCTCATCAATCAGCACTCCTAAGTCCTCCACACGGCTGCTCTCAATCACATCAATATTCATTTACATACACAAAGACTTTATTTCTTGAAAAAAAAAAAGATAACAACTCCAGTCCCACTGTAGTCAGACAACACAAAGACAGGCTCATGTGTAAACAGTGTGCAGCAGGGACTATGCCTCCCCACCTAGGGAGGACAAGAAAACCCTGCCTGCATGGACATGGTTGGGAAACAGTTACATGAGACAGACAGGGGCTCTAAGGAATATTTATAATCCCAGAACATGACAACAATAACAAACAAAAACTCACAGGAGACAAAAGTTGTGTGGCCCAAGACAAACCTCTCTGGACTGCTAGTAATCATTCGTTACTGCTGCCCTCTATTATTACTTGCCTACAGAAAAAAACCCCTCCCCAGTTTCAAGTCTGTTTTTTTACACTCCAAAGTTCAAGTGGAAACAAATGCACAGGATTAGGTGCCATTGAAATTCTGAGAAGCTGGGGGAAATTCTTCTTACCCTGGGACAAATGCAGAAGAGACTCTTGAGGTATCTGGCCCTTGACACCTTTCTCTGCATTCCCTTTTGCCCCATGGCTTGCGGGCAAAAGTAGCATTGTATGAAGTAGCAAAAATTGAATGATGGTATTACTGACAGTAAAAAACCCATAAGCTAAACACCCAAGCGTTTGACACTGGCATATAAATTGGTGTTTTGTATTCCAGTAATTAAAAATTTCAGTTATTTGCAATAAATCTTAAATGCAAATCAAAGGAACTTACGCTATGCCCCTAAAATGCCCTGCATATTTTCCGAGCTTGTTTAACATTTCTAACTTCTGTTTGATAAGAAAATGGTTGCAAAATACTTCAAAAGAATTTCATACAGTGCTAACGTAGAAGTCTGCAATAAGTTTATACTGGGTAAAAAAAAGTTTAAAAAGCATTTTAAATTTCAAACAGAGAAAGAAAAGAATACAAAAGATATTTATAGTACTATTTACAAGACTATTTACTAAATTCACATTTGCGCTTTATTGAACAAACTTCAACATGTAAGTTATGGGTTGCTTAAAAATAAGTATTAATAGTTAATAAATCTGACTGATTTTAACCCAGTAAAAACACACCCTACGTCTAGGATGAAAGAATCAGAAAGAAATTATGCTTTTGAAAACTCGGCTCTGGTGGAAAAGGTAGCATTTTAGAAGAGGTAAGAGCCTGAACAGGAGAACAAAAAGAAACAAAAATCCAGGTGTGTTCCCAGTGAGAAAGCTTTTCCTTGGCAGGTACAAAAGTTTCAAGGAAATATCTACCAGCACCTACATAAAATCAGGTTTCGAAGAATTATAGGAAGGTCATTAAAAGCTGCCCACTTATCTGGAATAAAGTTTGTCACTAAAAGTCACGAGTAAAAAATCCAGGAACTAAATTACTTGATTATTCTCAGACCACAGCAAAAGTCAAGTTTGACAAATGGGTTTTGCTTATTTCTGTACACTTTAAAAACCATGGCTCTGCAGATTTGTGTCTTTATAACCTCTGATCCTGATGTCTACATGTGTCACATTTTCTCGATTCTTTCAAAAAAGCATTTTCAACTCGTAGTTTTTCAGTCTCCTGTAAAACAGAAAAAGCATGGATGTATTAAGGAAATTGTACTCATGTCTTTCATATTTCTAAGTAGTACCAACACTTGTTCAAGTGTTTGATACACTGTGTACCTGAGGAAATAAAACCAAGTTGGTTCTGTCTGTGGCCTGTGAGGAGACAGACCAGCCATGACCTACACAACTGCATAAAATCAAAGGTATTTATTACTCTCTAACAGAAGAGCAAGAATTGTAGTTTTCATTCTCAAAGCTTAGCTCTCTTCTGTGTCAGGCCATTACTTCATCGGTATTCTACTCTGCAACTCACCTCAGTAAGTTTAGCATAATCTTTCTTCAGTTTCACAAGATACTGAATCTTCTGGTTTAGGTTTTGATGACCAAGTAATTTCCCATTCTCCTCAGCTAGAAGGTCAACTTGCTTCCTCAGCAAGGCCATTTCCTGTAATTAACAAATACATCGTGTATCTCTTAACTCTAGCCCCTCCCCCCTCCTCTTTTCAGAAGAAATACCTTCTTTTGGACTATTGAGATGCTAACATTTAAGTGTGTTGTAACATATGATGCAATATTTTGTTCTTCGGGAAACACTTATTTGTCTTATGTGTCCTCGGGTACTACATTAGGTCTCTCTATAGGGCAAAAGCACCATTTTTGATTTGTATTATGAATTGCAACAGTGATTTCCGTACCCAGAGTTCCACTAGTGCAGGAAACAGCATTAGGAATATAACTACGCTGCAAGACAAAACATCTTCACAGGCAATCTTCAATTGCTAATTCAGAATGTTGTCCAATTAGCAGCATCTCTACCTCTGCTGAATAAGATTCTACTGTAAAGACAACACAAAAATTATATGTATAGAACCTTTCCAATTCTGTCTCTCTCTTCGTACACCTCCTCCAGTTTTGATCTTATTTCTTCTTTTTCATGAAATGCTTTCAGCTCCAAAGCTCTTGTTCGTTCCATCTCCAAATTCATTTCAAGACAAGTGTTCTCTTTGGTTTTGAGGGTATTTTTGGCTTCCTCTAATCTGCAAATATAAAAGCATCATACAATATTAAAACCCATAAATGGCATACAACTGAATTAGTAAGTCAATCCTGGAAATGCAGGCAGCCTCTTCTAAAAATATCGTTTTAAGACCCTTTATTTTCCCCAGGACTCAGTGCTAACAAAAGGAAAAATTACATTCTGCTTCACAGCTCTTGAGTTTGATACAATCTCTTAACCAGGGAGTGTTTTGGAGTTGCTTTACTTTTTGGAAAGCATACTGTACCCATACAAGCTCACTTGTGAAAGAAAACAGAAGCTTCACCTACAAGAACGCTAAGAATTCATCTAAGGCATGTAAACTTGCTAGATGAATTCTGCTGCTTTCAAAGTTTCTCCTAAATTGCTTGTTTGTTATATGGCATTTGCCCAATAGTTTTGTTGCTCAGAAACATATCTGAACAGCTCAGAGATAGCCTGACCTTGTTTGGCCTGATAACACAAGGACCATCTCTTTGGATAGATGTCTGCTGAAGATGTTCTAATCCATCAGGCTCACAGAATATTACACCATGCCATCAAACTTAGCAGCCTGTCTACTGATTATATCAACTTGAGTAATTTTACATGTCTATTCAACTACTGCATAATGAGCAATGCTAGGACTCAAGGGAATGGCAGGAAGACGTGCCAGGGGAGGTTTTGGTTGGATATCAGGAGAAGGTTCTTCACCCAGAGGGTGGTGGAGCACTGGAACAGCTCCCCATGGAAGCAGTCACGGTGCCGAGCCTGACAACATCCAAGCAGCATTTGGACAATGCCCTCAGACAGACGGTGTGTTGGGATTGTCCTATGCAGGGATAGGGGTTGGACTCTGTGATCCTTGTGGCTCCCATCCAACTCAGGTCACTGAAGCCTGGTGTTTAAGACCTACTGCATAAACCCAGTATTCATTTGCTGCATTTCTCAAGAAATTTGCTTGATGACAAAATAATATTTTTCCTCTTTGTACATTATTAGTTCCTATGACACTCTGTGACACTGTTAAAGTGTACTACGGAGACTAGCCAGGTATGAAAACCCAACGTATTGAATAGCAAAATAACTCCTAATCAAAACCAAGGTTTCTGGAAAATTCAGTATAAATTACTTGTGAAATTACTGTGTTCATGGAAACTATCTTCATCTAAAAAGAAGTTACTTACATAGAAAGCATTCCATTAAAAGTAAAGAATTCAAACATTAGGAGATGCAGCTGCTATTGAGTCCCCAAAGAAATATGAATTAGGAAAATAGTAACAGGAGTAACATTTTCAAACTTTCAAATACTAATTCAGTATTTTAATTCTTCACTATTATATGTCCATGATGCAAACCACTTGAACTTCAAGGACTACTCGCACAATAGCGCAAACACAATCTAGGAATCCTCTAACAATAAATAATTTCCACTTTTCAAGCTGAAGTGCAAAAAATAAAACAAATAGCATAAAAAGCGAATAATTAAATTCAGTGTAAAATTATAATATATTTACAATATCAATAAAGAAATTAAAAGTATTTCAATTTAATTTGAAAAGGAATTTGTTTAGAATTCACTGCATATACCAGCACTCAAAACAGATAATTTTAAACAATTCAAAATGTCCCTTCTAATTTAACATTTCTCTGTGGTTCCACCTATTTCAGAGTATTTTCCTGACAGAATGCCACAATTTCAGAAAAAACAGTAATAGGTGCTACTACCACCTACTGATGAGAAAGGGTAAGAACTCAATGTGTCTTGCAGAAGTGTAATCAACAACTCAAATTACATCTTTTATAGTTTCAGATCTTGGGCATCTATTGCTTAAATATACCTTTTTGGTATTAATGACTTTAATAAAAGTCTCTAGTTCAATGAACAATATTAAACTTACTCTGCTTTGATTTTCAGCATCTCCTCCAGCACTTTATTCTGTAAGATTTCAAAATATTAGTTACATTTATAATATTTAATATATATAGATGCAAAATTATTTGTAACTTAACTGATGCCAAGTATCTTATGATACTACCAAAATAATTCTACTGTACAGTAACTCACATATCTAACATTCGTTATAAGTTCATCTCTTTGCTATACGCATGTATTCCCAATTTCATGGCAGCACAAATGACCCACAATAATATCTCTGCCCACTCATACACAGCAGAGGTCTGGCAGGGGATTCCTTTGTCTTCAGCCTCCCCTGCAGCATTAACTGCCCTTTGGCAAAGCCCTGATGTAGCAAGTGATACAATCTTCACTTTCCAACTCTGTGGAGATCAGTCACATTTAGTGACCTTAATCTGGTTTTGCTTATTGTGCGAGCTGACACCCAGTTCAGTGGTGTTAGGCCAAGACAGAAACCTTAAGAGGTAAGTATTATGCTCTGTGTCTGTTAGAATTCAGTAGAAATCAATGTTTGTTTTACTGCCATGAAATAGAAGAAAACATATTAATACCTCATAGCAGGGAAACGGCAAAGGAGTGCTATGTGAAAAGGGTGACATACCTTGGCCAGTCGTTCTTCAGCGATTTCCTCCTCTTTCACTTTGAGGTAGTGAACATCAGGATGTTTCTGATCACTAGGAAATTCAAGAATGAGGAAAGTTTCTCACAAACCAGACAGAAAAGTTGTTTATGAGTAAACCAGTTGTAAAAGCATCTGGATTAAACCAGCAAATGAGTGTAGCTGTCTTGACACATGTTCATACACACAACACTGAACATCATGAAAAAACTCTGAAAGCATTTAAACTTTCATATGCCATTTTCCTTTGTTACAGTACAGAGAAACTAATGTTTTAGTGATAAGAATTAAAAATGTAGTAACTATGCAATTGCATGTTAGACAGCTTCAGGGCCAAGGTAAATGTTTTATTAGTTCATTATGTTTATGTGCACATAGACTGCAGCAAGCAACCCCTTCCTACAAGATCTTTGCTCAGTTGTCTTGCCAAGTTAAGAAGGTAAAAGATTTTTGTATTCAGAAGACTTCGAAACTTTTTATTTTATGATATTGGATTGAAGTAAGCAAATACCTTAAAATTAAAATAACTTGCAAACCAACACACCACTGGGGGAATTTCATGCTTATAATATGCCCCAAGGGAAGAATGTCATCAATTAAAAGTTGCTATAACTTAAGGCTTCAAATTTAGAATAACTGATTATGCTTGAGCCTTTTAAGTTTCAGTACTGGTCAGTCTGCACCAGCTCCAAAGTAGTGAACTGAGCCTGCTCTTGCTTAGCATTACAGAGGTGAAGGGCGACTTTTTCTCTCCAGCTTGTTCTTCCCTGCCCTAACACTAAATCCCAAAACATAGCAGGCACTTGGTCTAATCTTACACTCTCAAACATCCTCCAATGCAGTCCAAGATGCTCACATCTCATTTCGCTCTCTAACACTGGGCCACACAAAAGATTACTACCTGCTGCTGCTATCAGCTGCTCTGCCTGTTGTGAATATTCTCACCTGAGAAATCTAAAACTGACTTTCCAGAGACCATGCAAAATACAAATAGCCTTTGGTCTCTCCAAACCACAACTTCCATCAAATAAGATCTGATAATTGTTAATGCCTACCAAATTATACCCTAGGGCCCCAGGCTGGGTATACAGCAAAATGAGGAATATATAAGTAATGTTTTTCTGTGAAAAATTGCGTCCAAGTAACCTACTCCATAAACTGAATGAAAAACAAAGCTACAGAATCCAGTTTTCCACAGCAAGGTAACTGCTTGTTTTTCTGTGATTCCCATTTCAATTCACAACGCATTTTCTAATGTGCATTGCAACCTAAGCAGAAGCCCTAGAGACATCATCATCATTCAGTATCCCACCAGAGCTGTCAAACCTTGTGCACAGAATGTCTTCCACTAATCAGTCCCTTCTTAATTGAAGATTGCTCTATAATACTTATAACGAAAGGACAAACTGGAGTTGCAGACACCTGCCGTTACAGCATCTTTTAATTGGAATACTTGATTTTGCAAATTTAAGTTTTCTTTTATGTTAAATACTTATCTTACCAGAAAGTCAGTTCTAAAACCAACAACACTGATACTTCATTGAATAGATATAACAGTTCTGGAAAATATTTTTTGATACATGTAATAGGCAAAAGCAATATTAAACTCCTACTTAATGCTAAGCTACTCTTTACTAAATTGCCCCTTAAAATGACTGAATTTAATACAATTAAATATCAACAGAATATTTGCTGCCAGTTAGGATTTCTTTTTACATGATGTAAAACAGAAGATTCAATCCTTTACAAAACTGAAAGCAAAGGAAACCAAAATAGGTAAGACATGAAACAAAATATTTTATGTCCAAAACTAAGCTGTACAGATTATAGTTTGAAGCCAACCTCAGGATATCTCCAATCTGATTCATACAGCATTTCATCTTTTTAGAGGAAGTTCATTCCTTATCCTCAAACACACAAGATTGAGAACTGGTTCCATTTTTGTCCATGTTAAAACTTGCATTGTGTTATAGTTTCAGCTTGGTTTGGTTTGGTTTTTTTTTTCCCCCTCCTCTTTCAGAGAATTTTTTCTTCCTTTGCTGGCATTTGGATATTTCCTGTCTACTGCATAAGCGATAGAGCAACATATAATACATAGAAATGGCGCTGCATGTAACTATTTTACATTCTATTTCCATTTCCTTTATAAAGCTTTGTTGTATTTAAGAATTTGTGATTTAAAGGTAATAAAGTCTACAGCCAGTAAACAATTTTCATAGAAAAGGCTAAGTGAATCTCTAATTATATGAACAATATACAAGATTGTAGTTTAAATAAAACCTGTATCTTACTTAATTGCTTCAAGTTAAGACAGGTTTTTTTGGTTTACTTTACCTGTTCTTGCTTCGTTTCTGAGCTTCTACAAGGCTCTGTAAATTCCTGTTGTTCTCCATCACTATCTGCATTTCCAGACGCAAGTTCTCCAACTCATTTAATTGTTCCTAAGCCAGTAAAATTGGAAACATTTTATTTGAAGAACAAATTGCAATTCCTGTTTTTATTTCTAGTAGATCATGTTATTGAATAAAATAGAAGGTAAAACTATTCCTCAGAAAACAAGCAGAGTTCTCTGGCGAAGATCTCCATCACCGCTCCATTTAGTTTCATTAGAAACTTGACTTAGAGTAAGTCAGGACAATTTAATCAGCAAAAATGATGTTACCATTTTATATTCATGAGTACGAAACTATTTGGCCCTTGGTAAAACGAGATATATGGACATCTCAAGCAAGTGTCACCCTGTTACCAGCCTAGGTAAACTGGAGACCAAAAACTGCCTTCCTGCTTTAATGGACATAGTACTAAGCAGAGCTTACTAAACACCTCTTTGTATTCTGCCTTATTTTAACCTTACAAATTGCCCGTAGAGATTAACTCACAGTACCTTCAGCCTTAGAATTTCATCATTTTTAGCTCTTCGTTCTTCATTCAGTTCATGTACAAGGTGCTCCAGGTTTATTGCAGATGCTCTCCGATCAGCTATTTCTTGCTCATGAGTTTCCAAGAGCTTTGCCAAATTCACATCAAAATTAGGGATAGTTTTTGGACACTGGCAAGTTAAAAGAAACAAACCCCACAAACTATTAGTAAAGAACTGTTTCCCCTACGTATTGGTTACATGTTTTAATACTTAACTGGAGACGTATGTTTATAAATTCCTGGCAGATAAATCATCAACAATACATTTAAATTACAAACAAGGTGAATGGGATTTGACCATTCTTAATACATTGTCATTTCTGTTCCCAGCCTGAAGCCATTCTGTAAAGTTATAGTCCTTTCAATGAGTTTTAACAGTCATTACAATGAAAATGTTTCTCTCAAATGCCATACCTGAGGAAATGTTACTGAAGATGAATCCACAAAGCAATCAATTTGCTTCATTTTTAGTTCATATTCATTCTTCCTGTTCTCCATTTCTTCTGTCATTTTCTCCAGCTATTAGAAACCCCAATTAGAATTAAATTAGCTCAAATACACAGAAAATATTAAAGAAAACAGCATCCAAGTCTCTATTTTGAGCAAGCTTAAGTACACCACAAGTTATTTTAGATTACCTCATACTTCACTTTCATAACTGTTAATTGTTAACAGCTGTTAATCATTTAATAGTTGCATATAGCAAGCATTTTTGAAAGTATACATACGCTATATACTGTACACCGTGTAGTTAGTCTAAATTTTGTTCTTGTTAGTTGGTATTTGATTTTTTTTGCCTTGGTATCACAATCTACCTTTCAAAGGGCTTGCTAGCACAAAGTTTTACTGGTATAGATTTAATCAGTTTCCTCAAAAAGAATATGCTAACATGACAAAAGCACTCTTTCCAAAATAACTTATCCTAATTAGAGTTTTCACCAACACTAGCATCTTTCTTAGCACTATGACAGCTAGGACAACTAAAGCCAAATCTTGGACAAAGGCTTAAAATAAATATTTGGTCTGCAAAAGTTCTCACTCTAAAATTGTCTAATTGAGAGCTCAACAATTATCTCCATTACGTAACCATAGAGTTGTGGATAAGTGTTAGGCAGAGGAAAAAGTAACCCCCTCTGCTACACTGCTTATAACCTTAGGTTGCTGTTACAGGCACTGGCAATTTTACTCTGCTTTCAGAGTAAACATTTTTTTGATCTCTAGACGCTGTTTCCAAAGTGTTTAAAAGTTACCTGCCTTTGGTTCAGATGCTTTTTAACTACTACTTTGCTTTTACCGGAAGGAAAATTGCTCTTCACAGAGTACCGTGTAAATCTGAAAAAAGCCTTTTCCAGAAGCTACAGTCAACCACAGATCTTGCCCAAGGAGTTAATTATCAGCAGTATTTTCTTGTTTTACCTGTTCCCTGAGTTCCTGGATTAGAGCTTCTTTCTTTTTTATGTCTTCCTGTGCACACTGAAGCAGTGAATCATGTTTCTTAGAGGCCTCTGTCAGTCTTATGAGCTGCTCACTGGTATGATGCAAGTCTTCACACAGAAGGTCTCTCTGTTTTTCAAGTCATTGCATGAGTAAAGAAAGAAATATTCAAGTTATACTCTAAAGCAGTTGTTTTGAGATGTTTCGTCGTTGCTGCCAAGACTGCTAACAGCTACAAGCACTCCCTTTTCCCTCAACTTTTTCATCATGAACTGTAGCAAGCATTCATCTATAGATTTCAGCACTTTTTCATATCCATTGTCTCAGTGGCAGAACAAAAATGAGAATTTTCCTACAGTTTCAGTTATTTTACAGATACCCCTGGATAGGATTTTAGACTCCCACCCTATCTAATAAAGCATCATACAAGGTGTGTTAATCTATTAGGAGAAACAGTACTTAGTATTTTACATGCCACCTTGGATTAGTGTTTCTTGTCCCCTCAAGAATGCACAAAGGAAATTAGTAATTGATGTACAAAGTCAAAGAAGGAGAAATGATGATTTTAACAGGATCCAGATACACCCAAGGGTAACAATAATGTAGTAAGAATTGTTACCTCAGTTTTAAAAAAAAACCCAAACAAAACTGAAACCAAATCAAAACCAGAAAGTGATCCATTTGGCCAGCAACTCAATTTAGGATTCCAGAATGTCAAATTTAGATAGGGCTGTTAATGAAGATAGTCTGTTGATTAAGTGTACTGGAAATCTAATTAAGAATGGTTTTTGAGAAGCAAACACTACTCTGGAAGACTGTTGGTGCTATACGATTGAACTAAGCATACATAATATAACAGATGATTTTGTAGAAATTGTTGGAAAGGAAAGGCTGGTAGTTTAGACTAATGGACGTGTTCACCAAGACAATGTTGAGAACAGTAACAGGAAAGAAAGTTAAAAGACAGTTACAGTTTTAAAAAGCAAAACTGCAGCTGAATCAACCACGCATCCTAGATCAGCTCCCAGCAGGTGGAGCTTTTTGTTAAAGTTATGAGTAAAGAAAAGATGTCACTGAATATAGCAGCAGAGGGGGAAAGAGATAACATTAAACATAATATATTCTTCTACCTATTTTAATTTCTCAGCTGTATCATCTAATGTTACCATTAAATTGAGTTGATAACTCCTTAGTGGCCTTAACAAAATTAAACCAGGCTTGTAGCGTAGGTTTTCATGAAGTAGCTTGTAAAACGTTTATGTCAAGTAACACGATGATTTAACTGAATTTGTCATGTATCTCATGAAAAATTCCTTTAAGAACAGGTTAACTAGCTTTAGGTTGAACTAAAACTAGGTTAAGTTTTACACAAGTAATTTAAGAACAAACGCATCCAATAGGTCCTTTGAATAATAATTATATGCCAATGTTAATGTTTTTACCTCAATGTTATCAGCTAGTTGTCTTCTCTCCAAAGTTTCCTTCAGTTCTTCAATCTTCTTTTCCTGATCCTGTATGATTCTTTTGCTTTCTTCTTTTGCAGCCAGAACAAGATTGTACTTGCACTATGAAAAGGATTAAATTAAATTTTTATAACATGTTTTCCTAAAATACTCTCAAAGAAATCTGTCAAAAGTAACGCAAATAAATGTATATCACAAATCTTATGACAACTACTAATGTTTAAAGCGTCAGTATCAACAACTAAAATCAGAATGATATATCACACTTGCTCAATTGTACAAATTATATTATTAGAGGTGAGTTGTCAGAAAAATGGGAAACTATTAATTTAATATGTATTAGCCACCACAATACACATTAGCCACTAAAACCATTATTGAAAAAAAACACAACCATATGTAGAAATGTCTCATCAACATGTTCGTCTGTAGGACCTTTTGAATTTGCAGTTTATACATATTAAAGTTCATACACATTACATGTACATACATATATACATACATAAAACATTCTGTGGGTTGCTCTATCAGTTTGCAGATCCAACCTATTTTAATAGAGGACGCATCATATTTATGTATAGTTATTCAAATACAGTTTTAGTTCTCAGATGCAGAACATAGTAATATCAGAAACAAAAATTCACTCCCTCTAAAATAAATTCACAATTCCGCTTCAATTGTTGAGATCTTAAATTGCCAATTTCTGAGAAAATCTAAATGTGACTGTCAGCTGAGTGCAGTTTACAGGACATGAATAGGTCCCTTTTGAGACACTGCTCTGTACTCACCACGTGGAAAGAGTTCAGTTTTCAAGACAGCCCTAGGCATAAAATGTTCAGAAGGTTTCAACATGTCAAAACAAAGAAGCTTCCTTCTATAGTGCTACAGCAAGTTACACTGTTCGAGACCCATGATAAGACATGTCATCGCTTCAATTTCTGAAAAACTATACCATGTCCTTCAAAATGACAGAACATACATTTATATCCTCGAGCTCTCTTGTCAGCCCATCTATGGATTCAGTTTTATGATTAACTGAAGACCTCAGCTCCTGGATCTGTCTCATCAAGTCAGTAACAACTTCCTGCAACATAAAAAAGTTAATGCTGATACATTTTATATATATTATGTGTATATATATATATAATTACTGGAGTTTATCTGCTGTGTAATTTGTCAACCCCAAATTTCAAACAGCCTTTTGAAAATGAGGCCTCAATATGCACCTTTAAAGGAGTAACAGGAAATTGGTCTCTAAATCATTGGATTTTGTTCTAAGCTCTTAACATAATGAATTAAATAACCTGCTGTGTTCATTAGAAGAGAAGACTGGCCCTTTGATTTAGTCTTAGGCTGTCATGAACAGAAGCACTATAGTTCAAGGTTACATTTGTCTGTAGTGGAAAAAGGTATAGTCAAGACACACCACTGCACTTGACAATACCAAATTCTTCTGACCTTACACATTTAAAATTTTCGGTTTTAAAAGCAAGACTTATCACTGCATCATGCTGGAAAGTAAACACACTACGTTATTTCATATGCCTGTTTTACATACAGCATAAAGGCTTGGACAGTGGGAACTTCTGTTATTTAAGCTTTCAGGACATCTGAGCAGTCTTTTCATGTAAAAGTGCCTTGGTTTTATTAATAGATACCCATGGCCACATTCTTACATCACCTTTCTTACCTTTTCTTTTAGTGCATTACACCATGACACTGACTCCAAGGCCCTGTTAATCATTGGGGAATTATGCATCATTTATGCATTGACTGGTTTGTCCTGTAGACATCTTTACCTTGATTATTTTTTGTTTAACCTTCAGTTGTGTTTCCTCTGAATGCATATTGGTTTCTCCTGCAAACTCCATGCCACTAAAAGGTAGGATATATTTACCTAGATATACAGCCAGGATTGCCTAGAATCATGGAATTACTAAGAACCATAGAAAGGCTCTGGGCTTTCAGCTCTGCTACAGAAAATATTTATTTTTAAATAGTTATTTAAACAGTTATTTAACCAGCTTATTTAACTAGTTATTACCCGCAAAACTCGATATCAGTAACAAAAATAAGCCCAAACCTTATCAGCATCATTTGTCTTCTTCAAAGAAACAATAAGCTCTTCTGCAGCAGTCAGTTCCTGTTCCAATTTCTGCAGTTTTGCTTCCTAGAAGAAATCATAATTGTAAATCAAATACTTTCGAAGTATGTTTTGCAAAGCACAAAGCCATAGGAGAAGAAAAAAATAAGATAGAAGGAATTAATTTTTCATCTTACCAGAAAAATTAAGCAGTAGCTTAACAAAATCTGCAAATAGATAATTCTATATTTATTTTGCTGGTAATCTACAGAACAGTCAGATCACCAGTGAAACTGCTATCAATGCAAGAGGAAATCCATGAACACACAATTTAGTAATTCAATTCTGCTGTTGTACCTGCTGCTCACACTGTGTCACAATTTCAGAAGATGGTTTCTCCACCTGTGCTTCAAGTGCTTTCAAGAGCACCCTGGAGAAGAAAACATATCTTTAGTGAGAAATCTAATCAGAACATGAGAGCTTTAACAGGAATATAAGTTTATTCTTATTTGCACTTAATTTTTGTGAAGAGTTCTTTAACTATCAATTTCTCAGTGGTATACAAACCACTAATAGCTTAGTTACCTGCCATACACACTACTGTCAGTAGTGGAACTTTATCTTTGATGTGAAGAACTATTCTTGTAATGAAATTATATTTGACATCTTAATTGAATATATTAAAATGAAGTCTTGTTTTAAGTTGGAAAAAATAAACAAACCCATTACGCAATTATTTCCACCCATGTGGGGAAGAACACCTCTACAAACAAGATTTCTATGTGGATGCAAAAACTAGCATAAACAAAACCAATGAAAACAGATGAAAATAAACCCCAACACTGATTAAGACTTACTTTGAATTGTTTTCTTTGTCTTCTTGTAATTGTAATGTTAGTTTTTCATTATGTTCTTTTTCTGTTTTCAGGAGTTTCAAAAGGTTCTAGAATATCAAAATATAGTTTATTATAGCAACTTATAAGGTCTTTAGAATAATTTAAACCAAAATAAAAATCTAAACGAACTCCTACGATGACAGAAACCTTAGATGTAAGCAGTAAGATCTTTAGCTTTGCCCTGGGAAAGTTCAAAAGTAAACACTCTTGTTTAAATTAAACAGTTTTTTCCAACTGCCATTTATAATTATTTCATTTAGCTATAATGTTCCTCAATATTCAAGGCTGAGAGAGGGAAATTAGAATTTTCAAATGTAGATTAATTCAGGGGGGATTTTTCAGTTTCTAACCTGCAGTTCAAGATACCAAGACTACAAGGAATTTAAAATAATAATTTTCAACCTCTATTCCTTTAAACACTAAATAGGAAAAAAGTCAGCAAACTTGCTGAGCAGACACAGTGTACACTGCAGAAAAGCAGGCAAAATAATTTGCAAAAGCCCTTGAGCAACCTTAGTGCTGTTTTGCAGTCACTGCAGTCTTGACAGGCCTTTCAAGGACAGAATCAACTGAATTGCAGGACAGTGATGCACTGCAAAACGACATAGATAATTTTAACAAAATCATATCTACTATTAAAAATTTTATGTAACTGCTTTGTAAAAGACAGAATAAGTAAGCCAGTCCTAGCTAGCACTGAGCTGAAAGGTCACCAGCATTTTGATGTTAGGATTTTTTCCCAAAGCAGTTTCTTATTTCTTTCCTAATTAACCCATCTCCATCAACATTCCAGAGCTATTGCTTTAGCGGAGACCCTACTAACCGTCACGTTATTGGACATTGCCTGTAGACTGCAGCTGCAAAAATCTTGCACTAAGTTTTAAAAACCACTCTGGGTACACCTTCTAAAAGAGATCATCAGGAAACCCATTGTTACTGTGGAATCTATTATCAATGACACAACAACAGGAATTAAACAACATGGCTACATGAATAACTACATAACAAAATCCTTTAAAAGCTTTGGCTGTCTTACACAAAGCTCATTTTTCATTGCTTCTGCTTCTTGTTTTCTGTCCTCAAGCTGTTGCTTCAGTTGATCCGACTCAAACTTCGTTACTTCCTGCAAATTGTCATAGTCATCCTGCAGGCTCGCTTTTTCTTCAAGAATCCTTTCATGCTCTAGCCTTTATAAAGAAAAACAATAAGCCAACCCACCCACAATATTAAGATAAGGGTTTGTTTCATTATAAAAATACTCCAATCAATTGAATTTAATAATAATCAGATAATATAAAGAGTACTGTTCCTTTAGAAAATGACTGACAAACAGTAAGTTTTTTTACACTCAGAAACCCCAAATTCATGGAGGGCACAAGAAATAAGTGGCATTGGCAGAGAAGGCAGAGTACTCTTCCTGATCCCTAGAAATAATTTACTTCTTACAAAATTCTATAGAAATATCAGTCACTGTGGCTTGATAATGGTATTCACTCATTTTTTTTAATCTAATTGTTGGATAAAAGACTTTGCCAGAATGACCCTGAGTACCTACATCTGCTTAGTTGATGTCTGAGTTATTTATCTCAAAATCTTTATACACTCTGGGCAAGTCTGGGCTATTTCCCTCTAAATTGCTGCCCTGAAAACTTACTTCATTTGATCTTTCTCAAAAAAGAAAAGCAAAGAGGGGTAAAATAGCTGCTAGACAAATGTTATGAATCATGTCATTAATGGAAAGTCTATAGAAAGAACACCCTCCAAGAAGTCAGTACTTCTGCTAACACAGAGGGCAGTGATGAAACAACAACATTGAATTTCAGTTCCAGGTTCCTGGTCTCACAATCCATCATTCAAAAAATTACTTCAGTTAAGACATGGCCTGCTATAGTGCAATAATGCAGTTAAGCTTTCCAGGGAAAATAACCCCCAGAAACCCAAACCCCAACAACAACAAAATGCAACAGAACTAGGTTGCACTAATGATTAAAAAATCTCCCAAATATAATGCCAATTATTGCATACAACATAATAAGCTTTTCAGGCTTCAACAGTCAAGCTGTAGTTTATTTTTATGGTTTTCTTTCCTGCTGTTATTTTCACAGGAGCATCATTATGTCACCTGCTTCATGTGACCAGATGGAGAAGTAACAGTTAATTTTTAAGACTATATTTAAGATTGAAAAAAAACCAAACCCCAAAACCATCCCAATCAAACTATGCCTCTTCAGCTACCTAACTTTTGGTTATCACTAAGATTGTAAGTGTATTTAACTTAATGGGAAAACGCTATAGCAAATAAAATTATAGAAGCCTCATTTTGTTTTCTTCCTGCTAATTTCACCATGTTTCTCCTCACAGCTCTGAAACAGGCATGGGACAAAATGAAAAGAAAATAAGTGAAGAATGTAAACACAAAATAACAAATTTAAATAAGAGATAAAGTGCAAGTTTACATGCAAAAAAGAACAATTAACTCACTGGATGTGTCCAGAATGGAGGTTAAGATATTTTAACAAACTACCAACATACCTTACGCTGTCCAGCTGGACCTGTACATCCATATGTTTACCCGAAAGCTGACTCATTTCTTTCTCTTGCTTTTCCCTAAAGGCACTATATTCCAATTTCACAGCAGACAGCTCTTTGTCCGCAGACTGCAGTACAATGCGCAAGTCATAGACTTCACTTTTTAATACTGTCAAAAATCAAACAAAAATTTTACATGTTATTTAGAAAACTGTGCTAAATACAGGATGTGTAACACTACAGAACATCCTGGGAAAGTCTCACATTTTCTGTGGAATTAACCTTGAAGGTCAAATAAAAGGACTTGTAAATGGAAAAGGTCAATGAAACATTGACTTTAAGAACCGAAGAGTATAGGTATACTCAAAAAGATTCCAGACTATAATCACAGCATTTCCATAGACCAATAAAGGATTTTTCAATTTCTAACCAAGAGTTCAAGATGTTGGACTACAAGGAATAGGGGCCCTCCAGGATAGCTGGGGAGGGACTGTTTACAAGGGAAGCAGTGATAGGATGAGGGGGAACGGCTTTAAATTGGAAGAGGGAAGATTTAGCTTAGACAATAGGAAGAAATTCTTCACAATAAGTGTGGTGAGGCACTGGCACAGGTTGCCCAGGAAAGCTGTGGATGCCCCCTCCCTTGAGGTGTTCAGGGCCAGGTTGGATGGGGCCTTGAGCAGCCTGGGCTGGTGGGAGGTGTCCCTGCCCATGGCAGGGGGGGCTGGAACTGGATGGGCGTTAAGGTCCCTTCCAACCCAAACCATTCTACGATTCTATGATTTTCCTTTTATTTTTAGTTAATATTTTTTAAAAAAAATACAATTTCCTGTACTCCCTTCACATTTGGAGTGGAGAACAATTTTCACCATTGTATGCTGTGCAAGACTGCAGAGAAAAGCTATTCTGCAAGTATCGAAGATTTTTTCGTTTAAAAAAATCAAACCAGTATGACTTTAACATCTTAAACCCAAATAGTTATTCAGCATGTGCTACTGTTAGTTCAAAACGCTAAGACAACTCAAAACCTCATATGGAATTTCGGCGTTACATGGACTTACTATCAATCTTGCTTTGACTGTCTTGAAATTGCTTTTCAAGTGATTTTATCTGTTCGAGGAGCTCCTGGCGCTCTTTACTCCAGTCATTCCGTTCAGATGAAAGAAGCTTGAGAAAAAAAGTAATGTTTTTAACTCAAGGAAACGTAGGAGTGGCTTAGTCAGAACTGTAACAATAATGATCTATCAGAACATTTTGTTAGCCGATTATAAATACAAGAGGTGTTTTTCTTTTGAATTTGATGTTTGGTGAAAGTAAAATTGATAGAAAAAAAATTAAAATCAATATAAGTGAAGACATCTTATCTCAAAAGTTCATTTAAAAGCAAACCATAGTTTAAGAGAGAGATCTACTTCAAAACAATCAAATTTAGTGATTAAGGAACACTCGTAAACATTTTATAGTGTAAGGACATTTCAGTTTCATTCCAACTGAGGCAAGTAGTATTTTCAGCATCATAAAGTGACTCTTGCTGTTCTGCAGAAATCATGAAGTTAGCCAAAAACCAAACACAGACACCTTGAGTATTTATTTGCTTAAATTTAAGATCAAGCAGGCTCAGATTCACAACTTTTAAAACAAACTCCCAAAATACCCCAGATCTGTAGCGTTATGTTAAATCAAGTTCTTGTCTTCCTGTACAGCCCTGAGCTATGATGCTATGTAAACTTTTCAAAAGTCAAAAAGCAAGTAACACTACAAATCTCATCAGAACACAGTAGTATGTGGTAGGTATCACCTTGTCATATACTCACTCATATATAGTCCTGTATTATATCGTGTTCTCACCTCCTGTATTTGTGCAGAATGATGCTCCAGTTTATTAATATGCTGCTGGAGTTTTATATTCTTGCTTTCCTCTTCATCCAGCTTTGTCTGCATTGTGCTCAGTTGCTCCTGTGACTCAACAGACACTCAAATTAGAACACCCATCATCCAGTTATTCTCACATGCCATATGGCAGTCTGTGCATATTAAAAATGTCAACTACTTTCTTTTTTCATGACCCAAAACAACACAAAATAGAACAGTCAAAAATAAACTGGTATATTAAGTAGTTGATCTCTCCTATTGCTGCTAGAACACAAAAAAAATCTGCCAGGACTGAATCCAATAAACAGTTAGGTTTCAAACACGTCTGTCTTGGAGGAATAAGGCTTTAAAAAGAAGTTATTCAAAATATACATTAGCTAAATCCCTTACAGGATCTCTGCACTATGATAAGCATCAAAGACGGGTTTTGGCTGTTGTGCCAGTGTTTTACATGCTCCGAAGTTAGTTCCAGCTTCTAGAGAGTAGTTCAGATAACTTTGGAGCACTCTATGTGATAAAAGATCTCGTCTGCCATTTAGGAAAGCTGCAAGATGATTAAAGTACAATGGTGGACAAGCAATATTTAGCAGGTTTCTTCAAATAATGGAGTATTTATATATTAAGCTTGAGTATTGTTCCGAATGTAGCTGTCAAAGACTTATAAAGAAGCTCTCAGAAACAAGTTATCAGGTTAAAAAAATAAAAGTCAAAATGCCCTGTATATCTTAAACCATTTATGATACTCAATTCTCAAATCCCTTTCAATGTTTTTATTGTAAATCCTCTTAACAACAATGTATAATTAGAGAATTGTTTAGCGAAGCCTTACGTATTCATCAAGAGTTTCAGTGTAAAATATGTTTGATGTGGGGTTGGGGAAGTATTTCATGCCCGAACCTGCTTTTTTATGAAGTTACACACACACACACACACTTCAGTTTTTATTCAGATCATTCACCTGTGCCGCTTTGAGCTCCTCAGCAATGGCCTCATATGCTTGTTCTTTCATCTCTGGGGGAACTGGCTCTTTCAAAATGTCATCCATCATTTCCTTGGAACGCTGAAAGTCTTCAGAATGAAAATCTAAGATTTCTGGGCTTATTCGTGGCACTAGGCGAGATCTTAACTGGTAAGCTTTGGTTGGAGTGGTTATGTTCTGTTACAAAGATTACAAAGCAGACTTTATTTTAACTGTAAAATGGAATTAATACTTGTATTCCACAGTTCTGTAAGCAGAATAATGAGATAAAATGCTCAAAATGGTTAGTTCCAAACCACTACACTTTTTCAGATTGGTTATCTGATTACAGTAGCAACCATTCAGTATTTCAGAACAAAAAAGCAGCATAACTGTCTTATCACACTAAGGATTACATGCCAGAACATACATGGGTTCAGATTGCACAAATGAAAGTCTATGCTCTCACACAACTCAGAAATAAGTATGCATGGCTTCCAATAATTTTATACCTTAAGAGTTTCTCTGTGTATCTTATGTAACTGGGAGACTTCTTGGCGCTTGTGTGCTTTGGTTGCCTCCAGAACGTTTTCAAGATGCTGGTTTGTTTTCCGAAGGGATTGAATCTCCGATTCCTGTTCCATATTCTTTTTGCTGTTTAGGAAGCATATTATTGTTGTCAGAACCACTCCCACCAGTAAGAAAAAGTTGCAGTATTGCCAATGAGCAAACTGCAGCTGAACTCTTGCCCGAACACTGAAATACATTATTTTGAGAAGAAAGCTACCACTGCTGTATTAGAAAAGTAAAAAAAAAAAAATTAAAAAGTTAAGAAGCTTATTTGTGCTTGCATAATGAAGCAAGCAGATGGATAACTAAACGTCAGAAAAAATCCATTACATGGTAAGAAATAAGCTGAGAGCTCTGCAATTCCTTTTATGAGAAAGTGATATCACCCATACCAATATGGTTTTAAGCTTTAAAAATGTTATCCAGTTATATGAGAAGTATAAACTGGTGCTTGCCAGAATTAAAGAAAATCCTTTAAAGATTAATGTTTTGGAAGTGCTGCTCTGTTAAGATTATTTTGCCCTCTAAGTGTACTTTAACTGAAATCCAACAATTGAGCAGAAATTTAGGAATAACTTTCATTAGGTATTTTGCAGAGCTACATGTTGTTACCGTGATCGTTCGCCTTACTGACATAACTGTAGGGTCAGAGTCTACAGACAAAAGGAAATATACTAAATCTTTTGGCAGTTTAATGCTATCACTTTCCCTCATGTTTTTAGCATTTGCAACAGAACTTATGGAATAAAACAGAACTTTAGTTGTGACTGTTGTTGGACAACAGAAAAGTTAGCGTACATTGATTTTGTGAAATTGTTCTGTTCTACTCTGCTTAATCAGTTACAGCATATCAAAACACTTGCATGTAAAATTAAGCATCCAGTTACTCTGAAAATGGAAACAAATTTAAAATTTAGTGAAATCCAAAATCAGACTTCTCTTTGCATTCCACTAAGAAAGTGTCAGTAATTGGTAATAAAAATGCATACATACTATTGAGAAAGCAAGACATGCACAAAATATGGAATACAAAAAAAAAGAATAGGAATACAGCAAATGGGTTATGTAAAACCACAAATAAACCATTGTAACTAATGATATGGGATGATAGATGGATTGCTGAATTGATAAACTCAATAGATCAAAACATTATTTATAAACATCATAAGATTTGCTACACAGAATAAAAATACATATTTGTACAATTGCTTGAATGAGCAAAAAGTACACCTACAGAGCTACTTTACAAAAAGAAGTGGCAAAAATGGAAGTATCTTGTGCCCAATGCTTCTAGAATTATACTGTAGATTCACTAAAACCAATAATAAGCAACAATGCTAGATACAAGCTAAAAATAAATAAAATAAAAAAAAAGTCAGGTCCCTTTTGACTTCCAGGTTTACATTACATTTGCTGGAAATGCAATTATTTGTTTTGTATCTCCAGTAACAGGACCTGTATTTTTCAGAAATGGGATCGATGGAGTTAAATCATGTATTATCCACTTGCACACAAATATATACAGAAACACTGAAGGTATTACTAAGGCCTTTTGCATCATCTTGTGCTGCATTTAAGGAGAACAATGATGGTAAATTCTTTAGCAGATTAGTAGGAACAAAGTAAACTCTTATTTCATGTTCAGATGCCAAAGCAAATGGATATGAATGAACTATTGACGACATGTCTTGGCTCTAATTTGATTAAATCTCTGTTCCAATAACAAGTCTCAGGACAGTGGTACTATTTTCTTCTTAAAAATTCTTTGATATGGAGACAAAAAATTAACCAAAAAGCTAGCCGAAGTTTTCTGGGGTGCTTGGATTCTACATTTATGGTGATTCAAACTGGCAATCTTTAAGATGATAAGTTAAGAACTGTTATTGTACTAAATCAAACACAAACCCACAAATACCACCCCCCCAAAAAATGCATCAGCTCGTTGTTCCTATCACTTTTTCCATTTGTAAGATTTCAGTTACTAAAAATTACTTATTCAACGTGGAAAACAAGCCAAATTCTCCCTGTCCTGTTAAGCAGGTGAATACCAGAATTCTCAGGTATGTGAATCTCCTGCATGATGCGAAGCATTGTTTTGCATCTTAGCATAAAGAAGAGCTTTCAGAAAGACAAATAAATCTACAACAATGCCATGCCTTCAGACTGCATCGTGGTTGTTTCCTAGTCTTGGAGTAACTGAGTTCCACAGGAACATGTTCTGTGTGGATGTCATTTTTCTTAACCTGACCCTCTCGTATCATGCAAAACCCCATACTTAAGCTGTATATTCAGAACCTGAGACTAAATTTTAAAAGTCAGTAGAAGCAATTATTTAAAGACATTTCTGTATTGTTTTGTCTCACTTGGCTAGCTCTTTGAATTCTTCATATTCTTGTTTACAACTTGCCAGTTCACTTTGAGTCTGTAGCAGGCGTGCTTTCAGTTTTTCAACAGATGCCAGGGAGTTGCCTTCCACTGATATAGTGGCAGAATATAAATGATGACCTAAAGAACAAACATATACACTCTGAAATCACAGAGTAGCTCAAATATTTTAAGTTTTCCTAAAATGAAAGCATTTGTAGGCTTTGGAACAGCATAGCGGCAATCAAGATGGAAGAAAATGGGTATTAACAACAGTTCATAAGAAAACTAGTAGAATAATTAATATTACTACAGTCTTCCTAACAACTGAGGACAACAAAGTGAGATTATGGATGCTGTTCACAAGATGTGCAAGAACCCGAATTCCCTACTGCTGTATTTTCTTGGAAGCCCAGAATAAATGAATAAAAGTGAATAAAATGAAGTAAACCTGTTTCATCAGTCTTCAAGAATCACTTCGAAGAAGGAAAAAATACATCAAGACAGACATTTTCAACACTATGCTGAACACGAGAGAAATACAGAAAGCTTTTTTAGCTGAAGAATGTTAGCATATTTTTACCTCCAGTATTTTTCTCTGTGGCTGAAGCTTCCAAAAAAGCTTTTTCTAATTCTGCAATGGTCTGAGCATCAATTTCTTGGGCCTTTTTAACTGACTGTAAAGAACGAAGTCTTTTATTCTCCTCTCTGAGGTTATGGTTCTCCATGGCATACTTTGCAATTCGGGGGTGTTGCTCCATCTGTGATAAGCAATATTTTATTCAACAGTTTTTATTTCCCAGACAGTGCTATACATAACTGGCTGTTGCTCTACTCCCTTTAAAAAACATTAAATTGTAATAAAAAAGGAAAAAAAGGTATTCCCTAGAGTGGTTAAAACTGCCCCACTTTTTGTTAGTTTTCCAGGTCCCTTGGAATCTGCTCTCAAAAAGACAACGGGTTTACATTGTACCTGTTTATTCTTTTACTGGTAATAAAACAGTAGAATCTTTTTTTGCAGCTCTTGACATTTCCTTTCAGTTTCAACTTTGAGCTTCTGCTTTCTTAACACTGTCCCTGCATGCCAGAGTAATGTTTCTATAGTCTTTTAATGAATACCCTGACTTCGGTACTGATTTTTTTCCCCTTCGCTTCATAGTTCAGTTATAAGCTACAGATTCAAGCTGGTCTTTTAATACATCTAAATCCTCTTTCCTACTTGTGCTTGGAAAAAATTGTTTTTAAAGATCTGCTTTCTTTCTTGAGCTTCTTTGTTCTTCAAAACTGCCTCACAAATGATACCACGCATACTAGATACCTGAATAACCTGAAGCCTCCTCTCCTGAAGCCTTAGGTATGTACTTTGCTACTTGCCTTCTTCAGACAGCTCCAGGGCAGCATTACCCCTGACTGGCCCATCTAGCATCTGTGTTGTTATCTTTCAGAAACTTACATCCTGCTGTCTTTCCCTTTCAACAGATGTCATGAAGGTTAAAGTCTCCCATGAGAATGAGGATTTGTGATTTGGTGACTTCATTAAGTTGCTAAAGTAGACTTAGCTCTCTGGTTAACCCAGATGGAGTGGCCTTTGGCAAGCTCCCTCCATGACATCACCTTTACTAGCCTCTCTTATACAAAACTCACAAACTCTAAACCCACCAGTGCCTCTTCCATGGGCAAACTGCACACCTTTGAGATGCTTCTATAAAGGAACCCACCCCTCATTCACTTTTTTCTTGTCTGTCTTTCAAAAAAAGCCTGTATTGACCCATCAGAGAATTCCATCACATGAGCTATTCTCGAACCAGAAAATTTTTCTACATCGAGGTTTAGCCCCTGCTGGCAACAAAGAACCATATGGCTGCTGGCTTACTTTTCCCTGTCCCCTACTGGTGGGATGGGGAACAGAACTGGAAACAAAGAAGATCAAGCTTATGGGTTGGGACAAAACCAGTTTAACAGGAAAGAAGGAGAAAAACAATAACTACAATAGAATATACAAGGCAAGTGATACACAGCACAAACTGCTCACTGCCCAGAAAACTAATGCTGCGTGTGTTCCCGATCCAGAATCTGCACACTATGCTGCAAACCACTTCTCAAACACAAACTACGCCACAAACTGCGCTCTCCACAGCCAACTACCCCCCCTTTCTATACTGAGCATGTCTTCATGGTATCAAACATCCCTTTGGCTGGTCTGGGTCAGCTGCCCCTGCTTTGTCTCCTCTCAGATTCTTGTGAAAATAACTCTCTCCCAGCTGAACTCAGGACATTCTAGAAAGGAAAAACAGAATACTTACTTGTTCCCTGAGCATCTGTAATTCCTCCCTCAATTCAGTGAGGAGATCATGTTGCTCTTTTGGCAATAAACTTCCACCAGCCTCTTTATGTAGTCTTTCCAAGCGAACAATATGGTCTTCACGGAATTTAACGATCATTTTATTGGACTGAATAAATTTCTCCTTCTTGGCACACAGATCTTCTAGTTGAGCAATTTTTTCTAATAAATTCTTAGAAAGTACATATACAGATTGGTAGAAAAGTGACAGACTATATGAATTTAAGATGCACATTACAATAATAATACCAAAATACTAATAATTTTGTGAATACACAGACTATCATTTGTTTGGAGCAGATATGTAAAGAGCAACAGCTCATACCAAGAAGCCAAATCACATTCTCTATTGCAAAAACTTCATTTGGAAGCTCCAGTATGATCCTGTAGACCACTGGTGTCAAACTCGTGGCTCCTGCCATTCCCTTGCTCCTGCAGCATAACACTTGCCATACATGCTGCACGTGTGACCAGCGTGCTGGCAGGAGCGTAGGGGCAAGGAGCTCCACACTGCTGCTCAGTAGAAAAAGGGTGCTGGGGTGGATAAAACAAGGTGGAGGGCTGGATATGGCCTGTGGACCATAAGTTTGACACCCCTGCTGTAGACTAAGAATTCAGTTAAGTACCTCAGATACACCCGGCCTGTTTCAGTTCATTTTACTAAAAAAAAAAAACAAACCAAACCAAACCAAACCAAAAAACCCAATCCATTTTGGAGATATGAACCAAAGCACAATAAAATATGGATTGCTAGGAGGTTTGCTTCAAAACACACTCAAAAAACCCCCCTCAAAAAATGTGCTCAAAATTAAGTAAAACAGAAGTTTGTTGTTCTGTTCAAATTTTTTATTAGAAAACCCAAATAAAACCTCCACCTCTTATGCTATGAAAACTGTCTTATGGCTTGTCTGAATTTGAAAGATTTCTATAATAAATGTCATTTGACTATTTCTTATGTCCCTCACCAGTAAACCTTATTACCTTTGGACAGGGGATTTTTACTCGAAAACAAGGAAAAATCACGATGAGAACTTCAATATGCTCTCATCAGAACACACTTTGAAATATTAGTGCTTTCTTACCTTCTTTTCACCCTCCGATTTCTCCCAGAACAACATTGCTTCAATAAAGTTATTCATGTAATTCACGTTGTTCTTCCCTTTTTCAACAGCACCTGTAGGGTAAGTCAATGAAACAAATTTATTAAAATACCAGTTAATCAGGTTTTCCTAAACACATGGCATAGCAGTTGTGTAGAGAAAGTTTAAATTCGAACAATTACTCCAAGATTGTGTGCTGTACCCAGAACAAAGATGTTTAGACCATAATTTAGTCACCTGCAAGTGCTGATAAAGAACAGTCAATATACATTACTTTATAATTAACAGAATTGTTCAAGCATTAAACAGCTTTACAATGAACTTCTATTAAAATAAAGGAATCCGTTTCTTCAGCTGAGTATCTCTATAAAATCCAGGACCCCTCTGAAATTAATTTGATAACAGTGAGCCGCTATTGGCATTTTTTGTATATATTAAAACTGGTAACTGGTATATGACAATAAAATTCAGGAGAATAAGCATGAATTAAGTGAATGATTAGCCATTTAATCTGGAATGAAACCGTCCACACAAGGGATTAAAAGGTCTTAACTAATCCACTTCAGAAATTAATTCAAAATAGCTTTCCTGAATATCCTCATGCAGACAAGTCTACTTTATACAATACTAATCACCATAGCATCCAGGTGCGTAGTAACTACCCCATTGTAATTTAATATATTAAGAAGTGTCATTAGGTTTCTAAAGTAGCTACTAAGCAGGTTTCATGTTTGTGTGATCAAACATTACAAATGTGATTTAACTGCACAGACTAAACACAGCTCTGATGTTGGGTTGTGCACAAAACCTCCCTTCAGCACCATCATTTGCTTTCCCTCAGAACACCATCACAAGTCTAACAACTTCGAGCTCTCTGTCAGTATTCCTGTATTAACAATCAGTGATTCAGTGTCCCACATAACCACTGACTGATTGTTACTGGTCAAATGCATAAGCCTACAGAGCAGTAATTTTTCCTTAGGAAAACTCAACAACAGATGTTTTATGCAAGACAAGTCTTTCTAACTTCTGTTGTATCTCCTATTTCTTGGCAAGGTCAGGAAAAAGTTGACTTGGGATCACAGTAAAAGTTACAAGATGAAGTTTACCACCTTTTAATCAAACATTATAAAAGGTAGTGTATTTCAGTCATAAGTCCACATAGTAGAAAGTTATGTGCTATCTACACTACAGACACAGTGGTGCAGTGAAAAGCTACCCTAAGGAAAAAACCATAACATATAACATATTGATAAAAACCCCATTATCATTATATCAAAACTGATCTTTTATTGAAAGGTAAACATCCTTCTCAGGATCCTCCTGAAGAGGCAAAAAGGGAAGGGTGGTGAAAATCCAGTCCTGAGCTTAAAAAGAATGAAAATTAAATGGGCATTATCAACATCTTGGTGCCCTCCCTCCAAAGTAAATGTAAATCACATGTAAACTTTTGGTTACTTCACGGATTTGGCAGCATGTCTCTTAAGAGCTGGAAGAGTATTCTAGGTATTCTATAACAGAAGCATAGTCCTGTACACCCTTTTATAAGAGGAAGAACATAAAATCATGTTAAGAATTTCTGCAAGATATTAGATACAAGCACAGGCAATGGGATCCATATGACAAATGCAACCTGTGTATGTCAGTCCCTACAGAAATATTAGTTGTTCAGAGACTTAATGAATTACGTAAAGCTCCAACACTTTAGGCTAAAAAAAGTTGCAAGTCCTTTCCGCCGCACCCCCAACTCTTACCTTGTGATACTGAAATATCATGCACAGATGGCACTGAAGTAAGTTGAGCAAGCTGCTCTTTCAACTTCTTCACCTCAGCTTGCAGTTGGCTCACATTTCCTTGTGTGTCTTCATTTACCACAGCCTTTCATAAATATGTTAAGAGAAAATTAGGAAGAGATACAAATAAAAAACCCTTATATTTTATAGGATAAAAGAAAAGTCAAAAACCTGCGAAGTAACAGAACTTCTTAGTAAGTTTTCCATCTTAGGATACAAAGAACTCATGGGGAAAAAAAATGTTCAGATTACTGAGAAAGCAGGAAGTTATGCTTTGGCTGAAAATATTGGTTAAAAAAATTAATGTTTTCTACAGAATTTTCTCTGGAGCTTCCTGACCAAGAAAGCTAAGTGGCATACAATGAAGGAAGTAGTTTCCAGCCAGTTACCAACATACTTTCAAAATCCACTCATGAGAAATTATGTTTTGGGAATTAGCATATATAAAAAAACCCGAAACAGATGCACTGAAATACTGAATTTAATTTTTCTAATGACTATTTTAATTTTTAGTACAGATTTAATTACTTTTTTCCAATGAAGTGCTCAGAGAACAAGAAATGAACACACACTATTATCAGCCATTACCTAGTCCCCAGCTGTTGTACTCTATTCATAATCAAAAGCAAACAAGTCCTTTTCAAAATAATTTGTCAAGTATTTAGGAAAGCAAATTTAGGATTTCAAAACAAGTTATAGTCATTTGAATCAGTGAAAGCACAAGTATTTCAATTAAACTATCCTTTTTGCAGAGGTGTCATTTAAATGACAAAAAATTGTTGCAACAGTGAAGACACTGAATAACTCTCTTACCTTGTTTTTAATCAACTTTGCTCGCTGGGCAAAATTAAGGGTGGACAGTGTTTCACCAAAACACCTGGATCCTGGATGAACATTTGCAATTATACATGTTTTTGCGTTACCACCAAGAGAATCCTATTGAAAAACATAGATGTCAACTTTATTTGCATTGTTTTGGCTACAGCAGGAAGCTATCGCCTAAGAGCTACTGCATATCACTTTGAATAACTATTGACTGCACAACCACATAAAAAAAAATAACAATTTAAAAAAGTAACAGCTCATACAGGTGCAATTCTCTCCAAATTTCTATGTATTTTGGGTTGCAAGGGAAGAACATAATACTGCAGAGGTTCAGGATTCTAAGATAAACATGTAACAGGGATGGAATCATAGGGAAATTCCGCTGTGATCACAATATTGTGCTGTAACACAAATACAATATTACGCACAAGTACTATATTTTAATACAAAATTACAGATATTAAGTGTTTCTGTTCACAGAATGTTGGCGAGTGCTGGTATCCAACAAATCTTTGACTGCTTCCATCTTTGTTTTCTGTTCATCTTGAAAAGAACCCAGAAGTTCTCCAATAGGAAACTGTAAATCTATCAAATTCTTAACATCATGTTTTAACACATTTCTAAATATTACATTGTGATACATAGTATTTCCCAAGTTATAGGGATGAAAACATATGCTGCTTTTTCTTTAAAAATTGCAAATACGTAAAAGAAGATTATAAGCATAAATAAATTTCTTGTCTTCAGTTAAAGCAATATATTGTCTGGAATTCTGTTTAGGTAAAAACATATTTTTCAAGCTTTCTTCCACCTGCCCAATATTGAAACAAATTTTTAATGTACCTGACTTCATCTTTTTAGAATAAAAAAAAACCCCAACACAAATATTTTTTCTACAACCCCAGTAGCCCATAAAATCCAGAGAGTATATATTACCCGTAACAGAAAAGTGAGCTTGGAATCCCGGTAACAAACGTGTCTCTGTTTTCCATTACCCACATCAACAAGTGCTGTGATGACTTGGCCCAGGCAACTCAGTGATCGATTTATGTTACCTGCTTCCTAAAAAAAAGAGAAGAGAAGAGAAGAGAACAACAAAGGTGAACAGATTTGGTGGATGGAACAGGGCAGTATATCAGAAAGGAGAAAGACGCCACAGGTATCACGTAACTAACCTTTAACCTCATTCCTTCTGCATGAGTGTCTCTCTGTCTCTCAGATCCTGCCAAATCTACCAGGTTCAGTAGGGAAGACCGAATGTTAACAACCTCATTGTTTTTCTCCATGGATTCCACAGTGATAGTGAAAACTGCGTGTGATCTGGAGGATTCTCTGTTCATGGAGGTTGATGCAACACGACGGTTTCTCCAGCCCATAGTTAATATCTAAGCATGAAAAAGATCAAATAATATCAAGTATCTCAGACTGTATCCAATATTTGCATGCAGGTTACAAACAACAGTTAGCATATTTCAGTGTAAGAGCTTTCAAAAATCTCAAGGACAAAGACTTTTTTACTTTTTTTCGAATACAAGTATTTTAAAAGTTAAAAATATAGCTACCCTCAAGCTTAATGAAAATACTAATTATAATACTCACTTCTTTCCTCCAAGACTGCTACTGCCATTTGAAAACAAAACATATCCCATACTGGTATATGTTAGCAGTATGCAAGGAAAAAAATTAAAGTCACAGTAGTACAATATATGTGTCATCCATGGACAAATAAACCAGTCAAATCTGGAACACACGCTGCCTAATTAGCAGTAGATGTAGTTTTCTGTTGCTATTTCAGAGATGTGTAGGTCAAGCATTAGGGAAAGATTACCGTAACTGCAATTCATATATGCCAAACTCCAAAACGATGATTTCTTACATGTGTGGGATAGTCAGGAAGCATTGCCTAGAAACAGGCTTTTTACACTGTTTTTTTGCGGATGGAGATAGGGGAAGAGGGTGTCACACACTGTGCAAAAAAATACGCGCTTTAATCCAAAAAGAATACTTACCGAATAAGCATTAACATAAATAGTCCAAACAGTAAAAAGTGACAAAAAGAATACCTGGTATGCTTCAGCAGCAGACGACAACACCTGTTCAACAGCACCATCAACAAAGACTCCCTTCTTGATGTGTTCTCTGAGAAACAGTCCTGTTGAAGCAGTATCTAGCAAGTCAAAGATCTGTTCATTGTAGATTTCAATAAATGAGCATTTGCAGAGAAAACTCTTTCCACTGCCAGCCTGAAAAACACAGTAATTTACAGTATAAACAGATCGGATCTATTTAGTCTGGCATCGTATGGCAGTGAGTATGTGCACATGTCTAAAGCCACAAATTTGCATATATATATATTCTGCATACATTCCTCATGCCCATAAGACAGCCAACCTCCAAAAACCTAGATGAATTTTTAGACTCAAAATATAAGCATATTGTGTCTGAAGAATGTGTTACTACAATGTGGTAGAGTACTAGAAGTGTTTCTCATTAATAAAATTAATGCAAGATGGCAATAATTCTGGAAACTTAACTACACACCTTGCCTGCCAAACAGCATTAGCTAATCTTTAATGCGAGACTTCACTTTCACTGCAATAGTAAGTATAAAATAAATGTACCTTTTCTTTTTCACGTTCAATTAGAAAAAATAAGTATTCAAAGCTCCGTGGAATTACACCTCTCAGACTGTGTGTGAAATTATCCGAATCAGATGGTCCTAAAGAGATTTTTAATTAAAAAAAAAAAATAATTATATTAATTAGCACTATTTAAGAGTAACGGTTAATCTTTTCAAGATGACATTACAGAAGATTTCAGCAATGTGATTTGAGCCTGTGGTTTTCCCGTGAACAGACGAAATGTAATAAAATCAATTTTCAGGATCTAAGGTAATATCCCATAATCAGATTTATATGTAGTCTAAATGATGCTTGTGAAAGATTTTATCTGTCCATGGGTTACCTAAGTCTAAAATAGTATAAATTACATGGACTTCCATAGAAAACATGCACAAATGTACAGGTGTGCCAGTACAGCTACCTTAACCCTGATTTGAAGAACTAGAAAGATGCAGTGGGTTTGTTCTTGTGTTTAGTTCATTTCTACGCAGCCTTTGAAAACGTTGGCCAAACCGGTTTGGATTATTTCAGTAACTTTGTATCGTCAAGTACAAGATTAATGCATTTAAAGTCACCGCTATATGAAAAAGATTGCAAGGGGATCCTTTCATATACAGAGTGACCTTCAATTCCTAGTTGGGTAGGAAGCAGTTATTTTGAAAACCTCACTATACTGTAACATGGAAGACCCTTGCAGACTTGAATATTTTACTACACATGCAAGCGATATCAGCCAAACAAGGAAACCAGTATAATACTAATTCTTGGGAAAAATTTACTGAAAGTGTTTGATTTAATCAAAAAGCTTCTCTCCTGTCAAAACCAAAAAATCTACATCTTTGAAAAGACAGATGAGAGTGCCTGTACTTCACTATTTTGATACAAAGCAAGAACAATTGCACTGAGCGCCACACCATTTGTTAAACCTTAAAGTTATCTGCAGGAAGACAAAAGTCTAAATCATCCCTGGTGTTTGAGCAAGATTTTAACTCAAGACAACAAAACATGAAGAAAGCACTGAAAGGTTAAGCTCTCTCATGCACTTACCCATCATAGTAAAGGTTTTTCCTGACCCAGTCTGGCCACTAATAAACAAAAGAGAAAAGGTCATATAAAGCTTTACTCTGGCTCTGAATTTTTCATTAATCTGCATCTTTTAAGGAGAACTCAGAGCTTAATATAAAATTAAAAAAAAAAAAGTCTAATTTGAAGGTAAAGAGACAGAGGGAAGTTGAGAAATCAGACAAAAAGGTAAACCAGCAAATCTGACCATGACATTCTATTATGCAAATCATCTTTTATCTACCCTGCCACCTACCATTTTTTTCCTTATTTCTATTGGAAAGAGAAGTAGCAGAAGTTAGCATTAAATTTAAATCTTTCAAATACAAACAGTAAACTAATTTTTGGCTCAATTTTTTGGGTTGTGTCACCTAGTAGTGCACATAAACACAAAATGATGAAAATATATTCAAATTGAATAATTTTTTTTAACCATAGTTATTAATCATGCTAGAGAAACTTCAGGGCAATTTCACTTTTTTTCACATTTTTATGTTGTAACAAAGTAGACTTGCCTTCATAGTGTTGCAAATGATCTAGGCTAAAATCCCAGTAATGTTTTGATTAGATCTGTCCTTCAAGTTAGCATTTTTGACCAAAGTGCTTACTCAGTTTTCAAAATCAAAAAATATTGAAAGTTAATATAATGATATCCATGCTAGTAGTGATGAATATATTTCTACCTTGAAAACATTTTGAAAGTTAAAGTTATCAGTCATGAGCTCTCCCACAGGCAGCTCAGACTCGCTAAAGAGCTGAACTGGCCAAATATCAAGTCAAATTCACTCCATTTTACTATGGACATTTTGAAAACAACTAGCTTTCTCTTTAACAGTACAATAAAACTTCTAAGTTTTAAGACAAACATCAGTAAAATTGAAATGGGTTTACAATCTATATTGTTGGCCTTACATATTAGAAGCATAACACCTACAAACAGATTCCCCCAAACATGGAATAAGAAGGAATAACTCTTCAATATTGTAAAAACACTCCCTATGTTATGCTGCACTAAGGAAGCATTTTCAAAGCTTACTGGAACATTAAGCAGGCTCTGGCACTTAAACCCACAACTATTCATTAATGCAATCTCATCAGATGTTGTGATTGCTATGAAAAACCATTAAATGACTTACTATGCAAAGATGGTTCCATTGTAGCCATTCATACAAGATTCAACAATATTTTTGGCCACACTTGAGAACACCGACTCCTGGGGATAAAGGAAAGAGAAGGCATTTGGCACCAGTCCTTTAAGTATCTCTGCTATCAGTGTTTTTTACACTATAACTTTATAATGTATAAAATAGATGCATTCTTAAAGTTAGACATGTATTATGGCCCCTGGAATTCAAAACAACACATTCTAAGTCTTGGTGACATAAATTACTCCCCTCTGAAAAACTTTCATTCCTTCATGATAACCAAAAGAAAATTAATAAAACTCAGTACTATTGTAATGGCTTTCAAATATATATTATATTAAGTTTGGTCCAGTGTTTTTGATTACATTATGGGGTTTATACCACGAGTGGGACAAAATTGAGCCTATGACACCACATCTAGTTAGCTTTCAACATTTGCCACTGCACAATGGCACATTCAACAAATCTGCACAACTGTTAACCTCATCCGTTTTCACAGACTTTAGACTTGCAAGAATAGCCTAGCTACAAATAAAAATACAGTGGGTAGGGTGGATATTTTTGTTGGTTTGTTGCTGTTTTTTAAAAAAGATGGAATTTAAATCTTAGCTAAATTAAAATTATTATTAGAATTTCAAAACTAGTATTATAAAAATTAAATGGAAGTATTTTCCCGCCAGTATTACCTGTCCCAGATGAACAATGCATTTGTTTAAAAGGCAAATGCATAAGAAGGAAATATAACTAATAGAATATAAACTCATAAATTCCTAATATACAAATCATATCTTTATTATCAGCTACTAACTGTCAGCTATTTTTTATATGCTTGTCACAATGGAGATGAGGTGGGTATTTTCTGCCTATGGTATTACTGTAACATTTACAAATAGAAGCTTTGATTTTAATGCAAACTTTAAGAAATTAATAGTTTAAGAAATACATCAAAACTATTAGAAAGCAGAATTTAGTGCAACATTTCTGTACTATAACCACGTTACCAATCTGACCACTGCAAAAAATAAGACGTGAAGCATTACATATTTAGAAATGTTTAGTGTAGCAGTTGCCAAAATTTGGGGAAAACCTGAGATTCTAAGAAGTTTTTACCTGTGTTGTTTCCATATTTGCAACATAATCAAAAGTGAAGATCTTTGGTTCAGGCTTTGAATGCAGACGGATGGTATTTGATGAAAGAACAGATAAACACAAGCCTTGATCTCCATCAGTTAATGCAGTTCTCTCTGAAGGGGGACGTACTCTTACATAAACTTTGATAGTATCGCCTTCAACACTAGAAGAATATTTATGCATCAGATTATTTTGAAATAGATCAATTTGACAAAATCAAATCACAAAAAGCAGATTAAGCATGTGAAGTCATACAAAAGTCTCTCCTGCAAATATACTCCTTTAGCTGTACACATCAATTCATTACAAGTCACAGATTTAAAGGTAACAATGTGGCAGATTTGACAATGAACAGGAAGTTACTGGAATTTATTCCTGTCGCGTGTTACTTCAGCTCTAATAGAACACATTTTACAGTGAAAGAGATACATAAAAACAGAGTTACAATATAGGTTTTGGTAGTTTAAGACTATGGGCTTCAAGCATCCTTCTTAGTAATATAAAAGACTTCACAAATGCAGCAGATGATGCTATATTCCAGCAAGCAAGTTACTAGTACTTTTCTTTGCTGTTCGCAAGAAGTGAAATAAAAATCAATTTTTGATCCATAAGTCTGATAAAGTATAGCAACACCTACATCTAAAAACTCCCTGACCTATTTAATCACATTTATCAGTGGGTACACCAATACATTTAGCTTGAATAAGTTCTGGCATAAATACCGATATACCAGTATAATATTGAAGAATTAAGTTCTTCCATGGAGTGGCAGCAAACTTGGGATTTACTTTACTTCACTGTTTCTCAAAAGACAGTTATAGCATGGCAGTGTTGTATTTGTTACCAGTTTTCACTTCTGGTAAACCAGAGAGAGGAACAGAATGGTTTTCAAGTGGGAGGAAGACTTCATGACCGAAATGTGGGGTTGGGGAGTGACAAAGGAAAGGGCTAAAAAAGAACAGGAAGCAGCTGAGAAAGGGTAGATGTTATACAGGATTTAAGACACATCACATCAACTTTCCAAATATTTTTTTATTAGGTAATACTATTCTGAGTTCTGGCAGAAACTGTTTATATTTGGAGGACTTCTTGGGTTTTGTTTTACTTTAGGACTTCTTCACAGAATCCTAGTTCCTTGTAGGATCTCTCTTAGAGAAATCCTAAAGTCCAGTTGCAGAGTTTGCAGAGAAACAAGAATTTACTGCATGGCAGCATTCCAAGAGGAATCTGATCCCTCAGAACAACACTTTCATTAAGAGAATGTTATTTAAAAAACTTATGAGGAAGTTAAGAGAGAAAGGCAACAGTATTACGCAATAAAACGTTGAAAGAAAAAACTTCAAATTTTTTTACAAAGTTATACCAGGCTTTGTTTGCAGTTTCTGTACAATATGATTATTATATATTATTCATTCTTATATATGGGAACTGGTGAATATTACTTTACCTAGATGAGTTCAAAGGTAACGCAGAGTCGCGTAAATCTCCTGTAAAAGTGAAACACACAAAAATTAAACAAGATAAAATTATTGCTCAAAAAACCCTTTAAGTAGGAATTACTCTAAGCACTACTAAGGGACATAAATGGAGAGCCTTATAAATATCTGTCTGATGCATGAATCAGAACTGTACAAAAATATTTAGTAACTATATTCCCTTGGCAAAAAGTTTGCAGTTTCTTGCAAAGGTAGAGAAAGCTCCAGTTCTGCAATGGAAGCACACACACACTTGTAAACATATGCGCAGAGAGCTGTCTCTTAAATTGATACATATAAGGTTTTGCAAATGTTTTGGAAAATTAGAAACATAAATGTTAATAGTATATAATTCCATTATATTTAAAAAACTGCTAAATCACTGCAGATAAAACAATACAGCGTGAAGTAGTTTTACAGACATGACCACTAAAACTCAATTTCCTACGCCTGCACAACTAAGTACCTGCATTACTTTCACATTTATGACAAAATATTGAGCACTCTGTAATGCATAAAGCTCTCTAGTATGTATGAGCATCATTTTGCACAGCATCACGTTTCAAGGAGATGACACATAGTGCCCCATAGGTAGATCTATAGAGCCAGTAGAGCATAGATATGTAGAGAATAGGTAAAGGTAATTCTCAATATCGATATAGGCTGGGGGATGAAGGGATTGAGAGCAGCCCTGCAGAGAAGGACCTGGGCATCCTGGTAGATGAAAAGCTGGACATGAGCTGACAATGTGTGCTTGCAGCCCAGAAGGCCAACCTTATCCTGGGCTGCAACAAAGGGTGTGTGGCCAGCAGGGCCAGGGCAAGGGAGGCGATTCTGCCCCTCTACTGTGCTGCCATGAGACCCCATCTGGAGTATTGAGCCCTCAGCACAGGAGGGGCATAGACCTGTTGGAGCCGGTCCAGAGGAAGGCCACAAAAACAATCAAAGCCCTGGAATACCTCTCCTGTGAGAGAGTTGTGCTTGTTCAGCTTGGACAAAACTCCAAGGACAAAACTCCTTTTTCTGGCCTTTCAATACTTAAAAGATGCTTATAAGAAAGATGGGGAAAAACTTTTTAGCAGGGCCTGTAGCAATAGGACAAGGGGTGATGGTTTTAAACTAAAAGAGGAGAGGTTTAGTCTAGATATTAGGAAGAATTTTTTTTTGCTGATGGTGGTGAAACACAGCAACAGGTTGCCCAGAGAGGTGGTAGATGCCCCATCCCTGGAAACATTCAGGGCCAAGTTGAATGGGGCTCTGAGCAACCTGATCTAATGGAAGGTGTCCCTTCTCAATGCAGAGGTGGTTGGACTAGATGATCTTTATGGTCCCTTCCAACCCAAACCATTCTGTGATCTATATAGTGACTTATTTCACATAGATTAGTCAAAATACAAACTAAGTAACATAATCGAATTTTAAAAATGAGCAAAATGACAATGAAAGAAGATTTACGAAAATATTCCAATGACAAAGACCTTAAAAAGTCTCTAAAAGAACACAGGGTTTATTATAAGAGGATGCCTTAAAAAGTAGGATTAACAATGATGTGCAAATGCTCAACGATCCTGCTCCCCACTACTCCCTCTCTACTCTCTACCTCCTCTCCCATCTACTCCCTTATGAATAAATGAGGTGCTCAGGGACAGGGCAAGTAGTGATAGGATGAGCGGGAACAGCTTGAAAGTGGGAGGGGGAAGATTCGGATTAGACATTAGGAAGAAATTCTTCAGGCTGAGGGTGGTGAGGCACTGGCACAGGCTGCCCAGGGAAGCTGTGGATGCCCCTCCCTTAAGTGTTCAAGGCCAGGTTGGACGGGGCCTTAAGCAGCCTGGGCTGGTGGGAAGTGTCCCTGCCTATGGCCGGGAGTTGGAACTGGATAGGCTTTAAGGTCCCTTCCAACCCAAACCATTCCGTGATTTTAAATACCGTGCTTCCACAACCTCTTGTAACAGCAGATTCCTGAAATTCGCTATGTACTTGGGAGGTGTTTTTGCCCATGGCGGGGGAGTGGAACTGGATGGGCTTCAAAGTCCCTTCCAAGCCGAATCATTCTATGGTTCTATGAGTCTATATGATTTAGTAGTGGATAGGTACGGTTGGACTCGATGATCTCAAAGGCCTTTTCCAACCTAACAATTCCATGATTCTCTCACCGAGCCTGTCCCTCCCCGCCCCCATCGAGCTCCCCCTCCCCCTCCCCGCCCCGCTATGCGCCTGCTCCCCACACAGCACGAGGGGGGTAAACACCCTTCGCCCCCTCCTCAGGCTCACAGCCGCCCCGTCCCCCTCCTCACCTCGCACGCCAGGAGCCATGGTACACGCCGGCCCCGCGGCCTCCTTCCAGCCCACCGACCACCGCTCCAAAATGGCGGCGCGTTTGAATTTGGCGCTAAGAGCGGCGGGCGGCGCGGCCCCGCCCCCTACACGAAGCCAGCGAGCGCGCCGCCATTTTGCTCTGTTGCCCCGCCTTCGCTTCCTCTCCTACTGCAGCGAGGGTGGATGTTGTTGCAGAGTAGGATGTTTTGGCTTCAGTAGATTTGGGGTTTCTGTAGAAACTAGTTTTCTAACTCACTTCAGTTAAGCGATACCTAAAGTGGCAGTGGTTTTGAGAGTCAGAAAGACGCAGACTGCTCTTCTGATGGTGTGTTTTTTTAAATAGTGCTGTTCCCAGACAATACTGAATTTCCAGCTCCACATGAGCTCCCAGCCCAGAACACCAACCATATCCTGGGCTGCATCAAAGGAAGCGTGGCCAGCAGGGCGAGGTAGGGGTTTCTCCCCCTCTGTTCTGCTGTCGTGAGACCCCACGTGGCGTATTGTGCCCAGTTCTGGAATCCCAAACATAAGAAGGACATGGAACTGTTGGAACAGGTCCAGAGGAGGGCTACGAAGATGATCAGAGGGCTGGGGCACCTCTGCTATGGGGACAGACAGGCTGAGGGAGTTGGGGTTGTTCACCCTGCAGAAGAGAAGGCTCCAGGGAGACTTCATAGAATCGTAGAATGTCCTGAGTTGGAAGTGACCCACAAGGATCATCGAGTCCAACTCCTGTCCCTGCACAGGACAACCCCAACATTCACGCCATGTGTCTGAGGGCATTGTTCGTAATATCCAACCAAAACTTCCTCTGGAACATATTCCTGCCATTCGCTGGTCACCAGAGAGAAGAGGAGAAATGGCCTTCTAGTACATGAAGGGGCTACAGGAAAGCTGGGGAGGGACTTTTACAAGGGCAAGAAGTGATACAACAAGGGGGAATGTCTTGAAACTGGAATGGGAAAGATTTAGAGTAGACATTAGAAATTCTTCACTGTGAGGTTGGTGAGGCACTGGCATGAGTTGGCCCCTCCCTGGAAGTGTTCACAGCCAGGTGGGATGAAGCCTTGAGCAGCCTGGGCTGGTGGGAGGTGTCCCTGCCCATGGCAGGGGGGTAGAACTGGATGGGCTTCAAGGTCCCTTCCAACCCAAACCATTCCACGATTCAGTGATTCCTTATCTAAGAATGCGAGGTCAGATAGAGAACTGGCTTCAAAGCTCTAATGAGCAAGGACTTGGCTGTTGTGAAGTTCATAATAAAATTAAGATTAGTCCTTGGAAAACAGAAGGGAGAAAGCAGGGAGAATTTATACACATGCACGTACGGGGGAAACACACCCTCTGCTCCGCTCTTGTCTTGTCACACGTGATTGATGGAAACCATTCCCTCACGCGCCCAGGACTGAAATTGAAGGATGGCCCCTTTCTACAACTCCGACAGGAGCCTCGGAGAGTTTTACGTGCCGGCCATTGGCTGAAGGCGTCCTGCGGCCCCGTCACGTGATGCGGGAGCGCTGCGGAAGGGAGGCGCTGCGTGACTTCTGTCCCAGCAGAGCCACCGTCCCGTCTTCCCCGCTCAGCCCGGAAGTGCGCGCGGGGGAGGGGTCATCGCGGCTCGGTCGCGGGTGGCGGCCATGAGCAAAAGGAACGAGGTCTCCTATGTGCGGCCGGCCGAGCCCGCCTTTCTCAGCCGCTTCAAGCGGCAGGTCGGGTATCGGGAGGGCCCCACGGTGGAAACCAAGGTAACGGCCCGGCCCTGCGCTTGGGCAGCGCTATCCTCCCTCCCTCCCTCCCCGTGGGCTTGGATCGGCACTCTGCTGGTACCAGAATTAGTTACCATTACAGAAAGTGGAATGCTTTGATTTAAGCTAAAATAGAGCTAACTTTCATCTAAACAACTGTATTTTCTGGAAGTTAGACAGAACGTCCCTCTGATAGCCTGTTTTCTTGATAGCATGTTTTTCTTTCGAACAGTGTTTTTCCAGTCAGTGTTCAAAGAGAAACGATAACGTGTTGTATTAAGTATGGTCTGTGCTGAGCAGCAGTGTCATCTCTATTCCCCTTTGCAGCCTTTCCCTGTCTAAAATGCAAGGTCAGACAGAGCTGGCTTCAAAGCTCCAATGAGCAAGAGATTTGGCTGCTGTGAAGTTCATAACAACATTAAAATTACTCCTTGGAAAGTAATGGAATATGCATAAGATTTCTGGGAGAATTTATACACATGCACTTGAGTGGGAAATACATCCTGTCTCCAGCTCTTGTCTTGCTGGACATGATTGATGGACATCATTCCTTCACACGCCCAGCGCTGAAGTGAAGCATGCTGCTTCTGAAACTCCAAATGGAGTCTTAAGAGAGTTTGTTTGCCTGCATTTTAAGTATCATCCATTTCCAGTGCCTCGCCAGGGTGGGAAGGGGTAGCGCTTGCTTCTGGTCTCCCCTGCCACAGTGTCCCTTCTTTGGGCCTGAAATGAAGGCCGAGGCCCTGTGGCAGAGGGTGGGATAGCAGCACTTCTGTTGCTCCTGTGGGGCAAGGAGAGTGCAAGAGTTTCCTGCTTAAGAGTTTTAACTGGTGCTGTCTTTATAGCTTGGTTTTCCTCCCATGTTGGAGGTTAAAAACAACAACAAAATCCAGTGCCCTTCCCCATTGCTGTTTTTAATAATGGCAGCCATGGTGCCCTTTGTAGAGCAGCCAGTGCCAACCTGTTGGAACCGAAGGGCTCTGTGGGGGCAACAAGAGAAACAGAAAAAAGGTCTGAGATTTTGAGTGGCTTTCTGAAGGCCAGGCAGGGATTTTTTTTAAAAAAAGATGTTTTAAGAGTAGAGGTAAAATACATTGGAAAGGGGTTAACATCATTCTCACATCAGATCAGCAAATACAAACTCCCAGGAAGGCAGAGCAGGAGCAGTAGGGTTTGAGCCAGCTTGTTAAAAGGCAGACTTTTCTGAGGGCTGTATTTTTTCCCCATGTTTCCAGTATGTTTTGTGTGTGGTTCTTGCTAACTAAAATTTTACAGGATGCCTTCAGAGGTCCATCATTATTTGTGATGAGCTGGAATTTGACAGAAAAATATACTTTCAGTAAATTTAGTACAAAATGTTACACTTCCTGAGGAAGACTGCGTTTTCTCTGTCTCTTGGTAACTTCAGTAGATGATGAATCCAGCCCTCCACCTTGTTTTATCTAGCCCAGCACCTTGTTTCTACCTGGCGGCAGTGCCAAGCTCCTTGCCCCTACACTCCTGCCAGCGTGTTGGTCAGGTGTGCAGTGTGTGTGACACGTGTTACGCTGCGGGAGAATGGTGAGAGCTGTGAGTCTTACACCCCTGCTTTATAAGATGAAGCCTTCAGTTCCTATAGTATTACCCAATTTAACATTGCACTGAGGTTTCCATGCCAGGAAGTTTGTTTATATAAAATTATATTCCAAATGATTCTTCTGTCTCAGAGCAGAAGTTTAAGAGACTGGAAACAAGAACATGTTCTTCCTTGTGTCAGTAATTCTTATTATGATTTGGCTGGGCAGCTTTAATAACAGACTCTTTTTGTGCCGTGTTTGTTGAGTACAGCAGAGGAGAACCAAATCTGGACCCATGTGTTTTTAAGATTTTTGTAGTGTTGTGTGGCAGGCAGCGCTTGTACATTGAAGGTAACAACAAAAGGAGTAATTTCTTACTTTCAAAGTTCCTACTGGTTTTGTCTTCAATTGAAAGAGCCACACTTTTTTTTCTAGGTGACGTTATGTCTCGGAGGTAAAACTGGAGTGTCATTTACACAAAGTGTATTGGGAAGGCCTGGCACTGACAGCTGTGCCAGGTCTCCTCAATAACCTTACTGCAAAAATAGAGTACTAGCCCACCCTTGCCTGTTGCAACTTAATGTGGTGATCAGAATTACTTTTGTTTCTCTCCTGTCTAGAGAGAGCAGCTCCCACTTGCAGATGATGATAGTGACAATGAAGATGAGCAGCCTCAGGTGGTAACACTGAAAAAAGGGGACTTGACTGCTGAAGAGGCCATGAAAATTAAACAGCAAATCAAAGAGGCCTTAAAGTCAAATGAATCAGGTGAATTTTAAACTACTAATTTCTTGATTTGTATAGCCAAAGAGAGGGAACCCATAAAAAGTAGCTTGATATTTGCTCAGTTTTCTACTGTTTAATGCTACCTTTGATGAGTTGTTTTGAATTTTTCAGTTAAATAATTTGGACTTGTCATTCCTAATCTGAAGTCACCAAGTACATATCCAAGCTGCCTGGCTTTTTATAGTTTTGCAGTTCTGTGCTGCTTGGTTGTGCATCATCCTACCTCCAAATACCACCTTAAATATTTTTTTATTTTTTTGGTGTTTTGTTTTGTTTTGTCCTGGTGTGGTCTTTTGACTTCACCTGTGATAATTTTTTCACTCATTCATTAGTTCAGCCAGATTTGATGGTGAAGTGGATGTCTTAAAGCTAATTGTATGAGTTCATGAAAGAGAGTGGGCAGAAGGAGGAAACTCAGGTTACTGCTTCAGTAGAAAGAATGGCAGGTGTGTAAGCTCAGTAACATGTTGACTTAACTGGTCCGTGTTCTTACTTGTTTAAAATCATCCCTGGTATGTATTGTGACTTTCAAATATATTCAGCAAAACTAGAAGGATTAGTTGAAAATAACAGATGATACAACAGTGCCAACAAACAGCAAGGTATAGAAAAAACCATTTCTTTGTTGTGGATGATTAGAAAGCTTTATCTAAGTTATTTAACAGGCTTTTCAAGAATGGAAAGATGGAAGTGGTGTGGGAGGGCTGCTGCAGTTAGACAATAAAGATGTGAAACTATTATAGTTGATGAATACAGTTATGTTAAGATTTCTGTCAGTATTCATCATTCAGATATTATTGACACAAATGCTTTGAGAGTCCAAAACTTTCCACTATCACACAGGATGAAATGTAGCTTTTTTTTCCTGACGGAAGATTGACAGATTAAAGGTAGATACTACTGTCTCTAGTGGAAATGTCTTGATAATTAAGAATACAGAACTGGAACTTTGCAAGTATGAAATAGAAAGGTGATTCACAGAAGCTGTTGAACTTTCCTCGGCTGGCCATTGTGGCTGTTTACAAAGGCTGTAAGTTGAGTTTAGAGCAGATTAAGAGGGTAGCAAATAACTATCGATATGACATCTTTAGCTTCTGTCTTTTTCTGCTGTTTGCATTGGAAAATCCAGGTTTGTGCTGTCCTTACGTTGAACTATGTGTTAAAATTTAAATGGTAGAAATGTTAGAAATGTAGAAGTCAAGTAACAGTAGTGGGGGGAAAATACATTGAAAATCTTAAGTTTTTAAAAAGCAGATTGATGAAAATTTCTTCATTTTTCTACTGTAGGTTAGCTTGAAACTAAATAAAAAGCTATGCCTTGATTTGTTTCTGCAGGTAGGTATGTGTTAGATGTAACCAGGTGGTGGGCTTGGAGCTGTCTTTACATAACTTTAAACCCTCTGAGAAAATATGTTCCTGGTCTCTTGTTATTGAAGTGTAAGCACACACTTGGTGTTGCAGTTTGTAAAGCTATCATATGATTTCTTTTCAAAAGTGGGATCATCCTCCTGGTATTGGGACAAATTTCAACCTATTGGAAAGAAATGGCGTGATTCTTTCTGAGCATTGGTTTTCTTTTCATATAAGCAACTTGAATTTTGAATGATCACAGTAGGAGGGAAAATGATTTTGTAAGACTGGGCAAAAAGAAGTAGTTGTCCATGAGAATCTATTGAGGTGGAGTCCATGCTGTGACAAAAGTCCAAAAGAGCTACCAAGCTGAATACTCAGTATGAAACGGAAGTGTATTTCAATAGAGGAGTAACTGAACTTCTTTGGTGGAAAAAGACACTGCTAAGACACAATGGTATGTAGTGAGGATAGTAGTACTGAGTCCTTGTGAGACTTCGGCACCTCTGCTTATTACCCCTTCGGCCCTCGAGTAGCAACTTGCATTTGTAGCAAGAAAAAACACAGCAGAAGGTAGCAGGAGTGTCGAATCGCTGTGCTCTAGGGACTGCTGCCCTGGCTTCTGCGTTATTGTGTTACTGTTCATTCATCTGTTCATTCATCTTTGCTGTTAATATGAGGGCTTGGCCTCCTTTTAATTTTTCTGGTTTATGGGAATAAGCAGGGTAAGTGCTACAGTGTCCTCCGCTATGTCACACCTGGTGTGACATTTTCAATGGAGGTGTGGGTGACTGTGCTACAGTTGCTGAAGACTGCTTTGAGTCTTTGTCCATCTCTGCACTGTCAGTCTGACCTCTGGATTTGAATTCTGATTGCTAGTCAGGGGCAGGAATTTAGGCAGCTGGTTACTTCCAGCATAATAAAGAGAGTTTTGAATAATGTGTTCATTTCGTTTCTTTTTTTTTGATAGTTGTCAATTCTGAAAATGGGGAATATAAAGGAAGTTTAATGCTGCATGATTTTGATTATATTGCTTGTTGCTTTGATTTTTATCCCAGAATTGAATTAATTTAACAGGTACTAGACCAGGGATGTCACACGCACTGCTTCTGCCATTCTCCTGCTCCTGCAGCGTAACGTGTGTCACACGCGCTGCACACGTTACCAGCGCTGGTTGGAGTGTAGGGGCAAGGAGCTTGGTGCTCCCAGTGGGTGGGAACAAGGCGTTGGGCTGGGTAAAGCAAGATGGAGAGCTGGAGTTTGACACCCCTGTACTTGACCATAATATATAGCCCCGAATCACATCATTAGTTGAAATTTCATGAAGCTGGAAAGGCAGCAGGGAAGTGAATTTCCTGGTAATTTTCCTTTCCACCATGTTGACATCAATGGTGAGGCACTTTGGTGGGTGGTAAGTAGTGTGCTCCTAATGATCTGTTGTGACTAGAAACTTAAGTTTTTCAAACCATGGAAAGTACTCCGTTTTGAGGCTCTGCCCTCTCCACTTCAAATATGCATAGTGATTGTCTTCATTTGAAGGTCCTTGTCTTTAGGCTTTGGTTTGGAATATTATTCTAGGATTTTCTGTAGCTCATTTGCATCCTTTCTCCTTCATTTTCTTCTATAACCAGTTTGACACAGCTATGCTTTTTTTTTTTATTTCAGGCACCAGAAATTCCTGTGACTTGCATTTTCTTTTACAGATGAGTAACACTTTTGCATTAATTTGGCAAAACCAGCTGATCAGTGTCCTGGCTGCACTTAGTTGCCTTCTAAGGCAGAACAAAATATAGCGATGCTTGTACACCGGCTTTTGCAAGTGTAGTCACAGGAAACTTCTTTATTTAGGACTGAACCTTTCCTATTTGAGAAAACGTCCTTCCATATTGAAATATATTTATCCGTAGAGGACTGACTTGGAGGCTTTTTAAAAAGAAATCATTTGTTTATCAACAGTATTGTATTGCTTAATATCATTATGCAGCATTTTATAAATCGTTACTGCTGGTTCAGAGACAAAGAAAAATGGTCTTATGAGAAATTAAATTTGCACAAAAGACAAGATGGCAATTACTGCGAGATACTTCATCTCAGCATTCATTATAGTCTATGGAATTGATTTTTCTACGGCTTTTCTAGTTCATCTGGCCTCTGGGACTCTCTGATACATGCAGATGACCGAATTTGGCAGAAAGTGCCCTTACTCATTCAAAGTCTTTTAATATTATTCTTGTCTCATTCTGTACGCTGGGGTTGGGGGAGGACAGGAGAGGGGAGAGGCAAGGAGAATACAGTCCGTGCTGTCTTGGGTATCGAAGCTCTTAGCTTAGGCAGCTGATAGATACATATCACAGAGTTCATGCTGTTCTTTGTCAAGTGAACAGCAGGGATTTAAATCAAAGTTAATTTTACAATATTTAAGTAATAAAATCTTTCCCAAGTGTCCTCATAAATGAATGAGACTGAATATCTGAGGAAGACTGGCATTTTTATCTTCATGGTACCAGTGTGCAGAATTCCTGTAGTAAATGCTTCCAGAGGTGTGCAAAGAGATGGGTGGCCAGAAAGCACTAGAAGGAGCAGCTGAAATGGCTGACCTGCACATGTAACCTTAGAAACCATGAAGGAATTTGCCAGATTATCATACATTTTTTTTCCAGCCTTTATCACTGAATAGACATATATCTTGAAATATTGTTTACATTGCTTCTCCTGTTATTCCTGCCAGTTTAGTGGTGTTTGTGTTTCCTGGTGTTGCCTCACTGACCTACACAGACAGAAAGTGCTGAAAAATGGTGCTGCTAATTACACGAATGACGACTGCAGAAAAAAAAGTCAGTAAACAGAAGGGTAGTGTTCATTTTTCAGACTTGTAATTGCTACTTCTCTTGTAATGTATAACTTGCAATTAAAAGAGAAGAATAAAATTTCCTAATTTGTGGCTTTTTAAATTGATGTCACTCTTGAAGCAAGTTTTTTGCTCAATGTCTGATTGTGCCCATGTTAGTTGACCAGTATACACACTTGTGTTCCAGGTAAATGCAGTAATGACTAAGAACAGTTAGAATTTGAACTGCTAGTGTAGTTTTTTTACTCTCCTGTCAGACGTGGACTTTTATTATTTCTACTGTAATGCTTTTATGTTGGTTGTGTTTTACTTTGTGTGTTTATCAGAAATCCTGCTAGCCATGATTTTTAATACTGATACAGTCTTTTATCAGGGCTCTTTTTTAAATACCAGTGCTGAGATGGTGTCTTCCATCTCTTCTTTGTATTGCTTAATACAAGCCAGTTTTCAGGGGTTATCGATAAGGACAAAAAAGATAGCTGACGTGTAAGCATCTGGCAAAATTAGCATGGATGAAGGGAATGAAGCCTTTACTATCTGGAAAAGACAGTCTTAACAAATCAACACAAATTTCTAGATCTGCTACATCAAATTCTTTCAAAACGCATAGTCTATCCTCCCTCATTCCAAAAGTTGCTTAGATAAGGCTAGGCCTACTGTGTTTCTTCATCTGCTTCATTCCTTGCCAAGCTCTGCCAACACATCATAGCTCTGAAGCTGGCCTGGGCTTCCTGCTGAAAGAAACGTCCTTGAGCATATAATTAAATTGTAACAGTGTTTAACCAGGCCAAAAGCTAAAATCTTTTCCTTTGATGCAGACTGATCTGCAAATAGTATTGAGGCCCTGGAGGTCAGAGCTGAGCTTGTTGCCATTTTAGTGGAGTTTTTGAGCTTTGCTCTGTTTATGCGCTTTGCTTATTGGTAGTTTAAATTCATCTTGCAAAAATACCTACCAGTTTCTCTATCTGGTAGACAAGATGAAATGATTTTGTGCACTTCACAGCATGGGCAGCAGGAGACGGGCATAAAATTGAAATTTTTTTATTTCCATTTTTGCTTACGTACTTAGGTGTTTATCTGATTTATTTTATAGATATACTTTTCTTGGTTTTCTAAGGGTTTGCTTTTTCAATTTACCATTCTAGAGTAATGTACTAATTGCTCATTAAAAGAGTCTCCACTGAGATTTTTTTTTTTTTTTGCTTCTCATGATTATGCAGTAGCTGGTTCCTTTGAAGTCCTGTTTCCACAGCTGTGTTGGTACAGTATACGGTATGCGTGCTGACTGGCTCAGGTGTATCGGCAGCTGGGCCTGCTTGTAAGTGAAATTTTTCTAGTAGATGCGTTTTGGTTTGGTTTTTTTTTTCACAATGTGGCTTATATCATGTGCCTTTTGGATTTTGTTTAAGTTAGATCTGGGCTTCGAAATAAGCATTGTAGTTAAGCAACAATTAGTAAGGGGAATAACTTCATATTCAACTTCAGAGCCCCAAAGTGGAAGCAGTTCTATGGGAAAATATTTTGAATTTTTAATCCAGCTTCTGAGAAAAATGGTACATAGTACATTTTGATTGTTTGAGTGTGATATGTTTTCGGAAATAGTTATTTTTCTCTGCTAGAATTTAGCGTAGGCACTTCCAGAACTTCTGTATCCCATGTACTGCATCTAAACACCAAAGCCAGGGCTGTCAAACTCATGGCCTGTGGGCAGAATCCAGCCTTCCACCTTGTTTTATCTGTCTTGGCACCTTGTTTCTACCCGGCGGCAGTGCCGAGCTCCTTGCCCCTACGCTCCTGCCGGCGCTGGTCACGTGTGCAGCGTCTGTGATGTTGCGTTACGCTACAGGAGCAGGAGAACGGCGGTAACTGTGAGTTTGACACCCCTGACCTAAGCTATCCATGCAGAATTCACAACACACCCATTGACGGGTATGCTTATCATACCTATAGATTATTATTGCTGCTAATTCCTTGTAACTGTGATGCTTTTCTAATACATCAGTACCAAAATATTTCCCCCAAACCTGGTTATTTACTTTCTGCCTAGTAGTGCTGTCTCTTAAACTACTGCAGAAGCATGCATTCTCTAACTTAATTTTTTACACTACGTTTCTTCTTAAAGAGAATCCGTGAAACTTAAGGAATTGGAATTGAAGTTTGCTTATGAGGTTGGTGGCCTTAACACAACCCTTAAGACACCAGGTTTAATAGTTTTATTGTTTGAAGTATGCACTGAAGAGTGTTTGAGCCACTGCTGTGCATAATAACACTGAAATGTTAGGCTTCTAACATAATGCTTGTGGATTGAGGAAAGAATTCGTGCTAAAACCAGACGATATTTATTGGTTATAATTAAGTAGCACGTAGTCTTGTCAACCACATGCATATTGTTAGGCAATTTCTGCTGAATAATGAATTTCACAAAAGTACTTCAGGAAAAATATCTTGCACAGAACTTAGGGCTCTTTAACTTCCTGTCACATACACGTTATAAAAATTGCAAACTACTGCAGCATGAGCCTTTGTGTCTAATTCATGGCTTTACAATAATACTTCATTTTTCCAGAAATAGTGCTTTGATGCTGTTATTTTTGCAGTAGCTTTCCTCCTCTGCCTAATAATCCTGATTTTAAAATTGTTTTAAAATTTGCCTTGTTTTGAGGTTGTTATTTGTTCCAGTACATGCTGAAGAGCAGAATTAGGCCTTTGGAATACTTTGGTAGTTTTGCAGATATGAAGAAATCCTAAAACTTTCATCTTATATGATAATAGAAGGCAGGTTTATGACCGTGTGATCTTTTTCACGGTCTCAGCAGGACCGAGTGCAATAGAAGAAAAAGAAAAGCATTGTCTTGTATATGTGCTGTTTTGTTCTTTAAAGAGGTACCATAATTCTGAAATAAGTGCCTTTGTTGTCATGGATTTTACAAATAGTGAAGTGGAATTAGAGGGTCCTGTAAAGGTGTCCTCTCCATTTTGATAAGTGGATGCGGCTGGAATGTGTGGGAAAAGCTCTGCTGCGCAAAGTCTATACTAAGTCAAAGCTCTGGTTAGTGAGAACCCATTTTTAAGAGGAACTGCAGGAAAATTTTCTTCAGGGGCTGGTTGCCATGGAGCAGATGTGTGTGCAGGAAGGACGCTGATCGACATGGACTTTGTGGCCAAAAAATACATTTTTGTGATTGTTTTATTGTGTCAGAGGTCTCGCTGATCTTGGTTCTGTGGAAAAAGAAAAGGTAATAGTGAACATCTGTATGCGTGTGTGAACATGTGCAGATGAGTTCTGATTTTACTGTCTTTGTTATAGATGGTGAACCAGAACCTGCTGATGGAAAAATTATGTTCAGGAAACCAGCCAAACGTTCATCAGAGAAGTTTTTGGACTTCAATGTCAGTTCAAGTAAGAAGATGAAAGAGGCAAAGAAAACTAAGAGAGAAACAACTACTTCTCAGAGTACAGCTAAGCAAATAAAAAATAGCAGTCTTCTCTCATTTGATGATGAGGAAAATGATGACTAGGAGCTGTATTTTTGTATATTTTACTTACCCTTTTAGGGATCTGAGTAAGAATGAGTGCTTTCCTGAAGCATGATATCTGAGTCTTCTCTTACTGTACTATAATCCAACTAGAGAAACATAGTACAAAAGTAGCATTTGCAGTTCAAGTGGCACTGTATGTACATCATGTCATCTTAAAGAGACTTTTAACCATCTATGTAAAAGCTGTTTGAGGTCACAAATGAGTATCAAAATATACCTGTGCATATTCTGCTTGTATAAATTTGCAATCAATTAATTTTAAAATGTCCTCCATTCATAAAACATGTTTGCTCTCTATTTACTGGTCTCAGTTGACAGTTTGTTTTTCGTCTGTTACTGTTGACTTGCCATTCAAAAGAAAAAGACTTCATTGCTGTGGAACAGAGACCGAAGTGTTCTTCTCATAGCTTAACAAAAGTTTGCACTAACTTTTGCATGTGTGGTTTGGCAGATTAGCTCTTTGCAGAGACCTTGCAGTAAGTAAGCCTGCAGCTGCTAAAGTGATCTAGTCTTAATCCTATCTTTGGTGAATGCTGTCTAAGAGGCATCAAATTCATTCGACTTGCTTGAGTTAGCAAGATATAAAAATTTTGATTGTAGTTGATGGTATCAACTACTGCAAAAGAAAGATGCCTGAACCCCTTGGAGATTGTGCACAGTGATTATGTCTCTCATGGGCTCTGTAGTTTGGTGGGATTTTTTTGAAATATATTTGTTCCAGTTGGCTACATGTGTGTTTGTAATTATTTGGGATCTCAGATAGCTTATTTGAAAAAAAAAAAAAGTATTTAATCTTTAAGCTGTGGAAAAGCATTATTTTTGTTTTATTCAAGTAGGAAATTGTAAACGGGAAATTTAAGTCAAGAAATGTTATAACTGTGATACAAAGTTGTAAAATTTTGTAGTTGCCATTGTACAGTACGCTTGGAGCAACCATTTATGTATCTTTTATGTAACAGGATGTGCTGAAATTCAAAGTAACTCTGAAAGCTGATGGAATTGGGGGGAACAAGGTGGTGGAAGTGGGACTAGTGACTCGGAATTTACTTGGAATTATGATGTGTTCTGTAGCCTTATTTAAGCAAGAGCCGAGACTGCTGCAGAATTACAGGGTACAAGGCAATGAAACCAGTTCTTCTGTTGCATGAACAGGACATTCACAATTATTTGAGCTGTAAAGCTTCATTGAGGAGCAAATTTGAAGTTGCTGTGTGAAACAGCTGGCTTTAGTTTGTTAGCTGGTATTAAACAATAAATTATGTTTTATATAAATGGTCCACAGATACTTTATTGAAAGTTGCAGAGTGTAAAAAGGATTTTTTTGTCACCTCATGATGAAGCCTGCTATGACTCCTACCTGTCTCTTAACTGCTACCTGTCTCCATACATATCAGCTTCCTGAAGCACCAGACCTGATGCAAGTCTGCATACTATTTCACACTAATTGTGTGAGTGCAGGTAACCCTGACTTTGAAAATGCATAGATCTCTTGTCCTTTCAGAACATTAAGCCCAGACCTATAAATGGATATTAAATTCTTGTTGTAGCACTGGTCTGAAACTCAAACTGCCAAAGAGGTGCAGTGTGACAACCTGATTATTCCCATGACGACATGTTAGTAAATACGTAATTTATCTGCGTTCTGCATATATTAAAAAAATCAAACATAGGAAGAAGGAATAATGGAATCAAAGGTTCCCAGGGATTAATCTTTCAAATTAGTTTGTATACTTAAAACTTTGTTTGAATCCATTAAAAATATACATATGCACCCATGAGAAATCTTGTAGCATTGCCATATACTGAAGGAATATTTAAGCATATTTCAACAACTGAGTAAATGTTTTGACTTGCTGAGACTCATCCGAAAGAATGAATTAACCATTGACTGCTTACTTAAACTTTCTTGGTTCTGTTTGTCAGCACAAAAATATACTTGCTTACATTTTTCTTGTGCAGCCTGGAGGTTCTTTGCTTTAGCTGTGAGGCGGTTTAGGAGACATGGCTATCAAGAGATAAATGCTTGCCAAGGATCAGAGGGAATTCGGATTTACCATAAAATTAGAGAGGGCCTCCCAAATATGCAGCTGATTTGGCATGTTCAAAATAAGATTGAGGTCTTGTTTGAATCTGGGTAGTAACTGCATTTAAACAGAAGTTGCTGTTTCCAGTGAGAAACTCGGGAGACTGAAGTCCAGTAAAAAGAGGGTTACCTCAAAGTACTGAGTGCTTAATCATGCTCCTTGCCCTACAACTTCATGACAGATGTCAGGAATGCAAATAAATTAATTGGGTTTACTTGGAAGTAAAATAATGAAAAGCATGTTGTTCTTCAGGCAACGCAGCAGGGGAAAGAAAGGTGGATATGGAAAGCCAGCTTCTTTCCTTCATTCTGACTGAGACCTTTGTATTCATTGTATTTCACTCCCATTTCACCTAACAATAACTAATTGGATATATTTACTAAGAGGTGTGAGTGATGCACAAAAGCATTTTAGTCAAGTAGTCATGTGAAAATTTAGTGTTCTTAATGTGACACACCAGGAAAATTACACACGCCATCAACTCCCCATGAAACCTGTGACTAAAGAGAACAATTACTTGTTCATTTAGGAAAGAAATATGAAACTGTCTTAAGCAATCACCTGCATTGAGCAATGGGTCATGGAAAAATAATAATTGCGAGAACTTTCTAATTAAGGAGAAGCCAAAGTGAGCACAGGGAACATGGGGCTAGGACTGAAATCGACAATTTTCCTGGCTTTTTCTTTCTCTCTCTTCCCTGCCCCCGTCCCCAGTCCTTTTCCTCTCCTCTAGAGGGGAATGTATATGTACTTTCTTTTCCTATGGAGCTGAGCATGAGAGAAGTACTGTGGAGGAGCAAGGTGAAAGTAGCTGTCGCCTGTTACCTGATATGGGAATCTTGTACAGTTTTTATTAATAAAATGTGTGAAATTTCCCAGTTCATTAAGACTCCAAAACATTTTTTGATGGTGGTGTTAGTTATCACTCTTTTCAGCTGAGCAGTAAGCCAGAACAAAGCTGGTGAATGGTAGTAGCATTGCAGCAATGGATGCTTATAGTGCTTGGATGTCATCAGAAAAGGAGATGCTCTGTCACCCTTATTTCTTTCTTTTGAAGAAACAGGATTTTTCTCTAATGATAGGAATCAAGATCAATCATCAAGAATGCTGCATTATTGAGACAGAAATTGCAAAGATGTGGGACAGAATGAGCAAGAAAACGTATATGTGGGCAGGCGATCCAGGACTTCCTCCCCTTTGTTGTATTTCTAACCTGTCTTATAAGGTTGATTTTTCTTAAAAGGAAATTTGTTGAACTGCGAGTGTTCATTTTGTTAGCCTAAACAGGAAGTGGTGAGTCAGAATTCTATTCTGATAGGTTTTGTGTCCGGAGCTTTTCCAGGAAATATCATTTGGAGGATCAAAGGCTGTGTTTTGCAGATGCTGAACACAAGAAGCCTGTTTTAATTACACATTTTTTTAAGTTTCATCACAGGACTTAATGTCTTTTTTTACAGTGCCTCAGTATATAATCCTGTTAGGAAGCTGCAGATTTATAATGAAGCAGGAAGTAGCAGTGTCATCATTTCAGCTGATTGTTTCCCTTGTGCTGTAGTGTGTTAACTAAATAATGCTTCGCTTGGCTGTGCAGAGCCAATTGCATTCTCAAGGACGTCGGGCATGCCTGAAGATGAGTCATTACCTTGAGTACAGCACAAGAGGTATGATATGCAGTCTCAGCAAGTGTTTGTCCATTGAAGTTGGTTAATAACCTATAACCTTCTCCTGTGGCAAGATGCCATAAATCAATCCTTTGTGCATTCAGCAAACAGAAGGGTTGGTGTATCAACTGCCTCTTCAATATCATCCCTTTATTCCCATTCCTAGAGCGAGGTGTTAATCTACAAAGAGATTTTTCGTGTCATAGCCCTCTTTTCCACTCCACTTCCCTGCGAGCATTCCAGAGGCAGAAGTCACAAGAGTAGCCATTAAACCCAGGGCAGACACCACAGGGTTTTACGTGGATGACTGCAGCTTCCTGTAGACTTCTCCAAGATTTTGAGAACCTATAAAATCTCAGAGCCAGCGCCTGGGAAGTTAATTCCTCCTGGGGAAAATGGATGGGACCAGGCAGGAAAATTACAAAAGACTGAATTCTACAGTGTTCATCCCACTATTGCTTCTTAGTTTTTGTTCCAGGTAAAGCAACAGCTGGCATTAGCAGTTTTTCCTCTATCAGGAGATGGAAAGTGGCTTTGGTGCCATTCCAATCCATATGGCAAAGGATTCCTTTTCCTTGACTCCCGTGGCACTCCTCAGTGCAATGCCTGATTAGTTAAGGCCATGGGCAAGAGGGAGCTACCTTGTAATAGGCAGAAGTTATTAGAGGAAGGCGTTGTCAAGCCTCCGTGGGGTAACGGTGATCACTGCACACTTTTAGTTTTGATATCATGAAAGAGTTGTTCCCTTAGGGACAACACAGTAACGACGAACTTTAAAAGGGCAGATTATAAAACTATGAGGAAAATGGTTAACAGCAGGCTGAAGGGCAAAGAGAAGTACTTAAAAACCATAGAGATCTGCCTGGAGGCTATTTAAGAACATTGTATTAGAGGCACAGATGGTTTGTATACCTCTGAGCAAAAACATAGCGTACGAGGAAGAATGAAACTCAGAGGGTTACGCGGGAGAAAAACGTGAGTGTAGAAAGGTTGAAAACTCATACCTTAAAAATGATGATTGTTTGAATGACAGACTAGGAAATTTTATCAGGACAGTGGAAAGAGCTGGAAAGTGTCAGTGCTAAGAAAAAGACCAATAGCTGCTGGCTTTGGATCCCCAGGACGAAACACTGAAAAGCTTGATTCTGATAATGTCCTGAGCACTTTGCCTTTGAAAAGTGGGCTACTCTAGATGAGATGTCACCAGAAAAAACAAGGCGGCTCTGCGTCTGACTGAGCTAGCACAACCCCAAACTCAATAAAACCAAACCAGCCTGCAGTTTTAGTGTATGACCAGACCAGATTTAAGAGTCAAGGAGCCCATTCAAACACAATTTCTCTGTTAGGACTTCAATTTCACCTTGTGTTAGATTCAGTGCCAAAAATTATGTTTTCAATCTTTGCCAAAGAAGATAGAGATAAAAAAAAAAGTAATCAAACACTCATAACAACCTCTAATTTTAGTAAGAGAAAAAAGCCTACATTTGTTGTGGTATAGCATTGGACTGAGAGGGACTGAGGTGTCTGATAAGGGTGGAGTAAGGTTTGCAGAGCTTTTTGCACCAATGTGTGATTGAGCAGGCGCAGCATTTTGTTGTCGTGTATCTGAAAACAGGGACACAGTGATTATAAGTTAGAAGGGCAACATCTCAAGTATTACAGATCTGATGAAGCGTACAAACCCCCCTGTCCTGAAATCAATGAAAGTTATTTTCTGGTTTAAAACCAAGGAACAGCAGGGGAAGGTTAGAACAACTACTCTGGCAATAAAAACTTGATGCACGCAGTCCCAGTGGGACTGAAGCCCTGGCATCTAGGCTGTTTTATTCTGCCCTGTTAAATTGAAACAAACAGTTCAGCTGCCTGAGTCTCTTCTTTTCTCCTCTAGCATGCCAACGATCTCGAGAGAAGAGATTAAGCATTGTTCTGATCAGTGCCACAGCGCAGCAGCAGTTTTATAATTTAAGGGCTGCATAAAATTTATGGAGCACTGAGAAGAGCTTAAATCAATTTTATGATTTTCATAAATTATTGCAGGCAGGCCGTGTTTGCGTAGAAAGCTGGTGGTGTTTGAGCTTTTTTATCGAATGGACAGCAGTATTCAAAACAGGGATTTTCAAAGGCACCTGTGGGAATTATGCATTTGACTTTGATAGGAGTTAGAAGACTTGTTCCTTTGAGCTACTTCATATTCCACTATTAATTTTTAATCATGCCAATTTGTTTCAAAAACTGGGTGAAAATCAAAATTCAAGGAAAGTAAAATGTAGAGCAATTTTAAAAATTTAATTTAAATGCTGAATGTGCTTATAAACAGTAAGTGGGTAACTTGTAATTCTATTTCAGGTGAAAAACCACTTTGGTACTTGAAGAGTTAACCATTTTCTTACCACAGTGTCCTTTTGGGTTGTTGTTTAAGCCCCATTATTGTAAGGCAGCATGTTCTCTCTCTGCTTGAGGCTGTACCTACAAATTACTTCAGCTGCTACAGAGAAGAATCTGCCTGTAGAGCAGAAAGAGAAACAATACCTGGTTCCTCATAGCACATTTCAAGATTCTATAATAAGACGAATATAATTCCCTACATTAGAGATGCTAATAGGGTTGAACTTCCCTTCTGGACAACTGACCAATGTGGAGCTGATAAGATACAATTCCCATTTCATCCCAATTTGAGTATTATTGGTGATTGAAAGAGCCCTTCCCTCACTGGGTATTATGACCATCAGGATACAGATAGGTTGGAGATCCTTCATCATATCGGGATACCTCTGAGCTATAATACTTGGAGCTTAGCTTTCTGTATTTTAAGCTTTTCCACCTCCTCTAAAAACAAGGAAATCATTGTGTTTCAGATTATTGCAGGCTGAAAATTCTAAACATGACATCAATGGGAGGAATTGTTGCTGAAATCCTCTGCTGGATGGGCAGCTTGGGCTAAATTGTTTTCTGATGTCAATTCCATCACTCTCCCTAAAATGATACTGATAGATATATGAGCTCCATACTACTCCAGGATCATAGAATCATAGAATCATCCAGTTGGAAAAGACCTCTTAGATCATCGAGTCAAATCATACCTGTCCCCTTACTAAACCATGTCCCTAAGAAACTCATCTACAGTGGGTATGAGGATGAATGGGTTTAAATTCAAGGAAGTGAAGAGCTGGATACTCCAGGATCTTGCCATTGAATTGCTGTAGCCAGCAACATACATAAATGATGGGAGCAACTGACTCAGTGGTCATTCTGCAGGAAGGGATCTGTGACTGCCGTGAATTAAAAACCGAAGCCAGGCCACAGTGTGAGGAAAGCTAATGCAATTTCAGCTCTATAAATAATGTGTCACGGAGAAGAAATGTGAAGTAATCCTACTGTGCTTATTCTCTGCTTCAGACCTCAGCCAGAGTAATGTATCTACTTTTATGCACTATACTTCAAAAACGACAAATGTAGACCAATTGGAAAGTCCAGCAAAAAGTAGTGCTATTGATCAGAAGTCTGGAAAACGTGACCTGCGAGGACAGACTGAAAGAAGTGGGCTTATACATCTTAAAAAAGGAGAAGCAGGGGAGAGAATAAGATACCAGTCTTTAGATATGTAAAGCTTGCTGCAAAGAGGAAAGTAATAATTGGTTCTCTCTGTCCACTGGGAATACAAAAAGAGCTAATAGATTTAAATTGCAGCAAAGGAGATTTAAGGAAGACATTAGGACAGGCTTTCTGGCTGTTAACAGTAGGGAAGTACTGAAACAGATTGCCTGGGGAGGTTATGGGATCTTCATTGCCAGACAGTTTTAAGAACAGGTTAGACAAACATCTGTCAGGAATGATTTGGGTATAATTGATCCTGCCTTAAGGCAGAGGGCTGGACTAGATGACCTCGCAAGGTCCCTTCCAGGCCTGTTTTCTATGGTTCTGTCATTAGGAAGGCTGATGTGGCATTCCTAGGACCTCATAATTCCTTTCAAAAGCAAAGCCATGCTATAGCGATACCAAGAGTCAGATTTAAACTGGCAATGTCTGAGAAAATTCAAAGCTTAAGGCTGATAGCCCACCCTTAATTATAAACACTTCTGCATGTAACACTTGTTTAAAGGCTAAATACTTGGAGGTTACACAACTGAGTCTTTTATGAACAGACTGTGATCTTCATAGTAGTATAAGAATCTGTTTCTTCTAACATGTATTTATCTTACATATTGCAACTTCCATTTTGTCATTCGAGTAAGTGTCAGACCTTGGTCTTTAGCATCTAACGTATTCCAGATGGGGTCACTCTCATTTCACATGCCATCACACATTTGGCCACATCCTATGCTTCCACTCACTCACTCCAAATCTCATTCTTCCACTCCAATTTATCGTGTCGCTCATGCTCAGCTTTGCTATGTGACTGTGTTTAAGTCACTCAGGCTGCTGTTAATGTGCTGGGTGCACATCTCTCCATTCTCACACACTGCGTATTCCTCCTGCTGCTTTCTGCTCACATATTCTTTTACTCCCGTTGATAAATTTCATTTTCATCTGTCTTTTGCTGCTTTCCTTTCAAGCTGTGCTTGCTTTACAAACTGCAGTTCAGCAGTTTAGCAATTGGATTGCATCCAAATATTACCAAATGCCACATCTTTTAATATCAGGCAGAGCAGCTTGAATTTTCTTCCTCAGAGTGCTGTAGAAGACACGCTGGCATGTTGTCTGTGCAAATGCCAAAAAAAGGAAAAAATTAACAAAAGATGGGGGGTGTAAAGCAAACTGAAATGTCTGTATTGCCAGAATTTTGTATTTTCCCCGATTTCAGGTTTTAGTTCATGACCCGGCTGCTGATTCATGTAACTCGGTGGAACTATGCCAGTTTCAAACAGCCAAGAATTTGGCACTGTCACTTTGGTGACTGGTGGTACCTTTGTATTCAGTAATGTGAGCCCGGTAATGTGAAGGGGCTGGAGAACAACTCTTACGAGGAGTGGCTGGGGGAACTGGGGTTGTTTAGCTTAGAGAAGAGGAGGCTGAGGGTAGATCTCATCACTGTCTACAACTGCCTGAAAGGAGGGTGTAGTGAGGTGAGTGTTGGTCTCTTCTCGCAAGTAACAAGCAATAGGATGAGAGGTAATGGCCACAGGGCAGGTTTAGTCTGCATATTAGGAAAAAATCTCTTCACTGAAAGGATGGTCAGGCACTGGCAGAGGCTGCCCAGGGAGGTGGTGGAATCACCATCCCTGGAGGTTTTTAAAAGATGGGTTGATGAGCTTCTTAGGGACATGGTTTAGTAAGGGGACAGGTACGGTTGGACTCGATCATCTCAAAAGTCTTTTCCAACCAGATGATTCTATGATTCTGTATGTTTCTGTCCTCAAAGGCCATGCCTGGCCATGGATGATCACAGTGTTGTCAAGTCATCAGGTTCTAAAAAATCATATGTCAACCACAAAGTGGATTTATAACACACACACATATGTATGTATTATATATTTGATTTGAGTTTGGCCCTTCAGCACTCATGGGTTTTGAGCTTTTCTCTACAGCTACCTGGAGAACAGAAACTAACATGAAAATAAAAGCAAAAGCAGAATAAACCCAGGCTTTTCACGTAATCACAGAATGCTTCCAGAAGCCAAGACCTGAAAAAATTCAACATGTATCATGGAAGCTGGTAACATTATGACAGGATGTTTGGCCGTTAAATTGTTTTACTGAAGCCAGCAGAGAAGGATGCTATCAGTTGGGTTTTTTTTCATAATGGTGACATGCTCCTTTGCTCTATGTATCTCTGGTATTTCCTTGTTACCAAACTGACTGGATTCACTGAAGCTGTGGGTGCGGCATGAGGTTTGCCATAGAGGAGGACTTCTCTTGGTTACCCTGTGCTTTGGATCAGAGTCAAGAGTAACTTTGCCATCGTTTCCCACCTGTTTCACTTGAGGCTTGCCCTTCGTGTGTTTTGGAGATAGACAGACAAACAAGGTAAGATCACGGCTATCTTCCTTGTTTTTGTTGTGCAAGACATTCTTTGTGCATATTCCCCACCTTCTGCTATTATTGTGTATGTGGGGGATAAAGTGCACCTCCAGGACGGTGCTTCAGAACCCACGTGCCCCCTAAGTTTCTACTTAAAGACGCATTGGCTCAGCGCAAGCCTTTATCTGAGAATAGATATACATCACTTGTTTCTGCTCTGTGTTTTGCACTGCTCAAAACATCCTTGTTCTCTTTGTGGGTACAGTCTGTGGCAAGGGATCATTTGACCTTGAAATGCAGTTTCATTCATTTTGTCCACTGGTTAATGGTGAGATTGAGAGGAAGTCAAGCCTTGTCACACATTTCCTGGGTGATACTGGTTCTTAACTTCCTGTTTTCCCATTTTGGCAGTTCACCATATACCATAACATGAGGAGAATAATACTTTTATTCCTACCACTTTTGCCACCATTTACATATGGTGGCAAATTTTTTTTTGATTGTGAGTGTTCCAGGGCATTTTAACTTGTACCTCTTGAGCCATTTGCTCTGTAGTTCTTCCTCCCCCCGACAGCCCCAGCACTAAGGCTAACATGTCACCCAGCAAATCTTCCCCACTGGGAAGGGAAGGAGCCTCTTCACTGCACCTTCTGAGCAAAACTGGAGTGAACATTTGTCACGAAAGCCTGTTTCTCAGATTTAGTGAGATAAGGTGTTTGCATCCTGTCCTACCTCTGCAAACCTCCCATGTTGTCCTTTTTGTCCCAGCTTTGGGTTGGCACAGGCAGATGCTGAAAGTACCTGTGGATGGTGTTCCACTATTCCCCAGTGTTTCTGCACCTCTGAGGAGTTCAGAGAGTCCATGCAACACCAGCTGTTCAAGGGTAGATTCGGGATTTGAGTGAGTTAGAGACATTTATGTGTGAATGCCAGCTTTATTTAAAGGCACCTTTTGGTGTTTGAGAGCCTAGGCCTAGGCTATAGGCTCTAATAAATAAATGCTTTTATCTCAGGTGTCAGCTTTAGTGCAGTCATTCAGCACCGTGCACACAAACTCATACCCATGGATCTCTTTGAGCCATGCAGTTTAGAAAGCCAGTTCCTGAGTGACAGTTTGAAGGCACAACACTCCTTTATTTTGAGTTTACACACACCTACCCTGGAAGAGCCCTAATCTGTGTTACAGACTCCAGGGTGCTACTTTAGTACAAAAAAAATAGTAGTAATTTGTAAATGAATCAGGGAGATTTTAAAATCAATTTTCTTCAGCAAACAGCAATTATTGAAATGACTGCAGTTATCACTGAGGACTGAGCGTATAAAATGCTTCAAGATACAGAATTGGATTATATAAACATATAATTCTTTTATCAATAATTCTTATAAGCAGGCTCCTTTCTACACTCTTCCTTTTGCCAAAACTCTCCTCTCTATTTCTGGGCTCATTTCCCTCCTGGATACTCGTGCATTTGTTGGTATACAAACTAATTTTCTTATTGACTAGAATGAACATTTGGAGGATAAGAATGCCATTGCTATTCATACCTAAAGGTAATCAATACAGGTACAGAGGAATAAATATTTTCTACCTGAGTAAGCATCATCTCTAGCCTTCTTTTTTTAAAACCCACAGGACTGTATCACGGCTGCTGTATGTGTGAGCAAAGCAGCAAGAGGCAATAGCTTTTAAATCTTGTTGCCAAAAAATGATCATGAGAGAGAGAAACTTCTCATCTTGGCTCTTCCCATGCTTCAGCTCAGCAGTCACTCACTCATAACAAGCTATGCCTACTCATTGACTGCAGTGTTTATAATCATTCATCAATTATTAATCATCAATTTGTTAGTCCCAAAACAGTAGAGAAAGAATAAATTCCTACTTGAAGTGGCTTGACATCTGCTTGGGCATGGCAGACAGCGGCAGTCTCTGGCTACAGTATTTAAGAGAGAGGATATTATGATGATGTGGTTGTGGTTTCCATCAGCCTGAGATCTGTCTGCAAAATGAGTATTATTAGTGTATAAAAAGTGAAGGAAAGGGGAAGGAATAGCAAAAAGTGGTTGGGTTTGCCCTGGTTCCGATCTGCTCCACTGGCCAGTTCCAGCTGCTCCCAAATGATCCTTGATGCCATTTGTGGTGTTTCAGACCTTTCTTGCTGAAAAACACACAGGAGATTTGCACTCACTTATGGCCAGATTTGGCCTAAATTTATGCCTGAAATCAGTTGGGGGCTGACAGAACGTCAGAACTAAATTTTGTTCCGCTTCAACCAGCTGCTCCTTTCATAGGATTTGCTAAGGAAACGATGGAGTGAGAGGGAGGAGGCAGCTGGTGCCCTTTGAGCCTCAGACAGGACCCTGCATGTGAGCCATGGTGCTCCCTGAACCCCAGTGGCACCTCCCACAGTGTTGCAGAGATTTTGAGGGACCCGTGTGGGCCTTGTACCCTCTGTCACACAAGCAGGTTCTATGCTGAGTGAGGGCTGAGGGCCAGGAAGGCTCTGGAGAGGGACCAGGACAGGCTGGAGTGATGGGCAGAGGCTGGTTGTATGAGATTCAGCAAGCCCAAGTGATTGGGTTTGCACTTCGTTCATGACAACCCCATGCAGTGCTCCAGGCTTGGGGAAGAGTGGCTGGAGAGCTACCTGGGGGAGAAGGACCTGGGAGTGTCAGCCAGCACTGGCCCAGGTGGCCAAGAAGGCCAGCAGCATCTTGGCGTGTACCAGACCCAGCGTGGCCAGCAGGAGCAGGGAGGTGATTGTGCCCCTGTGCTCAGCGCTGGTGAGGCCGCACCTCGAGTGCTGTGTTCTGTTTTGGGCCCCTCACTCCAAGAAGGACATTGAGGGGCTGGAGCACGTCCAGAGAAGGGCAACGAGGCTGGGGAGGCGCTGGAGAACAAGTCCTGGGAGGAGCAGCTGAGGGAACTGAGGTTGTTTAGCTTGGAGAAAAGGAAGCTGAGGGGAGACTATTTCTCTCTACAGCTACCTAAAAGGAAGTTGTAGTGAGGAGGGTGTTGTTCTCTTCTCCAAAGTGACAGATGACAAAATGAGAGGAAATGGCCTCAGGTTGTGCCAGGGAAGGTTTAGACTGAATATTAGCAGAAATTTCTTTACTGAAAGAGTGGTGAAGCATTGAACAGGCTGCCCAGGGACATGGTGGAAGGAAGGGAAGCGGTAGAGGTGTTTAGAAAACATGTGGCGCTCCAGGATTAGTAGGCATGGTGGTGTTGGGCTGGTGATTGGACTGGATGATCTTAGAGGTCTTTTCCTACCTTAGTGATTCTATGGTTCTGTGATGCTAGCGCCATGGCTGCTCGAGTGAACCACCTTCCCTTCCCAGAAAGGCTCCCTCCAACGCATTTCATAGAATCACAGAATCACAGAATCACAGAATCATAGAACTGCTTGGTTGGAAAAGACTTTTGAGATATTTGTGGGGAGGTGTCCCTGCCCATGGCCGGGCGTTGGAACTGGATGATCTTTAAGGTCCCTTCCAACCCAAACCATTCCATGATTCTGTGATCATGAAGCCCAACCGTACCAGTCCATTACCAAACCACATCCCTCAACGCATTTCCTCCAGCTCCAACCGTGCAGCGCTCGGGCCTCCCGCGCCCGCTCTGAGCACAGCGGCGCGGGCGCTGCAGTGCTGCGGGTGGCCAGCAGGTGGCGTCCGCGCCCCAGGCAGCGGGCGGGAGGCGGGGGGGCCGCGGCCGGCGCGGTGTGGCCGTGCTGCTTTTCCCGGGGCTTGGATACAGCCCTGCCGTTACGCACAGCCTCCAGTACCCGGCGCTCCAAGAGCAAGGCTGGGTGGGAGCTTGGCTGCGAGGCAGCGCGGTTTCCCTTGGGGATGTCCAGGGAACTGCTGCGTGGTGCAGGGATGGGGTTTTGGAATCACAGAATCGTGGAATGGGTTGGGTTGGAAGGGACCTCAAAGCCACCCCCCCTGCCATGGGCAGGGACACCTCCCACCAGCCCAGGCTGCTCTAGGCCCAATCCCACCTGGCCCTGAGCACTTCCAGGGAGGGGGCATCCACAGCTTCCCTGGGCAACCTGTGCCAGTGCCTCAGCACCCTCAGCGTGAAGAATTTCTCCCTAATGTCTAATCTAACTCTTCCCCCTTCCAGTTTAACCCCCTTCCCCCTCACCCTGTCACTACTTGCCCTTGTAAAAAGTCCCTCCCCAGCTTTCCTGTAGCACCTCCAGGTACTCCAAGGCTGCTATGAAGTCTCCCTTCACCTCCCTGTCCTCCAAGAATCATTGAGTCCAACTCCTGTCCCTGCGTAGGTTGGTGAGGGGGCTGGAGAACAAGCCCTATGAGGAGCGACTGAGGGAACTGGGTTTGTTTAGTTTGGAGAAGAGGGGGCTGAGAAGAGACCTCATCACTGTCTACAACTGCCTGAAAGGAGGCTGTGACGGGGTGGGTGCTGGGCTCTTCTCACAAGTGACAAGTGATAAGATGAGAGGAAATGGCCGCAAGTTGTGCCAGGGGAGGTTCAGACTGGACGTTAGGAAGAATTTCTTTACTGAAAGAGTGGTCAAGGATTGGAAGAGGCTGCCCAGGGAGGTGGTGGAGTCGCCATCCCTGGAGGTGTTTAAAAAACAGGTGGATGAGTTTCTTAGGGACATGGTTTAGTAGGGAGACAGGCACGGTTGGACTTGGTGATCTCAGAGGTCTCTTCCAACCTAGTGATTCTATGATTCTATGATTCTATTGGGGTGTTTTTTTCTTTTTCCTTACCTCTCACTGCCCCTCCCCTGTCTTCCTTTTTTTCTCTTTACCTCCTCCCTCTCCTGCCTATCCAGGGTAACGGCTGGTGGTTGTGTTTACTTCTCCCAAATGACAAGTGATAGGATGAGAGGAAATGGCCTGAAGTCATGCCAAGGGAGGTTTAGTTTGGATATTAGGAAAAATTTCTTCACAGAAAGAGTGGTGAAGCATTGGAAAAGGTTGCCCGGGGAAGTGGTGGAGTCACCATCCCTGGAGAGTTTAAAAAGTGTGTAGACAAGGTGTTTTGGGACATGGATTAGTAGGCACAATGCTGTTGGGCTGACGGTTAGACTGGATGATCTTAGAGGTCTTTTCCAACCTTAATGATTCTACGATTCTGCAATATTTAATTTGGGATGAGTAAGGAACAAAGTACTGTGAGAGGCAAGATACAGCAACACTGGCCTCCAGCAAAAGCTGCATTTCTTGGGTTGCTGATGGGAGGTTCCGTGGAGCATGCTGTGGGATTCCATGGAGCATCTACTGCACCCCCAGTGCCTGCTGATCCCCTGCCAGTGCTCCTGGCTGTCACGTTGGCTCCTGTCATGCACTGTGCCACTGTGGGTTAGTGGGAGCTGGGGTCTGGGGTGCCCTGCTGAGGATGTTGCGGCCCCAAGGCTGGCCAGCCCAAGGGTGAGGATGAGGTTGGAGACAAGGACAAGGCACACCAGGGCATGTGTGTGCTACTCTGGCCATTGAATGCCATGATCCAGGATTAGGGCCTGACTGATGGGCAGTGCTAAGTCAGACCCCTGGCGTTGGTTGGGGATGGGTGGGAGATTAACCGCAGGGAGCATAGGTGACTGCCTGTGGAGCACCCAAAAAGAGACCAAAAATAGGGCTTAGCAAGACTGCCTTAAAATTCAATGAAAAAGAAACATAGATTAAAAGATTGCACTTTCTGATGTAGGGTACTGGTTATGGGCTTATCTTGCAGTCAGTATACACAGAGCTGGGAGCTTAGTCATGTGAAAAGTCTCCATTGGCTTCAAGAGCAACTTCCATAACCAGCCCCGCAAGGTACGTGGGAAGCGTAGTCCAATTCTATGTGCCACTCTCGAATCTTTAGTATCATCAATGTCTAAATCTTTCAAGTTCTCATTGATTTGGCTGGCTTTATTTGCAGCACATCACCTGCCATCTATCCACATTACTTATCACATCTCTCCAAGTGCAGATGTGCCCAGAACTTTATTAAAGAAAAACCAGCTGGAGTTGAATATTTAGGCTGAAGTGCAATCTATAATGCAAAAGTAGAGGCCCTAGTAAGGTGTGATGTCATAAAGTGCAGAAGAGTTCAGGTCAATTAACTGATATTTGTGGAGTTGCAGAGTAAGATTTCCAACTAAGGGATATTTGATACAGGGATATTTAATCATTAGGTCTTATATACTTACACTAAGCCTGTAGGCAGGCATAGGTGATGTCTTCGAAAGGCACTATCTGCTGGAGACATAAAAGTCATTGTGGACATGTTAGGTTTTCTGTTATTTCTGAATCTGACCTGTTATGGGAATGGAATCCATGCACACATCAGGTGATGAAATTTGCACAACACGATATGAGACAGGAGCTCATTTAAATGGATCTGCCATTTGGTAGCTGCTTGACTACTCACAGCTTCTCCTGAGTGCCAGTCCCCTCCTTTCTGAAATGAGGACATTAAGATAGCTGTCCCTTTAAAAACATGAAATGTGCTGGTGTGCATTTTCACATGCTGTGTGCTCTTTCTTTTGTAATTGTACTTTAAAATAGAAGTGGGCTGAAACTGAGATTTTGAGCCTAACACTTAGCAATGTAGACATAGGTGGAAAGCCAGTCGTATGTCCACAAGGCCCACCTTTCCTTCTTAAAATACCAATTCCATTACCTTGAATGCTTTTTCGATTCCTCTGTAGACTTAACTGTATAAAACCAAGGGATGAAGAAGCCTTTTTTCCTCAAGCAAATACATACTCTATATTATTAAGCATGAACATCTGAAGTTAAGCATCAAAATTCTTATTTGACATCTGAATATCTATTCTCTGTACTCTCATCTTTTTTTTAGATGGTAGCTTTTTAGCTTTCTGAGGCAGAGGCCAGTCCTTTTGCCATGATGACTTCCAATTTCTCAGCGGTGCCAGGAAGGTAGAGGAGACTATCTCACTTGCACTGGGGTTCCTTTGCTGCAGCAGAGCAATTTCTTTAAGCCCCATCTCTCTTGAGCATTTTGAAGCATTGAACAAAGATTCCCCAGCTCCACAGTTGGCTGCTGTGGTCCTGCTGATGCGGTTCCATGAAGGCAACGCTGAGACTCATGCCAGAGAGCAAGGAGAGGGGAGGAAGAAAAACGGTCTGTTTGTAGACATTTTTATTCTGTCTCACCTTCATTTCCCTGCCACTGGGAAACACGATTTCTGTGTAGGCTGTCTGTTTGCGTCCATGAAGGAAGGAGGCAGTGCTAAACCAGATGCCAGGACAGCAGAGCCATCACTGCTCATTATTCCTTGAGAAGAATAGGATCTATGGGAGTAGCTGTGCCATTGCCACTGAACCAGTGCAGGTCAAGGATGAAGTCATGGCCACTGCTGTGAGTTGTCACTTAAAGCTGCTGTTTTGCCTCTCTCCTTTCTCTGCCAGCCTAGGCAACAGCTTATGCTTCCAGTTGGTCCTGCTTATACCCCTAATGACAAGGGACTCCTAAGTGCCAATTATTACAAATAAATGGGTGTAAATAAATATCTGTTAAGAATTACAGAAAGTAAGGCTACTGATAATTAAATTGGCAACCACATCTGCAGTGCAGCTGACCAGGGTTAGCTTCACTTTACTTCGGCAGCTGTGTCCACACTGTCTTGAGGTGAAACTTAAGTTCCCCTTTGCCTGTCATGCAGGCGGTGAGCCTGTGTGCGTAACCCTTTGAAGCCAGGCCTCTTTACATGGCTAAGCACGTCCAGCAGGCTCCAGTGCCACCAGGCACACAGCAGGAGCTGGGCCACAAACTGTCTGTGGGGGCAGCGGAGCTCGCTGTAACTAGAGCCACTCCAGAAGCTGCTCTTTCAGAGAGAGCTCTGGATGAAACCAGAGAGGCTGTTTACTCCATGCAAATCAAGATTTAAAAGCTCAGGCATCCTTTCTAATCTATAGTGAGCGGGGGAGGGGGGGGGGGCGCGTTATTGGTTGCATCATGGATATCTCTGTATTTCAGGAAGTCTGAATGTGGGGCAGTTGTCCCCCCTTCCCAGTGGGGGATCACAAGCAGGTGCCAGGGTTTTATGGCCATCCGGGCCTTCTCAGGTTGCTAAACGAGTAGGGGAATCCCTTCCAGATCCTGCCCAGATGAGACGGGGATTCCAGGGGGTTCCTGCTTTGGAAAAGTCCGACATCCCAGCTCTGCTCTAATTATGGCATCAGAGGAGGCAATATTGCAGGTGCCGTTGATGGAGGGTATTTACTGCTCCCCTCTTTTCTCCAGGAAGCACTTTCTGTTCTTTGCGCCCAGTTTTAGCAGCTCAGGAGTACTGAAAGCTCAAGAGCTCCTGGTGCTTAAACCAAAAATGAAACAAAGAAAGAATGAGAGAAGTTTGATTCAGTTTCTTGTAGAACAATCTCAGACTCCAGGATAAGTGTTTGCAGAATGAGACCCTTAGCGAAACATACGCTTTGAATTTCAAGCCCAAACTTCTCCCACCATATGCAAAGACTTTGTCATCACACTGATCCTTGTCATCACATCTGCTTGATCAAAGCATTCCTGGACAGAAAGTGGGGGTTGTGATTGCCAAGCAGAAAAAAATAGTAGCTGTATGCCTTATCCAAGCCTGTCGTTGCTCTTATGGCTGCACTCACAATAGGTGCTGTCTTTGCCTGCAGAGCCAGTATTTAACACCTGTGTTTACAAAAGCTCCAGATAACCTTCTCTGCAGGAGGTGCTACAGAAACGCAAGAGTTTCTCCTAGCTTATTCAAACAGAGCCCCAGGGTTTCTGAAAAATGTACAGGAAGCTCTGTCCGGGAATTAATATTCCCACTATCCCTTACCGATTTGTCAAAGCTTTATTTTGTTTAATGGGGTTTTTAAATCCGCACAGTCTTTTCCACATCCCATCTTCTCCACCCTGTGGTGGTTCGTTCCTGGGCTACAAGCATTTGCACTGGCCGAATGTTTCAGTGGATTTAAAAAATGAAACAGGTACTTTACATGTAATTAATTTAGTGATTTGCTCAGCTGCTGATTCACGTGCATAACCTCAATTAACATTAATGGGAGTTATGTAGGCATGTCAAGGGCAGAATAGACCCCTAATAATCTAACATGGAATGTTATTACGTTACTGCTGTAATTATATCCTGTACACACATCATTTCTACTTTGCTTCATGAACTGCTCTTCAAATGCAGTGGCTACTCATCTATTATGCTGTGTGCATTAGTGCTGAGGTTACACTAAGCATTGTCCTTCCTTCTTTATTGTTCTGTTGCCTTTCCACAAAAGGTACATGTAGCTAAATAAGTAACCGGCCAGTTGCCGTTTTGGAAAGCTACAAGTTTTGATTTCTGAAGGTGATGTTGGAAGCCAGAAATAATTGAAAAACAACAAACCTCAGCAGAACAGCATGTCGTCGCTCCTTCAGAGTTTTATTCTTATATATTTTTAATTATAATCTGAGCACGTGTGGCTGAGACACTGTTAGCCTCGTGGTCAAAGGAAGTCAGGTGTACATGAAGCGTATCTCTCAAAGAGGTTTTGAAACAATTCTGCTTTTTTGGTCTTTGTTAAACGCTTCCTCTTTCAGGGGGGACAGAGAAGGGAAGTGATCCTGTCCTGGTGCACTGGAAGGTAAAGCAATTGAGAAAAATTAACCTTATCTGACCAGTATGAATAGCAGTTTTCAGGAGATAAATCTTAACACAGCTGCCTCAGTCTGTTCTCTGTCTTGTTCTGTCCAGTGAAGTTGTTGTGTATGGACAACCGCTTCCCGTATTTGGCTGTTCTGCCTCTGTGTTTGTACCGCCGTGCTCTGAGCTGTCACATACATTTTAGTATTTCTGTCTCGAGGCTCTTTCCTACACTTCTGCAGAGATAAGGCCTAATACATTTCTGAGTATGTGGGCTACCGTTCAAACCTGCGTATTTGTAGCAGCATGGTATATCCCTGTAAATAATTGTCAGCTCCCTGTGGCCATCTTTCCATGACAATCGTGCCCAGTACTTTGGATGTGATACTGCTGTGGAATCAGAGGTACACACAGTACGCCTGCACCTTTACAGGATCACACAGCTAAGCCAAGTAGTTCAGATTAGCTTGGCAATTAAGGGATAGTGGAAAGCAGCGAACCTTAATGCTGACTGACAACATGGCTCTAGTCGATGAAAAGAGAAAAAAGGAAGCACTGGCAAAAACTTGAACGTTGTGAAATAGCCAAAGCCCCCAAGTTAGTGCACTTTTTGTATCATCGCTACCAGACAGTCAGCGTGTTTTGGGCTGAAGTTACTGGCTGATACCAACATCTGCCAGTCTCTTATCAAGGAATTTGGTTTAACTTTTTCTGTTTGTGTAGGCCCTAATGTTTGTTAAAATGTTTGCTAAAACAGAGCTCTGTTTCCAAGGTAACCGCTACCTAACTTTATTACTAAAACTGCACTAATTCAAACAGGGATCTGAGCAAACAGATTCATGTTAATTTCAAGCTCCATTAAAAACACAAGGAAAAAAAAATCAATGTTCACCAAATGGAAAAAGAAAAGAAATCAATAGAGAAATTTTATTTTCAGCCTTTTAAGTGGGGTTTTGTAAACAACAGAGGTTAAAAGAAGTATAACTACATGAGAGTGGTACACAGCATCCTTGTGTGCTGTACTGTAAAACAAGAGAACAAAAAGATTCAATGATAGTGTAGGAATAATCATTAGGGCTGTAAAACCTTGAGAAATAGAGCCACAGAAGCGGAGTAACCTGTCTCAAGGCATATGCAGTCCAGTCTCCTAACATCTTGTCCAGTGCCCCCAGGCTGTGACTCAAGAGCGATGACCAAAAGCCTCAGAGAAGAGCAAAGGTGTGACTGTATCGTGTCCTGCATAACTCTAAGTAGTGTGGGTGACAGCAGCTGTGCCTGTGTTACTGCTGGGGCTCTAACATTTGCTAGCAACCAACATGCAAACACTCCAGGGATCCTGGTTATGTGGTTTGATTCCTAATATATGCCAAAGCCCCCGCTGCCCTAGTTTTCCCCTGCCGTTAGTGCCTTTGCCAGGAGAAAGGCAGGTATGCTGGCACGTGCTCTGGGCACAGTTGTAGCGTGCTGTGTGGGCACAGTCGGTGGCACGCTGACATGGGGACAGCTGGGACTATCAGGTGACACGTGCCCCTCAAAGGGGTGTTGAGGCTGGGGTATCACTTGTGGTTGAGACACCAGCTAAGCACTTGAGAGATCTACATCCGTCTCTTCCTTGCTCTGCTCCTCAGTGCCACACCCCAGCTGTAAAACGGGGACCAGAGGTCTTGGTTTCCTGATGCCATTTTGGTGTTCAATCCGTTATTATGGGTGGCTACTTGGAAGGTAGCAAGGCTTGGAGAGTGCTGAGCTGTTTTGAAATCAGACCTTTGCATAGTAACCCAGGCACTGGCTCTTTATGCTTTATGTGATATTTATCTGATCCCAGAAGCCCCCACTCCTTTCCTTTCACATGAAGGCTGTCTTGGCAGGTCCATGCACTTTGAAGCTGTTAGAAAAAGGTTTTCGCAAGGATTAACAATGACTTTTCCCCTTCAATGGGCCATGTCTTTTCCAATTTGCCACTGCTAATAAATATTCTCATTTTCAAAATCTGGATGGAGAAGAGAGAGACACAGAGACATGTATTTTTCTGAATTCTTCATTACTATTTTGTTCCCTAGACAAAATATTGTTTTGATGTTTAAAAATTGAAAATAAGTGACCCTAACCTTGAAGTGCCTTAAGTGCAGGTAGTGAGAATTCCTGATAGAAGTCAGTTGTTCAAGATCAAGTTATTTCACTATTTTCAAGAACAAGATGTTTCATTCCCCCTGTCAGTCTCCTTGACAAGTGGAATTTTAGATAGCTGTGTGATAGTAGATTTTACCTTCCTTACTGGAAAACAGGGAAGGTAATGCCACATGCTTACGCTTGGGTAGAGTTCTACTCTGTGAATAACACGTCATCTAATTGGATAGCACTCTCCAAAAAAAGGAGGTAGGACACAGAGTATGTAGCCAGTGCTTATACCCTAAGCATCTGTTTTTCAGTCTTTTACCTTCTTGGTAGCTGTAAAGAAAACAGTCTGCGAATGAGAAGATGAAAGGCAAAATCTGTTGGGCGTGCACTGATAAGGCCTGACTGGTGAAAAAACTGCACAAATGGGCCAAAACCAGTCTACTGCACAGTGCAGTAGTTTATTTGTAGTTATACTCCTAAGGATAACTAATGATTGGAACCCCTTTCAGAACACAGTAAAAAAGGCATCGCCAAGTAAAACCTGAGTGCAGCAGTCCTTTGAAAGAGGGGACTGATGGCAACAGAAGTCTCTGGCAACATTTGAGATGATTTTTGTCAGGACAGCTGGTTTCTCCTCTCATTAGTCTTGGAGAGGCACACTGTATTAAAAGGGCACACGATACCCCTTTTCCTCCCCTCTTCTCCTCCTTCTCTGGCCACCTTGCTAGCATTACATTGTTTGCCCTGTATTCTAAATGGTATTTACTTTAAATCTTCTTTGATTCAGTTACTTCACCTTGGCATCCCATCAGCTGGCAAACACAAGTAATGAAGTGACGGGAACACAGTTAAGTTGATATCTTAAATGCACACAAATCCCACATGCTGTGGCAACAACAAAATGAATAACAAACACACTGCATGAAAATCCTCTTAAGTTCCTTTTTTTCAATTCCAGCCTTGCATACAACAGGAGGAACATCTTAAAAAATAATCCCATAATATTCCTGAACTAACAGCACTGGCACAAGGCACAGGATGGTCTTCTTATGCTTCTCTGCATATCTCAGACAATCACAGCTGCTGCTGGTGAATTAATGGCTGCAAGGGGGTTGGGAGAGGAAGAGCAAGGAGAAAAGAGGGAAATGGAAAGCCTCGTAGGTGGCCTTGTCTCCGCCAAAACTAAATATTTTCATTGGAGCTTTTTTCATCCAACAATTGGCAGCTTTATCCAGAGGCTTTAAACAGACAGAAAAATTCTTACTGTTGTAAGAGTGCCTGCTAAGGGAATGCAGCACTATCTGTTAATGTACATGAACATCTATTTAATAATGGAATCGTTTTCTCCTAAGGTACCCTTCTTTTTTTCAATTTCTTTCAAATGCTTACCTGCTGGGTCTGCCTACTTCCCTTTGCCCTAGAAATTAAACCTTGGTACTTTCTTTATGCAAGATTTATGCTGGAGATGTTGGCTGGTATTTCATTGTCAGTCAGGGTGTGATTCTGCTGTGACATTTCCAGCTAGATTTTTATGGCAGCTGCAGTTAAACCAACATCAGGCATAAAAACAAACATTTTTTTCTCCCTGGCAGAGTTCATTTACATCAGTGAACCAGACTAAAAGGTGCACTACCCAAAGCACTTTTGGCTGGTATTACTTACATGTTCCCCAGAGGGCTTTGCTAGAATGGATATAGCTGGACTGGGAGTAGCTCAGATGAGGGGGTGTGTGTCCGTGCATGTGTACATGGAGGGTAGTTGAAGTACAGAGGGAACAGTGAAAAAAAGTGTTCTAATATACAATCTATTGTTCTGGTGCTTGGGTAATAAAGCTCCAAAGTGCTGAAGTTTGGAGAAAAAATAGCAGGGCATCCTGACATGTTGAAGACCAGCTGATTCACGCTGTCTCTTGGATTCGGTGGAGGTGGCTGAAGAGGTTGCTGACTTCTGCCTGCCTGTCTCACCTCAGCCAGAGCTTGTTGCTCCCAGAAGCCGGTCATGATAGAACAACTGACATGGTGGTTCATCAGCTGTGCTAAGTAACAGCTTACAATATCAATTTGATTCAAAGAAATTGTTCCCGACAAAGGCTTTATTCGTAACAGTCCTGTAAAAGAACTGATTTTCATTGCTAAAGCTTCTAGCCTGCTCTGGACTTTTCCAGTTGGATTAAGAGGGGTAGACAGAGCATGTAGGAAGAGTATTATTAACCTAGAAAGTGTTTTGATAGCCACAGCCAGTACCTGAAACAACAAGGGGGGTTATCCTTGGGGCTGGAGTCCTTAGCACTAGTAATCAATAGCCAGTGGCTCTTTTCTTCACCTACCTCACACTTTAATAAACCCAAAGCCCACAAAATCAGTGGTGAAGGGGCATAGGAGAAAAAAAACATAGGAGATGCCAGTCAGGTCCTGTGGTGGTTGGAGGGAGGGATCCTGGTGAAACAGAGGAAGAACAGTGAGAATGGGGACATGCAGAGTCCCAGGATGCAGGAGAATAGGAAGATCCTGAGTGAGGAGGGATTGGGGACCTGTAATCAGTGGGCTCCCATGATTATGAACCTGTAATATCAACATGTAGTGTGGGACTCCCTCATTTACTCACTTCTCAAATTTACTTTTCTCCCTTCTCAGATAAGGCTAAGAGGTATTGCTAGCAGTCCAGGTCTGCCCAGCTGCAATGCCTTTTCCACTAGGAACTTTTCCCAGTTTCCTGGGAATGTCCTCTGTCTCTGTCTTCCCTCTCTGGCACATAGTCTTTGCATTGTTAAATACTGATGCATTCTTATTCTGCAAGGTTCTCTACCACTTGAATTTCTTTGGCCTTATGTGTTGTTTTCTCTTCAGTGCTTGCTTTCAACCTCTCTGGACCCAGGAGGGAGGGGGTGGAGAGAGACTGATGTAAATTAACCATCTAGTGTAAATCCATATAACTCCACTGACTACAATGAAGCTGCACTGAATTAGTATAGCTGAGAACCTGCTTTGTCGTGTCTCCCTCTTCTATGTGTTTCATTTTGCCTGTTGTGAAAAAAACCCACAGAAAAACACTCCACCAAAACTCCAGTTCTTTCTGTTTTACTCTCCTAAGAGGTGCAGCTGTATGCTAATAGTCTACTTCTCTAGTGGGAAATAGAAAGGGCTGTGGCATGCTTTGATAAACCAGGAAGCGGACTCTGATGGTAGTGTGCAAGGAGAGAAACATAAGGAGCTTTTTCCCCCCTCTTCTCCCTCACATCAATTTCACACTCTTTTAGTTCTGTTGACCTCCATGGAGTCTCTCCTAATTTACTGCGCCATAAACAAAATCGCAATCGTACCCTCTGAAATGTGCAGAATTGTTTTCGGCTTACATCGATGAACACGGTGTATTCCAGGGATTTGCAATGGCATCTCTCTGCTTGGTGAGTTTCTTGTGTTATGCACCTTCTCCTATGCTTCTGCTGCTCATATTGCCATGTTTTATGTGGATGTGTAAGAGAGACGCAAACAGCAATGCAGTCACATGGCCTGCTGCTTTGGAAGAACCCGAGGGACTTGGTTTCTCCCATATTTTCTTTTAAACAAAGAGCTGGAAGTTGCATGATCGTAGCTGGAGCAAGAGTCAAGATCTTGACTATGTCAGTACCCTGAGGGTGGGTTTGGAGTTACCAATCTGCTGATTAATTTCATGTCACTGGTGGACTGGTAGCACTTTACTTTGTCCTGTGCCTCCCTATATCTCGGTGCGTGTCCAAGGTGTGCCAATTAATCAACCTGACTGTATGGGCTGTTCCACCTTATTGCTTAATTAAGACTCGTCAGTAATTTACTTGAGATTAATACCTATTTATACGGAGCTGAAGTTTCATCTATTTGGAGGATGAGTTATTGAACTGCATTATATGAAGTAAATCAATAAAATATTACTGGAAATGAGAATGAATCTCTCTCCCTTGCACTTCAGTCCTTCCACCAAGCTCACAGCCAAAACTCAGTTAAGGGAGGCATTCACATTTACACTCAGCTTCCTATCTTCCAGCTAGATATGATGTCTATTAATATCTCTGATCACCTTGCTCTTGTTATCTAAACTGTATTATAAAGTCAAGACCTGAGTGAGTGCTGCTAAGCATAAGAAGTATTTTAATCAGTTACAGGGTAGTGGCTCTGTTATGATATGACCCAGAGCCTAGTCTTCCCAAGGGTTACTACAAAACCAAACCCCTCAAACTGGTCTCAAATAGCTATTAAAGGAATGCTTTGTATCACCATATATACACATTATTCATGAAGAACAGCAGAGAGGTCATCAGTTGGTGATGTCCAGAATATGTAGAATAATTGTGGGGTTTTGTTAAGCTAATACGACTTGTTTACCAAATGCAAGTAGCTTCCACTTAATATCATGTCTTAATTATGTTCCAGTGCTGAGGAAGATTTTTCCTGGCTATGTTGCCTGCCTGTAGTGACTTCCCTTGAACGGGGCTCTCTGAGCTGGACACCTCTCCCACCAGAGGCACCCTGCCAGGAAAACTCCAGGTAATATTGAAAATCAGAGCTAGCCTTTCTGCCTTTTCTTCCGTATCTTCTCTTTCTTGCCTAGGCTTGACTCTGTGGGATAGATTACACATATGCCCTCTTGCTACAAAGACATACAGTTTTATCTTGGTGGAAAGCCGGTTACTTTCCACTCCCAGTTTTGCTGCTCTTTGCTCAGCCTCATCCCAAATGAGAAGTGCAGAAGCTTTGTTATTTTCTCCATTTCTCTGAAAAAGTATTTATTTCTGCTACCATTTGATTAACAACCTGCCACAGAGGAGGGCTTCCAAGAAACTGGAACCTTGTTTCCTTTGCAACCTTTCCGTCCTGTCTTTACAATAATCTTTTCTAACATGTGACCAGAGAAAGACTGTAGAGATGTGAAAGGATCTGACACTCACTGGCTCAAGTGGCTGCTGTAGCAAGTGCTGGGAGAGGAGGAAATGCTAATGTTGAGTAAGAGATGGACTTCAGTTCAGAGGTGTTTGCTGAGATAGCAGAGTTCATCTCTAGCCTGGAGCTTCTGTTGGTTTGAAAAAACACCCATTCCCTTTTAACGTTTTGGTGAAAGAAGAGAGCTTTTCTCTTACTTGCATGTAATTCAGAAGAGACTTTTGACCGGACCCTAAAGCAGGGACAACTTTCACCTCTTACCAGCTTCTCACCCTGTCCCTCTTTCTCTTCATTGCTTCTTTTAGCTTTGCTGCGCTTCACTGCTGTCGTCTCTAAAAAGCCTTCCTAAAGCTTGTACCATAGGGAAGAGTTCACACAACTAAGAAATGAAATGCTCTCTTGACAGCAGGTGCTGTTTAAATCAGGGGTTAATGTGCTCTTCTAGCCTCAGATGAACCCAGTTTCAGAGCACCCCCATGCCCCAGCTGTCCTTTTCCACCCTTCTAAACATTATCCCCTCTTCATATCTGCCAGCATAACTGCAGGTTGGAGGTGCTCCCTAACCCAATTCTGTCACAGTAATCTGGGTCAGCCTCAACACTTCCAGTACTACATTTATTTTTGTAGCTCTCATCACTTCAACAGTTGGGTTCGAAAGCCCTTTCATGTGCAATTATGCTGACAAAATTGAGAGGGAAGTGAGCTCCAGAGGGGGCCGAGCAGAGCAGCACAGGGGTGTCAGTGGCCAGGACAGCAGGCTGACCATTCCCTAAAGCACACAATAAACCTGGGGAGGGGTAGCCCACATCGGTTTTTTTGGTGTGGTGACTCTTTTGTCCTCTCCTGGTAGGTGGGAAGTACACAGATTTAGGATTTAATTCTTAAATTCATGATACGCTTGCATGCAAATGAAGGATAGGTTCCCTAGCTAAAACTCTTTCCACCTTGGCACAGCCCTTCTTTTCCTGTAGTTGAAGTTACTGATTTGAGACTCAGCCTTGCAGTGAGCCTTGTAGGGTGTGAGTATCAAGCTACAAAAGATTTCCTGAAGAAGGGGGCCTTAAGGTTTCTCAGGTATGCCTTCAAGTTGGCTGAAAACATGCCTGGGCATCGGAAGAGTGCAAAAACTGGTGAGCTCACCCTCCATGGAAACAGCACAGCAGCAGATGGATTTGCTGAGGAATGTAATCATTGGTGAATGCTAGGGTTTTTAATTTAATATCAAACAGGAGAAAGCTTCAAAAGTTTGGAGCTGAACTTCCATGAAGTTTAGTAGAGGAGCAGGAAGAAACGGTTCATATCACAGATTTTGGTCCATCTCCTCTTTTGATTTTTAACTGTTGGCAAAAGGCACCAGTGAAAGAAAGAAAATAAATCATCTGGACACTGTTTTATTATTTGGTATTTTCCTAGCTGCTCTTCTTCTAACCCTTCCCACCTCTGTTTCCATCCTTCATTTCACTGAGATTATTCTATATGCTAGAGATGTTTCTCTACAAAAAAAATCCCACTACAAAATCTTTAGACATTTGCCCCTGGAAAAGAAGTATGCTGTAAATAATAAACAGGAGTAAGAGCCTCATGAGGATCTGAGTCCAAGCAGATGTCACTGCCTTGGAACTGAATATAATACCTCTAATATCTCTGAAAACAAACCAGTCCTGCCAGTCCCAGCCCTTGTCACCTCTTCAATAATATCTGATCACTGGAGCAGGTTTGGCAATTGAAGGAAAGCTGTCCTTTTCCCCATGAGAAACTAGCGTACAGGAGTGCTTACACTGCCAACTCGGTGTCGAACTGTTTTGACACCGGAGTTGCTAACAGTTTTACACGCAATTGGAAGCAGCTTTTACATGACTTCCACCTTCTCAGGCTTTCCGACCTCTCCCTTTATTAAATATAATGAAAATGTCAAGACTGTTCTTAGACCCACTCTCCTTGGCACATTCACCTCTTGAGTGAAAACAAGTTTGTGGCTGTGGGTGCAATATACATTTATTGAACTACCTTCACAGTATGAGTGACCACTTTTTTAGTTCAGCCTTCAGTGACTCCAAATAGGGGTGGAAATGAAGCAGCCAGTGTAAATAAATATATGTTTTGTGCCTGCAGTTTAGATCACTTAAACTGTTTTTCACAGCTGAGAGAGAGAGTTCGGAACTGACTGTGGCAGGAGACCTTACCGGCCATTTGCACTGCAGTGCACGACCAGCTCCAGAGTAAGGATCTCCAGAGAGGACAGTGGCCAAGTACTTTCATGAGTTTAGATTCACACTTTGGTTTATAGCAGTGTAATTTTCCTGTAGATCCAAGCTTTTAAATTTCTTCCCTGATTTATATCTGTGTTTAATGCCCACACATACATATATTTATGTCCTATGAGGTTATCATACCCATGTGGTAAGATGCCAAAGCAGGTGCTAAATTGTACTTAATCTAACTTTCACTTTGGTCACCTCGGTCTTTAGCATTGGTTGCTAAAGAAGAATTTTCCTTGAGAACAAGGTCTTGGTTGTCAGTTCCCCTGGGATTATGCATCTGGAAATCTTAACTGTAATTAGAACAAATTTATCTATTTGTAAATGAGAAAGTACATCTGAGATTTCATACTTCATCCGATTTCCTTTAAGCTTCTCCACATTGACCAACAGTAAAAATTTCCTTTTCAAATACAAAATCCTGCTTCCACTCAAATATCAACCAACCAATCAATCAATTAGTCTGCCAGCTGGTTTTCTGTATGTACTATATTCAGTTCCCCAAATAGTGACAGTTGTAAGAAACAAATATCAATATACATCATTATGAAAGTGCTTGAAAGGAAGACTTTCTGCTACCAGATGGCAGAGAAATCCTCATTTCCAGAGGAATACAGCAAGTGTTTCCAACCGTGGCAGACTGGAAAAACAAGATTTTAAAATCATGACACTGACTGACAGATCTGATGTTTTAGGGAATAGCTTAGACGTTTTCAAATGCACCGTTTTTATTTATTTTCCCTCACAGGTCTCTGCTAAGGCAAATTAGTGGTATAGGTAGAGGGATTAAGAAAACAGATGTTAATAAATTCTCATAGTTAGGGTTTGTGCTTGTAAATCCTTTGGCATAAACAAGAGGCAGTAGTGTGGCACAGTAAAAATCCAAGTGTCAGTCATGCCAGGGTGACTAATATAACTCGCTTGTGGCCTCATTAATCATGAGTGGAGTAGACATCCCAAATTCATGTCAATAACAGCTTTATGCCACCCCAGCAAATAGAGTCCTCTATAGATATCCTCAGGTAGAGGGAGCAGCCCTGGCCCTTCGCTGGTGTAAATTACCTAAGCTCTGCCGAGGACTGATGAGCAATGCCCATTTTTCTTAGCTGAGCTTCTGACCCACATTTGCTATTTGTTATTACCACGTTATTTTTTGGGAGCCAGCAGATTTCATGTGGCTCCGAACAAAGTGTTTGCCTTGTAATCTCACTAGGCTGGGGGTGTCTCCAAATACTCTTTGGGAACTTCACACAAAATACAGCCTCTGCCCCAGTAATAGGAAATAAATTGAAGATTTTTTTTTCCCCAAGTGAAACTGATAACATCTTTGGACACTGAATCCCTGCATAAGGTGCTCACACAAGCAATCCTAACCAGCACGTTTTGTTAGATTGCAAAAGCATGGTAATTAAAAAAGAAAATTAGGTGAATAGATTTCTAGTCTTCCTTAAAAGGTATTTGCTTCCCTTTCTTCCAAGTTTTGTATGTGTAACATTTTACTGCGCTCTCCCTGTCTCCACACCTCTTTAACCATATTCATTTGGGATGAGGAAGAAGTGTTGCTGTCAAACTGCTCACTCTAAATTCATTTCCCAGCACGTGGAGCTTTCCTTCATGACAGTGACACCGAGACCGCTGCACTATCTACTTCACTCTGATAGCCGAGAAACGGGCTGCATGCACTTTCACAGCCAGTTGAAAGCCACGTAACAGTGCCCGTGCAGTCGACCTGAGGAGAGGACTGAGATGGCTGAAAAGCCACCATTATTTTTTTGGTCCAAGTGGATTAGCTCCTCGCTCCACGTGACCTCACTGCCACACGTGCTAGAAGAAGGGAGGCAATGTAGACACTGGGCTAAAGGCAGGACCCTCTACCTCTTTTGGTATCTGTCTGCATGTAGGTCAGCTTGGTCTGAAAGCCAAAACACACTGTGAGGAGAATGCAGTCATAAAGATTCAACAAAATTTGGTCAATGCTTTGAACGCTGAAGAACCTGACCTCACAGTGCTTCTTAGAACTCTGAAAGTCTTGGTGACATGGCAGCAGGTTAGATCATTCTGACATTTGGGTAAACCCTCCCTGAACCTACATGCAGAAGAAAGGCTCTTTCATGTCTCATTATCCTGCAGCAAAAATAACCAAGAAAGTAATTTTCACCCCTGCATCTTCTGTAAGTATATATCTGTGTATCTGCTTCAAAATTCAAAGTCACATCAAAATGCTCATCATAGGATCATGCTGGTCAGGAGTCCTCCTGCCTGCTACCCAAGACCTCCATGTTGCACTTGAAGAGCAGTTGCCTTTCCAACCATCTGTGTTCAGCCTGCTCCTTGGCCCCAGATGATGAGCCATGGTTCAGGTCTGCCAGGCTGGACCTGAGTGGGATGCCTGTGGGGTTGCATCAGCTTCCTGGTGTTACATCCACCATGCTTGCTGCAGCAACAGTAATGTTACATCTGGATGAAAGATGAATTTTGGATTTTGCAGGGCATTCTTGGACCCAAGATAAAATAGAATCATAGAATCATAAGGTTGGAAGAGACCTCTTAAGATCACCGAGGCCAACCGTGCCTGTCTCCCTACTAAACCATGTCCCTAAGAAACTCATCCACCTGTTTTTTAAACACCTCCAGGGACGGTGATGCCAACACCTCCTTGGGCAGTCTGTGCCGATCCCTGACCACCCTTTCAGTGAAGAAATTCTTCCTAATGTCCAGCCTAAACCTCCCCTGGCGCAACTTGCAGCCATTTCCTCTCGTCCTATCTCTTGTCACTCGTGAGAAGAGCCCAGCGCCCATCTCGCCACAACCTCCTTTCAGGCAGTTGTAGACAGTGATGAGGTCTCCCCTCAGCCTCCTCTAACAACCCCAGTTCCCTCAGTCTCTCCTCACAGGGCTTGTTCTCCAGCCCCCTCACCAGCCTCGTTGCCCTTCTCTGGACACACTCCAGCCCCTCAATGTCCTTCTTGCAGTGAGGGGCCCAGAGCTGAACCCAGCACTTGAGGTGTGACCTCACCAGTGCTGAGCACAGGGGCACAATCACCTCCCTGCTCCTGCTGGCCATCCTGTGTCTGACACAGGCCAAGATGCCACTGGCCCTCTTGGCCACTGCTGGCTCATGTTCAGCCGCTGTCACCAACACCCCCAGGTGCTTCTCTGCCAGGCAGCTCTCCAGACACTCCTCCCCAAGCCCGTAACGCTGCATGGGGGCACACCTGACGTTTCCTTTCAACACAAGCTGCTGCGCAGGGTTACAAAAGTACAGCCAACGGGCCACATGTAGATATTGAGCATGGCTGGTGCCACTGCAGGTGGTGCTTGGTGAAAACCCACAGCAAGGCTGAAGTGCAGCAGCCAGATGTGTCCTCCCTTCTTTCCCTCCATTTCATAACGCAGGAGGGAGGGCTGAAAGCAGCAGAAGTCATAGCGCCAAGTACCCAGATTCTCCTCCCCACTGGAAAAAAGGAGCTGCCTAAAGGTAGCAAGCTGGTGTTGCAAATCTCAGCACATTTGAGTCTCAAGATGGTTGAGTTGATGATATTTGAGTTCCTGTATTCAGAAAGGTCAGATGTTTTCAGCTGAAGTTGATAGGCCGAACATGCAGATGAGTGGAGACTGAGCAAAGAAAGAGCTGGGCCAAAGGAGTTTGCTGATTTTCCTTTAAAAGCTTTCCCCTCTACCTAGGGCAGAGGAGCTCATGGATGCGATTACCGGTGGTGGGTGTTTGGCAGCATGTAAGCCCCGTTTGGGCAGGCTGGCACACTGCAATGTGTAAGAGACGCAGCCTGCTAGTGAGCCTGCAGGTTGCATCCCAGCACGTGCAAATGGCCAGCGAGGTGCCTGGTAGAGCCGTCACCCAGGCACCTACATGACGTGAAAGACATATCATTTCATTTTTTGTGTGCACATCTCTACCTGAAAATAGAAGCCAAGATAAAAAAAAAAAATAGGAAGAAAACCAGAAAATGGAAGAGTTATGAGGTTTATGATTATTGTGGTTTTCTGCTGAATTTGAGACCACGGTGAAATATTAATTATTTGTGCACAGTAATGGTTATATCAAGCATTAACGGAGAAGAGAGAAAAAAAGTAGTCTTGGGCACCGTTGAAAATGGGCTGACATCCATACTGGGGCTGTCTGTGAGTCCTGCAGTCCCCAGGTCCACAGAAGCCGCAATGGTTCCCATGAGCTGTATTGAGTCCTTTGGAGCCAGGCATAGCAAGTTTTTCATACCACTCGTAACTTACAGGTCTAAAGTCTCATTTCTAAGGAACCTGCTGCATGAAAGGCAGCGTATCAATGGCGGTGGTTGTTCTTTCAGCTCCAATGGTGAAAACTGCTTTGCTACCAGGGAAATTCACAGGTAACTGCTCACACTTGCTTGCACACCCTAGGCTGCCCCAAGCAGACCCACTTCACACCTCTGAAACTACAGCAGATGCTCCTTTCTCTGGAGTTTGTTCTTGCTTTGCAAAAAGGCCATATCAAGGCTTTTGGTAATAGACTTTTGGTGCAATTATTGCAATTTCAGAGTATAACTCCATATTGGTGGCTGATGTAGTTTTTCTCCATGCCTCATAGATGAGAGATGGGGAGAAAGGAGAAACACAGAAGCTCCTCTGTCTCGGGCCGTATCATGATTTAACATCGAAACAGGTCCCGACTGATGGACCCGAAGTGGAGGGGCAGTCATTTAGCTCAGCTAAATGCTGATGGCTGTCAGGGGCTGAACTAAACGACTACCTCTCCACCCTGCCATCAGCTTTCTGCCCCAACAGGATGCTGAATGGCCTGGATTATGGCCAGCGTGTGGTCACGAGCACTCCCAAAGGTTGAGAGCTGAAATGGTGGCAACTGGCAAATCTCATCAGGCTGGTCAAAAGGGAGCTCTCCTTTGCAGCAATTATCACCCGTGAGGGGAGGGAGGGAAGGGGGAAAACCCCAAACCTGGATGGAGGCAGGGAATGAGAGCAAGAGCTGATGAGTTGGCAGATGCTGCTGGATCAATGGCTGTATCATGGCAAGGAAAGCAGTGACAGCCCTCTCGGAGCCGTCAGTCACTGCTGTTTTGGGTAGATGCCAGCAAACAGAGTGAGAGAAGAGATGGGGGAGGGAGGCACCAGCCTGCTGGGCCACTTTTAATTACTTCAGGTCACATCAGACAGAGAACTGCCCACCGTGACAGATCAGTCCCGCTCAAAGGGCTTGCACGCAGCCTGGGGTAGCAATCAGGACTTATGTTCACACAGCCCCTTTTATCCAGAAAAAAAAGCCACATCTCAAAGCGCTGCCACAGCCAAGCGACAGGCAGAAGCATATTGTGCACATCTACGCATCCCCGTGTCGCATGGGGCTCCCCTGGGCTGGAGCGGCGAGGGGCGTCTGTCTAACAGCGCACACGGCGACACTACACAACTCTCTGGGCAAGCGGGAAAGTAGGGGAGGCTCGGTGGTGTGATGGCTTCCCTGGATGGCAGCCAGAGCATTAGCACATCTGAGGTAGGGCTCATGTGTCTCCATGTGGCTTGAGTTGTTTGCCACAGCTTCTGGAAAGGGATCTCACCGTTGCCTTGCTGCTTTCCCCCTTAGCTACTGCCCTTTTTGAAGCCTTCAGTGGGGCTTGTGGCAGCAAGATCCTCTCTCACACGTGCTCTGCAAAGCCTGATTTATGTGGTTTTTTTGCACCAGCAGCGATGTGTTGTCACAGGAATGGTCACAGCCTTTCTGAACGTCATTGCCACCACAAATTCCTTAGAATTTTCTAAAAAGGAATATTGTGACCATATAAACATATTTATGGCTGCATTCATCGCTGCCATATATGAAACTCATCTATGAGCCTTGCTTGCTTCACTCACAGCAATCTCCTGTTGACTTCACTGGGAGCTGCATTTGCATTCAGGTTGCAAGGTCAGGTTGTTAATTATGCACACTCACCTAGTCCTCCTGAGCTCAGCACAAATTCAAATGGACATGCCCTGATGAAAATATGTCCTGCATTGCCCTGCTATAGATTTCAAAATACTGGGGTCCCTGGTGGAAACAGCATTTGGAGTTTCTAGAAGATTCTGACGGTGTGTGTCTCCTCTTACTTTCTTCTCAGCAACAGTCGTGGTGTAAGGGCTTCTGTCCCTGCCTCTCTGCTTCTCCAGCAGAGCTGATTTCATTGCCTGTGGCACTGGGCTTTTGACTGTTATCAATGAGCTGATGCAGATTTAAGTAATAAATCAGGCAGGGCTGGTTTTACAGTGAAAACATTTTTATCCAGAGATGATGCAGGGATACAAAAAAAGCAGAGAGAAGAGGGGTAGAACTCTTTTAAATTGAAATTTGCCACTGTAGTGTTAAATTGCAGTGGGAGTCAAAATTAAATGGCTCATCAGCCATGCCAGTGCGGACAAGGAGAATTAGGTGTTGTTTCTGTTTCAAATCAAATGCGTGTATAGTCCAAGGGTGCCAGTTTCGCTTATATAAAGGAGAAGCCTTCGTTATAAATCCAAGAGGCTGCTTTAATGAGCTGGTTTAATCTGACGTAGTTCAACTGATTGTGGTGGATTTGGCACAGGCACCACCATGGTGCCTGGCGAATGAAATCTGGCAGCGTGCTGGACCCCCCCATAGCACCTGCGTGCCACTGAGTGCCAGCATCTTGTGTGGGTGCGTGCCCCACGGTGGCTGCAAGGATGCCTGGACTTTGGTGTTCTCACTTGCCCCTTTTGACTGGGTGATTCTCTCTGCTCTCTCCATTCTCCACATTTTCTCCAGTTGGCTGGCTCTGGATAACAGCTTTGGATAAAGGAGTTCCAGGAGTGGGCAGCTTATTCCTGAAACATAGCAGTTCTAAATTGCCACCAACAAGATATTCTTTCACCTGAGTCATGGGTTTTATCTCCTATGATATTCATAGCAGTGTCTTCTTGTGGTACTCTGTCATTTAGGGGGATACTCTTTCTATTATAAACACACTGCTTCTCCCTTCCCCCAAACACCGTTTAACTCCAACATGGTCAAAGCATGACATTTATATTCTTAGTCTGTTAAACTGGTGCAAACAGAGCAATAGAAAAATAAGGCATTTTAGTGCCACCCTCGACTTCCTGTGTAATTTTCAGAAGGTTATTGTAATGGCAGAGCTGATTAATACGGTAGAAAGTTTATTTTCAAATATTCATTGCTATTCCAAGTAATGACTCCATTCAACAACAATTTGTACTTCCTTTACTTATTTGATTGATATTTGATCATCTACCTAAATGGGCTTTTCTTGCACAAATATTAGGGGAGCGGCTGTTCTTTCTTCCAATGCCTTGTTAACCTGTAAGCAAAAATATTTGAGGAGAAGCAAGAAACACGTGTTCTTCATTGTTTGCCAATGCCCATTACTGCTATTACTGCAACTGCTATGGAGTCAGAAGGTTTCAGATAGGGCATGATCACAGCACCTGGGTCAGAGCTGTTCTGACTTTCCAAGTTAGGTAGAGCTCTGAATCTGGATCTATAAGGCACTATACAACCACATGGGAAGAAACGCTTGCTGTGAGGATGTCCCAGGTGAGATCTCACCTGTTTTACAGATTTCAGTATCAGACAAGGGAAGAGACTCTGTTGGCTGTCATTGGGTGGAAAAAGTACTCAGTTGGGGAAGAGGATCTTGTACCAGCAATTACAAATACAAAGGTTAAAATCAAATTGATAAGTCACAGTTAGGCAAGAAATACCTTAAAAATCAGCGATTAGCATAAGCAGCACTGTGCGTAAAAGAGGCTTGGAGAAGGAGAGGAGATGGTATATTGAGGGAGAAGGCTGGTGGATGGCAGGATGCTCAGAAAGTGACTGGAAGCTTACCAGTGAGATACAAATATGTTTCACTTGTGGGTTGAAGATTCACATAGGTACTGAAATCTGGAGGGTGGTCATTATTTGTAGTCCCAGTTTCTGGTGGTAAATTTATGCCACCCCCATTTGTCCTCCTTCTTTCTCACAGTCTCTGCCATGTCCAGATAGGGAGGCAGGATAGATTTCTTCGTATTTTTCTCCTCTGTCACTTCTCCTCCTCACTGCAAGTTTCTGTCCTGGCTGGGACATCCTGAGATGCACAACTTTCTCCCTGCTGGGTGTGAGATGGGCATTTCGGTCTTTGTGTGCTGGGCTGCCAGAGCAGTAATATTTTTTTCCAGGAGTGCTAGATTCTTTCCAAAACTATTTAAAACAAACGAACAATTCCCTTTTGCTAAGTACTTACTGTATTACACAAGCCCAGCGGCAACTTTTTAATGACAAATATTTCCTAAGGTTTCTGTTCATGCTTGGACACAGGGGTTGCACGCAGAAGCCACATTATGCACACATTGGACCAAGCATAACAGCACCTGCTGCTGCTCCTGCTGCTGCTAAAGAGAGAGCAACTAATCTCTTTAATTATTGGAGAAGAATTAAGGCTTTGATTTGTCTTATTTCAGAAACATAGGTATTTCCCCCTTGCAGGCAGGGGAGGAGATGCTATTTGCCTTCCTGTTCTGCTGCAAGAGAGACCTAAACTGTTGGGTGGGTGACCGCCACCGACAGCACCTGAAGGAAGAGTGGGCCTGTATGGACACTCACCTCCCTGTTATCTGTGTGTGAGCTGGTACGTGTGGGTTTTCTCCCACACTGGCAGTGTTATGCTCAAGGCAGAGGGGCCAATTTGCTCCCTGGAGCCGTAGTAGGAGCCATCGCTCTTGGATCCCATGGGCAGCAGGAGGGGGCAGACTGAGGGCAAGGTTAGGCTCTCTCTGGAAGCAAGGCAAATGCAAATGGCAGCAGGATTGTCTGGGCGCTGCTGGAGCCCACTTGTCCGCAAGCGTGCTGCATGTTCTGGGCACGCCAGGGAACCACAGGACTGCTGGCGCATCCACTGTCTCCAGCGAAGAGATGGGTGTATCAAGCCCGCACATCTGCTTCTCTCGCCTAGGAGGAAGAGATGGTGAATCGGGAGTAGAAAACAATCATGGGGTAACTGTCCTCTTGATGAGGATTTTGTAGAATGTTATTAGGAGGACCTTGCTGGCCATATGCTGGAAAGGGCAAAGGGAGTTGGTGGAGCTCTTGAAGGACAAGGGAGTTTCTGTTGCCTGTCCTCCGCAGTCAAAGCTGGACTGGACTGGGCCGGGCCATAGTGGTCTTCTCTCAAATGCTACCAACACTCAGAGAGCCTCATTTTCTAAACTCTCTTCTCAATCCCCTTTTTATCCCCCTTCCAGACCCTTGCCTCCTTGTCAATGTTAAAGCAAGAGCAGTGCAGCCATGGAAAAGCGCAAAAAAGATCCTTTCCATCCTTTCAGCTCCCTGCTGCCCTCCCCTCCCTCCCTCCCCACAAAGGAGCCGTAAGTATTCCTCTGTATCACAAAAAGGACCTGCCAAAGGGTCTAGGACAGAAAGGGTTAAACTCAGATGAGCACTAGCTCCAACACAGTTAATCCATATAAAGCCCATGGATTTCTCTGCAGTGATCTTTGTGGTTGTCATTTGCATTTTTTTCCTTTTGTGAAATCTTTTCTTCTTTCCTTTTACACTCGTATGCATGCAGAAATTAGCATATTGTACCGAGAGTGGGAGATGTAAGAAGCCGACCCCCTGCTGTTCAGCGGATTGTGCAATCTGCAGGCGGCATCAATTTTTCAGCAGTTTTCTCATTTCTCATTACAGTCAGGGCACCGCACAGCTCCCGATTCAACACAATCCCTAGCGGTCCTACAGACAAGCATATGGGCTGCCGAATATCCGTACTGCTACTTTCATAGCATTAATATCCTTGTTTATGCTTCCACTGTAATTAATCCTGGTATTAATATAGTTTGGGCTTAGCTTTACTAATCATGCATGGGCTAGCAGGATAATTATGTCAGCAGGCTCTGGTGCTGATATTTGACAGCAGTTTGCTAACCTAAGGAGTGGCACATAAACACTTTGACCGATCCTGCTTTGGAAACAAGGAAGGCAAAGAGAGGAGGAGGAGAGTGGATATGGTGAATCAATGTCTGACAACTATAAATAGTGGTTTTAAAATAAGGAAATTTCACAAGCACAATAAAGTTGTCCTCGGGTATCAAATTCCGTGGTTGTCATAGTGATGTGTGCATTATTAAGAGGGTGTTGTTCACTCTGGCATCTAATCTTATAATGAGGACGGCTCATTATCGGCCCAATGAGAGTCCCTTTCCCCACTGGCCACATCACAGCTTGGCGGGTGCTTGGGGTTGAGGGGGAGTTTTCCCCATGCTCCTTCCCTGCCCTCCACCCCACCTGAATAACCCCGACAAGCTCTCAGTGTGGCTGACTGCTGTGCAAGGGCTAAGGGATGTCCAGCACTTGGCAAGCCATTTCCCAATTTTCCTCTGGGTTTGAGCATGCCTATGACTTCAGTGGGTACAAAAAATTATGCTCTAGCCACTTTAGCCTCTTTGGCTGTCCCTGGCCCTCGTGTTCATTAATATTGGGGAGTTCAAAACGAGCCGCTGGTTTCCTTTTATTACTGCACCTGTTTCTGCTGCCTGACCATTCCCAGCAAATATCCTTCGTAGGGTCAATGATGCCCCTTCGTGCCAGGCACATGGCTTAATGGAACTTCCTTTGCTTATCATTAGCCACTTTGCATTTTTATAGAATGCTATTAACTGGGATGCAGGCTCGCTTTTAATTCCCTTCTGAGGTTTGTACACAGCGGTCGCATCCCTCCCCTGCTCCCCAAACAATCCAATTATCACAGTTTGTCACACAGGCGCAGATGACCCACACGCCACCTGCTCTGCCAGAGGGCCTGATCCTTTGGGATGGCAGCAAGGCACAGGAGTTCGAGTTTTGCCTTAGCAGGACCCTTTAAATGGCTTTAAAAATCATATATTTACTTTCGCTGGCAAAACCAAACCCAGAACCTGAAATCAGCTGTGAATTTGCATTGTTTGATGGTCTTTGATTTGAAAATGACTTAAAAGAATTTAGTTCTTTCCTCTCCTCCTCTTTTTTTCCCCCTTTTTTTCAGAAATAGATTTTTGCCTGGACAGACAAAAATTGTTCCAGCCGAGTTAGGATTACAGTGACCCTGGTGACACAAGGATCTGATCAGCTGGAAAGTCTGAAAAGTGGAAGTTGATGGGAGTGCTGCTCTTAGTGTCCTACACAGGTACACGTGGGAGCGTGAGGTCAACATTAAGGATGTGATTAAATGTCATCATCTTCAATTGGATTTATCCTGTGCTGATACATTTGCCTAAAATGGCCCACAGATCTTACCCAAAGATATAGGTGGAAATATTCCCCATGTCTTCTGTTAATTTTGCAGCAGCCCCTTTGAGCTGTGCCATTAAACACTCCCCAGGCTGGACATTACTTGGCTCTGCCCTCTCTGCATGATTCAGCTCCCTCCCAGCAGCTGCTGAGTTTTGGTGGATGGCAGCCCCAGGGCATCTGGCTTCTGCTCACCAGCAGCTGGGCCACCATCGTGGAGCACAATACCAGAGGTCCTGCTCCTGAATTTATTTTTTTGAGTTAAAGGGTCACTTGCTAAAACACAGAAGCAGTCGTAACACCGGGAACTTCATCCCAGGTCTTCTTCCTCTCAGGCAGAGAATGCAGATGGAGATGACAAAAGCGTGTGCTCTCTTTGGACCCGAACATTGATGTTTTCTTCACCCAGCAGCAGGGTCTTGGGATGGGTAGAGCCCAGAGTGGCGAGCACATGACCTCAGGAACGGCATGGCACTGGGCTCATTGCACCCTAAGAGACGCTGATTCCATAGTTTGGGTAATCCAGCTACAGATTGCCGAGGATGAGCTGTGATCTGCCCAGAAAAGAGATAGTGCCTGTAAGTTCTCCACTCAGCATTAATGAGAGATTTCTTATAGAGGCTTGTGTATGTTTACAATGTGCACCAGGGTTTCTCCACATATTCCTTGCAGTTTTGTGTTTGTTTATCTTTAAATTGTTGTGCTTCCACTGAAAGTAGTGGGGTCTTTCCATTAAGAGTTTCGTGCTGCATGCTCTCTTTGTCACACAAAAATCAAAGGGAATTTAGCACATGACTAAAACAAAGGGCTGGAAGAGGCCCTCAAAGTACAGCTAGATGGTCCTGGATGTCTCCACGGGTCCACAGGAGAAATCACACATGCCCTGAAGCAGTTGTCTTCAAGGAAAATCTATGTGTTTGTCTGGAGGGAATGTGGATAAACCGTGGAATTGTATGAGTCTTTTACATTTCCACCAAATCCCCAATTTCAAAATCTTGATATTCAGATTGTTTGAAACTTATATGGAATTTAAATGCTGGACATTCCTCTCAATTCCATTTCATTTGACAACTGAGGGTCAGTAGCAGGGAGTAAAGTAAGAGAAATCATTTAAATATGTGTGACTAGTAAATGGATTGACATTTTGTCTTGTATTTCAAAAGGCTTTTTCTACTGGGAAATTAGTCTCTACTCATAGCATTGTGATAATCCGCTTATAGTCCAGTTCATCAATATCTTAAGTACCCACATGCTTTTCCTCTACAACAAAGTAACTTTGTCATTTTCATGCTGGTTGTCAACCATCTCAAGTAAATTGCCTAGCAGAATATGGGTGAGTTTTAGCCAGCTGTATATACTTTAATAGCATAGACACAATAATGCTACCATTAATTATGTTTTCCTGTGACCTGGAGCTTGTTAGACTCCTCAGAGTCCGACTACATTGCTCTCTACCCTCAGGACCTTGCAAGCTGACATCAGATACTGTAGAGAAAGAGAAGGACATGGATGAACACGAGCATCGGCGTTAGAATGTGGCTTCTTGGCAAAGGTCCATTGGCAGGAAGGAGAGGTAACAAGTAGACAGGATAAGTATAATAACAAATATCTTTTGTTTGGCTCATTCTTGATCATTTCCATCAGTCTGTGTATTTGGTCCTTTTAGATTCCCTGGAATGACAGAACAAGTCCTCAGTTTTGCTTGCTGGTAACTCACTGATAACAGAAATGACTTGTGGAGCTACAGCCACACATTGCTGTAGCAGCTCTAAATGTAAATGGTTTTGGGTAGAAATGGGGAGGATGGATCTCCTGGCAACTAAAATGCAACCTGAGACCAAGAGAATGCCTAAAATGCTGACAGGCAGAAGCTGAGAGGGCATTTCAGGGAAAGATCTTTGTATGCAAACCCTATTTCTATTCTTTCTAAACATCTGCTTCTGACCACTGTCAGAGAGATGCTGCTGGGCTAGGCAAACCCTTGTTTTGATGCAATGTGGCCTTTCTTAATCCATTTTAGGGTGTACTGTTTCATACCTGGTGCTTCTGGCTTTGCGGCATTCCCTCTGCTGCAGGTAGCACTGCAGACACCGGACAGAGATCAAGGCCCCTGCTTTCCATCTCTGTGAGTCAAGACAATGAAAATTAATTTCATTCCCCACGAGGGCAGAATTATTAATGCAAAATGCCAATAAGAGCTTGCCCTGTTACTCTGGGGTTTTGAAAAGGGAATCCTAGCAAACTGGGTAGGTATTAGCTTGTTTTCCATCGCTGCCCTGAGTTACTACAAGGGAGTCAGAGGGGAGCAGAAACATAAACGGACCATGGGATTCTTTATTAGTGCATGAGCACTGAAACTATTACTCACGTCGTACGGTTTGAGTCAGTTCTGGTTTAGGTTATCTGCTGCCCATATATTCACCATACATAAATATCTGACAGCAATTACATTTAGTGATGCTGTTGGAAATCAGAATCATATCTCCTCCCTGAGTTTATAAAAGGACCTTTTCAACTTTGAGACCCCAAATGTACAAAGCAGTTATTCATATGTGTTATTTGAAGCATGTTCTTTAATCCAGACCCACTCATTTAAGTGTGCCTAAATCTGAGCAAGTAAAGGAATGCTTTGCTCAGATAGACTTGGGTGAATTTTCCAAGCACTGTTAGAAATAAAATAGCTGGAGTCATTTTAGTATTTCCAAGACTGTCTTGCCTTTGTAAGGAATCCAGACGTTGATAAAGTGCTGGTTAATGAAGTCTGTTGGAAGAGGATAATCACAGAATCACAGAACAATAACTGCAATTTTGGAGCAGCTTCTGAGCTTTGCCATTTGTTTTCATTCTTAACATTCAACACGGTGACAGTGGTGGATCAGCAGGTGCCGAGATGGAACACAGGACAGCTTGGTTATTCAGTTATTGACTCCTGTCTGGAGCTGTGGATGACCTTGGGTTTTCCATCCCAGTGGCATAGCTGAAAGTACTCAGTGCTGCTCCACACTCGATTTTGGCAACACAGAATTTGCCCTCTTTTGCTGTACACTGAATAGGTGAGCTCACTATTTTAAATCACCACTACTCCATGATCTTTGTTGCTTCCCAGCAGTTAATCTAGTTTGTGACAGCACCCCAGTGTTTTCTATCTCATGAAACTTTTCTCAAGGAAGGTAATTTGCCTTAAAGCATTTGGACGTCTGCAAAGCAGAGAAGTCACCAAAAATGTTCCTTTGGCAATTTCTGCCCTTAGCATCTGCCCGCTTTCCCAGTGATGCCAACAAGGGCAACGAGGGCCTGGGTACCACCGTGTCCTTCAGTCTGTGTAGCAAAGAACACTGTTGGAGAAGAGGTACCTCTCCTGCACAAGCCCCACATGTGCTGGGGTGAGCTGGGAGATCTAATCTTTCGCTGCAAATAAAAGAAGTCAGGACAGAAAGAGCAGGTCTCTGATGGATCGCGTGCTAAAGGAGAGCCATATTTTGCCAGTGGCATAATTATACACTAGGACATGTTTTTTTAATGGAGATGGAAAACAGACATTTTGACAGGGCCAAGTTTTGCTCAGGGCTATTTCTGTGCTGCTCCCACTGAAACTCCTTGGTCAAATCTGTCCCTTGTTTGAGAAGACACAACTCTACTGAGGTGTGATGGAGCTAAGTTTAATACTGAGGTGCAGCTGAAGAAAAACATTCTCTTGTCAGGGCAGCGCGAGCAGCTCTGGGAGAACCTAGTTATGAAATCCTACTGCTGCTCTGTGCTTGTTTTGCTGGCAAGCGTGCAGAATTAAAGAACAATGGTTTGGTTCTCCAATTGATCTTTAATTCCAGTTCTTTTCTTTTAAGCTTGTCTTGTTGAACACATTCCCTGTGAAAAAACTGTTATTGGGGCTTTACTTGTTCTGAGCATCAGAAAACCGCAAAGTCTGTCTATCTTTCACGGGCATAACATATTATTGAAATACAAATAAACAGAGAAAGAGAGGAAAAAATACTGAAAGGAATAATCTGTAATAGCATTTCAACCCCTGCAATACAGGAGGAGAAAAACTTTACAAAGTCCTTGGATGTGAATCTTTCCAGAAGGGATCATGTCAGTGCAAGGTGATGTTTTCTTCCCTTTGGTGATGGCACTAGCGGGGCTTTGGAAAGCACTGGTACTTTGAGTACTGCAGCATTATCACTATATAGTTAGAGGTGGAATTTCTTTCCTCTTTTCTCAAAAGTACTTTTGCTTGAAATATCTGCACTGGTGCTGAATCATCTCTGGAAGACTTCAGATCAAGGCTAAGGTTGTTGGAAGGGGCACCTTAGCTAGATGCAGGTGAGCTCAGTTGAACTGTGGGAGGGTAAATATCTCCCCTGTATTAGCCCTTGGACAATATTAGATGGAAAATCAGATAAGATCATTTGATAATCGAACCTAAAGGAGCTACTATTGTATCAATAGGAGACAGCAGACTTGTAAGTTAATATCAAAATGTCAACAATGACATCTGGCTCAGAAAACTTCAAGAATTATTGGAAAGGTTTTAGTTCAGCAAACTGGATTTCACATACTCTATGCAGTCCCACTGATGTTGTAGGATTTATTCTTGATTTTTTCTCCCAAATGTGTTTATCGGTCTTGCTGGTCTATAAGCTTAACATTATCACAATGTGGGGGTTTCATGCTGTTTAAAGGCAGAAAAATAGCCAAGTCCCCTATAACCTGGGGGACAGGAAAGGGAATGATTTGGGAATATGATGGGGCTTGTCCCCATGCAAGGGCTACTGTATAGTGGTGCTAACAATGGCTCTTGCCAGCTCCTTGTGGCAGTCATGATACTCTATAGGTAGTCCCACCTAACTGGTTCATTTACCTGACCTGCACTGAAGGAGACTGCAATAAAAGTGCTAGAGAGTAATACTCTTAATTTACCCAACTCTCTGAATGTTGCCAGCTTCACCCTGCCCAGCATGGCTCCGGTACCCTGCAGAGCCATGTGGGAAGCTCATATATCTTATGACAGCTCAAATGAGCTCATATTATGTTCATTTGACCTGTAGCCTGAGACATTCAAAGGGCCACTGGGCAGTGGCTAGTGGTTACCTGCCAGCTGCGGTAGTTAAAGCTAATCAAAGTTATCCTGTCTCTTGCAACAAAACTGAGTTTACCACCTAATCCCTCCATCACTGGGCAGCCAAACACTGAAAATTAATTTAAGCCTTGTCTGCCTCTGCAAGGCTCAAAGTGAAGATGTAGAAGACAAAGCTCTCCACTACCATTGGATGTAGCAGCCTGGTTTATCCCAGTTTGTGAAAGAGTGTTTCTTTGGGTTTGGTTTTTATTTTTTGAAAAGTCAAATATGACAACAGAGTGTGAAAAAAAATGAACAGGGAAATAATTCCAAGAAACATGGCAATTTAGGTATTAAAAATCTTTCTCCATAAGCGGAAACCCCCATCCGTTAAAACAGTCATAAAGCCCTTTAAATCAAGTTCAGGCACCTTTTTGGAAGACGATTGCCAGTTCAGGATGTGTTCAGTGTGGAGAAGTACGAATGTACTGGTTTTAATCATGATAAATAACTTCTCTTTTATCAAATAATCTCTGCTGGAAATGGTTTCTCTCCATGCAGTAATGATAATTTGCACACTTATCATTTGGTACCTTCCCAAGACAACCAGCCAGCCATGGGATGTAATTTAACAACTTATCAACCACAGGTTCATCCAGCCCTTTCCAGCCAAAAGGGCATTTCACATTATTTAAGAGACTTCACCATATATTGCCATCAATTTAAGATTTCACCAGCCCCCTAGTCATTAAAATTTTCCACTCAGCACTTCACTTTATAACCTGGGGACGTGGCTGCTGAATGGCGCCAGCAGGCCCACTGAATTATCTGCTCCATGCAGGAGATAATTACCAAAAGGATGCAAATCGCTAACTGACTATCAAAGGGAGCAATCATGATTAGCTGTACGTGTCGCATACCACACAGAGGCTGCAAAGGCATGATGGGGGAAAAAAAGGGAATATCTGTGGCATGCTTCTCCCCCTCCTTGTGTGTTTTCAGCTGGAGGTCTTTCCGGGGTTATGTCTGCTGAGCGCTTAGAGTGATGTGGTCTGGCGTCTGACTTGGTGCATCGCATGCCATCTCCATTGAGTCAGCAGTGGAGAGGGGGGGAAGGTCGGCAAGGTCCTATGGTTCATTTCTCTGCAAACTTGTGTGGCAGGTCCAGACCTGGAAGAGCCCTGGCTTCAAGGTCAGAGTGCATCATCATGACCACTGCAAAACTGCGTGCTATGTTATCAAAACTGGGCACGTAGGAGTTGTGTTCAGGAGGAGGAGGCAGTTGTTTTGATGCTAGCACATGAAAACATTAGTGCACAGGCTTTCCTTCATCTTGTGCATCTCCACAAATCCCCCTGGGGCCTGCAGCAGATGAAAAAGTGGCTCAGCGACTGCTTTGCTGCTTTCTCTGGTTGCCCCCTGCCAGAGGCACCTGGAGACCTTGTATGCTACTTGACAAGGAGAGGAGAAAAGACGGCACGGAATGGCAGACTCTTCCCGGCTACAGAAAGCCATCCTGCCATGTAGCACGGGATAGTGCCTTGTGGCAAAGGCAAGTGGCTCTTAGTGAAGGAGGATGGCAGGTGAAGTCAGGATGAGGTCTGGTGGATCTGTTGATGGGTGTTAAGATCTGCTTGTGCTGTGCAGCAGTCACAGGCAGAGGCAGTTCAGAAAAAGCCTGCAAGGGATTTACCAACACAGAGGAGAAGCCGAAGAAGAGCGGTGGCAGTTTTGCCGTGCTGCAGCTACTGCAAGGGGATGCCTGGTCAAAGAAACTGGGTCTTACTCTTACCTCGTGGTCAAAGACATGAAATGGGATGACTGCAAATATACTTTTAAAAGGAGACTTTTTTTCTTTGAGGTATTCATTATTTTTAGCCTCTGCAAATTTGGTCTCTAGGGGTGCGGTGCTACTGGGTAGTCATGCTGCCACATGGCTCACCGGGGTTGGCAGGTGACTTGCATGTAGCTGAGAGTTTGCTTTGTAGAGACCACTGTTTGGTCCCTCCCTTGTGCTTATGATCGCAGCCTGGTTGTGTGCTCGCTCTCATACCTTCTCCCTGGCCGAAGGATGAGGAATTACACAATGCAGTGGAGAGAGTTTGCAAAAGCACTGCTGGGCACAGGAGAGTGCTTCTTTGTGTTTAGGGTACAGTGCTTTACGTGAGTTGACCTGGGGTTTGGGATCCTCTCTCTGCTGAAAATACTTGCTTATGGGAGTCAAATTTCTTCTTGGATGACATGGTCAAGCAAAAAGAGGTTGAAGGGACTGCTGAGCGGGACTTATCTACCTGAAGAAGGATTTTCCCTTCTCGGATTTCTGCAGCAATGACCCTGGGCTTCCATTACAGCCAGTATACACATAACTAACACAGTCTTGGGTCTTCCCCTTCGTGCCTTAAACTAGGTCATGGCACCCTAAAATTGTGTTGTTCTTCCTCTTTTCATATAAATAGAGATCGGGGTGACCAGCTCAGCGGCCAGCTTCTGTGTTGGTGAGGTGAGTCCCATTTGTTCCTGTTGAGGTAGATGACACCTTCTCTGGCCTTTCACATCTTTCTTCTGACAGCTCAACCCCTCTTACTGTCTCATTGTTATCTTAAAAACCCATACCAGCACAGTGCTTTCCGGCCTCCTGGCAGACTCAATCAGGCCCTGTGCTCTCCAGCTGGCTATTGGAGCTGTAGCCAGTTCCCCAAAAGCCTGTTAGAGTATCTCTGCATTACCCTCAGGTGCTGTGCCTTCTACCTGTCCCACGAGTCATGCTGCTCACGACTGCTTCTTTCCTCTTCCTCCCCACTCACACCCCTGCTTAGATCGGGAGGCTGGAAGAGCAGTGACAGCACTCATAGTTACCAGCATGGTGGATGACCTAACATGAGGCTTTGAAACTCACAGGAATCTGAGGTGTCTGGCTATTTTACAAACCTGACTGAGTTGTACCAGCCAGCCTGCGAGATGTCTGGGGAGTTGGTCTGCAAGTCTCTTTTAATTGGGAAACCATTGTTTATTTAAAGATTTGCTTCATTTAAGTAGAAGTTTTCTCCCTCCTTTGGCTACTTCTTGCTTTTAAAAGGTCCTTTGGACTGGAAGAAAAGGTGTATAATCTCTTCCATAAATAGTTCAACATCCATTTTAAAACCCTAAAAAATTTGAAGAGGTCATCTGCCTCTACTCCACCTGCTGCTGCCACTTAGGAATTCAAACGTAAGACCTATAGCACAGGAACCAGAAGTCAGAGACCTGGACCAGCCTTTTACAAGACTGCACTGAAATAAGAGGAGAGAAGACTGATAGGAAAAAGTGGAGGAGTTAAAATAGGATGGAGAGAAAAAATATGCACATTAAAATGAATTCTAGATGTATTTTTTCCAATAATTTTTAATGCCGAGGTGACTTTTGAGCAGAACATTATTTCAGCCAGACCTGTTACAGCAAAAGCTCACAGTGCAGCACAGTTCAATTAAAAAAAACCAAGTTGCAGGAGTTCCCAAGCTCTCATTAAGCCTCCCACCACCACCGCGGTGTGGGAAGGCATGCAGAACCAGGGGCTGAATTCCCTGGTGCCACGCAGCACCCGCGTCCCTGGAGTCCCAGAGCGTGTTTTACTCATCACATCATTTTTTTGCTCTATGCACCTCATCTCCCTGAAGGCTTTGCTACCTGCCTGCTACTGTAGGCGGTGCCTGGTGCTTTTGCAGTCGGGTACAAGCTGTATCAATCAAGAAGGAGGTGGGTAAGAGAGCTGGCTGTGTTCCAGCTGTTTGCCACTGGCGCTGCACAACCGTGCTGATTTGGGGGTGATCTGACCATTTCCTGCTGTTGCCCTCTGCGATGAGCTTTAACTCGGAGTGCTAGAAGGTGTGTGGAACAAAACACCACCTCACACTGTTCAGCGAAGCACCTTTTATTTTTTCTGTAGCTAACAAACTGACACTGCCATCGATTGGGTAAAATGCCACTCTACTGCCAACAGGAGGAAAAACCCTACTACCAGCTGTAATGAGTATATTCCTGGGTTTACACCTGTGTAAACATGAGGAGAAGGAGACCAGGCTTGGCATGACAGGGCTGGGAGAAGAGTTATGGCTGAGAGAAGACTTTAAAAAGATGCGATTGAGAATAGTGCTCTGACTCTGCCTTTGCAGCCAGGATCATTATCTCTCATTGCCATAACTTTGGGGTAGGCTGCTTTTGTCTGCGTAGCTGTTCATCTTCCAGATGGCTTACAGGTGCTGTACGGGACTGGCATTAAAGTCTGCTTGCAGAAGGTATTAGGGAAGGAAAATTTACTTGAAAAAACACCCGGCTTCTCAAAGTTCAGGATGACTCTGTGGTGTCACATTATTAAAATGGAGAGATCAGTCAGTGGATATTTTGAGCCACTGAGAAATGAGTCAGGCTTGAGGAGATGTCCCTTCTTGCCTGAGTGGACAACAACAGGGCAGGGTCTTCATCAACACCAAGCACTTTACATCACACGAGGAGGTGCTCACGGTGACAATTTCTGTTTTACAGAAGATGGTGGATGTTTTTGAAGTCTCATCTCATTTGTTTCTGCTTTGAAAATACATCTGGGTTTTTGTTTAGCGAAGTACATAAACTTGGGAACATTACTGGAGAGCCTGAGGGACCACAGCTTCCCTTGTCTGAGCTGCAGCTTTGGAGACTCTACCTGTGCTTTTTCTCCACCCGTGCGAGTGAGAATATTGTTGTGCAAGCTCTCAGTCCCGAGCTGTGTTTGGGATCTGTGAAGGGGATTCCTGCTGACTACATTGCATTTTTTGTGTTGAGGGTTAAAGGCTTTGCTAGGGTGTGTCTATTTTTTTCCAGAAGTCCTGTAGAACACCTAGAAAGTGTATTTTCCTATAGCCATCATACCCCTGGGAGCTGCGCTGGGATGCGCTTGCCTGCTCGGCTCCTGAGCGAGTGTGGCACAGGATGCTCCTGAGCGAGTGTGGCACAGGATGCTCCTTCCCCTCAGTCTGTGTTTAATGTCCACTGGGCACCTTTGTACGCTCAGTTGCCCAGCTGGCAGCGCTCTTCTGCACAGCCCAAAGTAACTCCGCAGAGCAAATCAGCGCTTTCCTCTCCTGCATGAGAGCCAGGGCTGTTACAAGCACACTGCCTTTTGTGGGTGGCAGCTGCGTAAGGAAAGGCTACAGCGACGGGGTATGCAGAGACATCTTTGTTCAGTAAAACCTAGCATTTGCTGGCAATCAGTGAATTAGGGGACTTCATGAGCCAAAGGCTGCAGCCAGATCCTCATGTTCAACAGCTGCCAGTGGACCCAAACTCCGTGAATTTGTCTAATCCCTTTTTTAACCCATTTGTAATTCCAGCCTTTGCAACATCCTATGGTGATGGTTGGGTCTTTATTTGTTTTAAACCTGATGTCTGGACATGTCGTTGGATGACTGTTTCCCTTCCTGCCAAAGCCACTTGGCTTCACCTCATTTCTTCAAAGAGAGCTCTGATGCAGCACCATAAATCATTATGGCTAGAAAACATCCTTTGAATCCCACAGTATCGTTTCAAAGCTTTGGACTGTGTGTGGTCTTTTAAATACAAAATGTATGCCTAAAAAACTGAAGGATGATTTTTCCCATTGGAAGTGGTCTGGAAAGGAGCAGATTGTCCTTGGACTGTTTGCAGAAGCAGGAGTTCAGCAGCTGTCACTCGTTTGGCTTCTCCCCACCTCCAGGACTGCTGATATCCTGGAAGGCAGGAGAGGGATGGGGTTTAGAAGGGCTGGGGCAAGTGGAGCAAGATTTTGAAATTACCAGCAGTGATGCATTCATATCCAAAAGATCTCTCTTCTCCCATCTCTTAAGTTTATTGTGCTCATTTGTTATTTCCTTTGACCAGAGGTGAACAAACAGCAAGCAATACATAGATATTTTGCAGAACAGAATTAAAGAGTGGCTTCCAGTACAGCGCAGCAGCAAAGTCTTACAGCCTCAATAAAGTATCTATGTGCATCCTGCATGTCTGAAGGAGAGGAATCAATGCAGTAATCAGCTAAAAAGAAAAAAGAAAACAAAACTTCCACCCTTTAAAAAAGAAAGTGAAAAGAAATGTGACTAAATTTGGAGAGCATTTTGGGGACCTGTAGAATCCTTTGTGCTACCAAGAGCTCAGGATGGAGCAAACTGTTGTTCACTGGCTAGAGATTCCAGTAAAAGAGTGAAATTCACTGAACTCTGTGCTCCTGAAAGTGTTGAAGGATTAAGAGCCTGATGCTCTGCTACTTGGAGATAGTGGGACTTTTGACTTGGTCAGACAAGGGTCAGCCCTAAATAAAGGGCTTAGGCTCCCCTGAAGGGAGATGTTCTGTGGGCAAACCCACCTCTGTCTAATCAAGCAGATCCCGTTGTCCTGGCAAGTACTCAGTGCTCATTTCTGTGGGGAATACCCCTTTCCTTTCTTCAGAAGAGCAGTTTCCCAGGAGCTGGAGCCACGTAGAACATTGCTTCAAAGAGAATCTGCATTTGATTTCTACCCAGCTCTGCTGTGTACCCTTTTATATCAACGAAGGGGCCCACGAAATTTGCCCTTGCAAAAGGGTAGAGTACAAAATAGCGGGCAGCTCAGGGAAGCAAGGCAGTGGAATGCTCTGGTTGCCTGCCTTTTCCCAAAAGGAGCGAATTATTTTGCTCATCTGTGTTGTGCTGGACCATGACTGTAGTGGGCTGTTAATAGCAGCAGTTCACTCTAGAAGAATGCACGAGAAAGGTGAAGCACATAGCCTAGGGGTTTGCATGTTGAGAGGTGCAGCAGTTGATTAGCCAGAGGCTCGCTTCATCTGGGTCCCTCTTTCTGATGGCTCAGGCTTTGCCCACATAAATAGGGGTTCTTGGAACAGGCTGTGCCAGTGGTTTTGGTCACTTTGGGACTTCAACCTCGAATTGTGCAGGACTTGAGACGTGAACCGTGCAAAACTGCCTTTAGTGATTTGTTAAACCAAGAAAGACAACAAAAACCATGTTGCCGTTCTGATATCTTGGCTGGTGCATGAGTTTGTCCTGAAGACAGCCTCATGTGCACTTGCCCCTAAGGCAGAGAATCTAAGTTAATTTAGTTGTTGAGTTATTTCTTATGCCAAGAGTAACAAACCAAAGGGTCTCATGAATGTGGACCGTGTTTACAGAACCAGATCTTTTTTGTGTTTATCCCTTCTCTGGTAATATCTAGATTAATATTTGAGGTGACAGGCCATATAATCAAAAAAGGCAGATTATATAGCATCATCTTCTCACCAAAATGGACTCCACTGTTTAATGGTAGAGTAGCATAGATGTGAATATGTGAGTATGTCTCTGATCAAAAGCAAAGCCTCCCTCAACCCCCCCTTTTAATAGCCGTTGCTATGAAAATGACATTAGTTTTATTGCTGTCCTTAAAGCTGAAAGGAAAGGTACATGTGACTCTTTGGTCTTTCAATTAAAATGAACTTTATTGCAAAATGCTTGTTCTTTTGTTGTCTTGCCAGCTGGGTGGCTTCAGGAGCTTGACTTATACGTGTGCAGCATTGTACAGTAATTGTTCCCCATCCTCAAAAATTCATATATTATCAATTCATAGATTGTTTGTGCAGCTGATGGCAGCTTTGAGCTTCTCCATAGTTAGAAAAGGACTGAACCCAGTGCAGAATGCCTGTATGCAACTTCAGTAAATCCAGATTTAATGTTTATCCTTAGCTTCAGTTGGCAAAATAATATATCAACCCCAAGCCCACTGCAAAGGGTACATCAGGCTGGTAGGGTACGAAGCCCAGATTCATCCTGGCTACCCCGAGACAGAGGGAAATCTAACTGAGGTGCCTGGTGCAAGAGCATCACCTAAGCATAAAACTTAAGCCAGTGCAAGTGAAATGACTTCAGAAGGTGGTGAGAATGGGATGAATTACCTCTTTGTCTTGGGATAAATAAAACGGAGCTCTTGGGGTGACCAGTCAGTAAATGCAAGGCTCAGGCAATGCGTTAAGCTGACACGCACCCAGGCCTTTGTGACTCAAAGTGTTCAGGTGCTGCCAGGGAGGGCCACAGAGCTACTGAGGTGTCAGAGTTGCTGCCTTGCTAGAATTGCTCGCACCTGTGAGGAAGAGTGGCATTGCAGCTGGAGGTAGGAAGGAAAGAGGGAAAACTGTAAGGTAAAAGCAGAGGAGCAATTGAAAATAGTGAGCGTGAGGAACAGAGGGAGAAAACACAATAAAAGCTAGAACAAAGAAACTGAAAAGGAAATAACACTGCAGTAACACTTTACAACGGTGTACATATCTGCAAAGCTGCTCTGAGCAGTGTGTTTGTTCCTCTCTCAGCAGAATGCATCGGTGCTTCAGTTCCTCACCGCTGAGCAGCTCTAATGAACGCTCCTCTGTAGTCTCCTAAACACCTCCCATGGCTTATGCAGGGTACGCTAACATATTTGTGAAGGATTGCTTAGCAATGAATAGATCTGCCCCAACTTCAAAATACATCAGCGGAATGTAGCCTCAGGACCCCCTGTATCTTAAACGAATCCCCTGTGCCGAGCCAGATTTAACTGTACACAAAAGCAATGTTGTTTTCTTTTTTTTTTTAGGGCACCACCTTTACATTCAGCCAGAGGAGATGCAACCATCTACAGCACATTGCCCTGATATGAGCCAGAAAGGAACAAAAACGTTTTCTTCACAGGTGCATTTCTCCCTGTGCATCGTGGGCGCAGGCGTCACCTTCAGTGCTGAAAAGCATTTATATTTGATTACTCTTCTTTTAAAAGGACGTCACTCTCAAAGAGAATTTCAGTGCCTCAGGGCACAAGGGAAGGATTGTTTTGGCTGTTTTGAATTGAGCGCTTGCTCTTTGAGTGTGAGGGAACTCTGCTTCAGTTTCCCATTTTGGGGCTCTTTGCACTCATGGTGGAGTCTTTCGTCAGACCTCACCAGAAGCAGTGTAATAGTGGAGTGGATTAGTGCCATTTTTCAGAGGGTTTGAATCTTGCCAGAGTTATTTCTTTCTCTAAAATAATGAAGTTGTGCCTGCAGTGAGATCCTGAAGACCTGGCAGGTGTTCATGGTACAAAAATTGGACTTAAATCTCATTCTGGCAATATGAACGCAAGTCCTCCATGAACATTGCACCCAAAGGAGTAAATTTTGCATGGAGAGGCAGATCTCTGTTGACTCTGAGTATTAAAGATGAGCGGGGTGTGAGAGGGAATGGCACTGGAGGACCCACAGCCCGTGGGCTCTTGGCTGCTCGACAGCCCTCAAGAATCACTCACTGCATCTGGAGTGTGGTTTGGATCAACCCTGGGTCACATCTCAAGCAGGGGGCTACGGGAATCTCCTCTGCAGTTCCCTCATATCTCTAGTGCTCGGACCCAGAGGTTTGAGGCTTTGAAGAAACCATCACCCACGTCCAACCACATAAATCCACAAGGTTACTGAAATGATGAAGCTGCTGATGAGTATCTGCAGTGGGAGGTGGTTGCTTCAGAGTGAGAATTTGCTTATACAGAGTCACTGAGGAAAACTTAATTTGAGTTAACTGTGTGAATTAAAAGTGGATTAGCAATGCCACATAAATGGATGGATTCCTTAGATTCTTCTGTTCAGAATTAAAATGATCCTAATTTGTTTCAGCACAATTATGAAAGAGAATGTCATGCAGACCTTTAATGAGATATAACTTACTGACCGTAAAAGTTAGTCTGGGTTAATTTTTTGTGTCTCCCAGCAGGGGTGGAATTGGAATACAGTCCTGAAGGTTTTTTTAGTAGGAGACTTGTATTGTCTTTACTGGGGATTTTAGTGACTGATTCTGATAATGTATTAATCTGTTTTTATTATGATTATACTATTTTTAATCTTAGGATATAAAAACTCTGAATAAGCAATTAATTAATCCTCACCATGTCCCTGTGAGGTTGGTAAAAGCTTTATAACAATCACTTCGTTCATGCTGTACTATGTCTGCTTTTAGTGTGGAATACAGCAAGGCAAAGCAGTGCTACAAGAAATGGGAGGGAAGATGAATATCAAGTCTTATTGAATGCATGGGAGAAATTAAGCAAGAAAAAACTGTTATTACCCAGTTTAGAATTTGTTCAAGCCACCATGATGCACTCACAAGAAAATATCAGGGGCGCTTTAGAGATCAGGGCATCTGCTTTACGTCTAACCAAATCCACAGCACATGTAACAGTACCACACACAGTGCACTGTGGTGGGGAGCGACTTCATAGCAGGGTGTAAATATCAAGGATTAAAAATAATTTATCTGATTTCCTTTTATTTGGAAATGAGATTTAGCTTTTTCAGTTACGTTTCTTAAAAAAAGGTAAGAGAAAACTAAAACCTCTGAGATCATAGCTGCTTTCTGAAGGCTGGCTCTCCATTTTCATAGCCTGCTCCATCAGTGCTGCAGTCCCTTCTCTGTAAGGGCAGCTTCTTTCTTTTCCTCGGTGAGCAGTTTATTTTCTACTCACTGCTAAGTCTCGTGTTTCTCTTACTTCTGTAAATGAGAGCAAGCGCTCCCCTTTTGTTCTGCTCCTTTTCCAGTGCCATTTTGCTGATCTTCTCTGCATGTATCTGAAAGGTCAGGAAAACAAATCAATATGGAAAAGGACCTCCTGCCCCTTTTAACCTAACCTGTTGGAGGGAGGGGAGGGAAATGGCCAATTGCATGAAAGGGAATTTTAAATATGCTTGAAAATAGCACAGTGGGAGTGAGGGTTTGGAGGGACAAATGTCTGCAAGATGAGTCTGCAGTTTACAGGGTGCCTTTATGAACTTGTGGTTTTCTCCTCCGCAACAGCATACATGGATAGACTGGGATTGCTAGGAGGCATCCCGTGAAAGAGGCAATGTAACAGGGGTTGGCCTGCTCACCTCAGCAAGAGAGACCTTGGTGCTCTGGGAGCTGGACTGAGACTCACCACGCGATTTGAGGACTATCAAATGCTGACCACTGCCTTGCAATGACTGAGTTTACTTCAGTACTTTCTGGTTACCACTTATTGCCACCTCTCCAGGTGACAGGTTCCTTCTGCAGATAACCACCGTGCGTGGTGCAGAGCATCAAGAAGCAGGAGCGAGGTTCCATATATGCACAGCAACTGGACTCCTGCTGCACCATCACTGGAGCAGCGGTGCCTATAATTGGACCTTTTTCTAAACTCAAGCCTGAATACTACAGCCAAGTTTACTAATTACGGCCTCTGTTCCCGGCAACTAGCCTCAAGCATTCAGCTGAATCCTCCATTAGGAGAACACCTTGGCGTGGGTCCTCCTCAGTGGTTGGTGGACAGGAGCAAGCTCTCCCATTCCTTTCCGGTAATGACGACTTATAGATTACTCACATAGAGTCTTCATGCAAGTGTCTTATGTTAGGTGCTAAAAGTTCAGGCTTTAACCTCTTAAGTTATTTTAGTCTTTAAACATCTGCCTTTGAATTTAGCCTTGATTGATCTATTGGGTGCAATTCAGTACCCTGATAATGTACCTTCCTTTTACCCCAGCCCCACCCCAAGTGCCTTTTTAAGAACTGCTTTTCACTTGCGACTTCTGATGTGGCAAATCCCACAGTGTGGAGAAGTGGCTAATTGCTCTGCCCTCCTCCCAGCTTCAAGTTCAGCAAACAGAGGAATGCAGAAAGCAAAGCAAGACACCCCTTCAAACCCACAAGTTTCAAACAGTGGCTGTCCATCCTGGGTAAACAGAGTTATCAGTGGACGGCTTCTGCATCCCCTCCACTAGCTGTCTACTTAATTTCTCATCTCTTCTTTCTGTTACATTTTTCTTACTGAATCAGCAGTAGAGATCAAACGCTGCAGGGGAAAACAACAGTGACTGTATTTCTCAGAAAGCTCAGCATTTGTTTTCACGAGGATGGTGGTGCTCCTCCTGCACACTCCTAGAGTGTCAGTCACCAGAGCAAAGGATCAGAAGCAGGGGACAGAAACAATACAGTAAATGTTTTCCCTTTCTGAGTTGGTCTGTTGTACCACTGGAACTGCTCCATTGAAAGCTTTTTAGGAATAAAGTTCATACCGTGTTTGCAGTAAGAGCCTTTTGCAAAAAGCAGCTGTTAGAAAATATTTTTTTTTCAGAGGATCAACACAGAAGCTCACACAATAAATGTTTTTCAGTCCTCACTTTTCTTCCTCCTTTGTGCCCTGCACCAAGCCATTATACTTTGGACCCGTTATTGCTCTTCAGCTGACTGCGCAATGCCGACGGCAGAACCAGGCTGAAGATGGACGACACAGGTGTGTTGCATGCTCCACTTTGAAATTTATCCTGGAAAGGTCTGTGTGGATAAGATGCTGACAACTGCAATAATGTTTCTGTGCCTTTTGGTACACTGTTTTCATACAAAGAGTAAACTGTAGGATTCAACACCACCACCAGTCCTCAAACCAAATGAGGAAATGACTCATGATTTTCAGGTTGTCGAGTGAAATTCCTTACACTGAAAAGTGCTTTGTTGTCAGAAAAGTGAGCCTAAGATTTATATCCTCAGAAATGAAAATAGAAGTTGGTCCATGAGACCGAGCAGAGAGTGACTTACCTGCAGATGTCCATATTCTGAGTGAGAACATGGATGCTTTACTAGGGAGAAGCAATATACTTAGAGACAAGATGTGACTATGATTTTGACTTCTTGTGCAGCCTCAGGCAGCTCTGGTCTTTGGAAGGCTAAAAATTGCTGTTAAGAAGGTATTAAAGCCCTTGCATTGCTGGATTTTACATGTTTTAATGGACCCTCCTTGTGGACGGGGATCAGATTTTGATCCCAGTGGTGTAAAGCTGGAGCAGTGGATTTTAGTGGATTTCAATAGAAGTCCTCTAGAATAATACACCTATAATGGAAAGGAAGTGTTTTAAATGTATTGTTATGCTGTAACTTTCCCTGTCATTCAGCCTAGAAAACTTATTTAGGATTCTCAAGTTGGTTCGCAATGGCCGGTTAGAAAGATCTAATGAATCACTGTTCACTTTGCTATGGGAATTTCCCTCTTGCAATCTGATGTACGACACTCAGCATCTCTCATAGCTGATGCTATGGTCACCCATCTGTAGCTGGCCTGGGAGTCTTTCGCAGACCTTCTGAGTTTTACTTGCTCAAGACATGATACAGTGATGTTTTGTGATTTTTTTTGCTCCCCTTCGTCTCTCCATGGAGACAGCAGTGCCAGCGCAGTAATTGCCCTAGGACTCCTCACCTAATGCACGCTCTAAGCAGTCGAGACGTTGCTTAGGTTCTCCTCAACCTCAGAAAGAGGAGTATGTGGCTTACTGAGACCTGAGCAATGGAAATCAGGGCAATTGGGCTGCAATGAAGTGGACTGATGACAGAAAAGGTGGGTATTTAACATAGGAAAGTTAATTGTTGCAGGCATTAAACATGGACTGAGCTGTTTTATGCAGAGACAAACGTGACTGTTGGCTGGGACATGGCAGGGCACACCAAGCACTGTGAGCTTACAGAGCGCGCTTCACACCACAGCTATGCGTTTATTCCGATGATCAGATAACTCTGGGCAGTTACCCTCATCGCTCCGTGCCATTTAACTTGTACCATGTGCTGTGACACAGCCCTGAGCATCCCACCGCTCAAGCGTAATGGCAAGCACGATGAAAAATCAGCTTCATCTTTCTTCTCCTGCTATTTTGACTCAGAGTCTGATGAAAATTTAGCACTGGATTCCAGAAGCTAATCAAGCCCTTGTCTACTGTACTTAACTCATAATTTGCCTTTAGAAAAATTCTATCAAGAGCAACCCGCAGGGTAAGGTGTTACAAAATGATGCTGAAATTGCATATGAGGTGAGCCTGCAGAATTTTGATTTTGATACTTCTGGTGTTTTGATTTAAAGCTTTAGCTTAAGCAACCAACAGAATATTCTGTGTGTATGTGAGTGTGTGTGTGCGTAACGTAATTGTATATTTACTGCACACACACACTCACATACACAATTATACAGAGCAAGCTGTCAATGCCTGTAAGTCTGGGTTCAGGAAACAGACATGCCTGCATTTTTCAGCATCTTCAGATCTCGAAAAGGGATGAAATGGAAATACTGAGAACAGAAATTACTTAAGAAGTAGATCTTCAGTAATAACAGTAATGCTAATAACATTAGTAATAACAATAACAACAACAAAAATAATAATAACAATAATAGCACACTGCAAACCCAGTCAGTGTCCTTCCTTCTGGTTTACAACTACAATAAGTGACATCTAGTTTTTGTGGTTTTCCTGTCCTGGGTTTCCAAGGGCTGTTTGTAAGTCTTCCTGGGGCAGTAGCTTGAATCCCTCTTTCTGATGGAACCACAGAATCATAGAATCTTCTAATTGGAAAAGACCTTTGAGATCATTGAGTCCAGCTGTGCCTGTCCCTTTACTAGACCACATCCCTAAGAAACTCATCTACCCATCTTTCAAACACCTCCAGGGATGGTGACTCCACCGCCTCCCTGGGCAGCCTCTGCCACTGCCTGACAACCCTTTTAGGGAAGAAATTCTCCAAAACCTCTCTGACTACTCCAAGAGCACCCCTAAAATATCTCTTGGCAAGTCTTCCGGATGGTGGAGAGTTGGTAAAAGTTAGTGAGGAGTGCAGGAGCCTCTTCAGAAGACAAGTAATTCAGTCCCAGTGCTGTGAGTCACTTCGTGTGGTTGTAGGGATTTATCCCTCTGGAAGGGCCACTGACAGTGGGGAGGTTACGTCACTCCAGATTACACCATGGATGCCTCTGCTATCATTACTCCCTATAACTGGTGTCACAGCTTGACCTTGTTGCTAATTTTTCCTCCTTATTTTATGATATGGGCCCCTTTCTGTCTGCAGGCAAAGCAGGCAGCAAGCTTAACAGCGATGACAGAAGGCGACAGTGCTCACTGCAGGGAGCAGAGCTGTCAGTTCGGGAATACATGGGAAGACTGCAGGAAAAAGAAGGCCAGTCTCAGTATCTGCCTCAGATTCATTCAGGCTGAGCTGAGCCTGACAAAGTCTTAGAGGTCTGAGTGGGTCAGGGAGATTGTGAAGAAACCATCCATGAAGAAAGCTGAGAGGAATTGCAAGAATTTGCATGGTCACCCAGCACTGCTGAGGAGAGTCCAACTCCAGAAACTGAGACCAAATGCATTGGAATCAAGTGCTGGTGTGATTAAATCTGGGCTTATAACTCCACCCAGCATCCACAGGAGCAGCCATGGAAACAAGCAGTAGGGTCCTGCTGCACGGGATGTCTAAGGCAGGGAATCTTGCCCTCTTGCTCGCAAGAGATGGGGGAGCTAGAGCATCTCACAGGGACAGGTGTTGGCCCAGCACAGACCCAGTCCCCAGAGGCGAGTCCGCCTCCGTCAGCAGCCTAGCACGGTTCACTCACTGCTCCTCTGCCGGAAGCAATGAAGGCTCGGGAGCTGGATACCCGTGGAGTGATTTGAAATGTCTGGGATGCTGCTCTAGGTTCCCTAGCAGAGGCAACACATGGCTGCTAAAGCCACCGTAGGGCCTATAACCACTGGAAAAAAAGCCCAGGAGCATTGCTGGTTGATGATTTCTTTCGAGCTGGGAGAAAAGCCTGACTTAGATGTAGAGATTTTGTTGCTAACCATAACCTTGATTTGCTCTGACTTCTCATGAACCACAAAGTTTGTGAAGTGTCACTTCTTATAACCTACTTTCTTGTCGAAAGGCAGTCTTGCACTCAGACAAACAGTGCCAAACAACCCTGGGGGGGAAAAAAGGTGGTTTGTAAATTAAACTGCTTTGGAGGCCTGGTTATTAATCACTTCACTTGATTTTGGTATTTCCCCCCTTGAAACCTGAACACAGGCTTTGGAACAATGATGGCGATTCTGGCTTTTAAAACAGCTGCTAGCAACTTTATTTTACAATGCAAATTTCCCAATCTCAGTAAAGTTCAGACTTTGGCAGCTGCTTTTCATTCACACCAGGGAATGAAGGAGCAGAATGGCATCCTGATAATTAAAATCCCTTGAAGGCATTCCTTGCCCTCATGACTTAAGGAAGGCTTTAAACGCTGCATCCAGTACCCCTCCTTCACGCTGGCTCAGAAACAAAATTGACAGTGCGAGGTGTGAAACCATTAATTTTCAGTTGATGCATCAAGGACTAAATTTTACTCTGACACTGGAAAAATGACATAACTCTGGATTTACATGGGAGAGGTCTCTTCTGAGGTGAAGACGTAAGAACAAGTTTTGAGGGGAATGGGATCCCCTCACCTTAAATCCTGAAATCTGAGCTGAGACTAAAAAAGTATGGTGACAAATACTGCAGATAACGTAAGCAGGTGAGAGGCCCTCCTCATTTCTGTACTATGTAGTAAAGAAGCAAAGAAAGGCAGCTCCCAAGAACACTACTTTTTGACTAAACTTTATCAATCCCTTGAAAAAAAAGAGGTAAAATGAACCAATAAATACTTATCAAAACTCATCGGGGAAGAGGAAAGAGCTGGAGTTAATGATGTGGTTCTCCAGTCCCTGGATGTATTTGGGCTGGCGTTCCTGGAACACTTGACTTGTGGCATTTCAGTGATCAAGTAATATCATCACGCAGACGTGGCATGACAGGCCTCTTATCACACAGAAGCTATGTATGTTGTGTGCATTAACATGCTTATCGCATGTCTCGCAATAGATGCTGGCGCAGGGGTGCCAGTTTTCTCTCCTTAAAAGTAAAGCAACATTAATCTCACAAAAGACCTTACGTGAACCTCACAAGTCAGTCAAATCTGGTTTCGTATGGAGTAGCTGCTACTTGTTTTGTTTGACTTGTTCATGGTTTGTTTTAATTTTAATTCGTATTCCTGTTCCAACGTGGCTTGCAGAAGTTGCCTAGAAACCATCTCGCGTCAGCTCAGTCATCCAGGACACACGGCTGCCCGTATGCAGGCAGAGAGATAAGCTTAACTTCCTAATTTTTTAAAGAAATGCAATTAACTGCCCTTCCCTTCCCCCTCTCTTGGATATGAAATCTGAGAATTCAGGGTAAAAAAAAAGCCTACATCACTGAGTCAGAAAAATCTGGCAGGCACAGCTCGTAAGGTGTGTGGGTAGAGAAGGCGCTCTCGAGGTGGTGGCAGAGTCACAGACACATTTGACTCTACTAGAATGTCCAGCAGGCTTCTGGTGGACCTTCCACTGCTTCTGGTGACACAAAGCAGCCTTAGTCTTAGTTCAACTGGGCTTTACACTTTTGCCTCCTTGCTTGCGCAAATACTGGTTATTTCCTTTGCCGCCCATCCTGTCTGAAATCCCTTCTCTGTTCTCCCCGTCTCCTGTAGTAGTTGTGACCTGCTGCTCTCCTGCTGCCAGTACGAGGAGCGTGTGTTGGGTAGTCAGAAATTTAATGGGATTTCTTGTGTCCTTCCAGGGTAAAATCACATTACGTGTTATAAATCTAGAGATGCTGGTGTCCCCCAATACAGAGCTGATGGTAGAAATAAACCTATGAAAGTACAGCTCAGAAAAGAAGTGGTAGGTCTGGACAGCGGCTGGACTAAAAGAATTTGGGGTTTGAACCAAACCCCAAAGGTTTGATCAGGCTCTCCGGAAAAAATACAAAACCAGAAGATGTAATTTTTTGTTGACTCTTGATTTGGAAAATACGTACTTTGGGGTGCTTGGCCTTTTTGCTTGTAAGCTGCTATGCTTTGTAAGTGAAAAATGCCTCCTCAGAAAGAGGCGTTGAAATGAATTAAATATGTCTTCAGTTGAAAATGAATGTTTCAACACTGAAAAAAAGAAGACTCCCCTTGTGAGATTCAAAACAATGACATTTATGTGGAATCATTAATGCTTCCACTCTTCCCGAAACTGCACTTTCTGGCAAGGTTCGCTATGCATTGGCCATTTTTTATAAGCAAATGGTTTAAGGACAAAGGAGAAGACCTGCACGATAGGAGGACCTGGATTGCAACTTCCAAACATAATTCACTAACGATTTTAACCTGTCCCTCCTGGCTCATTCCTCTCTTTATTAACAGCTCTCTCCTGCTGCTGTTACTTTCTTGGCAGGGTACTTTAACCCAGTCCCCATGCAATGGTTCAGCTCCAGAGGCCGCGCTGGGATGTGACTTGTCTAAAGGAGATTATTAAAAACAAATAACAAAAGCCGCATGGCACTGGTGTGCTGGTGGGATGGAGGTGGGCAGAGATGGGCTCCTCAGGGTCAGAGATTGTCATTCCTGGGGGAGGCAGGGAAGAACCCCTCACTCACTGCTCAGGCAGTGGCAGCAGAAGCCTTTAAGTTGCCATCTGGACAGCGTTGTCCAACACTGTTCAAAGTAGCAACCTTCTGGTGTAAATGGCCATTGATGGACAAAATGGCCTTCATATTTTAAGCCAGCTTCTCTGCTTGCCAAGTAGGAGTTTGAATCCAGGATGGGATGCAAATCTTTTGTCTATAGATGCTGGTTGAGATGGTATAGCTGAGGATTTCTGAAAGCCTTTGGACTTTGGGTGGTTTGGAGTGGAAAGGATGCCTGGACATGTTATAGATTATTTACATGAGCTCTGATCCTATTTTCCTAAGCATTTTAGGAGGTTCTAGGGTCAGAATGAAGGAGGACTAAGACAACTTTATCCATTAGGTCTCAGTGTTTATCTGGGACTGTCAGGAAACACAGGTAGATTTTGTTCACTGCCAAAGTAATAATGTCCACTCGGTTCTCCGTGTGTGCCTAAAACAAGAAGGGCTGGCTCCCACTGACTCCAGCGTTCACGGGCATCCCTTCGTGAGGGTGAAAGAGAAGGTCTTTCTTGGTGGATACCCTAGGGAACATGCTATACAGGACTCTTTGAGTGAGTCTGAAGAAATGTAAGAGATCTTTTGTTTACACCTTCCCTGCCCCAGAGAGTGAAAAGGGGTATAAGATTACGTGCCTGAGCCCACTGAATCTATATTTGCAGCTATTGATTGTTCCCACATCTCACAGGAAGATATGAGCTCTGAGATGCGTGGGGTTTACTGGCATGGTAGGGGTCAGGCAGCAAGACGCCGTTGTTTGGATGAGGAACATTAAATCTGCTTACACATTTAAATGCACACATTTGTCTTGGCAATGCAAGCCATCCTGTAAGTCTTGAACACTGACCTAAGGAAATATTTCTAATAAAGATCACTAATTTCCTGGAAATTAGAACACATCACAAGCTTTTATCTGAAATCATGCAGAATATCACTGTTCTGATGATCTAACAGACTGAAGACTACTTCTGATTGCAGGGGTAATAGTGTCACTATCACTTAGTAAGTGTTCAGTTCCTCTGGCCCCAAGTGATTCAAAGGCAAAGTCCTTTAAGGTGGAGTGTTTATTTCAGCAATTCATGGATAAAAAAGCATAGAGAAGGACATTTGAAAGAAATCTTTGTATGTTACTGCAAGGAAGATACAGGTTAAATCTGTCAAACGATCTTAACTTTGCCCTGCAAAGGAAATTTAAATCTGTAAGTAAAAAAAATCAATCTGGAATGATAAAAGCTCAAGTTCTATCTTGTATGGTGGTGCGGCTTCAGCATAAGTGTACAGTACCCTCTCTGCAAATTACAGCCAGCACAAGGGGGATCTCGCTAGTCCAGGGGTTGGGCAACAATTGTAAGGGCTGTAATGGGGTTTTGAGCACAGAACAATGCTTTAGGGACCTCTTAAACCTCAAGTTCATGCAATGAGTTGCAAATCTTCATTATTTCATCTTCATAGCCAGTTATTTCTGGCGGTCTGGTACGGTTGTTTCAGACAGTAAATTCAGCACTAAAGAACAGTGTGAAGGAGGACACGCCTGGCTTAAAACTGGTTTTGAGTTACCAGAAAGTTCCTGTTGTATTGGTGGCAAATCCAAGCATACCTTGTCTAACTTGTTCTAAATAAAAGCAAGACATTCAGTTCAGTTGTCCTAAGTAGCTCTCTAGTTAGCGCAGATCTGTAAGATGTTTTGCCTCTGCAGAGACCTGTCCTAAGGTAAGCCAAATGGCATGAACTGCCTCTGGGAAGGGTCATATTCTCCCTCCATTGCTCCTAGAGAAAACCTAGGCAGCTAATTTTGACTGGGTGCAGGTGGAGGTAGCACCTCACAGGGTATGGAGTGCTCTTTGGTTGCCACCAGTGCTCTGAACGTAGGCCACGGCACGTTATCATTCAGTGTTCCATAGAGAGCTTTTCAAACGTTGGTGCACAAACTACCAGGCAGCTGTGGAAATGACAGCTCTATCGAGTGGGCCATACCAGTAATCTATATACTCTTATATAAATCACTGCCAGCTTAGTTTAGTTACAAGCTAATGTCTTCAAAGACGGTCTGAACACACATGAGTTTCATTTGTAACCATAGAGGACTGTTGAACAGAGGACTGACAGAAGTGCTAAGTATCCTAGAGACCCAGTCTTTATTTTTAGTTGTGTTAAAATTGCATTTAATTGATATTGTTGTGAATGTCTTGAAAATTCACTCCATACTCAAAAGTGCTGCAGGTTTTTAAAAGCACGAATGCAATAATCATAGGTAAAGAGGTTGAGTTCCAATGTGCAGCTGAAGGAGGGAGCTGGTATCTGAATACCAAAGTGTGGTTGATACTTCCCTAACACAAACAGCTGTCCCTAATGGCTGGTTTTGCTGCATTATTTGATTTCCTTCCAGATATACCGTACCTGTGCTTGATTATCTACGCTCTGTTAGCATCTCCTATAGAAGTTAATCAAGATTTCAAGGCAGAGTTGAGCCCTTGATGAACAGATTTTCCAAAATACAGAAGATCCACAAAATCAAGATGGGAGGCTAAATGCAGTCATTGAAATTTGGCACTCCCTTCTTTTTCAGAAGTGGAGAAAAACGCATTATATTCCAGAAATGTGGTAAAAAAAATGCCATTTTTTTTTTGTTTTATAGTGCTGTAGTAGATTTGTGTACTAAAATCAGGCCTCTGCTACTGAATCTTTGGATGCCAGAGCTGTTAGTTCATGCTGCTATGGTTTCTAAATAAGCCAGCTAATGAAGTTCTTTGGCTTAAATTCACATGCGCCTTTTGCTGCATCTTGTAGATTCCCCTACAGCAGTAGTTAAAAATGGTAGTCGCTTTACTCTCTTGTTTTGTTTGCATGGAGCGCTCTGGTTGCCATTAAAGCAGTGAAGTTCAGAGAGAGAGACCAGAGTGCAAAATTCAAGTGCTAAAAATAAATAACAGGCCAAATACTCAAGACATTGGGTGCAATCCTGCACGTCTCTCTGCAGGAACACTCGTATCCAGCTTAGTGGCTGTAATTGTGCAGTCAAATTTGAATTTAATGAACATTCAGGAATGCGTTTCACAAAGGTCTGACTGAACACGTTCTCCCACACCGTGCTGTTTTGGCAGCTGTCTCCTATGTCTCCCAACCCCGCAAACGCACCTGAGTAAGGTCTCTATCTGCTTGGACTTGGCAACCTAGCCATAAATCCCTAGCTGTCATTCCTATGCTGAAAGCTGTCAAGGGACTACTGAAGGAAAAATTATCCCTAGCTTCAGCTTTGCCTCCTGTCTAGACATATTCTTACCTGGGATGCTCTGGAAGCAAGGAGGTCCACTGAGGTGTTCACTGGTGCTGCATCTGGGAATCACGATAAACAGAAAATGTCTGAGAGCTGAAACTCATCTTACAGCCCCTAAGTGCACGGGAGCAACACAACACCTGCAGCCTTGGAAGCTGGGCTGAAAGAGAACTGTATTTTCACATACGCTGTTTAACGCTGTTACCGGCCTCATTACTGTGGGTAGTTTAGGTAGTGAAATAAAACGCAGGTGGCCAGGCTTTAACAAACAGATACATGGTGGGGTAAACTGGGCTGGAGAGATTGTAGCTGCAGCACCTGGGAGCAGAGGAGGAGATAGCAAACGTACAGCCACGGACTGAAGCCTGCGCCGAGTGATGTCTGCACTCAGATGAAACGTATTCCTTAGTGGTATCAAGGCTGCTGTTGCGGACTCTAAATGGAATCCTGTGATGGGCCTGATCTTTGATGGTATCGGATTAACATCACTGCTCATTCCAGCTTATTATGTGTCCTGCAGTACCTGTCATGTCTCTCTGCCATCTACAGCAAATAATGACTCCGGCAATTATGAAGGCTTTGTGAGCCTGCAGATCACAAATGCTATCTCACAAAGGGCAGACTTTCCCCATCTCAGCACTGCAAATTCTTCCCTCACGTAGAGATTTGGCCCTTTTCGTTTCCCCTTCCCTCTGCACCCGCTTAGTTTGTGAAACGACAGAAGATTTACAGAAGAGCAAAAATGAGAGGCAGCTTTATCTCCCATTTTTCTCCCATTTTTTACCCAACCGTCCTCCTTCCCTCTGGAGCCGGAACAAAATTTCATATGAAATGTGCAAATTCTGCTTTGCTCAGGGTCCTGTTGAAAATCTGCTAAAATCAATGGAAAAATTTCCATGGGCTTTGCTGTTCCTTTTGTTGTATCCAGCTCCCATTTGGCTGCTTCCCTTTGGCTGATGTGGTGCGGACACGGCTGTTCAGGGAACAGAGCTTGCTCTTACTTTCTGCTATGACCTCCACTGAAACCAGGAGCAATGGCCAGCCCTGACAGAGGGAGCACTGGGGAGCTGGCAGCGCGTGGGACCTGAGGTGCTGTGAAGGCAGGTGTTGTAGGGCCATGCAGGGTGGCTGTGGGAGCTCAGAGAGGGAAAATTTGGCAAGGGCACTCACAAAAAGGAGTGCCTGTCTCCCCATGCAAAGTGTGAGACTCTTGAGTTTCCCACTTGATCCAAATCTGTGACTCACCTGCTTTCTCATGCTTGTGCTCACGTTGTAACACACCACCAGCCAGGTGCAGGGCTGACTGCAAGGCAGTCAAGAGTATGTTTTTTCTTACTCTACCTTTTTTCTTTTATCTTTGATTGTTCCCTTTCCCCTCTACCCTCCTCACCTCAAACCTGCCATTCCAGAGCAGCGGCGATCCACTGCCCCATCTCCAACACAGCTGTGAAAGCCAAATCAGAGCTTGCTTTGCCATCCTGTCCCGATGTGCCTTCCACCGTCTCCGCAGTGCTGACACTTTGTTGACTGCATCTTCACGAAATAATCTTGAAACCACAGATGAAGGCAGAAACAACGGGGGCACGTGGGGGGGATCTGCTCGGAAAGAAAGCATTGGAGGTAATGCTTTAGATTTGACACACATGGCTTCAGCATGGGAGCTTCGGTCTAGCAAAAATATGGAAGTAATAATAGCACTTCTTATCTTCAAAGTGCTCTTCATTCACTAACTCCGGAGTGTAATGTTAGGCTTCACAAATTGGTCATACCCTGAAAATACATTTGGTAGCAAAGACCAAAGGTCAGACTTTTCTGCGACTGTAATGTCTTTTAAATGTTGGCACCAATTTCATGGTGTGAAAATGAAGGACCAAAGTCTGTTCTAAAGGTACAACATCTTGTTTAGTCAATGGGAATTTCATGCTTGTTAATAAGAGCAGAATCACACCTGAATTAATGTCAGACATGCCACATGTATCCTTCCGTTTTAATACACATGATTACTGGCAACATCTGCCCTTTATTATGATCAGACCTGAGCTTTGCAATATGTGAATTGGATATTGGTCCTGATATGAGACTTAATGGACCAACATTTCCCATATTTATTTCCATGGGAACCTTTGCCAGCGGAGGGAGAATGACCCAAAAGTACTCAGCCAGCTTTTGTTGTACACTATTGTGTGCACACACGCACGGTCAGCTGTAGCTTTGCAGGTACCCATGGGTACCTATGGGTGAGCACGTGATGTTGAGTCCTTGGTCCTCTCATGCAGTCAGGGGTCTAACAAGAGCAAGCTGAACAAACTTTGCTGTTGATGTGTGGATGATGTGGCCAGGGCTCCACTCATCCCATCAAGGTTTGTGGGACGAAGGATCCTAGCCTGAGAATGGCATGGGAGGGGTGGTGTCTTTCTCCATGAGCAAGACCACAGCCTTACAAGGTATACATGAAACAAGCTAATTTTAAAGATATCAGATTATTCAGGATTGAATAATTCAGCTCTGCAAAGTGCAGAGTCCCTGTCTGATGGCAGTAACAGAAGTAGGCAAAAGCTGGCCCATGGCAAGCAGAGCCCAGATCTGCTGCATTTAAAGAGCTGCAGGCACTGACTCCCAGTTCTCTTGGGTGAGAGACAGATCGGTGTTGTGTTTGTGTTTTCAAGATTAAGTATCTCAAATCATAAATGCCAATAGAATTATGAAGTGCATTGAAAGCTTCCAAGTTATTTAAAATTAAATAACAATGCTGTAATGCAGCCAAACCAAGTATCGCTCATACCCATTTGACCCTTGCAGGAGGCAAAAGAGGCTTTCAATTTCTTTGTTCAATCACTTCATTAAAATCCGATTCCTCTAAAACTTGGCAGCCCTTGTCTTCTCCTCCTTACTTCTGATACAAGTCTCCTCCATCTGTGCTCAGATTTCTCATGCTTCCTAGGCTTACCCACCTTCCTATGTCTCAGAGCCTCACTGAGCCTCAAGGCAGTGCCCTGAGTGAGGAAGCCTAATGGTATTTTTGCTGGAAATTTTCTTGTCCTGTGTAGCCAGTGCATTAGGCTGGGATGTGACTGTGTGCAAGCAGGAGAAGCGCTGCTCTGGTGTTTTGGGGCATTTGTGACGGGAAGCGGGCTGCGTGCTGTTGGCCAGTGATGTCTTTGGGAGAGATGAAAGTGTCTTGGCCAGGTATTGTCCTCTCCGACGTGTCCTGCCTGGTGTGGAAGTAACCTGAAGTGGGAGGCAGGGCAGTCATGTTGCTGGAGTTACATGAAACTTCTGACCTCAGGAGTGTTATTGTTGCACAGGAGAAACAGCCTGCAAAATTCTGATGAAAGTCCCTGCCACCCTGGTCAGGTACCTGTAACATGGTTTTAGGCTGTGAGAAACGCCACTGCAAGGGACCCTGTGCTCACCAACTCCAGGATGTACCTCTGGACCATGGCAGTGTACATTTTTTCCTGTACTGTTCCCTCTGAGGACAGGTGTGGTGTTAACGTATTCTGTGATAATACGGAGATACGTCTGATGGGCTACAGCTCAACTTGAGTGTGCATTTTTATGTACAGGATTCATTAGTTTTCCTTTCTCATTCTCTCAAAGTTACTCAGGGAAAGACAACAATAGAAGTCAGAGCCAGGACAAAGAGTAGGACAAAGCCACAAAAATAAACCATAGGTCCTAAAGGATGTGGTTTTTCTTTTCCTGAAGAAGTGATGGTCGCAGATGAGGTTGTTTTATGCTTTGAGTTGTGCTAATAACAGCGTTCATGAGCAGTGGGCTTTATAGCCTCTAGTGCATTGTTATTTCTGCTAGTCTGCACCACCAGCACGTGACTGTGGTGCCTGGGCTTATTTTCTTTTATAATCTCTTTCTCGGCTCTAGCTGAGATTTCCTGTCTTGAGGGATCTTGCTTAGGCTGGATGGATTACTCAAATGTTCTTGGTCCAGCTCCAATTCTGGCTTAATTTATCTCTAGCTGTTGAGGTTTATGACTGGAAAAGGTACCCTCCAGATTAATGAATTCTTACTGAATGAGGTGCAGGAGTTGACATGCAAAAAATAAGTCAGGATCCCCATGTGTAAGGCTCACCATTGATACCGCTGCAGAAGGACCTTGCTCACAGCATCTCTGCCTGAAGGGCTCTTGTCACCAATGGGATTGGTCCTCCTAGGAATGAAGACTGTGGGTTTGCCCGTATCCTGAAGAAGGCAAGAGGATGTAGGCTCTGTAACTCTTTGCCCACGGGCTTCCATACCACCATACCCATGGGGAAGGAAGGGCCAGTATTATGCCTTGATTGGGACACCAATAGTGAAGAAAAGATAGGTCTGGAGGGAGAAAGTTTTCATATCCTCAGCATGCAATGTGAAGGAAAATCTCACATCTGCAGTACAGGGACGTTTTCTGGACTGGTGCTGGGTTCACACCTCCCTCGGTATGCCAGTTCTTGTCAGTTCACCTCTGGGTACAACTCCTGGGTGAAGACTCTCGGGAAGGTCTTGCAAATCAAACCACAAATTGTGGGGCTTACCCCTCTCTCTATTAAGACAGCCATTCCTAATGGCTTTGGGCAGCAGTTTCGCAATGGCCAGTGAACTCAGATACCTTGGAAAGGCTGGACATGAAGCTGACACGGCAAACCGCTCCCAGGACCAGTGCTTAGGCATGGGTTTTGTCCGGTTTACGTTTCGACGTGGTACCTGCTTTCAGTGGTTTGGTGCAAGTTGCAGATCCCTCAGGGTTTGCCTGTGCAACTCCCAAATGCCTTTCAAAAACTAGAGCTCTATGACTTGAACATATACTGAGAGTAACCTGAGGCTTCAAACTAGCCTTTCACCTCTTCTCTGTGTCCTCACATCTAAACTAAACATTTTTAAAGGTTTTCCAGTGCCAGACAGAAGTTAAATATGACATCAAGGGCTGAATATTCTCCCCATACTCCAGAAACTCGATTCGGCCGTGCCATAGGAGAACACGTTTTGTTGGCTTATGATGTGTGGTTCACAACATACTTTTCACTAGCTTCAAATTTGCCTGGCAAGGGCCAATACTGTAAGTAGTATACGTAGAGTAACTGCAGTCTTTCTGAGAAGTGATGCTTTAGTTCTTTTAGTAAGTCTAGAAAAAGACCTTGTGATTCCCTTGCAGGAAGATTTTGTATGAGCCACAGCAACTGCTGAAAGAACTGGTCCCAGGACTGTTCCAAATGGCTGATCTAGTGACATGAAAGTGTTGTCATTTACACGCTCTGCAGAACTTCAGGATGCAAGGAAGATGGATGGTTGTTCTTCTTGTGCCTGCTTAAGCAATGTGTTTGATCCTGTCACCTGCCCTGTGTGAACTGCCTTCTTTAGAAGTCGGTATTAATGACGCAGATCAAATCTAGATGCTGTCACTTATCCCATTTGCTCCAACAACCTTTGTTAAAGAAAAAAAAGAATCCTTTTGACCTTAAAAAGAAGAAGTGATATTACTTTTGTAAAACTGTTAGGATTGGGTCTAAGGACTAGAAAAGTGCCTCATTGGAAGAATGTATTAGCAAATGCTACTTGATCACGGGAACACCAGTATCCTTGGTAGGAGATGCAGAAAACAGACCTGTTGTCAGCTTATATTCCTCATACATTGACATCACTTGCTTTTACAGAGATCTGACCTTGCCTCATAGTCTTTGAGAACCTCTAAAAAAAGCACTGCTTGACTAGACAATAAGTATATTTTTAGCAGAAGGCGTTCAAGGCCCATTACCACCTTCCCCCTCTTCTTCGCACAGTCTAACCTCCTATCATTACTACCCAAAGAGAAGTCTCTTCACCAGACTTTCTCAGCTGGAACTAAAGCAGAGATTTGAACTGAGCCGTCCAACTCCTCAGGCATGTGAGCTGCCCACCACGTCTGTCTAACCAGGTGTCACATATCTCTCTAGTGCCAGTCCAAGGATCTGCCTAGTGGTGTGTGTCCTCCTTCCAGCAGTGACCAGATGTGGGTGCTTGGATAAGGCTTCAAGCATGCCAAATAGGCATTTCCTGATTGTGCTCCCAGCCTTCCAGTATCCACAGGGATTTTCCGAGTCAAATGCAGTTTCTATGTATTAGTACCACCCAAGGCATTTCTCTTCCGTAAACTTGCCCTTTGAATTCCTGTTCCAGCTGCAGATCCACTTTACTTATTCTCTCCAATCTGTCCCTAACTGGTTGTCGCAATCTTCTTCCTACATCCTTGTCATCGTTTCCTACTGCTGTTTAACGTTGCTATACCTGCATAACTTTCTGTCAATTGGGTAATGATTAAAGGTTTGGGAATTTTTAAAAAATATTTTTAGTAGTAGCTTGCCCTTAGGGTTTTTTTAAAAAAGTGTTGTTAAGCTGGAGAGTTTACAGGTTTGAGTTTAGAAATAATCAAACAAACTGTTTAAACTGGGTAAAAAAGAGAATGTGATAACTATTGTTCGTGTGGGAAAGGCCGGGACAGTGGAGTGTGTTTGAGAGTGCTAACCTTTTCACCTCAATCAGCAGCAACTGGAACAGCTTGCCCTCACTCTGCCTGTCTCTGGCTTGCTAAATGTTCAAATACTCCATGCAGAGTGGAGCTGCCTGAATTTACAAATAAGTCTGGCCACCTGAAACTGCCTTTTTTTTTTTTTATTATTTCCAGCAAATAAGTGATTTGCCAGCTAAAAATGTCATAAGCACCTATCGCAACAGCACCAGTTATTCTTGGGTGTCTTGGAGTTTACTGTAGACTTGTTAATGGGTAGTCTTACAGGGGAGGAGGTGGTGGATGTGTACGTTTGTCCGGGCAGGGTGTGCTTTCCACCAGGGCATTGCTGATCAAGGCTGGGCTGCCTATTTCTGCCTAGCCCAGGGGGAGCTCTTCCTTCTCAGGCAGGAACTTGGAGTCCACTACTCTGCAACAGAACTAACGATAGCAAATGGACACAACCTGCAAACAATTGGGAGGCTGAAATTTGTTAGCTTGGCGTGTTTGCCAAATAGTTATGAATACAGAAGAGGTTTGTTTAAAAGACAACCTTGCTTGCAAACAAACTGTAAACGACGAAGGCCGAGATCTCTAGAATTATTTATGATAAATAACTTGGTAAGTTCTATGAGCCTCTGTCTAACTTTTGCACAGATGGGAGTCACTCCGTTCCAGAGTCAACAGAGCAGCCCGGCGCACTCTTTGGTTACCAGGGAAGAAGGCAGTGCATTTCCTGTAAGTATTTCCTCTGACTTAAAAATATGCTTGGTTTATCTGCGTTTGCACCTCTTGTGTCCATGAGCTGTGAACGCTCAAACAGCCAAGACTTGCTCTTCTGGATACCTACCGAAAGCAATATTAAACCTCATTATTTGCAAATGGAATAATAGGTCTTAATGTGGGATCCTGTTTTCAGAGAGCCCTGCCAGGTCTCTGGAACAAAGGCTGTGAAGTCAGCCAGACATGGGTGTGCCAGCCTTCTGTAAATAAAAACATGCATGTACATAAGTATGTCTAACAAGTACTCAGACAGAATTAACTGTAAGATCCATATCTTGCCAAGAACTCTGTTGAACAGCTTAGGTTTGATTTATGTTTGGGTTTTGTTTGTTTTTTTTTAAAGTGGCAGTGCCTCAAGGAAAGGTCTGTGTGGCCCAGAGAGGAAAAGCTGAAAATGATCTGTAGAAAACTCATAGAATCACAGCTTATCTGCCTCCTGTCCCTGGGAGGTGAAAACCACCAAGGACCTTTGCAAAATCTTTTCCTGATTACAAGCATTGTGCTTATCCAGGAAACTAACAGTGCTATAGGACTAGATGACCTTTAAGGTCTCTTCCAACCCAAACCATTCTATGACTTGGGTGGCCCATTGCTACTGGAAAGGACAATTGCAACCAATGGTTGGCAGTCCTTCCCTAAAGCAGGAAAAATATCTGTAACTTCAAATAAACCTGGGAGGCTACAATCTGCCAGAGGCTGATTGATGCACGAGTATCTTGTTGGGTAACATGTTTCTGGCCAACACTACCTTGTCTTTAAGCATGCAGAGCATGAGGGAAAGCTTGTTTCTTCATTCCCAGCTAAATCAGTTGACTGAGAGGACATCTCTGCTTGTTCATGGACAGATAACTGTCCCAAACCATTCATTTGGGAAGCCTTAGGAAGATGGCAGAAGTACGTGCTGCTACTTTCTCATGTCCTGTGTTACTGTGCTGCCTCTTCCCAGACCTATCAGTAACCATGCTAGAACGAAAGGATTGAAGTAGTTGCCTGGGTACCCAACCCCTGTGACTCAGCTGATGGGTGTAGCACTGCTCTGCCTGGGATCTATCTGCTCCAGGAAGGAGTTTGTGTCTCAGCTTGCACAACTTGTGTGGCTTCCTTGCTCTCAGCAGTGCTCTGAACACTGGTGGCAGCTGAAAATCTGCCTTCGGTGTGTCCGTGTCCGTGTGTGCATCAACAGATTGACACACACAAATCGTAAAAGATGGCTCCTGCAGTTACAAAGCCTGTTGGCCAAGAGTAAGGAAATTCTGTGCCGGTTCATGTCTGGATTCTGCTCCTCTTTGACTCCATCTTGGGCTAAAAATTAGGCTGAAGTCCTGTGGGAAAATACAGCACTTCATTGCACGTGTGTGTGCGGAAGAAAAGGTGTCCTTGGGAAAGCTGGTATTTGCCATGTCCCAAGTGTCTGACTCATACCCTTCTTGACATTCCTGCAGGGGAAGTTTTTTACCTGCAGTTTCCCAATGACAAACAGTGGCACTCAAGCCAGGCCTGAGAATGTCTGCTGTGACAAAGCTCTTGTTCCTCCACTTCTACCCTTTGCTTTTGTTTTTCCTTCCGTGCTTTCCTCTTCCCTCGGTCCCCAGCACCCCCAGCGCACTGTGTTCAAGCAGTGCTTGACCCCAGTGCCTTTAGCAGGGGCACTATGTTACTGTGTGATATTTTGACTCTAAAAGGTTTCTGAGCATACTCAGACGGGGAGGGGGAAGAGTAGTGAGGGAGGGAATGAGTGGAAGCAAAACAGCAATTCATTTTTAATGACTTACCTACTGTAACAAAATTGGGATAACAGTTCGCAAGTCTAGGAAAAGGCATGGCTTTAGCCTGAGGGCCCTATCTGATGCATTTGAGATCTGCAAATAATAGTAATTTCCAAGCATTCCAAGAAACCTGCACAAATTGTTTATCATGCAAAATATTAGGCAACCTAAATACAGAAATAGTGGCCTGAATGATTGTGCCTCAAACTGCTTTTTATCCCCGTTTCTTAACCAATATCTCTGTGCTCCAAACAAAAGTGTTCTCCTCCCTTACCCTGGCTGGTTTATCAGCTTCTGGGCGTCCTACATGCTGCTTGTGCACCATTAAAAATGTCCAATTTGGAGATCCCAAAGAAACGTGTCTGTGTTTCATGATCCATGACAAGGTAGTTAATGTTGGCTTGGCGTGACTGAGCATCGCGGTAGCCATGGAAATCTGCCCTCAAAGCTGATAAAAACCGTGAGTGCCACTGCCTGTGTCCAGCCAGGAGAAGGTGAGCGGGAAAGGGTAGTGCTGATGGTGATCTGTGAATCACCTTAAGAAGATGGAAAAATGCAGAAAAGGTGGTGGGGCTGGTACAGGCACAGATGGAAGCTGCTCCACTCCGGTGTAGCCTGGGAGGCAGACAAACTCCTCTGCACACAACAGTAAATGGTATCAGGGAAAGGTACTAGCAGAGACTAAAATGGATCCTGGGAGGACCTGAAGATGGAGTAAATGAAGCACGTGGCTGGCTGTTGTGCCAGGCAGGACTAACGTCTTGACCTCTTCCTTTCTTCATTCTCTTCTCTCTCATCTTGTGGCTTCCACTGCTCTTTGTCAGTAAGTTGTGCCTTTTTTCCACTGGCCTGCCCATGGCAGGCTCCACCAGCAGCCACCCACCCCCTCCTGACTTCAGGTCTTCTTTCAAGAAGAACCCGGCATTTGGACTTGTTAAATCTCATGCTGTTGGAGTCAGCCCATCTCTCCAACCTGTCAAGGTCCCTCTGTAGGGCCCTCCTGCCCTCCAGCAGATCGACACTTCCTCCCAGCTTGGTGTCATCTGCAAACTTGCTAATGATGGACTCGATCCCCTCATCCAGATCATCAATAAAGATATTGAACAGGACAGGGCCCAACACCGATCCCTGGGGGACGCCACTAGTGACCGGCCGCCAACTGGATAAGACACCGTTCACTAGCACTCTCTGGGCTCGGCCATCCAACCAGTTCCTAACCCAGCACAGAACATTCCCGTCCAAGCCACGGGCTGAAGCTTCTCCAGGAGTCTGCTGTGGGAGACAGTGTCAAAGGCCTCGCTGAAGTCCGGGTACACCACATCCACAGCCTTCCTCTCATCCACCAGGCGAGTTACACAGTCGTAAAAGGAGATCAGGTTGGTCAGGCAGGACCTGCCTCTCCTAAATCCCTGCTGGCTGGGTCTGATCTCTCCGTCATTCTGCAGGTGCCGCATGATTGCACCCAGGATTATCCGTTCCATAATTTTGCCTGGAACCGAGGTCAGGCTGACAGGTCTGTAATTGCCTGGATCATCCCTACGACCCTTCTTGTGGATGGGCATCACATTGGCCAACTTCCAGTCATCCAGGACCTCTCCAGTGAGCCACGACTGTTGATAAATGATGGAAAGTGGCTTAGCAAGCTTATCCGCCAGCTCTCTCATCACCCTAGGATGGATCCCATCTGGCCCCATAGACTTATGAGGATCCAAGTGGCTCAGCAGGTCTCTAACTTCTTCCTCCTGGATGACAGGGGGGCTATATTGCACCCTGACCCCATCCACCACTTCAGGAGACCAGTTGTCCAGCGGACAATTGGCCTTAGTATTGAAAACGGAGGTGAAGAAGGCATTAAGCACCTCAGCCTTTTCCTCACCTTTAGTTACTGTATTTCCCCCAATATTCAATAAGGAGTGGAGGTTGTCGCTGCCCTTCTTTCTGCCATTAATATATTTGTAAAAACACTTCTTATTATCCTTAACACAAGTGGCCAATTTGAGCTCCAGCTGGGCTTTTGCCTCCCTAATTTTCTTCCTACACAACTTAACGATATCTTTGAACATAACCTGACTTAGCTGCTCTTCTTGCCAAAGGTGATACACCCTCCTTTTCTCACTTAGCTCCTTCAGAAGCTCCTTGTTCCAGTATGTTCTTGCTGGTCTGGCATTTTGAGAGCTACTGTGTTCTCATCCACCTTTTTGGCAAGTTGTTGTGAAGTCATCTTACTCTCGAGATGTTACTGGTGCACTGCACATCATCTTCCAGATTTTCCCACCATACTGATTCTTCAGGAAAAAAACCCCTCACATTCGGCATTTCCCAGTATTTCTGAGGGGTTTTCTACAGATGGAAATGAATGCTGCACAGGAATCTAGATTGACACTCAGTCCTAATGCCCTGTGTGACCCTTTTTGTGCTCCCTAGAAGTTACTCCTCACAAGGCACTCTTAGGCTCTGTGAGGTGACAAACACTGGATGTCTTTGCTTGAGTACTTTCCATCCATGCTGCTGTTTGGGTTCCAAGTTTCCAACTGGAGCTGGCTTTGGGATTACGGCTGGTAAACCAGTCTGCAGCATGGTCACACCAGTCCCTCCAGACCCTGTGAGCAAGAGCGTGGGCCTGGGCGAGGGCAGTGAGTACTCAGAGCTTGGCCTGTGTACCTGTGGGATCGTAGGCAGCAAATGGGAGTAGTGAGCCGAGAGCTGAAAAAATTCTCGGGGTGAGTAAGTCCAGCTGTACTCCTGTGCGCAGAGGCAGCGATCACAAGAGATCTAGGGCAGAGTGACAGCACCTCATTTTCACACTCTTTCTCTGTACTGAGGCCCCTAGAAGCAGACCTTAATTCATGTTCTACTACCCTATCACTTGTGGATCATGATAAACCCCTCCTCGCTTTTCTCAGGACACGGTTCACGTCCATTTTGAGCCATGTGGGATTCCAGTGTATTTCTAGACCTATGATCTCGTCCTATTATCTCTGATCTTTTCCCATCCTTTCACTGACAGGTAGTCTTCACTTCACATCTTGAATCCTAGCTACCTTGAAAACAGTCAGCAAACAAACATTGGAGAAAATATTGGAAAAAACCCAAACCTGTGTCTAGCAATTGGGCTGGCTGCCTCCAGGCAGGTGCAGGCTGTATATGAACAGCAGCAATTCACTCAGCGGTGCTTTTGAAAGCAAGGAGCTGACGGCGCTAGGAAAGCTGAGTGATGTGATGGGTCTGGGGCCAGGGAAGCATCGTGTGTGGATGCCAAGTAGACGGCTGAATTTTAGACGCCGCTAATTTTAGTTCAGAGTGATTTGCTTCACTGAGTTCTCCTGGAGCTCCAAATGCTGTCATTCAGGTTAATCATAATCCTTTACAAGACTTAAAACTCTCGGATACACAAGAATCTGATTGGGGCTTCTTTTTTTTTCCTTAAGGTGAGGTTTTCCTGTGTGCTCTGACTTTGCCATGAATGCATATTAGACCAACACCAGTAATCATGAACCTTCTGTTCCATATTTTCTCCTCCTCATGATTTTCTTTGACCTATTTTACATGTAAAACATTTCATAATATGCAGCCAAGTGTTTAAGCATTCAACTCCCTTCCTTCACCCGCCCCTCCTGTTCCTGCAGTTGGTTGTAGATCAGTGCCTGGAAGCAGGCAGAGAGAGCGGGCAGCAAGGTGAGTTTTGTTCCTGTGAGAATAGCTCCTTTCAAGTAATTCTTTATCCGAGGTGACCAGAGTGCACTGATACCGTATCTCGGCTGAAAGCATGGCAATTTCTGACCGTGCAGTCATCTGTCCCTACCCTTAAACAAAGCCGCACTCCAGTCCCCAGGCAGGATTGCTGCAGAGAGCCAGGGGCAGGTACAACTCCACACACTCTCTATCTTCTTTAAATCCTGTAACTTTGTCCTGGGTTGGTCTTCTGGGCTCAGTTTCTTACGTGTTTGCAGCAGTGAGCAGGGAGAAGATCTGCATGAAAATTGCTCGTATGTAAAAATAAGAGAATGGCTAAAACCTGACTTGAAATAGACTCAGGCTAATTGGAAATAGACCCAGACTAATAGAGTTTTGTTTAATCTCCAAGTTGCCGTTCAGGATCTAGTTTGTGTAGGTTGTGATGAGATGTGGTTACCACCAGACAAGTATTCCGTGCTTCATGTAATGGAAACTGGCACTTTGCAGCAATTTCTAAACAGATGCAACTGCAGCTGCCGCGGGAGGGCTGAGGCCATCTGTTCCTCCCTCCAGCTGCTGGGCCCTTCCCGTGGTGCTCCTCATCCTCAACCCCAGCCTCGCTGTGTGCAACCGGATGCGGGGACCCATGGGCACGGGGTGGGTGGTGATGGGCTTTGTCACACTTCAGTGGTTGGAGGCAGAGCTGTTGCAGAGAACCTGGGGCTGCACAGGGATTTCTCCTGGCAGCAAGGGCAGCCAAAACAGTTCCCGTGCTTTCTCCTGTCCTGGGCTGCTGCCAGCACCATCGCTTATGCGGTCACACAACAAAGAGGGGATGATTCCTGTGACGCACAATAGCAGTGGAGTGTAGGAAGTTTGTGTCATTGCTGGTCTTTTTTGCTTGCCCTGTGTCCATTCAAAGCTGAGTACTTTGCTGTGTTTCTGGTTTCAGTCTATCAGGCTCCACAAGCTTTCTTTGATTCAGATTTACAAAGCTATACCTAGAGAAGGCCGTGTCATATTCTTTATTTTTGCTTTTCTTCTAGTGAACCTTGCTCATCATAGTGCAACCAGGGTGTTGGCAGGAGCGTAAAACTGCTTTTAACCTGCAAAAGCACGTCGAGGTCTATTCCATGCAGACCAACGTTGTTCTACAGGGGTTCCTCCCTGAACACTTCTGCTCTGGAAAAAGAGCAGGTATAAAGGCAGGTTTTCTGTTATACAATGGTGAAGGTGCTTTACAGTCAACACTTGGATTATTTTGACATCATTTCCCTGCAAAACCAAATTTTGAACTTGTAGGGTGTTCCAAGATGGATCCTTAGGATCTGATTATAAGGAAGACTGAGGAAAGATGATGGCGTTTATTTGATGCCTACCACTACCCTGGTGTTCTCGCCTTGCTCCTGGAGTGGTCTCTGCTGCTGTGTTGGGGCAAGAAAGGATTTGATTCCCCTCAGAGATACGTTTCCAGCTTTCACTAACATCCAGTTGCAAGCAACGATCTGTGGAGATCAGATGCACAAAGCTGGTGTAGTTTTTTTCCATATATAAGGCAAATACAACCCCTGGTCACAGAAGTTTAACAACAATAAATTTCAAGATTGACCCATTTATCCAAAAAAATAGGTCTTGTGGTGAAGTTCTCCTTTTGGTTATGAAAATCTCCTTGTGATGTAAATTTATCTTTCTACCTGGGCAGAATTATCCCCGTGTCAACGAGGTTCCTGCCCTGGGGAAGAGAGGGAGGAAAGCGGGGAGCCACCATGCAGAGCAGCGAGTGGAGACTTCCTGCAATGCTTTTGTTAATGCGATGTTTCTGGGAGCTTGTCCAGGGCCATTTCAGAGTGTCGGTGTAATTTTGCTGTTATTTCTTGGGTTCAGTTTTGATCCATGAGGCTTTATCTTTGGAAACAACCGTTTCCCAGAGCAGTGTCCCTGTCCTCATGATGAAGGGCTCTGCAGTACATCCTTTGGTTCTCTAAAACACGGCACGCTTCACGCACCTAAAGCATTTCCTATCTGATTGATGGCAACTCATTTAATGCAACGTGTGGGTCTAAAACTATGAATATATTGAGCTGTGAAGCAATATATTTCTTCTTCTCAGGGGTGCTTATCGTACACTGTTCTCACTTAAAATGGAAGGAACAATTGCATTTTATCACCTGTTTGCAAAAAATCATTATCAGAGGCTAAAAAATTTACAGGCAGGTCCTCTGCAATGTGATGTCGTGACACACTATATTTTTGTTTGCGCTATGGCCCTGACGGATGTGCAGTGAAACAGAGTCCTCTCTGGCCAGGCAAAGGTATCGCTATCAAGTAACGGACAGAAAGCAATTAGTGGGCCAGCTCTGGAGCACCTGCCTGTGCGCATTCTGCCACCAATGCTGCATGTGAGGCTGAGCACCCCTCTTTCATCAGAGAGTGATGGAAGCAGTTGGTCAGAAACAGACCGTGTGACCAGGGTCGGCTGTGACAAACAGAGCATGGGCAAAGCTACCAGGAGGAGATGCTTGCATGCGTGTTTTAGTGCTAACCTCCTGCATCCCCCAGTGCAGTCCTCACGCTGACCGTGTGCCGCCATCATGTCTGAGGCTGGAGCTTTTGTCTTGCAATCAAAGCAAAATAACTGATTATCTGCTTTTCGTCAGTTTACGGGCCAAATGCACGCCTGGTGTAATTAGCTTTGGCTTCTGTGGCCTTGAATTTGGAAGAGGTTTTAAGAAGCTTGTCTCTTCCATCATAATACTTGTAGCAACAACTACACAACAGGATCCTCATGGCTGTGGAGGCTGAAGGAATGAAGTTAGTGCTGTCTGGCTTATCCGGTTGTCCTTTCGAACACCACCCATCTCAAAAGCTGAATTTAATTTACATTTGCAAGGACCGGACTGGGCTCAAATTTGCCGCTTTCTGAGTTAAATGTTAATATTTTTTATCAAAAATTGACTGACTAGTTGCGAGCCTTTTTTAACTTGTCAGGATTTACAACAAAGATGTCATTAATAATTCTGCTGCGTTAATAGGGGTGTGCTACACATGCATAGTTAATAGCTTGATTTATATTAAACACATATTGCATTGCTAGCAAATAACGATGAGCCACATGATGATTTTAAAGGGTTCTGTGCAACTGGGGATCTTTACTATGGTTTAGGAAATGGAAATAAGCAAGCAAATCAATGTGCAGTTTTTAGACATCCATCACCAGAAATTAGTCCCTCAATAGATTAGGCTTCAACACTGTGCACAGGTTATATTTTCAAGCAGATCACCTAGCCTATAGGTGCTCATGTTAAATACACGCCAGTCTTATGCATAGACACTCAGTTCCAGCTCCTGCGGCCACTTTAGCATTTGCATTTCCTTTACTTTCTGTGACCGTAACCATAGAACTCACTACAACACTTGGAGAAATATAACCTTGGCACTTTTGTGAAGTCCACTTTTGAAGAAGCAAACAGAAAATCCACATAACTCTGGTGTCCGTAGCTGGGAAAAGCTGTGATGGGAGAGAATGAAAAAAAAAGGAAGTAGTTACAGAGGAGGAAAGCATTAGTTTGGGGAATTACAGTTCCACTTCTGGGGAAGCAGAGCTTCGTTGTTCCATCGTGGCCGTGCAGACAGGCTGCTGAAGCAGAAACACGCCAGGAGAATGTGCCCGGCACCAAGGTGCTCAAACCAGGGCCTGAGCAGGGTTTCAGTGCTACCTTGTACGGGCCATTATGAAGTCGAGGTTTAATGGAAAGGTGCACAAATAGCTGCTATGAGTGCCCCCAGGCTAAATGGCTCACCCAGGCTATTTTGGCAAATACTTAGGAATGACAAATATATTCACCCATCAGGGCTGGCTCAGCAAATAGGCTGGATTAATGATAATGATTGCAGTGAATAATTCAACTGGATCTACTGAGAATAGATAAAATAAGGCAGAGAAAATAAGGAAAATCAGATGGGTTTCTTGGCAAGGGAAAGAAAGAGGAGGTGGCATGTGATGGAGAAAAAACCTCCCGAACAGCTGGGGCACTGTGACACACAGATCCACCACGCTCCTGCTTGGAGCTGGGCAGACCTGCATTCACACTGGAACTGCTCTGGGGTTTCCCAGGCAAAACCATGCAGAGAAGGAGAACAAGCAAGACAAGTCACGTAAGACCAGGTCCAGACAGGGACCTAAGGAAACTTTTGTAGACATAGATGCATTTCCACGAGAAGACTCTGTTTCTTTGAGTCAGATTTTACCAAGGACAGATTATTTTGTCCGAAGGCCCTTGCCCAACAGTTTAATGCTGTCCCTGTAACTGGTATCCTTACGCTGTCTGAATGCGCACTACACTGTGTCCAAATGTTTCCATACTTATTTCCTCTTCCTTTCCCTTCTCAGCATCTCTGTCCCTTCTGGCCAAGAGCTGTCCCCTGTTCTGTCCCAGGAGGGCCACTGAGATCCAATGGATTTTGCCCAGGAGCAGTGATTTGTTCATATAGAAAACACTAAAGGATTTAGGACTGAGCTGGTTAACATAGTCCTGTAAGTGAGTGCTAGGGAGGGACAAGAAGGGGGCGAAGCTGCCAATGTGTTCCTTAAACTGCTTCTTGCAGCAGATTTAGCATCGGCAGCACATTCCTTTTCACCCCCCCCCCCTCCACACCTTGAGGTTAGTTCATGCACAGGCCTGGAAAAACACTCCTTTCAGTTTCATCTTTTACTGCCACACAAAGAGCTTTTAGATTAACTTCAGCTAATCGGGCCCTTGTGCTGCTGTTTCTGGATGCCTGAAATGTGAAGGAGTCATAAAAAGACTTGTATGTCATTCCCTATGGTTTCTGTTCTTTCTTCTAGCATCGTGTTTTGGGGATCCCCACGTGGTGTGGCTCTGTAGGACCTTTTTTAAAAGGATTTCTGTGTGGAGAGGTTCAGACCTCTTTTGCTTGCAGCCACCTTCCTGGTGGGGTCTGCTACCTAGTTGGGACAGATACCGAGGATGGCAGAACGGGTTTAGGAATGACCAGGTTACTGGTTAAGTTGCTTTAATCACAGATCCCAGCATTGTGTTGAGTACAGGAGCTCAGCAACTTAGCACAGGCTACTGCAAGCTTTAAAGACGATGAGGGCAAACTATGGCCATTCCCACTTAAGAAACAGGAACAGGAATGGGAAGAGGGAGCAAAACGCTTCTTCTCTTGCAGTGCTGTTGGTCCTGCATCCACTGAAACTCTGTGCCAGGATGCCTGACCCAGCAGCTAGGGGAGGTCAGAGTGCTTTGCCTCTTCCCTTTAAATGTCACGGGAAGAATCGATGCTGCTGAAACTCGGCTCTGAAGGATCTCCCCAAACTCCTGCACCTGGGAGGTGCCCCAGCTGCTTTGATTTCTCTCCAGCAGTAGCCAGGAGAGGCAGTTCAGAGACCCTGGAGAATGTATAGGTTGCAGTCATTCTCCGTCCCCTCTTGCTGGGGACACAACTCGGTGGGGACACAGACACAACGAAATGGGCCCTGAGCCTAGGACAAGTGGCATATCTGCTGGAAAATGCTGAATCCTGCTGGTCCCGAGGCTGAGCACTCCTGGTGCGGGGGCAGTCAGCGTACAGAGCAATGCCTATGTGCAGCACGGGGAACTGGGAATGAACTTTTGCAAAAATAATAATAATAATAATAAAAAATCCCAAACAGTCAAACCTGTGTTTCACATTTCTCCTTGCCCTTCCATCAACCCTTCCTTGAAAAGTTTATGCCTACATTACAAGAAGCGGTTACATTTTCACACAGCCAAGTCCTCTCCCTGCTGTTTTCCGTAGCTGAGCTGGCCTTTGCATAGCCTCAGCGATGCGGGGCCTCTCCCGGACAGAGCTGTGTTTGTCTCAGAGGCATGTTGAACTTGGCAGGTACTGTACGTCTAACTCCAATTTAAACTACCACCTTTCTGAAGAAAAAGAGTCTGCAGTACACAACAGCAGCTGCCACAAGGAAAATCTGCTTGCCTGGCTGGAAAACTCAAGCAGGATCATTACCAGCAATTTCTCCATCTTTTCCCACAAATTTACTCCGTAGCTTCGCCGGCGCTGACCGAGCTGCCATTATTTTACAATTGTAAGAGGCTAAACCAGGGCGGCTCGATCGCAATCAACTCCAATAGACTAATGTGTGCTAAACCAGGCAGAAACACAGCTTTAAAAAACGTGGACTGGGCTCTTTGTAGCCTGGCCTAGGTGGCTTTTTTCCCCCTTCGGCTGGGTGGAAGCACAAGGTGGCTGCAGTTGGGGTGAAGTTGGTGGTGCATCTCCACAGGTAGCAGATCCTGTCCTGGCCTCATTTAGCTGATGGGAAAGGGGAAAGCTGATCATCCTGCATAGGGAAAAAATGCCTCCCTTTGGAGGGGCAGCTCTTAGGAGGAACAACCCTGGTTGGAATTCTTCTTGGGACACACATAGTGTCTGTGGGCAATGAGGAAGACGATGTGGAAGGTTTCTGGGCACCAAAGCCCACATGTGAAGCGCTGTGGAGTACAATTGTTCTTCATTACTCTTTCCATCTCCTCATTAAGCTTGCCATCAATAATACTGTGTTTCTTGTGCAACGAAGAGCGGAAAGGGCGGTCGCTTGAGAGCTGACTCACTCTGACTCACATCTCCTGGGAACACAGGGTCAGTTGGGTTAACCTCAGCCTGCTGCACGCCTAAAGACTGCAGGAAAGCGAGGGCATCCCCCCTCCGCTCGCTGCCTGTGTGCACTATTGTCACCTGCAAAGCCAGCCTGTCCTGGGGCAAGGAAAAACCTCTGCTGAAGACTGGGCTGAAAAAATGAGAGAACCTGATCTGTGCCACCTATTTTCTTGGTCCTCCATCAAAGCAGCAGTTTCCCCTCTGGAGCGCCAGGAGCCCCATTGCAGTGGGAGTACGCTGAGTGCCCCGGGTTGGGCGGATTGGCTCAGGGAATCAAGTCTCTCTGCTCTGGGACGCTTTCTAGACCAGAGAAATCCAGCTGATCTTACAGCAGCCTTTTTTTTCTACTTGCCCTTTTGAGAACAGCAGAGAGACAGGGCAGAACTGGCTCCCAGGGAACAAAGTTTATTTTCCCATGCTTTTATCATTCAATGGTGTGAATTCTGATGTTGATCTTTGCTCAGGAAGAGCAGAAATTTATTATACTTGATTTCTTAGAAGAGGAGGGCTTGGGGGAAGAGGGAGCACAGCAGGGCTGCCTGGCTGCTGCAGAGTTAATGGTGCTGTACTGCTGCTGTATGCCCAGGCTTTGACAGGTACAGTCTGGGCTGCGGGCAGCAGCCAGTGAAAGTCAATGTTGATCTTTCTGTGACTCCTGAGATAACACTTCAGCTTGCAGGATCTTCATGTTCTTTTTCTTTTTGTTTTTGTTTCTCTCCCAGGATGAAAAGGTGAATACAGGAGGGCTGATTGAGCAGAAAGGTAAAAGACCAAAACTAGCTTGTATCTTTCTGGTAGATGCCATGATACAGAGCCCATCAGATGGGTATAGCTGGGGTTGGGGAAGGATGAGGTAGGAAGCAATGTTTTCCGAAATGCTTGTCTCCGGGCTGTCTAGACCCAAATTCAAATGTGCTAGCAAAACCAAACCAAACCAAACAAACAAAAATGACACTGTCAGTCTGCCTGAACAGGTTTTTTATAGGAATTGTTAAGTTTTGGAACAGGACATCAACCATGATGGAGCAATAAAAAAAGTTAGAGTAAATGAGAATGATTTAGGTTGTCTCTGTGGTTTAAGCTGATGATGCTTTCCAGATTAATTTACATTTTCCTGTTAGCAGCATGCTTCTCTCTCTTTATGTGCCCACTTCCTATTTTCTATTTGCCCTTCTCCCGGTGTATTCTTTCCACCATTGCTCTAAAACTTGTCCATCCCTACTTTTCGTAATGTTTAAAGCTCTTCACAATTCATCTGGTGCAAATAACTGTTTTCCAAAGCCTCCAAGAGGTTTTCATGTCCTTCTCTGAGGTTGTGGGATTTTTTTTACCAATTGCTCTGCAGATGGGAAGCTACCGCTATCCCAAAGCATGTCTGGATCCAGTAGACTAGATCCATCTCAGGTGCCATCAGTGGCTGCGATGGATTTGCCTGTTGGTCCCCTCCCTATTTATTGAATGTTTGATTACCTCTTTCCACTGCTTCATTCCTTTGAACCTAAGCAGCAATGCTGAGTTTAGGGGGGAAACCACAAAGCACAGCAGTTGTGCGGCAGTGATAACAGCTCTCCTGTGAAAGGTGTGAAGCTTCTGTCTCCCTCATCTCAGCTGGATGCTTTGTATGGCACCCTGAAGGAATGTTGCTAATACCAGCCCTTGTGCCTTCTCATCCTGTTATCGAGGTCCCCTCTTCTGGATGGCAACCAGCACTCTGATGCACAAAATTAAAAATCCTGTGGCAGCTCATTTCCTATTAGGGGAAAAAAAAGCCCCAGCAGATCCATTGAATTAATCAGATGTGCTGATAACATAAAGCATGGTTTGTACTCTGTCTCATCCCTTTCTCAGTCTTCATTTATGCTGTTTCTGTGCCGTTTCGATTTCATGTACCACAGCTGAAAATAACGTGCCTTTTTTTTTTTTTCATGTGCAGCCCATGCTGAAGTGCCCTGGCAAAGCTGCTGTGGGAAGGCAGTGAGGCACTGGCAGCGAAGCAGCCAGGCTCTTCTCCCTGTAAGGATGGGGAGAAAGTTTCAGGCTGGGCAGTGTGAGGAGCCTGGTTCTGATGAAACAATCAGCACTTTGGTGCACAGTATCACAAGGTTGGAAAAGACCTCTGAGATCATCGAGTCCAACCTATGACCCAACACCTACACCTACTCCTACTCGTCAACTACACCATGGCACTAAGAGCCTCATCCAATCTCTCCTTAAACACCTCCACGGATGGTGATTCCACCACCTCCCCAGGCAGCGCATTCCAATGGCCAATCACCCTTTCAGTAAAGAACTTCTTCCTAATGTCGAGCCTAAACCTCTCCTGGCGAAGCCTGAGACCGTGTCCTCTTGTTCTGTCGCCGGTCGCCTGAGAGAAGAGACCAACCCCTGCCTGACTACAACCTCCCTTTAGGCAGTTGTAGAGAGCAATAAGGTCTGCCCTGAGCCTCCTCTTCTCCAGGCTAAACAACCCCAGCTCCCTCAGTCGCTCCTCGTAGGGCTTGTGCTCCAGCCCCTTCACCATCCTCGTCGCTCTCCTCTGGACGCACTCCAGCATCTCAACATCTTTCTCAAACTGAGGGGCCCAGAACTGGACACAGCACTCGAGGTGCGGCCTGACCAGTGCCGAGTACAAGGGGATGATGACCTCTCTAGTCCTGCCAGCCACACTGTTCCTGATGCAGGCCAAGACATCATTGGCCTTCTTTGCCACTTGAGCGCACTGCTGGCTCATGTTGAGTTTCCTGTCCACCAACACTCCCAAGTCCCTTTCCGCCTGACTGCTCTCCAGCCACTCTGTCCCCAGCCTGTAGCTCTGCATGGGGTTGTTGTGTCCAAAGTGTAGGACCCGGCATTTGGACTTGTTAAATCTCATGCCATTGGAGTCAGCCCATCTCTCCAGCCTGTCAAGGTCCCTCTGTAGGGCCCTCCTACCCTCCAGCAGATCGACACTTCCTCCCAGCTTGGTGTCATCTGCAAACTTGCTGATGAAGGACTCGATCCCCTCATCCAGATCATCAATAAAGATATTGAACAGGACCGGGCCCAGCACCGATCCCTGGGGACACCACTAGTGACCGCCCGCCAGCTGGATGGGACACCATTCACTATCACTCTCTGGGCTCGGCCATCCAACCAATTCCTAACCCAGCACAGAACATTCCCATCCAAGCCACGGGCTGCCAGCTTGTCCAGGAGTCTGCTGTGGGAGACAGTGTCAAAGGCCTTGCTGAAGAATGTGAAAGTCATAGGTTCAACCTCAAATTTGAGGATTAACACTTGGGAGTCTGTATACTATGTGCCTTCACGATCAATGTAATTAATCATGTTTTCATTTGCCTTCTAGATCATGAACCTTCTATGCCAGGACTTTTAAATCTTTCTCTGAAACTGAGAGGAAGAAATATAATTTTCTCCATAGACAGCTGAATTTCTTGTGTAAAGATTTCAGGAGTCAGGACTTTGAGAGAAACAAAAAATATTGTCATACTCGCAGTGTAGTTGTGGCACCTTGCAACATTTGTCTCATTGCTTCCTTAGCACCTTCTTCTAAATTCAGGGAGACAGATGAGAGTTAGTTCAATTTTTAAAAAGAAACAATATATCTTTCAGCTAGAAAGTCTAAAACTTAAGTCTCTGAATTCCTTAGTGAAGCTCTGCAGCAGAAGCTGGATTCAGTAGCAACTGAATAGTTCCCTAAAATGTCGTGGGTCTGCCTCAGCATATAGACATGTTTCTGCTCTCAGAGAGTAAATGTTGCAATTTATGCTTCTGGGGAAGGCTGGCACTAATGCAAATATTCTGCGAAGCTATACGCTTCCTGCTCACTTTGAACATCAAATTACTCCCACCTTGAAAAAGCTGGTTTCACCTTTATTTACAGAGCTGATCTTATCAGCAATGTACTTCCCCAGAAACAAAGTTTCTTCCAAGAGTTAAAAATCTGCATCACCCCATTAAAATATATCCTAGCACCATTCAGTGAAAGCTGCTTAATTGGAACTCCCACACAGCACTTTGCAATTAATGGTGATGCCACTGTTTAGAAAAAATAGGGGAGAGCGAAGCGCAAAGTCAGAATACAAAACACAATAATGTCCTGCATGGAAACATGGTGCACAGCTACAGACACTACCAGTTCTCTTCCTCCTGGTATCTCCTGATCACGAGTACGTCCCACTCTTCTCCCAGTGTATTTTTTTGCATGGGGCCCTTGTGCTATAGGGGATCTTAGGGGCTGTAGGGCTGAACCACAGCGCATGTTCCTCTTCCTTGTACTGAGCAGATGTGTGAGATGCTAAATGCACGCTAGGTATTTCCCAGATGTTCCTTACTGCACCATTTCAGCCCGGGATTGACCGGGCATCTACTCAAAGGCTCCTGAAACTGAGGATGCTGCTTTGGGCAGAGTAGGGGAGAGGATCAGCTGATGCAGAATCCCTGAGTCATGTCCCATATTCCCCTCTGCAGCAAGGCTGCAGGGTAACCTTGAGCTGCAGTCCTCTCAGTGCGGAAGGTAAAGCAGGATGCAACCCTGAACTTCTGCAGGGGAGCACCTGCGTGAGAACACCTCCTCGTGCTCTCCAGCTCAGGACTAATGAAAAGTCAGCTTCATAATATGGTGAGAAACAGCATCCTTCATTAACTGACAGGGAACACAGATGTAGGGGTCAGGGTAAGTGGTGGGGCAATAGTGCCTTTATTATGTAACTTCTTCACACACAATTGGCCAATGAATGACATGAAAAAACAAAGACGCCAGGCACGCGGAGTTATTAAACCTTACAGGGGGCAGGGGAGAGATCTGATGCTGGTTCTGCTACCCAAATCCCAGCCACAATGTGATCTTCAGCTCCACTGCTGCTTTTTTGCACGGCATGATGGGCCAAGGGAGGAGAAGGCTCAGGGGCACCTGAGCTTTGCTTTGTTTGCCCCAAACCCTCCTCAAGCTTAGGCAGAGCAGTTAAGAAAAAAGAACAACCAAGGAGAGGAATTTCCTTGTTGACGAGAACAGGCTGGCTGAGCAATTCCTGGGGGCTTTCAGCAGGCTAACCACAAATTTGCAGTGGAGCCTTGCACTCTGAGAGCAGTGTGGGTAGAAACTGCTCCCCTTTGATGTTGGACTCTGAACCCATTTCGTTTTCAGTGTAGCTGGCCTTGTTGCCATGGTTGTTACAGCTTGCAAAGGTGAAGTGGTGAGTTTGCACCAAGAGAGGCTGGAAGCAGCCCTGTTTTTTTCCTCCAGGCTCCTGCAGCTGCCACCTCCCTCCATCTGACCACACCAAGGTGTGACGTTGCGGAGATGCATTTAGCTTACATGAGAATAGCCTGTGCATATGATGGCGTTGCTGCAGGATGAGGCCAGCCTGGCTCCACCATCACCTGCCTCTGCAAACCCCATAGCAGCTGCCAGGATAAGAAGTCTCTCAAGCAAGCATAGCCACTGCAGCTCTCACGCCACCATGCAGGTGCTGTGCAGGACTGGTAATGATCAAAGGCCAGCTATGAGACTTCTCAAATCCGACGAATGATCGTTAATTGGGGAAAGAAGTAATTAGACTGGCTTTACTATCTTGCTGTTATGCTTGGTGGGGTAATGAGGTGGCATCGCTGTCATTGAAGAACTTTATTTGTTAGGAGTGACTCATTGGGTATGCGTCAGAAATTATACATGGGAAAAACTACTGGTGTGCCCTGTTGGGAGTTGAAAGTCCAGTGCAATGTGCCTAGACGGTCCCGGTAGCTGTCTGATAATGACAGCATCACCTGGTGAGGGTTCCCTCCCTTTCATCTCTCCCAGAGGGAAATTGTCAACATCAGGTCTGCTCTTGCCACCAGAAACTCCATGGCCCCCACTGCGGAAGCTGAAGGGGAAATGGCTTTTGACAAAACTAGTGGAGCATCAGAAGAACCAGATACAGAGCCCTGGTATCCTGGGTTGCCAAGATCTGGGAGGACTTTGTAGCCCTTGAGAGGGAATTTAACCTGCTGGTCTGGGTCGAAGCTTCTTGATCGCTTTGTTTCAGTGAAGTTTGATCACAAAGCCAAGTCATCTGCAGCAACCAGAATCTGTCCCCAGATCCGAATTTCACAGTTGAGAAGGTCCATCGTTTGTTTTAAAAATAGATTGAGTGAACTTTTATTCTTATTTGACTGATTTTTGTCCCATGGACTCGCAAACTTCAGTTGAACCAGGTCAATTTAATAAACTTAATAAACTTTTATATTTCATAATGTTTTTGTTTTCAGAACAGCCTTAGGTTTGGAAAGACAGAGGCAGTCAACAATAAAAGGAGACAAAATAATTGCTTGGATCTTTATATTCCTTTTGCACTTTGAAACCTAATTTTAGATTGCAGCTGAGGCTTAAAGTTTGCTCTTAATTTGCCCAAACTGTTTTTCTTTCTTCCACTTAGAACAAACCGGGTCAAACTGTGTTTGCCCTTCAAAACTTCGTTCTGAGAAGTGCCCAGTGCAAAGTTACTCAGTGTAATGAATGTAAACACTGGGAAGATTACTTATTTCCTTTGTGCGTGTTCTCTCGAGTTGGAATTTGATTACAGCACTTGAAGAATATACTCTTACTGTATAAAAGCACAGTTATGGAGACCTGATTCTCATCCTCACTTCAGAGGAGGTGTGCTGCTAAGGTGTGGAGATGTAAAGCAAGCGTGTCATGACTTCTGGCAGGATGCTGTGCTCTCAGTCTGTTGGGATTGCTCTGTGGTGTCTGCTTTGAGACAGATGGGTCCAGGGCCAGATATTTCTGCTCTTTCAGGAAAATAACCTTTGCATAATCTCACACCCTGAGTGGATAACGAAGGGCTCGGTCCTGACAAGATGCTGAGAGCTGCAGCACAGCCAGAAGCCAAGTGGTACATCCCTGCTGCCCACCCCCGTGACCCTAAAGCAGAACCACGTTTCCCATGAAGGTGCTCATCACCTCCTGCTCAGTCTGTGCCCCTTGGCAAACAAGCAGCCACTGCTTGCCTGTGCAGGGACACATGGAGGGGCCTGCAGGCATCTTTGCCCTGGCACCAAGGCAGTATCCAGCTTAGCAATACCCAGCCAGTCCACTGCAGGTGAGTCGCTGTGAGCTGCTCTCAGGCACACCTGGCAATTGCAGCCTGTGCAGTGACTGGTACTGGACATGAGTCAGATACCTGTTTGCTGGACACGCACACACACACACACACACACATGCACAAACCCAGCAAAAATAGGGGCCAGAATTGCAGACTATAATGTCACGATAATCCACTGGGAAAAGCTCAGTACCTGACCTGCCAAAATTCTTCTGGTCTTGGTCTCAGTGTTCAAGAATGAGACTGGTGAAACTAGGTGGGCGTTTTTCCAGGGGGTTTTGGAAGAAGAGAGGTGATGGTTTGGTTGCAGGCTGGTAGGACAGTAGGGAAGATCATGGCATGCCCTGCAAGACCCACACTGTTTTGGTTAAATCCAGCTTTATTTTCCAGACTTGAAGAATTCCTTGAGTTTGAGGTGGACCTTCCCAAATTGCACACCCTACTCCCAGTTAGGGGGAGGCTGCAGACCATACGCTGTGCCTGGCACATGACTGCCTTGTCCAGTTTGAGTTGGCAGTTTGTAAGCTCTCTGAGGCACCGGCTGTCTTGCGCTTCAGACTGGGCACTGTGCAGAACCACCAGGACTCTGAGCTTTTCTGATCAGCCCCCTTGGGTGCTCCTGTGACTTGGTGGGGAATCCTGTCCTGTGTTTTATCTATCTCCAGAGTAAAAGCTCTTTTTGCTTTTCCCTCCTTCCACAGTCTGGGTGGCTTTGTTTAGAAGACATCATATGACTAAATAAGAGCCAGTATGAAAGGCCACATCTTGAACCGATCCGTGGGCACCACTGCACCCTTGGTGACGTGTGGACAGACCTATCTCTGGGAGGCTACGCTTCCAAGCATGGAAAACAATACAAGGGCAGATGTAGCTGCAGGGGAGAGCTGTCGGAGGGACACCCAGAACCAGGGACACACACTGTGTTTTCCAGCCTCTGGGAAGATCATGCCATGCTATTGGTATCCCTGCTGACGAAATCGCAGCTAGGCCAGATGTCCCTCATTTTGCTGTGAAGATCTTTCTCTCACAGAACAAAGTCTTTTCTCCCCTTCTTTTTCTTTCCCTGCTTTCAAGGCCAGCTCACTAAACTACCCTTGAATCATCTGCTGGTCACACCCCTCCTTTCTGAACTCATGCTAACTAACTAACTAATCAGGACGGACAGTCAGGAGAAGGGTTCACACCCATAGTGTCGACACAGAGATGTGTGGGAACATATCCAGTGCCTGCAATGACCACTGCTCCTGTGGGGCCACCACCGTGGAGAGCAGGGTGAGCTCCCTGGTCGCTGTCCTGCACGCGGTGCAGAGCAAAGGCAGCCTCTCAGGTGGGAGAGGAAGCAGAGATTGGATGCTGGTGCACGTTTCATGCTAACATCTTGCTGAAATCTGCATCAGATGTTGGAATTCAAATTGCTTCTTCACACATTTTTGGTTTTGCCACCAGTTTTGCCAGGACCGAGATGAAGTCTTTGCAAAGCCACAAAAGGCAATAAGGAAAGGCAAGGCCAGATTCTGAGCTGGGAATAGGATGTTGTACCAGATCGCCCCCGCTGATTTTCTGGCCCATAGTTTTCAGTCATGCTGGCTGCAAGCACAGCAGACACAAAGTCTGAGTACGCAGAGGGCGATACCGCAGATCCCCACGGAAATATGTGGGAATCTTTCTGTCAGAACCGGGGACAGGATTTCACTGAACTTACTCAAAAGACAAAGATGGTAGAAACAAGGGGAATGGTGTGAACCTAAACCTCCTTGCATTTACAGGATTACAAATGCAGTCTGCCTCCAATCCTTTCTGAAGATTTCTTGTCAAGGATTTCTTTCCTCTGCCCCTAAGCTGCTGCTGGCTGCCAGGAGGACTGTCAGTCTGTCCCACACATTTGTCAGGCCTGATAGAGTTTCTCTGTCAGGGAGATGGGAATGGTGATGGACAGCAGCCTGATAAGTCACCCAGGATACCTGTGATTCCTATGGGTGGATCATTACTGTCCAAAAGCAAACCCAACCCATCAGCAGGCAGACACTTCCTCTTTGGGGTCTCCTACAGCCTCAGTGAGTCAGGGTTAAACGTCTCCTCTGCTTTTTTCTCCCCTCCTCATCACCTCCCCGAGAACAAAATGGAGAAGAAAGTAGGACCCAATCTGCCTTGAATTCTTTAAGTGTTTCAGTTGGGCTTTAGGGAGAGAGGAGGTCCATGGCAGAGCTGTGTCTCAAAGAGATCCAGGATAATTATTTATCATAGCCAAATTTTCTTTGCTCACCAGCTGCGTTGGTACAACAGAAAAACTAAAAACCAGACCTATCAAGTTGGAGTTTTACACCACTTATTATACAATTATCATGATGATAAGTGACTACAAAGTACATAAAGGATCTAGAAAAATCAAGTTTTATTTTTTAGCGAGTTACTCTTTTAGGTAGAGTTAGTTTTATGTCAGCTTGGCACTGCCTGACATACTGCATTATTTTTAATAAGTCAGAAATCTGCTCCAAGATTGTTGTGGCTGAAGAATTAATAAGATAATGTTTCCATTTTAGGAAATCCCCTGAAAACAAGATGTAAAAAAGCCTAAAAGCCACTAGTCTGATTTTCAGGGATCTGTATTGCCCAGGGCTCCCATCAGTCAGTGAGACTGGAGGTAGCACAGCGTCTCCCAGATATGAGCTCTGCAGTGCTGAGGGGTTTTAGGGATGCAGATGAGAGGAGAGGAGAGCCTGGCTCATGAAATGAGGCTGAGTTTACCTCAGAAATTTCCATTTATTACTCAGTTCTGCCACAGTGAGACCTCTCTCTGGCTGTCTGCCTCCCTGGAGATGGAATGCCCATGGTGCACACAAACAAGCCTCTCCATTTTTTTTGCCTAGCCCTGGTACTGAAAAAGCTCTTTATCTGCTTCTCCAAAGAGGCAGCCGTAGAGAGCTGAACCTCCAGCGAACGGGAGGGGAATCTTTTAAAAACAAAGGAAGACTGCAGGTGTAAACTGTTTGTCATGCTAACACCTGAACAAACATATCGCTGTGCCCTTGCTTATCTCCTTCCTACTCACTGCCTTTATTGAGTCAGTGGCCTGCTAACTGCAGACACATTAATCAGTTAGATTAGAACAAAGTCTCGGCCTCTTCACAATCTTATTTAGACCATATAAATGTGTCATTATTTAGACCAGGTCCAGGCCAAAGGGGTTTCTTTATACCTTTGTGATGACGCTCACTGCTTCCTGTTTACAATGAATTCTCTGTGCCTCCGAGGGAAAGCCAACCTTCTCACGGGCTGCAGGAAAGCCCTCTGTTGGCCCACCCATATATGTAAATATATAGTATTTTTCTCCTACTCCACCTTTATTATATTATTTGCAGTCCTTTTCCCACCAATGTCCATTTTCTCCTGCAATTCACAGATTGATGAAGCAAAGTCTCTTTCTGACCCTGTAATTTTTGCAGCCCATAATTGCATTAGTAGAGGGGTTTTCTTGGAGCAAATATCTCTCCGTGATTTCTGCTGCTATGCATTTGCTAGTCCTTGGTTTGTTCCTGGCTTTCCCACTCTCTGCCCACTTCCCAAAGTTTTGCTATGAAGATGTTGACACACAGGGGAAGCTGCCCCAGGTACGTGATAAGTTGTTTGCCCAGGGTGGCACCAGGGTAGGGCGGTGGGGGAGGAGGGAAGAAGAGGAGGCAGCCAGCGCAGGAAGCCCTGCACTGCTCTCACCACAGCACAGCACGGCATCAATGCCTCCTCTCTGCCTCTCTCCTCTCCCCTGTCACTGCAGGCAGAAGCCTAGTGGCTGTGACTTGGGTTTTGATCTTGGGCTTGCCCTCTGTCCGTTGGGTTTTTGTCTACCCAGCCCGAAGCGGTTGCAGTGAGCTCCCTGCATGAATAGAGCACAAACCTGGTTTTACACATTCTTGAAAAACAAAATCTCTCCCTTTCTTTCCCCCTTTTTACATTTTTGATGGCAGTAGATAAAGCTGAATGCAGACAAGAGCTCTGAGAGTGTTGCTGTCTGCCTGGTGTGCTAGAAGCATAGGGGTAGTGGACATCCAAAACACAAGATGCTTCTGTGATAAAATGAGTTGCAGGCACCATGGCAGCAGCCTACTTCTGTGCTCCTGCTGGGTATCCTAGTCCCCAGCTATCAGATCACCTCTGGAGAAGGTGTCCTGGTTTCAATCACGTCCTTTTTCTATTCCTTGTTCCATTTCTGGTTCATTAAAATTAAAGGTGGACCAAAGGTATGTCCTGGGAACTGAATGTCCTCGTGCTTTGGAGACTTCTGAGTCACAGCTGAATGCAGGAGCAAATCTCATGCCTGAGTAAAGGGGACGGGGTCACAAACCAATGCAGCGAGTGCCTTGCTTTTTACAAACAGCCAAGAAAAACACTGTCAGATCCTCACAGCTTAATGCATGGATTATTACCCAGTACAACATACATGGTTATAATATTTATAATCAAAATAAATATGTTTACCAGTTCCGTAAATCTCCATAAATCCTTCTTCCTCTTTTGCACAAAATACAATTCTCCAAAGGCTTGAAAATGTGCATGGTGAGTCTCTAATGCACATTTTATTTGCTGATTTCCAGTGGCTCTGTATAGGCGTTTTAACTTCAACTGAACATCTCAGCAGGAACTTTCTTATCAGGATCTCTGAGACTCGCGACCATATTCAGAACATCCAGTTGAAATATTCCTAGGTCTCTGGAGACATCCCTGCTTAAAACCATATTTGCTTTCCCGGCAGTTTCCTCCGAGAGCCTTTGAATGCGGGGAACAGTGCCATGAGTGTGAAGCTTTTCTCTCCCCACTCCTACAACTCCAGCAGGCATCGAGCCTCACGTGCTTGTACTTGCCATGCTGCCCGGGAATCTGGTGTGTCGTGAAAATGACTGAGATTATTATGACCAAAGGTTCCCCACACCTTTTGTGCCAGGAGCCTCTTTTGCCCTAGGAAACATGTGTGTTTCGGAAAATGGCTTAGTGGTAATCTTCCTGCAAACTGCTCTCTTAAAGGAGCCGCTGCTGCTCACAGCACCCTGCGCTGTCAGAGGGAGCGCACTGGAACAGATGCATTGTGTCTGGCAAATTTGGTGGTGTTAATTCCCACCATGACAGTGATTTTCTTTAAGTGGCTTGCTGAGATAAAATAGGATGAGGATATAGCAGCTAAGCTATTAAATATAAAGGAAAGATCTGTCCTTGCTGCAGATACGACAAGGGCTTCCTTGGTGTTGTTTTCTCCTCAGTTTGTGGAAGTCTGGTCACCCCTCACCATTGTGAGTGCATGCTTGGGAATGCTAATGGCTCCATAAACTTTGGGAACATACCTTTGAGTGGCTGTAAGTGACTGGCAGGCCCCCAGAATGATTTTGGTCATGTATTCACTCCAATGCAGTGTGTACAGTGGCTATTTTGCTTGTCTGCATAATAAACCTCTCTCAGAGGTTTTTGACTTTTAAGTTCCGCCTTGAGTGGCATTTATGAAGGATAAGATTGTCACTGTCCCTGAGTCGCCTGGGAGGGGGTGATGCTGTCACTGCTTCTCTAATGATTGTGTGCTGAAAGCAGATTTTAATGCCTTCAGAGCAAAGATCTCTTTGTAAGCAGAAAACCATATAGCCTGAGAGACACCAAGGCAGGCAAATCTTAGTTTTCTCTCAGCTGAGTTAGAGCTATAGGGGAATCCTGCACCAGTTTCAGTGAGACGATCAAGCACTAAGCGCCCAGGCCTCTTAGGTGACTGTAGAACAGAACTTGGGTTTCTGAACCTAAGTGCCTCCATCATTTCAATAGGAAATCCTTCCCTTCAGATGGGTGTTGCCTTGTGCTTTCAGCTCTATGATTCGCATGAAAAGATCTCATCCCGCTGTCAAAACAGCAAAGCCCTCACAATTCATACTCCCCTGCGAACTAGTAAATATGAAATATATTCAAATGCAGAAGGCATTCTGTTGCCTCCTTGCAGAAGCTGATCAATATCTTCTCTCAGCTAGTGCTGCTTCAGTTAGCAGCAGACAAGCTGTTGGGTTTAGGCTTCCTGGGCTGACTTTATTTTTAGCTGGGAGTGGCATTTTTCCTCTGGAAGCTTTCCCTGCCTCACATCATGCAATGAAAGCTGCTTGCTGGCATGACACTTTCTCCTCCTCGCTACTGTTTTCCCTCTGCCGACTTTGTAGCCTTCAAAACATCGGTTTGCTTATTAAATTATCATGCTGCCCACAGTGAGAGAGAAAAATGACTTAGTGTGCATCTTGCAGCTGAGCATCGTGCCGGGCACTTGCCTGCAAAGGGGCTGACTGGCATCGGGGAGGTGGGCAGGCTGCAGCAGGTGCTGGGGACAGGCAGGGCAGGGGCTGCACGGGGGCTAGTGCTGCAGTTTTGCAATGTGTTGAGCCCATCAGCACCTGGGATCCCGCTCTGCGTCAGGTCAGACATCTTCCAGTTCAGGTCTGTTGGAGAGAGGCAAAGGTGTGTCACGCACGTCTGAAGGCAAAGTGCTTATTTGTTGAATTCACGGAAGAAAAACAATCCATAAAGTTTTGCTGCTCATCTGTGTGAGGATTTTGAGGTGCAGCATGGTCGGCTCTGATGAGAACTCAGAGCCATCCTGACAAAGGCAGCGTGAGAATGTGCTGGGAGAGATCCACACCCCCCCCCCACCCCCACCCCCCCCCCAGCTAGCAACTACCATATGTCTGGGATTTGGGCTAAAGTCCTTTGTGGGAGACCGAGCAACCCCAGAGCCTGCGCTGATGTAGACGAGAGAGAATAACAGCATTGTCTTATGGGGTTTGCTCTTCACGTTAGGACCATGTACTTTGCCCAGCAGGGCTCAGGCTGTTTTCTGTCACTCCTCTGGTAGAGCGTTTGCTACAAGCTCCACCTCTTGCAGTGAGTCATGGTTCAGATCATACAATTCTATCAAAAAAAGAAAGGGGGATGCACACCCATAAGTCATGAGGGCTATGAAGAAATATTTAACAATGTGAGGGAGTATCAAAATCTTTAGAGAGCCCTGAAAATCTCTAAGAGGTGGATGAACTCACCTCCGTCTCTTAGACCTGATGACAGTTTGTATCTCTATGGTGAAGTGATTTGTGCACTGACCCATCAGTTATAAAATGCACGTCCTTCAATCTCAAAACTCCTCCCTGCCCTTAAGAGCTGTATCTCCAAATGTTCCCTGCACAGCTGCCAAAATATCCACCGTCCACCTCTGAGAATACAATTATGCACAGTAAATATTAGCACGAAGAAGTACCGAATACCCCGATGCCGGACAGAATTAATGGAGTTCACGCCTCTTCTGCAGTCCGAGCATGTTTCCCGAGAGTGACGATGACATCCTGAGCAGGCAGGTAATAGCAGGCTTCATGCTGGAAAGATGCACAGATGATCCTTTGCGCAAAACCTGGCTACTGCCGCTGCCTTCTGGAGGAGCGTGCTGCCAGAGCAAGAGCCTTGGCAAGCAGAGTATAAATTGTCTGCGATACCTGAGCCTGTCTGAACTCTGCGCTTTCCTTCCTTCACTAGATAACATTATCAAAATCCCAATGTTAAAAGACCTGCAAGGTTGTAATGCAAAACTATAGTGAAATAATTCGGGGCACCCCTGACAGTCTTTTCTGCTAGGAAGATCTCCAGCCTGGGTCTGTGAATGCATGAGCCTGTGTGACGCTATGTTTTAAAACCTGTGAGCAGTTGAGGCCAGGTACGCCTGTAGGTCCATTCTATTTCCTGCACTTGCTATAGTGCGTGCACACGCATTAGGGGTTTTCTGTTTATTATTTGCTTATGTGAAATAAACCCTGAGGAGCCTGAGTTTCCCTTCAGCTCAGCTCTTCCTAGAGCTCTTCCTGTTATTTCTCTCTAAGACTTACAATCCGTTAGTATTTAGAGCAGTAGGAGCTGCCTTCTCTGACACCTGGGATGAATCACAGTAATGGTTCTTCATCTCCATGTGGAGGGCAAGGTACTCGACCCCGCTGGTGAAAAGGCAGTCACCAACCGTGTGAGGCGTGATGGATTTGACTATGATTGTATTTTAGCATCTGTGCCAACAAACGTTGCACATCAATAAACTCTCAAAAGTCAGGTGACTCAGGGAACACCGGTCAAGTGGAAAAAGTATTTTCCTTTTGTGGTTTTCACCAGCTCATAGTTAATTTCCCCTTGTCCTCGTGTCATTGATACTCCTGTCACTTCCCATATCACTGATATTCCCAGAGTGCTCTGAGAAACACGTGACATTGTGCAAGCACCTTCTCCCGCTCACTTACAGCCAGCCACGCTGATCAGCCAGACCAGGGGCAGCACAAAACAACCAGCCTGCTGCTGTTTGTTGTGTGGCTCCAGAGGGGAGAAAAAGAGCCCTGCTATACATCATCCCCCCAGATAATAATAATAATTAAAAAATTAAAATCATATTAATCAATTAACAGCACACCCCCTTAGGAGTAAATGCTTGTTCTTCGAGGGCTCCACGACAGCGTGTAAATGCCTCATTAACGTTGGATGTATCAACCTGGGAGCAGGAGCAAAGTCAGAGAGAACAGTGACTGGCAGTACAATGAGTCCCCCAGACCCCACGCGGGGACATTTCCGTTAGTTGTTCAGCCTGCATTCAGATACAGCCCGCTCTCCAAAGACACCATCTGTGCAGGTTTCCAGTGCCTGGGTTGTACCTCTGCAGCACAGCCCTGGCTGCATTCCCTGGGTTTTTCAGGGCTTTTTGACCAGAGAAAGCAGCTGTGGGCGGGCTGAGTACAAGCCAGACCCCAGCTGACCCTGAAGCTGCAACCCACAAGCTATAAATACTGCTTTCTTCTTGCTATGCTACGGGAAGAGTTGCCCGTTAAGAAACAACGTTTTCTTGGTCTTCAGCTCTTCTGATCTCCAAAAGTAACTGCTGGGAAACCCGTAACACTATGCCATGAGCCATCCTGGCAAAAGGACTGTGCCGCTTCAAGCCTTTCTGTCCCAGCAGAGAACTGTGGTAGTTTACCCGTCTCAGCGCTGCTGTTTAATGGCACCTTTTCCAAAGAAGAGTAGGAGCTGTGGGAGAGGCAGAGGTGCATGGAGGTCATCAAGTGTGAATGGCTCCAGTTGGTGGGGACAAACTCATGGAAGGAGCAGAGAAGATAGGTGTCCCAGGGGCAGTCCTTTCTCCTTTCCGGCTCCTCTTGGGTAGTGGGGAGCAAAGTACTTCTTTGTCCTGCTCTGGGGTTGTCCACTAGAAATGCCCTCGCCCAGCATCCTCAGGAGTCAGATGGTGGCAACAGAGGAGATACCGACATCTAGTTTAAAAAGCTCTTTCTTTCCAACACCTATAGAAATACTTCCCATGAGTCATATTTCTTTCTTGGGCTCAAGTAAAAGTTTTATAATTCAACTTCCTCTGCCCTGGGGTCTCCGAGTTGGGGTCACCCTGTGCTGAACGAAGCATCTGGAACAAATTCACTCTCTTCCTACAGACTTGGATCCTTCAAGAGGAAGAATTGGTGAGAATCACCTTCAGGGTGGGTCAATTATGATACCTTTGCCCCCAGTTTCTCCTGTTCTCAGACAGGGCACACAAACATGACTTGCTCAACGATAAGCACATGTTTGGGCCATCTCAGTGATAAATTAACACACAAGTGGGGGTGGATCATGTGGGTGCTCACAGATCCTGGATGCCACTAGTGACAGCAGCGCTTTCGAACTGAGGTGTGGGATCTGTTCTGCCTCCCCCTCCCCCAGTCCCCAGCATTTTCTGTCACAGCTGAGCTCTTGTGGGACGTCGTCACTGCACTCAGCCATGGTCCTTCCTTGTGTAAAGCCTTGTAGCATCGCCTCGGAGGGGGAACTGTTATTCCCTGCAAGCAGATTGGCCCTAGATGAATATATAACAAGTTGCATTTCCTTCTTGAATCTGACAAGCCTATCATAACCAAACTTCTGTTGTGTATAAATAGGAAAGCTTCAGTGGAAAATAGCATCGCTCGTGTCTAACATCCTTCTCTAATTAACAACGACAGTTTTCTGCAATGTATGCGCACCGAATTACCATTCTGAGTGATCATTAAGATTTACATAGAGTTAGTGGGAACCTCGCTACTCACTTATCCAGAGAGACCTTATACCCCAGGGAAAGCTTCCCCAGGAGGAAAAGTGTAGAGGAAAGCATCTGAAAGTCCAGTATCACGCTCTGAATGTGTTCCCAACCAAGAATGAGGTACAGCATGCTATTTTACCCTGCCAAGGGGGATAGAGCCATGCAGGATCTCGGGGTTCGCATTTTAAACCAGGATAGACATTACCAAGTTAGCAATGCGTGCAAGTGCACTCCGTGCTTTTTGCTGAGGTGTTTGTGTACCTTTCACACTGTTTTCTCTGGGGTTTAGCGTGATGTCCATCAGCTCCTGCATTCCTCGCAAAGCTGAAAATTTCTACTATTCAGGCACAAACCAATCCAGCCAGAGTCTGTTTCTCCCTCTGCTGAACTGACTGCTATCTGTCTCACAGTCTCCCTCGCATTAATTCAGCTCTGGCAGGCAAGGAGTGCTTCTAGCTATGGCTGAGGTGCTAAGCCTGGGAAAGGGAACGCATCGTATTAACCATTGCCGTATCTGACCCGTGTCTGGTTTTAATACAGTGACGAGGTGCCTGAGAAGGTGACTGCTATGTTCAGAAATGTGGGAAGCATTTGCAGCGAGGAGTGAAACGGTGCCAAGACAATAACTGGGAGCAGCTTTCTTTCCAGCAGCTTGCAGTGGGTCACAGCACAAATCTGTCGGGTTAGGCTTTTCCAGGTACGCTGTGTTGGAGTGTCATAGCACCTCATAAATGCTGACTGACAGAACACCACAGCCCCAGAGGAATGAGAAATTTTAAGGCCAGTAGCAGCAGGTCTGAGCGTGGCTCTGAGCCTAAAAATGGTGCCTCAATCCCAGTGCTGCAGAGCAGCCAGGAGCTCATTCCTGCCCCATTCACTGCTTTTTAACCGGACCTCTTCTGCAAGTCAGGAATGGCAACTCTTACAAGTTAAAGGTGAAGAACCTGTTTATTCAGATTCTCATGAAGAAAAACTGTTCATTTTTGCAGAAAGATAGTTAGGATAGGCACATTATTTGCTGGAGGGAGAGAGCAAGCCCTCCTGCCACTGCCCCTGGGAAGGCTTGCAAGCCAGTCCCAGTTATGTTCCCCTTCCAATGACCTCACTTTTTGGTTTGATGAGGAATGAAGTGTGATATTTTTCCCCCTGCATTTGTTCCTGTGAGAGAACGAAGTAGAGATTCATCACTTTCTCTCCCATGCTGGCCAGAAACATCTGTTTCCCAGTCTATCTTTCAAACTGCGTCCTCCTACCCCTGAGTTCCCAGAGCGCGGCCAAGGAAGGCTGGCTGCAGGAATGGCCAGAACATCTACGACGTGACCTAAAACCTGCCACAGGTTGCCCAGGGAAGCTGTGGGTGCCCCCTCCCTGGAAGTGTTCAAGGCCAGGCTGGATGAGGCTTTGAGCCTCCTGGTCTGGTGAGAGGTGTCCCTGCCCATGGCAGGGGGGTCAGAACCATTCTATGATTCTATGATTCTATGATGATTCGGTTTCTTTTCCTTTTTTGACAAAGTTGTGATATATCCTGGCCCAGGCTTTTCTCATGGGTTACTTTGATTGAGAAATCAATATTCCTGGCAAGATGTAATTGCGTGCTAAATTTTCGTTTCTGCATCCAGTACAACCATAGCTCAACTTCCAGATTGTAGAACCTTGGAAGTCATCAGAAATAGGAATGGTCATTTGCAAAGGATGTCCCAGATGAGCATAGGTGACAGGTCAGGGAAGGAGATGCCTGGGCCATACTCATTAGTTTAGAAACTTTCTAGGACAGATGAGTATATAACTCCAAGAACAAATGGGGAAAGATCAGGTGCCATCACTTATTTACTTAAACAAAAGAGACAAACGAACAATTTAGGCTTGTTCCAAAGTGCGGCAACTTCGGTCTTTCCTCTGGCCTCAATAGGCATTGGAGCCAGTCCTCAGCACAGTGCAAGGACAAGCTGATCTCAGTTACTGCCCTGTTTGTTTCTTTCTTTCGTTATTTCCTGTCAGGAGGTGCTGCAGACTTTCTGCTGATAACCAGTTCACAGTTTACGTGTCTCACACTGTGCCTGGGAGCCTCAGTGAGTCACTCGTGAGGGTTTGCGGCCACCTCCACACTCAGGAGCACTGCTGCAAACCCCACGGGGAGCTGCTGGGAGAAGTGCTCGCTCTCCCTCTGTCTCTGCCTCCTCCTCTTTGGCAACACACAGACTGAAAATCCCACCCTCAGTGATTCAGATCAACAAGCAGTTCTGTTATTTCTCAGACTGAGAGCTCTTAACATTTCCCGCTGACAGCTATTTCGGGAATATTAAGCCTGAATGTTTTGGTGGAAAGTGAATTCAAAGGGCCACAAGAGCAGGGGAGTGAGTGAATGAACCCAAGCAACTCAACAACACTAAAAATTTTGTAATACTTTTTTAAACACAGAGGAAGCTTTGATACTGCACATGGTAACAAAGACTTTTGTCGTGTAGGCTGCTTGGCGTTAATATGAAAGCGTCTCCATTGTGCCGGCATTCGGTCATAGGAAGCAAAGCTTATAGTACAGCATGAGATAAAAATATTTTTAAGGCTCATCACTTTTTGACATCTCCACTCCAACACTTCCTCCCCAAAGCACTGTACACAGACAGCTCCATCGTGGATGATATTTCTGATCTTCAGCCTCACCCAGCAAACAGGCTTGGAGCACATGTGCTGATGCAAACTGTATGAGGAGGTGGAAAAGCTTATGGTGACAGCCTGAAATCAGCAGGGATGGCTCGTCTGTTTAGGGTGTGCAAGATTTGTCCTCCCGTGAGCAGTCATTATCTTTCACATTGAAGCACAAAGGAGTTGAATCTGTCTATGAAGTTACATTATTCTACAACAGAGGGAAAAACTGACGTCCTGTGATCATGATTATGCAGGAATTGGTCAATGCTGGAGACGATGTGGTTTTGTTTTGATTTTAAAAAAGCAACTGGACACTCAAGTCATGCAATAAAATAAAAATTCTGATTTTCAACTGAGGTAGTGCATGCACTGGATTAGGATCTGGGTGCCTAATTTAAAAAACATATTTATTTTTTAAAACAAATATTATATTTTTCTCTTTTTGCTATCTTTTCACTTTTGTTAAGATGTCAAGGCAGAACAAGTTTTGAACAAGTTACAGCTAACCAGGAACATGTAGTATTTATTCACAGTAAATGCTTTTCCTACAAGAGTTCTGTGGAGTACATTTGCAATATATTACATAAAAATTTAGAATCATAGAATCATTAAGGTTGGAAAAGACCTCTAAGATTGTCAAGTCCAACCATCAAAATTTGCGTTTTAGACGGAGATTCAGCCTTTCTAGGTCTGTGCAGTGAAGACCCTGCCCTGCTAAGTATTTCCCTGGAGCTGTAACAAGCGTAAGCGTGGCCCTGGTACTGTAAGCGTGCACACTGTGAGGTTCTTGAGTTTGGTTCAAATGGGAAAGCTTGTCCACACTGCTTAGAAATGCAGCGTGTCGTGCAGTTACAGAGAATGTAAAGGAGGGTATAAGGGCACGTGAGGTCTGTTAGAGCCAAACTGTGTTCAATACTGTGTTCAGTTTTGGGCCCCTCACTACAAGAAGGACATTGAGGCACTGGAGCGCGTCCAGAGAACAACAATTAAGCTGCTGAAGGGGCTGGAGAACAAGTCTTATGAGAAGCAGCTGAGAGAATTGGGGTTGTTTAGCCTAGAAAAAGGAGGCTGAGGGGAGACCTCATCACTGTCTACAACTGCCTGAAAGGAGTCTGCTCTCCCAAGTGACAGGTGACAGGACAAGAGGCAGTGGCCTCAATTTGTGCCAGGGGAGGTGCAGATTAGACATTACAAACCATTTCTTTACTGAAAGGGTTGTCAGGTACTGGCACAGCTGCCCAGGCAGGTGGTTGAGTCTCCATCCCTGAAGCTGTTTAAAAGACGGGTGGATGAAGTTCTCAGGGATATGGTTTAGTAATGGACCGGTACGGTTGGACTTGATGATCTCAAAGGTCTTTTCCAACCAAGTGATTCTGTGATTCTAAACAGTGTAATGTATATGTTATGTACATTTGGCATACCGCAGTTTTCCCAAGTTCTCTTTCAGCCTCCAAGCATGTATTTGCACACACTGTAGCTTGTCGCATCCGTCCATAGAATACGTAGTGTGGTTTGTGTTTTGGGTGGACACGCCATGGTTTAATGACATGCCTGGAGACACTGGAGTCCTGGCTTCGAGTCCTTTGGGTCTACGATGGAAAGCCGAGCACAGCTGCGCTTGGGGCACAGCCTGCATCTCAAACATAAAATAAACTAGAGACTAGACATAAATTTGGTTAAGTCATCCCTGGGAATTTGGCAATGGATTAAGCTTTCCATATACATGATGTCTAGCCCTACGTGGTACTGCCTGAACAATATTTTGCCTGTGAAATGCAACCATTCTTGGTTTCACATCTGCTTGTATTTTCTAGCCTCACCTCAGTTTTCCAAGAGGACCTGGCAGAGGGCAGAGGTGAGAAAAGGAACTTTTGTAATGAACCAGTGCCTAATTTCATTCTGAAATAATTTGGTTTCAGCAAGAGAGGATGACTTTAAGTGACTGATTTCTGATGAATTGGCCATTAGATGTTTGAGATCTTTTATGTAGCTGGAAAAAAAAAAGACAGAAAGCTTCATGAGACCCTCCTAGACCTGAAGCTGCCATCCGTAGCACTTCTTTTCTACCCAGTAGAATGGAATAAGTAGGAAAAGAAAAAAAAGTGGTATGTAAAAATTTGAATTCGAAAGTGAATTTTGATTTGATTGAGTTCAGGAGTCCTTCTGTGTTTGACTTCTGCATTTATTTGTATATTCAAACTTGACATGCATGAGGGCTTGCCAAGTGAATTTTAAACAGAGATACTCATGTACTGACCATCAGTGAATTCTGAATAGTTTATATTCTTGTAAAATTTACACTGTTCTGCTTTGTTACCTAATTCCCCTTACCAGGGAACTGAAAGGGAAGTAGATGGATATGGCACATATTGCATATTATAATTTATAATGGACTGCTCTACAGAGAAGATATTTGCTAACATTACTATTGAAGATAAATAATGAATAAATTAGAGAATGTTGCAATCTGTTTATAGAGAATTCTCAGACAAAGGTGGTATTAATGAAAAAAATATTAGTTGCAAATTATTTCCTCAACTCAAGTTCTTACCCCTGTGGCTCTGAGGAACTGTGACTACTCACAAGCTGGTAACCTTCAATTTCGGCACGGCAGGCTATAAACTCCTTTACATTACTCACAGAATCAGAAGAACTTTAATTAAAAATATTTACGAATCTTTATGCCCTCCTTCATCTCTAGAGTGACCTCAGAGCAGAAGGGGGCTTTCTTTGATAAGAAATCTGGGTCATTCTCCTTCTGCCTTTCCTGTCGCTGAATCTCGTGTGAAGCTTAACTTTGCATCATGACAGAGACTTAAAAAAGAACCCAAGAAAGCCATTTTGTCCGGACATTTTAAGACTTAAAGCACTGGTGTAGGTGCTTTGCTCACTGTGATTTCTCCTCATTATGTTTGTGGCAACTAATTATCATGTGGATGTGAATTTTGAAGTGTCTCATGCCCTATCCCTGCCTATTCATATTTCAATAAAATAAAGATTATAATCTCTCCTGATCTCACAGGGATGCTGTGAGGGGGCATTATATTGCTTTTTTGTCTTAAAATAGAAGCTATAAAAGTTCAAAATGTCTTATTAGCAATGCAGATCAGTCTGGAGTGTCCAAAAAGGCTTTTCAAGACGTTTTGGATGAAGTGTTTTGAACCAGGGAGGGACACCCTGCCCTCAACTCCAAAACTCAGAGGGCTCATGCAAGAGCAATTGGTTTGTCTTTGAGGCAATTCCTGTATCCTGGATCTTTGAAGCTCTTTTGGTGCAGTGTGGTTTGGGATGGAGAGAAAAATTCCCAGAAGTGGCTTTCTGAGAGCCTGTGGAATACTTCTCATGCCTGTCCCACGACTGTGGGTGAAGAACTGGTCTTGGTCACTCACAGCAGCTCCCACCACTGCTCCGGGTCAGGACTAGATATGCAGATCCTGTACCCTGAGGTGCTCAAAGACCAACTTGTCTCATTTCAGATTCCTTTTTGTCCCTGAAGCAGTTCATAAAGATTATAGAGTACTTGGTAATTAAACTTTTCCAGCCCTAATGTTTTTGCATGTTGGTACCACGTTTCCTAATTATCCATGCTGTTATCTCTGTTAGACTTTCCCTTCCTGCCTGGTACACGTGGTGAACTTACAACAAGTTTAAGCAGAAATAAAATAGGAGAAAACTCTACTTCCCAGCCTTCAAAGACTCTTCAGTTTCTGCCTTGTTTTGGCTTCTTCCTCCTGCCTTCTTGACAGCTTTGCAGTATTCCTGACTCCCTTCTGTGTGCTTAGGAGTCCCCCTCACCAGGAGAAAAGTCACCAGAAACGGCTCCTCTTCAAATGGGTGGAAGCCACAGTTGGTGTCGTATCCCCCCCCATAGTTTACAGTGCTGTAGCTTAATGGAGCTCATCTTGCCTTAAGCACCCTGGGACGAGAGACACGGGACACCTCAGCTTCACAGACTGGCATGGAGAAATGGAGAGAAACAGTCTGTCAGGGAAACAAATCTTCTCACTCCCTACTCTAAACCTACTTGTCTCCCTGTTCTTTTCAAGGCCTGTATTTTATTTTATTTTATTTTATTTTATTTTATTTTATTTTGTTTTATTTTATTTAATATTCTAATTTTAAAGATCTCCTCTCTATGAACAGTCTCCAAGGAAGGCACCAGGTTATTGGTCTTTTGGTTTTCCCATTTGAGATTGAGCTGAGAGTAGCTAGGGCATAAACTCCTGCTGCAGTCGCAGTGCTTTTGCTTTGATGCGTGTATTTCAGCTTTAAAGTCTTCTTCTCTCTTCAGCAGCTGTAAATCACATCTCCACCCTCACAAGGTGTTTTGCCCTGAGATTTGCGTGAGCAGAATAAACAGACATTTGCTCGGGTTTCTCACGTATGCATTTGGCGAGACCCAACCCCCCTTCCATGCCCCCTGTGGTCTCATTTGCTTTCCCTGTGTGCCCGATGGTGCTTCTGTGGGAATATAACAATAAAAATAATAATTCCTTAAGGTGAATCCTATTGGGAGAGACACTGGAGGACAGTTCAGTAACTGACATAGCACATCAGGGTCAAGCGACCGTAATAACAAGCTGTTCTGCAAATCGTGGCCGGGAAGAAACATCATGATAAAATCTGAGGGAGCGTTGCTGTTGTTGTTACAGAGATGTGATTTCTTTAGCTATATTTTGCCACTTCCTTGTTTTTACCTTTCACCTCTGTGCTGTAGGAGATTACAAGAATTCTAATGCATTTAATGGTTGTCCAGAACAGAAAATATCAGCGTGGACTGCTGGCTCAATCAAAATTGGTGATGATATATTATATGCCATCTCTTCTCTGCATTAAAACTAACCAGCAAGGGGAACCCCACAGCATTTCATCAGCTGCCCTCCGAACAGCAGGTGGGTGGGAGCAAGCAAGACCACCATGGCAAGGACCCGACTGCCTGTTACATTCCTGAAAAGGATGTTTGGGAAAGGTGGGACCTAGCACAAGCAGATGGAGTTCTGGTTGGCAGGATGAAGCAGCCCTGCCACCTGCTCTTTGTTCTCATTTGCTTGCCGTACTGCTTCAAATGACACCATGGTGTGCTGCTGAGTAGTGGACCCTGGCAACCACTGGCCATGCAGCTGTGTGTTGTTCATAAATGTCATCGGGGAAATGACGATGAAGCCCTCATTCTTCCTGCAACGTAACCTTGTGTTGCCCAGATCGAGCTTCTGGCCCTGCTGAACCGATGCCAAACTTCATTGAGGAGTTTTGTTCCTTTCCCCAAAACCCAGTTAAAAAAAAATAAGGGAGAAAATGATTCAGAATTTAGTTCTAGTGGATGTGGAAGCTTCTTCATAAATTACCAACCCGCACAGCGTTATGAGGGTTCAAGACTAATTTTTTCAAATTCACTGCCATCAGAAAATCATAGTGCCATAGCACGCGCTGTGCAGCCACCACCCATTCTCGGGCATTTGGATCCTGTCCCTCAGAGAGAACTTCTGGCTGCCAAACGGACAAAGAGCTCTGCGTGCTTTCAGAGGGCATCTGACCACCACCTCCTGTTGCGCATTTCCACGTATAGCTCAACTGTAAAGCAACCCGTCCCGTCGCAAACAGAAAGCTGAACTCAGGGCTTCCTGAGGTCTGCAGGGCGGCTTTCATTAGCTTTGCAAAGGCTCGGCCGGCGCACACGGTGACAGCAAGGGACCCAGCCTGTGCAGGAGCAGCTTTTCAGATGGAGATGGAGTCAGCACAGCTGCTGGGTGGAGGCAGATGTTGGAGAATTTACTACTTTCACAATAAGCAAAAAAGTTTTTGCAACCAAACAGAAAGGTTTATTCTTTTGGAGGACGGAGTGTAAAGATACAGAGAGCTGGCAGGGAGCACAGAGGTGGAATCGGAGTCAACCACGAGAAAAATATTGGCTCTTGGGTGCATAGTGTAAGTGATTCCTCTCCACTAGTCATACAGCAGGTTTGTTTTCTTCCCTCTCCCTCTTCCACAGTGTATTGCATATGAGATACCATTAAAGAGATGACATGACATAATATCAGAGCGTTTTTTTCCTTCTCATAGCAAGAATATATAATAATCTCTCTGGGAAACATGTCTCAGGCTATCTCCAAGAACAATAGATGCTTGTAAGGCATCCAGTGAAGTCAGAATAGCTGGAGGCTGCGAGTCACATAATAACTTTTTGTGCTTGCAGAGTGTTTCGTTTTCAGACTGATCTGAGTAGGAGACAGGAAATAACCAGATTTTTTTTTTTAATTGGCTGCTTCTCAAGTTGGTGTTTTTTTGAAATCCAGGATTTGCCATCTTAATTATCACACTGGTAAGAGCAGGATTGTGCCATGGAAACAGGGCACATGGAAACCTGTGGACGCTTCTGCTCTTCGAAGCAGATCATGGGAGTGGAAGGAGAATATTGGGAATCTGAAGGAGGATTTAAACAACACCAGACATGGTGTAAGAAGGAAACAGGTCTCTGGAGAGGCCCAAGTGGCACCTCAGCTTGTGCATAGGAAGGGAATCTGCAGCATGCAGTCTGAGTGTGCCAGTGCCTGAGGTGCTGCTGCGCGCAGCATACCCTAAAAAGGATGATGTGCACCATGTACCCTCTAGAGTCACGACTGACGAGCAGTGAGCTGCAAGTCTTCAGGTCTGGGGTATAAAAGTGCTCTAGTCTCCTTCCCTAAGTATTGCAAGATTGCTACTGGTGCTCAGGAAAAAATTAAAAATATTATCACAGAAAATCATGGGATCCAATTCTTCTTTGTTGAAAGGGGGGCCCTCATATTTAAGATACATTTTGCTACCTATATATGACAGCAAATCCAAGTTTCACTTAGCCTGGCTTGGGAAATGTGATGGTGCCACTATACGTTATCCAGGCTGGGATGAGGTCCCTAACATACTGCATTCTTCCCAACAATGTGGACAAAATTGCGACAGACAAAACTAGAGTTATTTCTCCTAATTATGTGTTGTGTAAACTTGGATTTAGGAGGATTTTGAGGGGCCTGAGAGATTCTTCGTGTTTGCTCTTCACCCTAAAAACCTCAGTTCTTTCTATTTTGTTAAGCTGTATGGATACAGACCATAATGTATAGAATCATAGCGTTCCCTAGGAAGGAGTGCTTTATGGTTGTGGATTCAGTGTGAGGAGAAAGAAATGGACTTGGTTTAATTCCAGACCCCATTCTCTGACTGTGTGATTGTCATCTGTCTTCTGGGTGTCTGCCTTGTGGTACCAGGCCCAGGGGAGGGAAAGCAATAAGGCGTTGACTGCTGGACAGGTAGCTAAAGTTATTGCTTTTAAATCAAGACTTGGGTGGTGCTTTTTCCTTTATATGATTTAGATCTCAGCTTCCAATGGAAGCTGGTTGTCTATGTGTGTGTCTTGGAGTAGGGGCGTGCACGTTGTATTCTACTTGGCTGACACACTCAGTCGAAGTACACAGTGCTACTAGTTTCAGGCAAAATTTTTCCACAGTAAATCATTAACTCCAGTGTCAGGACAGCAAAAACAATTCAGTGGATATTTTCAGGGAATACAAAAAGAAAAAACAGACGCATTCAATGGACTTAGGAGTAGAATTTTCAATGCAGAGATTTTCCTTTTGCAGTTTCTATGTTTTTTCAGATTCTTTGAAAACTGGAGTAGTTATTGATAAATAATACCCCCTTTCCTTGCTTCCCCCTCCCCTCCACTCCATTTGTATCCTCATGTGCACTGTCAAATGTATACTCGTCCTCTGAGTGTGAGGAGACACCCTTGGGAGAGGGGAGTGCTGAGCTCCAGTGCCTTCTCCATCTGATTTGTAGTTTTGGAAGGGGCATTTGCTTTTGAGCTTTAGGATATTTTCAGTTATCAACTGCCTTTTCTGTTGAAATTCTTTCACTCAGTTTAAAAAGATAGGCTTGGATATGCAGAGCAAAAGACACATGAATACTTGGACCAAAACCTGACGCTCGGCTACCTTGCTATAGAAGCACCTGTTATTTTTGCCTTGTCTGAGCTGATATTTACCCCTTTCAGTCGCACTCCTTTTTTTGTTGTTTGAAATCTCCCTTTCCTCTGTCCTTCTCCCACAACTCATTTATAGCCCTGTGCCAAAAAAACTAAACAAAAAGCTAGACATCTCTGCCCACACTATCCCGAGTGTTTTAGTTCTTCCTGGGTTCTCCCCATCCCTTAGAGTAACTCTGTATTTCCCCTCTGCCTCTCCAGAGCCTGGTCTTGTTCCAGGCTTCCATACAAAAGCCAACCCATGCCTAAACCTCACCCCTAGACTTTCCTTTGTGTGGCTTTTAACCCTGTCCTGCGTTAAAAGTTCAGGCAGCCAAGGATGCCTGTGCTTTGGACACCTCTCCACAGTGGTACTGACCTTGTTTCCCTGTGCCCCTCTCCGCAGAGCTTGCTTCATGTTGCAGAAAGCGTGGATGGGGCTTTTCAGGCTTCTCCACCTCATTTCGCTCACTGTTGGGGGGGACCAGTATGCTCCACCCATACTGCTGGAAAGAGCTTCTAATGCTGGCTGGGCTTTGGAGAAAGAAGGGAGCAGCGCTTTGACTGCCTGTGTCCTCCTCACTGTCTAGAGTAACCCCTGAGCCCAAACCAGGGAAGCTAGCCCTGCACTCCACTTTTGTTTTGCTCTATTAAAGATGTGGGGAACACAGTGTTTTGGGTCGAAGAAAATGTTTCTTTAGCTCAAGACAGTTTATTTTTTCCTTGCTGAAAAAAAGGGGAGAAAATGGTTTTGGACAGCTCAGACTGATTTTTTTCTTTTTCTTTCTTTTTTTTGGTTCTGGCCACCTAACTGAAAATATCAATTATTTTCATGGTCACAGGCGCTCTGCCAAACTCCTGCTCCTCATACCTAGTGCTTCAGTATAACTTTATGGATTTGTTATCACAGCAGATTCAGCCTCGACTATTTGGCTTCTGTAAACAATGTTTTACTGTTCTTTATGGTTCCTTATGCCTCTTTAGAGCATGGTGCTAACCCAACTGCTCTCTGCACATCTGTACATCTGCTACCTGAGGTTAAAAACACTTGACCCAGCCACAACCCAGGCACTCCTCTTTCTGTTGGACCTGTGCCCTTCTTGGCCTTTGTGCCTGTTCATTGTGTTGTCCAAGGTGTAATTCAGCAATTGCCACCACTTCCCAAACAGCTAAATCATTTATATTTCTTACAGCTGACACAGAGGCCAAAGTACTTCATGCTATTAACCAGCTCTGTGTTTAGCCTAGTAGGTTGTTAGGCTCACCCTGCCATTAAGGATACGTTTTCAAGAAAGTGCACAACTGGAGTACTGGACTCTGCTTCCCCGTGTGTAAAACTGGGACTGAGCACGGCATATCTTGTGATAAGTTAAGATGTATTAGCAAATGCTGTTGTCAGGTTTCCTGCTGGTAGGAAAGGCAAGACATGCTATCAAGGGAGTAGAAAACAATGCAGATGCAGGGCGCCACCCTCAAGTGCTTGAACAGACTTGTCAAGATTTAAAGTATAGCCTCTCTTTCCTGGGGAGCTGAAGGTATGTCTTTTCCCCAAAGTTCCTTTAAAGTGCTGTAAAAGGAAGACCCAAGCCATCAGGGCAAACCCCATCATCTGGAGTTTCTTCAGACTACAAACCTGGTGGATTGCGTGCCTACAACTGGATAAATGCACAACTCTTTTCTCCTAGAGCAAGGGTGTCCTGACATCTCCAGGCCTGGCTTTGGAATTTTGGACGGTTTATGCCATTTTTGACTGTCATAACTTCAGTTCGCCATAGGTTTTGGACTGCACACAAACCACTCAGGATCTGGGAGCTGTGTTCCTCAACTACAGACAAGGATCTGGAGCATGATGTCCCGATGAAACAACTATATGTTTCCTGACCAGCACATGCTTATATGTGAAATTCACTGCTTTTGTAGTTTAGAAGTCACGATGAAGTTTGACTGCAAGCCAAATAATATGGTTGGTGACAACACCATCCATACCACAAAAGTAATTAAAAATGCCATTTCTGCCACAGAATTCACCATGAGGTAATGTATGTTTTCCAGGGGTTTTGCTCATACTACATTTTAATGCATAATGCAGGGTTCTTATTCATTAGATAATAGATACTTCAGGTAATGAAAATTCATTCTGTGTAGCAGAAATACCAAGAATAAGTGGCTTCTTATAACTGTTCAAGGGCTCAAAAGTGGATACTTGTATGCTTTCATGTTTGATTCTTGTTCCACATCACTTCAGAAGCATAATTTTTGTTGACAGAAAATTGGCCAGGCTTAATAAGGCAAGGTATTTCTACATCAGCTTCTGGGTTCTTTCTAATGCGTTGTCATTTTAGGAGCTAATTGACTTCATAGGCAAGATACATTGGGACCAAATTTTCAAAGGCTCATGGCTCTGTGAAAAGATAATCCATAGGAAACTTCTAATTTTTTTTAATACTAGCAAAGATTAATCTGTCTTACTTCCCAGCTCTGCAAGAGGGAGAGCACCACTGCTTGTTATTTCAGGGAGAGAAAACACGTACTTAAACTCCCAACTCATGTCACCCTCCAGGTTGTTGCGCATGCATAATACTAGGGCTGTTTTATCATTGTCTGGGGAAGAGGATCATCTCAGAACATCTTCTGGTTTTTGCAGTGGGAAGCTGGAGAGTTGACCCTCTTGATGTAGTTCCAGATCCCTTTAGAGGAACCAGTTCCATGGCAGCTGCATATTTTCTGATTCTGCTGCCTCCAGAGGAACCAGAGCTCCAAGAACTGAAGTTACTCAATCCAAGGGAAATAGATGTACTCAGTTCCCTTGAATGTTGCTGTCTCCCATTTTGTTTTGCAAATCACCCAAGAAGACTTCAGAGTCAGCTTGTCACAAGGTATTATGTAAATTAGCAAATCACATGGGCTTGCATTTAGAGCAGGCAAGCAAAAAGAGAGAAGTGTTTAGCTGTAACGTAGTCTGAATTAACTGCCTGACTTTGAGCTACAAGATTGTCAACTGACTTGCTCGCTCAGATGAGATGTAAGATTGGAGGCAATCAATCACACATCAAACCTGAGCTTTCCAAGACAAGAAATTATACACACACACACACAGACACACACACACAATTATGTATAAAAAAATTAGGATGTTTGCACACACACACTTCTCATTTATGCCCTCTTGGGAAGCTACCCTGGAGAAACCACTGCCATTTCACAAAGTCATGGATTGTTTCCATTGGAAATCTCTCACACTTTCCTTTTCTTCTCATAACATTCAAATGTGCAGCCCTCAAGAGCAGTCTGGCAAAGCCCTAGAACGGGAACTGGCACCACGTGCTATTGCTGCTGCTTTCAGAAGGACCCTTTAGGCCCATTGATTTATAGATTTTTGTAACTCTAATTTTACAGTACCTTTCTTATCAGAGGCAGAGTGAGGCTGATTATTGAAAGAACAGTTGCTGCTCCCAGGCCAGTCATTCCTCCTGGGCCGGCAGCCAAAAAGGCCACTGCAAACTGTCCGGGTTTGTGGGTAAAATCAGAAGCGCATAGAGGTGGCTTCAATCTGAGATCCCCAATGGCTCTTTCCAAACTTCTTCAGCAGTTCTGGAAACATGTTTGGACAGAATGAGAGACCCTTTCTGCTCAACCATGCTGTCTGTGCTGAGAGGTGCATTTCTCTGTTTATCAAACACAGAGATCATATCTCTGTTGTCCTGCAATGTTTGTGTAAATTGTGGATGAATGGGGCTGAAGAGCAGCTGTCTGAGGTCAAGAGAGATCAGGCTGGGGCAGGTGGAAGAAAAGTCACAGAGGAGGCAATCGCCATTATGGTACAGCAGTTTGGGTTCCTGCTGAATTACCGACCACAAAAGCAGGGGAAACATCTTGCACTATAACCCCTGCTCTGATGAGTGATGGAAAGCTGCCTGTTTCAGGAGGCCATCTGAGAAGGAGCTCAAGTTAGGCAGAGGGTCCTGAGCATGGTCACCCCTCATCTGTAGATCTCTCTTCCTCAAAGCCCTGGCCAGACACACATTTACCAGCTGTTGTTACTACAGAGCTGGGAACCCATGCTTGTAGCCCTGCAGACTGTTAACGTCTTGAAGGTGTTGCCTTTTCACGGCTGATACAGAAACTGGATGAAGTAATCGAGTAGCATCGGGCTCCAAGAAGGGAGGTAGGTGGGCATGTTTCTTTGAAGCCGAAGCTCTACAGATTCACAAAAGAATAATAATAGTGAGCTGGAAATACTGAATTTTGCATGTCAGCATTTCCATGCATATATTTCAGTGAACTACATCTTATTTCTACAGTCTGCAGGTACTCCAGTTCACAGGCAGCACTTGACTTCCCATGCATGATATAAGCCTGCCTGCACCCTCGGTGCAATCTCTGAAATATTTTGTCAGTGTCTGCTAATGAAAACTGGGCAAATACTCCCAAAACCTCCATCTGCTCACTGTATTCTCCCCTCTGTGCTTCAGTCGGATACAAAGTGCTCCTAAAATAGTGTGAGGAAAATCCCCTTACACAAGCATTGCACATAGGAGTTCCGTACTGTCGCTTCGTCTCACCCTCACTGCCCCCATTGCCCTCTGTGACACAGAGTTAAGAAAGCACTTCATCTGATAACACTGGGAAAGGTCAGAGCATTCGGTTTAGCTTTTTATTGGAAGAATAAGCAACCTGGCTCTCTGGAGTGCCAGGGATGGTGATCTAGTGGCCCGCACTCCGGACCAGGAGCTATAAATTCCTAAGTCTTAATCCCTGCACTGGCAATTACTTCTCCCACGACCTTGAGGAAATTACTTAACCTCTCTGCTTCTGTCTTTCCCCTTTGTGAAATTGGGAATCCTACCTTGTCAGGCTGCTGTGAGGGTTAATTATATAACATAAGTGTTTAAGTGTCTTTCTGCTGGTGTCTATTGTATTCTGTGTGTTTATCGCTGACTAACATGCCCAATCACTGCCTCACTTGGATGTTCAGAGCCTGATGGGGAAACCTCAGGCAGCAGTTTCATCTCCAAAACAGGTCATCTAGCAGGCTTAGGGCAGGAAGAAGGAGTAAGTGCAGGAGGCTATGAGAGACCGTTGACCTGGAAGACTCTCTTTCCTGTAGGAAGTATCACAGTATCACAGTATCATAAGGTTGGAAAAGACCTCTGAGATCATCGAGTCCAACCTATGAGTCCAACCTCAGTGCTTTCCTGGCTGGAGTGCGAGGAGCATGGATATCAAGGAGCATGGATTTCTCTGTCTGTCCATGTTTCAAACCATAAGGAGGTTACAACCCTTTTCTCCGCCTGATTACCTGTTACAGAGAGAAGAGCTGTGGCTTGGAGGTGGAATGGTACTTCCCAGAGCTGCAGAGGAGCAACTTGGTGTGTGTGCTGCCTTTTCTCTGCCAGCAGACACAGTCTTTAAGTTTAGAGGAGCTTAGAATCAGACCCTTCACAACAGTTGCACTCTGAAAAGGGGAGGAAAGAGACAGCAGTATATGCTCGACTGTTTCACTTCCCTCTGCTCTTTCATATCAATGTTACTTCATGTGCCATTAATTAGACTTAATAGTCTATACTTTATCCCCCTTGTCATGATAAATTAAGTGTGAAAAATTTCAACAAAAAAGCACTCAAGTGATCTCAGCATTAACAAGCTCAGCTTTCCTGAGACCTGAATTCAGCAAAGTGCATTCAGCATCTGCTTGAAATTCTGCATGTGTTAGGCTGAACTGCAGCCTCAGACAGGACCAAGTGAAGGGCAAATCTACAGTGTTGGGTTACTCAACCCTCCAAACTGATGTTACAAGTCCTGCCCTGAGCAAATGATTGTTTCCATCTCAGTGGCATCTCTTGCCTAAACAAATAGTTGGTGTACACCTTCACTGAATTTTAGCTTAAGGAGAAGTCATTGAATTTGGAACTCAGATTTTCCAGCTTAAGTGGTTACATTTTGGCTTCCAAGTCTATTTGAATTTTTAGTTAGACAGGACATCAGCTCTGAAAACTTTGGCTCCAGGCAGAAACTGCATTTCAAATAAGCCAGCCTGATCAAACATCACATTTGGAGCTGGGGAAGGGGACAGCTCTCAGAGCTGCTACCCAGCTGTATTCGGTTCCAGCTTGGGTCATATTTGCTCACTCTCACATTCTCAAACTTGAGGGACATGAGCCATGAAAGTGAAAAACCTGTAAGACAGAGGCATCGCTGAAGGAAGAGGTCTCCAATCTTCAGGAAGCATCTAAAACGAGATCAATGTTAGATTTTCCATAAAGTCAGTTGAGTTGGAGACTGTCCCCTCCACTGAAGCCAACAGGATCTAGTTCCCTTTGAAGGTCCCCAGATCTTACTGAAAGTCTTTAACACCTTCAGGGGTCAAACCGGTGTGCAACAAAAGTGTTATCTGGAGCTTTTGAATATTTGACTTCTGATCTTGACCCAATTTTGGAAGAAAAAATTAGTTCAAGACAGAAAGGAAAAAAACCCCAAACCCAACTGCTCACGTTTTCAATGGATTTTGAAGGGTTTGATTTGAATTTTGTTTGTGGGGGGTTGTTCAGCTGTTCTTGTGGGTTTATTCATAGTGGGTTTGTGCACTCCAAAACAAGCATTAATGCAAGAAGTAGCATGGCACAAAATAATCTAAGTTTATACCTTCAGAGCAAAAATAAGAAATACGTGCTGCTGTAAAGATTCCTGCTGTGCTGAGGTCTGAGGTCTGCATATATCTTTATTGGTGAACTCCTGCAGGAACACATAGCGGGCGATGGCATGACTTGAACCTTGTTGCTTGTTACCGCTGCAACCGGAATTCAGCCCCTGCTGCTGCCAATTAGAGGGCGAATTGAGAATTAGATCCTTAACCCCTTCAGAAATTGCTCTCGCAAGGATATTTCCTGTCTCTCTCACTGGTGCTGTGACACCGAGCCAGGCAAAGGCTGTGCTAACAGCGGCTAGGGTAGGCGTCATGAAGAAAAGTGCTGTTCAGAAAGAAAACCATGATGCCTCAGTATTTATACAAAGTTTAAAGAGCATATGGGATTTGGAAGAAAACATAAAAGCAGGCTTGTTTTCTTGAGATTCAGGGGCTCATGTCCCAAAGACCAGGAGCAAGTTATTTCTTAAACTGCTGAGTCTGTGTCATTACGTGTCTCCTGCGATATGACATGCTGGACTATTCCCACGGTAGAAGCATTTCAGGGTCTCCACTGATGAGACCTAAGACATCATTATTTTTTTAGCAGTTCTTCCAGAGTGTCTTTTTAGTGTTCAGCAACCCATCTTTGCTGTCGTCCTTCTCCATCTACAGTCTCACCCCAAAAGCCAGTTGAGCTGATTAGTTGTTAAGACCTAACATATAACCAGGAGTCTGACGTGAAATCAAAAGGTTAAATCTAGATTAAATCTGGTTGCCCACTTGTGCAACTTCATTGGAATTGTTTAAGCTTAAACTCTGGATGAATTTGGCTCAGAGTCATTAATCGGTTTGGGTAGCTTGCAGTTCTTTGCCTGAAAGGCATTAGATGCTCATTTATTTGTTGCAGAACAGTTTTAAGTCATTGACAGCATCTAGCATGGAAGGAAAGAAAAGCAAACTACCCAAAATTGCCAGGAAGCTGTAATCCTCAGGGAGTTTTCTCCTATCTAAATTGGAACTACCTTAGCAGCAGAAGGTTACTCAGGGATAGTTTAATAGGAAAGAGCGAAGCAGATCTTCCATTGTAAACAGCCATGCAAGTTCCTCTGCTCTTGGTAGAAGTAGGATTGAATCTCAGAGTAGGAATAGATCTGGACCACCACCCAAACCTCAACCGTCATTTTGCCTTTCAGAAGGGTTCATTTTTGCCCCAGCTACTTTTCCAAATTCGTTTGCCAGACTCCGCCCTTTTAAGCTCTGACCGGCAACAGAGGTGCAGCAAAACACTATGAGAAAAGAGGATTTTCTCCTAGGATTCCTGACCTGAGCAGAAATAGACAGTGCTGGAAATAGTACAAACCCTGTCTTCCTTGAAATCTTTCCAGCCCATTTTTGCAGACTGTAGGCATTTGGGCGGTCCAGATGAACTCTGGACAACCACCCAAACTTTTGGGTTTGCCCATGGCTAAAAATATCACAAACTGGAGGCCACTGTCTTGAACTGAGTCTCCAAGCATTTTGAAATTCACCCAGCCCTGGTTGAAGTGATCATTATAATCTGGCAAGGAATGCAATCTGGGTTCCAAACTGTAGTTATTTTTAAAATCATCTTGCCAAAGCCCTGTTGGAGACCGAAAAGAAAACCTTTTTAGCCTGAAAAAAAGATCAATAATTTCCTACTCTTGATGTAGCATTTGTTTGTAAGAAGTGTTTATAATAACACATATCTGTAGGTAAATTGCATAAAGCTAAGCAACAATTAAGCTTTGTGATCTTGCTGTAGAGTCCGAAATAACAATACGGATGATTTAAAACCCCTCCAAATTCTGTTACAATTCTTAGTTACCACCTACTCATGGTCTCCCACGCACTCCAGGAGACCAGCTAGCTTTCCCAGCTGCTCTCCACAAGCACGAGTACAATTATACTCCAAACAAGGCTAGAGGTTTCCCATGCAGATGACTTTACTATCTTTCCCTACAAAGCACAAGGCCAGAGACATCAAGCGACACAATGGGCACGTGCACCAACGTGGTCAGGTGAAATGAAGGGAAGGAAGCCTGGTCTCATTTGACTCATTTGGGAATCCCCTTCCCAAAGAAGCTTGTCGTTCCCAAACGGAGAAAAATACATTAAAGAGCAGCTTACAAAGGGGCAGTGGGTAGCTTGTTATCAGGGAGGGCCAGCCTGGGGAAGCACTCAGTTAAAATCAGACCTGTGTGTAGAGTAGATGAGAGTAAGGGTTACAGAAGTGCGTAATCAATGCAAAGAGGACCCTAAACAGAAATAAGTGAGCAGGGCATGAAATGCAGAGAAAGTATAGTGTGAGCCATAGCACAGGGAATAAGCAGAGGGTAGAAGATTATAGCAGCATCACCTGTCTTAAAGTGTGCAGAAGAGGGTACTCAGGGACAGGGGTGGCTTGCTGGCAAATGTCTTACTATATTTATCTTCTGTCTACATGAGACAATGATGGATTATCTACGTTTAATAGGAATTTATGACCCAACGAGTGATATTTAAAGGACTCAATGATGCATTTAATAACTAAACATTCTTCCCGATTAGTGCTCATTTGGTGCTCCCTCTGACTGAGACTTTTAAAAAAATGCCCTTGTCTCCCTATAGCTCTGCCAGAGTTCAGAGGTGCCACAGACCTCAGGAATATCTGAGAAATTAATTTTGCCTGAGAATGTATGAACTATACAGTTCATACTCTTTTGGTTGTACACATACTCTCCCTCTCTCTCTTTCACAGTATGCTTTTAGAAGGATGCAGAATTTGGAAAGCAGAAGTCCTGTTGATTCTTCATTAAACTGATTTTTTTCCTTTCTTCATCAGATTTGTCAATACTCTTGGAGCATTAATGCAATCACTTAGCCATTTGCAAAGGCAAAGCTGATCTCAAGTAATCTGCATTATTCCAGTAATTTAAATGAAGATGTAAAGGAATGAACTTGTACCACTTGGCAGAAGGTGCATTTCTCTTTCACTTTGGGGGCTGCATTTTCACAAATACGCTAGCTCAGATTCTCAGCTGTCTATCTGATGGGCAGAGAAGAATTGGAGCAATAGAGAATGGGAAAAGGGGCATTTCACAGAGAAGCACCACTTCTTATCCCAAGGATAGTCAAGAACGTGCTCTATCCTGAAAGAATGGATTTTCGCTTGTCTCTGGTTGTATTCCCTCCTGAAAGTCCTTTACGCTTTTTGAGGTTCCCCCTGAGGAGAGGAAATGAGCCTTCACCTGAATCTTACAAAGTTGTCTCTTTTCCACTCTAAATGCCTCAAAATCTCTTACACCAGTTTCAGCGGAAGGCTCAGGAGTACAGCCTAGTCATCTATCCCACTGGCATTCCAAACCTACCAGCAAACAGAAAATGACTGCCACAACGCACGCATTGCATCATTTTTAACCTTCTGCTGTAGGAGCTCTGAAAGCAGTATTTGTGCCAGGAGGCCACCAGCTGATGAATGGTGGCTGTTTCTTTCTCATTTACTCTGTGACAGCCTTCCTAAGTTAATCACCATTACACAGACATGGGCAAACAAATCTTTGCCCAACTCAACAGCCCTATGTCCTCCTATAACACAGGTTACTGTGACACAGCAGATGAGGGAAACCACTGAGGTATTTCTTTAGGGTTTCCTACAAATCACCCCATCACAGAGAGAGAGAGATTTACCACCCACGGCACAGCAGGAGGCAGTTCCCTCCTGTTAAAGCCTCTTGTCTGCACCCTGACTTTGCTGCCTTTAGTCAAGCTCCTCAAAAAGGAGTTTTTTAGGCAGATGCACCAACATCCAGAAGATCAGCCTTAGTTTAATAACCTTTCCTCCACAGTAAAGAGAAAATGCTTCCTCCCTATACCCCCATGCCTGCCACTGCTCTCCCAAGGAACCCCTCCATCTCCAGTGAGAACCTGCTGCACGCAGCAGTGAGGGACCTTTCACCCATTTCATTCAGTTTGGATTGGCCTCCACCATTTGCCTTTGCTTTGTTTCCCTAGAAGAGTCAGAAAACTTTTTATGACCTTACCTTCTGCCCCCAAAGAAAGGTTAACAGCCTTTGGGGCTTTTTGTTTGTCCTCCTCCTTCAGGAAGTCAGCTTAGTTTCAATGATAAAAATAAACAAGGCAATTGAAGTGTCTCCATGGATCCAAGCCTCCTTTAACTGGGCAGAGGGGTGGTACTTCATCCTTTCTTTTGTCTTTTAGGTTTGCCACTGAAACCTGTACTTGAATTTTAATGTTTTGGGTTTTTTTTTTTATTTGAGCTTGATTTAGGTCTATGTTTCCTTCTAAAGCTTATTCTTCCCTGCATCACAATAAAATATTATACAATCCATTCCTCCCTCTAAAAGAAGTTTTTTTATAACAGTTCATATGAGAAGTCATTTATGAATATTGTTTGTATACTGTGCTATTCTAATGCCCTGTAAATAAAACCTATATATTCTCCAGCTCTCGATCCCAAGCTTCGCGTAGCAGCACCCATTCACAGCACCAGCCCTGTCTAGTGTGTGACATACACAAGTTCTTTCTTATTGTATCTGAAATAACAAATTAAAAGCACCTTCTGTACTTTCTGCAGAATATTCCACCTTGAAATGGGCCCCAGTAGTTCCACCATAGATGCAGATGAATTTTCTGGTCTTCGTATTGCTGCAGTTCTTGAATGTATTATTCATTCAGAGTGATTGATTTGGTGTGCTGTCCACATTGCTTAAAAGCCTCTGTCTGTTCGTCTGTCTGTTAATCTGTTTCGGCATCTTGCGGAGATAGAGCTATAGAAAACACTTTTCGTTTCTATTGAAGTAGTGACCAAAAATAATCATTTCAAAAAATCTTAAAAAAGGAACTGCTTCATCTTTGGATTCATATACATAAAAAAAAAAATCTATACCACTGAGATGGCTGAGTAGCCGAAAGCACGGATTTTTATATTCTGCCAGTGGTGTGCTAGAAGCGCGGTGCATTTGTTTCTGTCTGATTAGTCGGATGCTGGGGCAGGGGAACCAGGAGGAGACATTGCAGCAGAGGAAGAAGATGCTCTCTGTAAGATCATGACCTCCATTCCAGTGTCATTTCACACCTCAGGCAGTGATCTTGTTACATCTCATAAGCCGAGCAAGGTCAGCCCTGGTCAGGCTAAGCGCTTGAATAGGAAACTTCTAAGGAAAAACTCAGGCGCTCTGGAAAGTGGGGCTGGTGCCTGGGTAGGTGACATTATTCCCTTGGAGTCAATACAAAAGACGCACTCCGTTAAGAAGCCTCTGTGCATCCTCTGTGACTCTGCTGCCGCAGCTACCGGCACCGCCGCTCAGGTGAGTCAGACCCAGGGACGGCCACGGCTGCATTTATTAACAACATTTCTTCCCAATCCTCACCAGAGCAGAGGTGCCAACCCCGCTGGCCTGCTCGGGCTCAGCGCTGGGTCATTACATGTGTCCCCAGCAGCTCCCCACTGCAGTTCCCATGTGAGAGGGTGTGCTTTGCTTACCCTCCTGGCACGCTGGCCCAGGCAGTGTCGCGGGCAGGCTCCATCCTCAAGCGCTCTGCAGCTCAGGAGGTGGCAAATTGAGCGTGCACACTGGGCATGAAAGTCCTGCTATTTGGTAAGGGCACTTGCCCGCTGCGAGGAAGAGCACTACTCCTCTCACATTCACGCAGAAGGCTCTTCCTGCCCTCAGAAGGTTCAGCTCGAAAAGCGTGCGTATCCTTTCGCAGTAGTTTTTGACAGCAGAGTGAGGAGAGCAACTCTGTACCGTGCTTTGCTCATTGGATGAAGTGCAGAACGTAACTGCTGTGGAAAGTGGGAGAGACAAGAAAACCTCCCCAAATCTACACCTCTAATGACAACTACACTTGGAAGTATTGAATCAAAACAATATTCTTAGCCTTATTTTTGTGGTCTACATTTTAATGTTTCATCTCATGCCAGAAAGTGTTTTGCTTAATGTTTTAATTCTGACTTTTCTAAAGTGGAAGACGTTTTCCAACCCCACTCTCCATCTCTCAGTTGCAAAACAAGCAGTGAGATGAACAAAGTCGTAAGGATAAACCAATTCAGGCCAGCAAACCTGGAACCAGCCAAAACGTTTTGCTCAGTCTTCAGATTAAAGGCTGATTCCCTTCATTCCTTGCAAAAAAGTCCTTCAGCAGACAGTGACTCATTGCTGTCCCCTCTCAGCATGGCGACTCCCCCACCGGTTTGCATTTTAATAGTGTGTGCCGCTGTTTGAGCACTCATGTAGGGTTGTGGGTGCCTGTAGTTTCAGGTGTAGCACAGATGGCAATGTTACTGTTACGGACTTAAAAGTCAAAACTTTTGGCTTCACGAGTGTGTCAGACCTGGTGCCGGCTCCCTGGCTATCAGCTGGGGGGGGTCCTCACAGCCCCACCCTCAGCACAATGGAAAACCAGTCAAAACCAACCCAAAATTCCACCTGGGAGTCTTTAAAAATCTACTTTGTGTTTGGTGCTTGCTTTCCTGGTTGTCTATGAAATACCGTGCCCCAGAATGGCGTTAGGTGAACAATAGTCATTTTCTGAGATAGAGACTCTCTTGAAATCCCCTTCATTTGTGTTTGTTGCTGTTGTGATTCTTCACCTGCTGGCCTTTATCTAGCAAAGCAAGGTGAGTTCAAAGACAACTCTGGAGGTCTGTAACGATTTTAATGATGAGGTGAAGTTGGAAGGTCTTGTGTATGATGAACTTAATGGGGCATTCTTCTCATTTAAGCTGACATCCTTTACATGGAGTTGTGAAAAGGAAAACGTATGGACAAGTGATCACAAGCGATTGATTTATTAAGAAATAACTGCCCCTTAGCTGTAAGTCAGGGCAAACAAATATTTAATAAGCCCGTATAATCCTGCTAGAGTTACAATGGGCTTAAGTCCCCATTGTCTTCTCCCACTTGGTTTACTTTGCTGTATGAAGCCATCAGATAAAGAACAATAACAAGAATCCATAACGGAGCTGTGTGAATAACTAAGATTTTGATGTTTCCTGGCTATGCTGAAAAATCACGAGAGAAAAAGATTTGCAGTTGACTTGCAATGAATTCGTTCCAACAGTTTTGGCAACCACTTTAACTGTAGCATTTTCTTCAGCCTCAGAGTAAATATTTTTTTCTTTGACTTCAGCATCTACAAGTTTTTTAATTACAAAATAAATTGAAAGAAATACCAGAAGTGGCAGAACTTAGTGGAACGGAACAGCACTAATTTTTTTTCAATACCAAAATGAAAGGTTTAGATTTTTTTTACTGGAACTTGTTTGAAGTAGCACGAATAATCCACTGAAATTTTCAAATAATTTTATTGTCACTAAGTCACGTATTTCCTCTGAGGAAAAAAGTATTGCTATGAGGGTATTTGCCAGGGTTCTACTCAGTAGTCACATTCCCAGTGTTGATGCTGAAGCTGTTTATCCCAGGTCTTTCATGCTTCAGTAGAAAACCCAGGATATGCATGAGACTGTTATGGGCACACAGCAGGGAACATCATTATGGTGCATTTTGGGGAGGTACAGCTCTTTCTTTTGGACTTTTGGGGTCTTTCTGTAAAGGTAAACTTAACATCTGAAGGACCAAAAAAAAGATAATTTCTTTTGATGAACTTATTCTGGTTCTAAGATTTGTGTCACACACCTTGCATAGAAAATATTTTCTGCAACAATTCTGAAGAGTCAAACATTTTCAAGGTAAGTGTGTAAATCTATCCGTCCCTGCTTTCCCAGAGGCCGGGATACACTATTTTAAGATTGCACTAGAAGACAGACAATACATTGGGGTTGGTCAGGAAACAGAGTCAAATCAAGAACTCAAGTTAGCATGCCAGCCAAAAATAAGTAGCTGAGAAACTGCAAGTTATAGAGGAAATACTCAGCTTAATACATCCATTTTGTTCCAGGAAGTGATGTCAAACTATTGTAGTGCAGTGGTGGGGAAGTGTGCAAGCATTTGCAAGACGCCCCCCAATTGCCTTCTGGATGAACTCGGCCACTCACCTCCCCTCTGCTTCAACCCTCCCCTGTTTATTCCCACAACACCCTGCTAGGTGGGGGCCTGAGACACTAAGAGGCAAAATGACTTTTGAAGGTCATACAGAAATCCAAGAATACAGCTCTCTCCTCTGGGCTTTCTCATTGTAGGCTGGTGCGCAACCACGAGACTTGTGCTTTTCAGCAAGATTTTTGGATTTGCTGCACTGAGTACATAAAATTATTCTGACCTGCTTATTTATCCTATCTACGAATAAATGGGGGGAGGAGGGGAGCAGAGAGGAAGCTCACCTTTTCCTTTTCAGAAGGTAAAACCTACTCTGAGAGCCACCGGGACTTTGTCTTCATTTATGTATTCACACTTGTAGTGTGAATAACTGCCCGTTATTTTGGTAAAGTAAACATCAAGTTCAGGAAAGGCAGGCACGCAACTAAATCGAAGTTTTGTGCCTGAACAGGTGTTTGATAACGTTAATGTACCATCACTGCGGTAGGGTCACCTTTGAAGAGGGCTGTCAGGAGCCCAGTCACATCGTCTGGAAAGTAGACAGCACTCATTAAGCTGGAAATAACTGAAACAACAGTTACTAAAGGAAAAGAGGGGGGCAACAGGAGAATGGGAGAACGGGGCTGCTTCTGTAGGGAAATCCTGGCAGCTCCTCTGGAGAAGGACCTGAGCTGGGCCAGGGCTAAGCAGACATCTGTGTGAGCAGAGTGATTAAAAGGCTAAACTAAACATTATTTACTCTTTTTCAGAGAAAGGGGCAGATTTGCAAGAAATGTTGAGTACTTATGGACACCAGACTCCAGACAGACAGACAGACAGACATGTATATCTGAAGCTGAGGAAGGAGCAGAACTCTGAGACAAAGTGATGGCAATGCCATGAATATAATATTCTCTTTCCCTGTGGCCGTATTTTTAGACCCATTACTGGGCAAGGAAACCTGACAGCCAGGTGTGTGCTGAATTTCACTGTAACTTTGTTCACAGTGGGACGCGCACTCATGCTGACCATCAGCCAGCAGATCCACCTCTTGGTAAGCCTGAAACAGAGCTTTTTATGTTCAAAGGGGACGGGAGGTTTGAAGGTTTGGAGGCTAGCGTAGGGTATGAAGGTGTCTGCCTCTGATCTTCACATGCCTCAGTTCTTCCAGGAAAACCCAAGCTAATTGCTGTCTTAAAAGGGTATTTAATTTTAAAACCTTCCCTCCACCCCTTCCCATTACTAAGCCTGCATGGCTTTCATCATGGAAAAGGTATGTGCCACGTGAAGAGAAAGTGAGGAAACGTGAGGCAAGCTCTTGCAGGTACTAACGATAGTGGGGGGGACAGCCAAGGAAGTCACTTCACAGGAGACAGGGACTGGGTAGCTTCCACTCTATGGGCTTTACTGAGCTAAACTAATTAGTGTTTGTAAAGCACTTTGAAGATGAAAAGCACCAATTTATCGCTAAGTTTAATTATTTGCATTATTTTCCTTAAGACTTTCACTAGCTACCTTCAAACACCAGCAAACTCTTCCTTGTAAATGGTGTGCAAGCCAAATAGCTCAAGGCAGCGTTTCAGAAGTTGGTGTGAGGACTCTGGGATGGGAGCAAAGCCACAGCAGTAGATTGCACTGATGCCTCTGGGTCTGCGGCTCGAAAGTGCTCTCAATATACATGCCATGACTTTGACTTTACTGGACCTGGGCTTTTCAGGGGCACTTAAAGAAGGATTCCTTTTGAGTTCCTAATAAATTACAGCCCTCTTTACATTTGCAGTGTGTAGTTAGGGCTCTTTTACACTGTCAATTGGAAGGAAACCAGTGTGGGATGAGATCACATTTACACTGCGTAATCCTGTTTCCAACACACGCGATTAGTGACAGAACACAAACCATTCATGTTAACGGTGCGCAGCCTCGTTGGCAATCCTGTTCGCTAGCACATTAAAAACACGAATGCAAACTCGGATGTAGATATGCCAACAGGAGCAAATGTAAGAAAAGTAATCACTTAAACAGCAGCCTCTGCTTTTTGGAAGAGAAAGGCTTTAAACAGACATTAGGGCAGCTCGTGAGGTGAGATAAATCAATGTGATGCCATAGATTGCAAAGTTTACTTTAAAATGGACCAATATTGTTCCAGTTGATATAGCCAATATTCTCTCTTTTTTATCAGATGAAGTAGTTAAAAGATCCCTCACTGCATTATTACACCTGTCTTCACAAGTGAGGCCTTCTACTTCTTCAAACAGCATCCCTAGGGGATATTTAATTCTGAATTATTTTCTCATTAAAAAGTGTGGTTGCACTCATGAGAAACAGAATGTCCTAGTAAAATAGGGCATGACAGGGCCAGAGATTTATGGGTTCAACGCAGGGATTGAAATCCTGATTACTGAATAGAAATGCCTGCAGAATTAATGATAACTTTGGGTTCTCCGCTCATCTCAGTGGGATGTTGCTCATCATTTTCTGATGATTAAAAAGGAAAGTGTTCCTTAGCATTTGTGAACTCTAATCAGAAACACAACAGTAGCTCTAAGGATGAAGGAGCTTCATCAGATAGAGATAACTCAGGTTTTTTCCCCAGATTTAACTTGGAATTAGTTCAGGAAACTCAGTTTGCTCCAACAGCTCTGCACCTCATGATTTAGCTGCAAACTAGAAAACTGAAACATGGAGGGCATCTCGAAATCTAACATTTTCTCAGGAACCTCCTGGAAGATTTTGCGAGATTTCCAAGATAGCATTGAACTCAGCGAGACCTGCGCACACAAAAGCTCTGGAAATTTTGGGCATGTTCTCCTGTCATTTATGACAGGCAGGGTCTGAGAACGTTTGTCAGGGAAGAGGCTTGAGGGGTAGAAGCTGCTTGTACCCACAGCACGTGCCTTAGAGCAGCTGCCTGCCCGTAACTGGCAGTTAGATCTGACCCTCTGCTTTTAGGAAGAGATTCAAACCACCTGGCAGGGAAGGTTACTTGTGATAATGGAGTAAATTTGTGTATAGAAGAGATTATTTTTAGTTTTCCTTCTTTAAGGAAGACCCTATTCTGCAACACTTCAGAGCATGTTCTTAGTTAGAGAGCTGAATCTGTACCTTGTTTTTAATGCACACAGAAGGCAATTGGTGTCTATTCTAGCAGTGGTGCATTTCTGTGATGAGCAATGAATCCATACATGTACAGGTTTTTTTTTTCTCCTTTTTATCTGCAGTGCAGATTTCCATTACACATTCTGTGCTTGTTTCACACATAAGATTCCTGCAGAAATCAATGGAAGTCCTATGTGCAGAAAAAGACACAGAAAGTGCAACAGAGATTTGCACCACGGATTAAGAGATTCTCAGTGCTGATCAAAGAAGAATTTTGTCCGAGGTTTGTAAAGCACTCTTGAATCCGTCTTGATGAAAGGCTCTATAAAAATGTAAAGCTGCTGTTGTTGTTAATGTTCCCTTGGTACATAACAGGAGAAAAGATGCTGAAATTAAAGTCACATATATTAATATTGATTAAGAAATAAGCAAATTCATCTAGAATTTGTTCTGGCTTTCCTTATATGCACTTGATCTTCCATTTTTGAACAGGGCACGGTTATGTCCTGGAAAATCACAGCCTTGAATGCCACCAAGCCACAACTACAGATTGTATATTATTATATATAATTTTGGAAATCTGACTGGAATACACCATAAAGCAAGAATAAAAGAAAAACTGTAAGGACATTTGTATTTGTCAGCGTCTCCCCAGACAGAGCCCTGAGGATATGATATTCTTAGAATAAAGCTTTCATTTCACAGCGCATCAGTGGGAAAATTAACAAGCTCTCCTCGTACTGTTCCATAATTCATTTTCTTTGTTTTAGATATTGAGCTGAGCTGGTACAGTAACTTAAATAGAAAGTGGAGATTCTAAACACAGATTTGGATTCTGGCTGATCTGGGTTGTTTAGCTTTGTATTGCTTTTTTCCTCCCTTATTCCACAACTTGTTAGTATCTAAATAAGAAGTCGCCTCAATTTATTTTAGCACTCGCCTTTTAAATGGAAAGTGCCAGATACTGTTATAATGATTTAAAATACATCAGAGCAGGCTCACTTCAGTTAGTGCAAGGGATGTAAACTGCATCTCCTACAGCACCAGGAGCAATGTTTGTTCCACAGAGGAAGGAGTCTGCTCGTCTCCAGCGGTGGCAATCAGAGACCAAGATACCAGAAAGCTCAGACAGAAGTTCCTTGAGGTGAAATCAGCTACCAACAGTGCTCCTCAATTAACAACAGGCAATTGCCTTAAAATAGCAGCATTTTTGCTGTTGTTTTCTGGAAATATAAAGTTACACTTCTCACAAATCTTCCTGAAGCGAAAATGACATTCCTGACTATTTTCTATCAAGAAGCTCCTTCTTTTCTTTTGAAGTCCTGGGTCTCTAGAAAAAGAAAAATAGGCCAGAGCAAAGCTAACTTTTTTTTTCACTCAGAAAACTCCTGCTTGAACAGCAAAACCATCAAAACTCTGCAAAAGATATCGTCTGTCTTCCCCTCCTGCAGTTTTGCTCATTCAGATGTTCGGCAAGGAGCATGCTCCAGCAGAAAACCGTAGCTTGGTTGTGTAAATATATGTATATAATAGTGGGACAGAGTCCCTGCAGCCCAACATAGAGCCTGGATGCTGGTTCAGTGATGTCACTCCTTAGAAGCTCCCCTGCCTGCACAGGAGCAGAGACGAGCGTGTGAATTCTCTCATACACCCCAGCAGAGTGCTTGATCACTTGCCAATTAAAACTCTTCTTTTTTTTAAGGAAAAAAACATCCTCCTCAACATAAAAATTAAATTCTGGGGGAAAATGTATTCTGCTTGGTGCAAAGTGGGCTACTTGGGACTTGTGCAACTTTGGCTTGCTCCCACCTGACTATTTCTTTGGCTATGCCTGTATAGCATTTAAGAAAATTGAGTCCCCCCAAGATGCCATTCTATCCATCTCAACAATGTTGAGCCAGAAGGAGGACACAGTTTGAGATGTTATCTGTCATAAATAATGAGAGTCCAAAACAGAAATGCCACTTCATACTTTCAATGGTCTGACAGCTGAGGGGAGTCTGCTGATCTAGGTCCTTTCATCACCCCTATGCAAAATATTGTTAGTAACAGTGAAGAATGGGGCCAAGTGTACAGAAAATCTCCTTGTTATGAACAAAAAGTGAAGTTGCAATTGAGACAGCTGACAAAATCAAATATGTTCTTTGGGCATCTGCAGTGGGAAAGCCATCCCTGTTCCTTACAGATAACGGCGAAGGCTTCCTTGCTGCGTCCACTTTTCCATCCGTTTTCAGTTGGCAGTACCTCCCAGTGCGAGGCCGCTGCGTCTATAAGGACGGGCATCTGAAAGTGCATTAAGCTGGTGTCACTACGATGTGGGAAAACGCATACAGCTGGCAGTTTTCAGTAAGAAGTGATGCTATCTGGTCCAGAGCTCTCTCTTTCCACGTGCCCGTCTACATCGTGGCTCGCACACCATGGTGTTATTGCAACACGAGTATCAAGTCATCAAGGGCATATAAGGAAAGCCAGAACAGATTCTAGATGAATTTGCAGCACACAGTGAAAATGTATAGAATAAGTTTCCTCCCTATTGCAGCCAGTAATAGCGTTGCATTGGTCTGGCTTTTGAAAGAGATGAGCCTGCTTTTGCAAAAGAGCAAGTGTCCGCAGTTCCTGTTGACTTTCTAGTACCAGCCAGCATTGTTCAGTTCTCTGTAAGAGTGAAGCTCTGTGGGAGCGCTACTAAGGGAGGACGAGGATGCACTGACAATGTCAGCCTTCTCAGATGTCTGGCTTGTCCAGAGGGTCACTACAACAGCTGTGGCTGCAGTGATGTGTCCACAGTCAGGTGGAAGATCTGGTTCTCCCCCATCCTATTTACAACTAATAAGGATGCCTACATCAATCAGCCTGTAGTGGACATTTCTTACCCTGCAGCAGAGTGCAGCATGAGCGACAGTATCTTCTGCAGTTCCATACCTGTGCTTATATAGCTGTGCATACTTTAAATACTTGTATAAATGTCCTGGAACCCTACAAAACTGCTAAAAACAATGAGGTCCAAAAGCTAAAGAAAGATCAAAAAAAATACCGTACTGCAATTTTCTAGTTCAGTGAGTCTGCTTTGTGCCACAACCGCAACGAGCCAAGAAACCAGCCCCAGCATTTCCTTTGATGTTTATAAAATGTATTTTTAATTTCACTAGACTGCCGCTCACTCTCATTTGAAAGGGTATTTGAAAGTGTTACCGGGAATGATTAGGTTGCCTTCTCTGCACTTTTCATTGTTTTACTACCTCTGTTATGTCACCTCTTATTTTTTCTCTTGTGTAAAATGCAGTCTGAACCCTCTGAATGCTTCCTCACAGAGATCTTTCCATGTCTCTGAACATTATCATCACCTTCAAGACCTATCTCTGGCTGCTGCTATTTTTTTTATAGTGCAGGAATGAGTGTAGTCAGACCTGAAGAAGGGTGTTGAAGGTAGGCCTATCCCTGCATGTCCAAGTGCCAGAATAGTGCTTCCAATTACAAAATATTTCTTGTAACATCTACTAAGTGGACGTGCCACTTTTCTGCCTGTACTGGGAAAGCTTCATGCTCTACCAGCAACCATGTTTAAACAGGGACTGTTGGGGCTGCTGGCTATTTCACAGCAGAAGAGTCGACAGCACTGCAAGGCACCCGTGAGCTGCTTGCTGGGATCTTCCCCGTTAATAAGTGGTTCTTGCTCGGTGCCGGCTTCTCACTCAGGGCTTTGTGTTCCCTCCACCAGATGGACGTTGGCAGACGGCAATACCATTTTTTTGTTTAATTATTTCAAATGCTGCATGCAAATCAACCTTTGGCATTCAATGATAGAACAGGAAGTTTGCGGTTGATATCCCATCTTTGATACATTATTTCATCTCTCCTTCGTTATAAGGCTGTAGAGATGATTCTGGTTTGGGCTACTTCAACACGTACCCTCTTCTTTCGGTGGGTCTCCCATGCAGGGGGCTGCACACTTGCTGTCGTGGACTGAGACTACCTAACAGAAGGTATCTAGCTATAAACCAAAGGGACAGATTACAGCCTTCACTCACGTGCGTAGTTCTTTTGGCTTCCTTCACCGAGGGACAAAAATTTGTCTTTTCAAGGAAAGCAGGAAACAATTTTTATTATTACAGGTTATTAAAAATGGTTGACGCTTGAAGCTGCTGGAAGAGTTGGAAATGATGCCAGCCTGTCACTAATTGAGGACTGAAGGTGAACCATCCTGATTCTCAGGACCAGCTTCAGTAGGACTGGAGGCACAATTCTGGGCTGTAATGCAGACCCAATCTCTAGCAAGAGTCAAGGAGTTTGTTTGTCATCAATACTGGCAATGACATTTGATTTTCTCAGTGCACTGTATCAAGTTATTATTTTCACAAGTTTTTTTTAAGAGTTTCCCTCATTTGCATCGATTCAGCACCTGTTGGCTTTAAGTTTTTGCTAGTTAAAAAGTTATTATAAACCATTTGTCTGCTTGGGTTGAGATTTTTTATGAGACTGTAGAATGTAACATGACAACAGCACCCAGACATCAGTTCCCAAACTGTTCCACAGGCCACGACAGTCCACGTAGGTTCATGATCCAACCTCCTTCTTGAGGATCTCTATAAAATAGGACACTGCTCTCAAAATCTCCTTTTATTTTTCATCTCTCATGTCCTACGTGACTGTGCCAAGACTTTTTGCTCTCTGGTCACGTGCCTATCAGTTTGTATGTCATAAAAAAGGGAATTTGTACTTGCAAGTGTCCAGGAACAAACCCTATCGGTGCAGCAGAGCGGATGGAAGTTGACTTAGCCAGTTCTACTGTTTTGCAAGCAGCATCAGCGATCATACCTGCACAGCCTTTAAGAAAAATCAGAGGATGTTTCTTACGCCATACACCATGTGAAGAGCTGCTCGTAGCACCTGGGTCTTGGCAGAGGTGGCTCTGCATGGAAGGGCTCAGATACTTAGGCTGAAGGACCAGCTGTCCTCAGGACCCTTGGGTTAAAAGAAGGAAGAGTGATTGGGTAAATGGGAGAGGTGAAGCATTTCAGAGCATCACAGCCTGCTAGTCAAGAAACCATCCAGTGAAGAAAAATGTGAGGAGATGATAACATTCTACTGAGGGATTAGAGTTGTGCAAGGAGCCCCACAAAACAGATTTATGACAAACAAAGTACGAGATGAACAGCAGAACCCAAGTTAATCTGTAGAATACTTTAAAAGCAAAAGCAGGAACAACAAACACATTAATACAACTTAGTGAGATAATAGCTACCCAAGCTGTGGTGATTGGAAACAACTGGCAGAGCCTGGAATATAAGGAATCACTTCCTGCAGCAATTTCCTTTTATTAAAAAAGCATTTAGACATGTATAAGCTTTTCATTTCTCAAGGATCTTATTTTTAACTCTGTGCCCTCCTCAAAGACGCTGTTCAGTCTGGTTGAATGCACGGCCAGACCAGGAGGAATTTGATCAGAATACAGATGTTTGCCACACCAGCATCACTGCAGAGGCTGTCACCCAAAAGGTGCTACTGAAATTTTCTTCAAGCAAGAAATTCATACAGCCATTTGGCAAACCGCCTAGCTTTTCAATCCAGGCACAGCAAAAGAAATCCAAATACCTAGGCATGAAAGTGCAGTCCACCACAAATACAGCTACATAAATGTAGCACCCTCATTTCCAACACAGTTGGAAACAGTTAAATCTCCAAGATCCATCGAAATCCAAACCACCACTGAAATAGGGGTCAAAATCACCTTACGTGAAGGTTTGGTATTCCTTCCCTGTTGGAGCTGTCATTGGTGATTGTGAGTTTGCTATTTTGTTTGCTTGTTTCATAGTATCATAGTACCACAGTATCATAAGGTTGGAAAAGACCTCTGAGATCATCGAGTCCAACCTATGACCCAACACCTACACCTACTCCTACTGATCCAACAAAAGAATTAATAAAGGTTTTGTTTCCGAAATACCTGAAATGAGTTTTTAGTTCTGTTCCTTATTATCATGTGGGAAAAAAGAAAAGATGTGATTTTGGTCAAAATTTAGGTCAAATGTTTAGTTCAACTGAAAATAAAATGTTTTCTTGGCAGCAACTGCAGGCTACATGTATTTTGGTTTATAACCTAATAACTTTGGTTTTAACCTTATAACCTAAGCATGAGCTTGAAACAAAAAAAAATTAATCCTCCTCTTTTGCCAATATGGAGGAAAGCCTGACATTTTTCTGTTTTTCCTCTTTTTTGAAGAGAAAGGAACCGAAACATCTGCCTGAATATTTTTGCCCAAGATTTGATTTTTTGTTATCCTGGAATAAACTGAAGAGAAATATTTGCCCAGCTTTGACTTCAAGAATTCAGCAAAGACCTGGGCCCACCCTCCCTCTTTCCTGCCCCTATCATCTCCTGCGGGTTATGTCTCAAAAAAGCACGTCTTCAGGGAGCAATGGTGGCACAGAATGTGGTGTGCAATCCTCTGCAAAGTGGACTCCTTTCTGCCTCTCCACCTACCTCAGATATCCAGCTGGGTTCTGCCTGGGGGCAGAGCCTTGAGTAGAGACAGGGCTCCTGGGACAAGGTGGCAGCACTCAGAGGGGACAGAGGAGCATCCTCTGGAGTGCCTGTATAACCCAGAGGTCCACAGCCTGGTGATGTGACTATGGAGGATTTCCACCGACCACACACTGGTGGGTGGCAAAGGTGATCAGCCAGCAAGACCTTCCTCTGCCGTGACCTGGGATCTGCTCCACCTGCGTCTGTGTCCTTCTCTGTGGAGGTCCTGGACCTCCTATTTTGCTCTCTTTAGCAGAGCAAAGGGCAGAAGTACAACTTAGGAAGGAGGGGCATGTGCGTGAGCACCGAGTTATTCTCTGGCTGTACTATAAAGCATCACAGGAAGCATAGCCCTGCTGTGAGGCTGGAGAGAAAAATTGGAGACCACGAGGCACACAAACACAGCTCCTGGACAGCGCTGCAATAGCATTGCTGCATCACTCTTTCGGAGTGCGTTTTTCTCCAAAGAAATGATATTTACTTGTCAAAGATGAATGTTGTGTAAAATTTTGTCATACATTAAAAAGTTAAGTTTGTTTGGTATCTGTTAGGACAGACAAGTTTTAGGTTTCTGGCTTTAGCTCTATCTGCCTCTCCTCCCTTTCGGGTCAGTGTCATTTAGAGGGGGAGTTTATACATGCAGTGAGAAAGGGAATGAGGAGTCCAGTAACTCATTTGTTTTAATGGCAAGTTCATGACACTGTTCCATCTTTGCAAGCGTAAGTTGTCTGCTTTTCCAATGTATGTGCCCAATTATAACTCACAAGAAGCCATGTATCTCATAAAGAATTTAGTTAATTTTCAGTATTTTCCAAAGTCCTGTAAATGAACAATGCACTTTTTGCAGGTCTTTCATCAAGGAGTTAATAAGCAGATGAAGGCTCTCTTTTCATCAGTTCCTAAATGATGCTCCATTTGATTGAAGAAGATCAAAAATGATGAACAGAAAATAAAAAGGAAGTTTTAAAGGCAGCCTTTGTACTACACTTTCACTGTCTCGTTCCTGTTATTTCAGAAGTATCACTGGGTTTCTTTCAGGCTTGGAAAAAGTATAAAATTCTTGTGAATTTCTCTCTTACTTTAATTTTAGAAACCCTTGTGTTATTGATGGGTGACATACCTCTACCAGATAGGGCCATAGCCCTAAGTGGAAGCAACGCCAACTCTAGCAAAACTAGTGGATTCTGATGTTGTCTATTACAGTATCTGTGGTCCTAATCGTGCATCCTACCCCATGCCAGCCTGCGTGGCACTGTCTCACAGTGACCTTGTCCCATCTCACTGGCACCCCACCAGCTGCCTCGTCCCCTGGGAGCTGAGATGGAGGTACCCCCAGGGGAGGAGGTGCGGGGGAGAGGACAGTCCTTGTGCAGTAGATCTTTTCTCTTTAGTGCAGGAGAAAAATATCATCTTACTGCATCTAGTTTTTCCTGAAAACTTCCTCTTTTCTTTAATTGTCTCTTGGAAGTGCTCTGTACAAATTTTCTTTCCCCAGCTCATTTCGCCTTTTTCTATGTGCTAAGCCCTGATTTACTGCTTTTAATTAGAAATAGGCAAATTCGGTGTGAAGGTGTGAGATGTTTCTTCCCTGAACCCAGCCTAAACATGGACCTGTGCTCTGCTGAGCTCTTCACAGCACAACTTCATCCTTCTCATGCCCTCTGCCCCCTCTCTCCAGTGACTCAGCTGCCAGCCACTGTTCACCCCCTTTCTGCGCCCCTCCCTCACTGCAGCATCCATAGACAACCCAGCATAATCCTCTCTAAACGAAGCTCCCTCTCTGGAATTTCCTGCAGTGGTTAAATGCTTTCCCCCTGCCCACTGGCAGTGTTTTGCTTCAGAGTGGGTCGTTAATGTGCAGCTGTTAATAATGAGTGTTTGATGCAAGCTGGCACAGCTCATTGAGACGCGCCGTGCTGTCGTCTAAACCTCTAAACGATAATGATATTTTCTGTGCTGACAGAGACGTAGCCCTGCCACTCCGTAGCAGATAGGGAAACCGAGGCACAGCAAGCCAAGGACATGTCACCATCCCGAGCTGTTCCATACTGTGGTTCCCCTGAAGTGAGTGCTCACATTTGAGTGTGGTTTCAATCCAGGAGCAATTTGGGGTTCCAGTACTCAGTACTTCATAGCTTCTAATTATCCTGCATAGTGAAGCCTGCAGAGAATCAGAAAATGTTACATTTGATTTTGGACCAACTTTAATGAAGCACTGGTCTTTGGGGGCAGCACTGAATCTTCAGGCAAGCTCAGAGCACTCAAAAAATGATACGTTTTATTGCAGGTGCTTTGCACAGCGTTTGCCAGGATTAAATATGATGGAAAGGGGATAGCTAAATACGGATTGATACTACTACATTTTTACAAAATTCTCGATCCCAAAGTTCTAAGGACCAATTATCTTAAGATCTGTTTCTTAAAACTAGGTATCTTTTCAGCAGGCTGTATAAATAAATCAGCACAAGAGCCAGTTAATGACTCACTGTCGTAAATTAAACGGAATTTGTTAAGAATATGATTCATTGACACTTTCCCAACAAATGTATTTGTTTCAGTCATATTGTATATAATTCAATAGTAATAGTTAGAATTTATATGATGCTTTCAATAGCTCATGAAATTTCCCAAGCGTTAATCGTCTGTGTTTCACAATAATATTGTGAGCTGCTAAGTTGGGCTGTCTCTCCCTTACAGGTGAGCATGCTGACGGCCAAAGAGCTTAAGGAAACATTTCAGCCTCCTGAAAGTCTTAACATTTTTGTGTTTTACCATTTTTGGTATCCTCCCTCAGAGACAGTGCACAGCGGTGACTCAGAGCTGCGAGCATCTGTGGCAGCAGGACGGTGCTGGAGAGGGTTTGGTCTGTTACAGTAGAGCTGCTAGGTAAAAATCACTGCCTGTTCCCAAACTTGACATCCACGATGTCTAAGTTTTGCTCCATACCATGATGCTTTCCTAATATGATCCTTCCTTCTGCCTTTCTTCCACCCAAAGGCTGAGCTCCAGAAACCCCATATCCCTGTATCTGCTTCCAGGGACCACCCCGCTTCCTGCACCCCATAGACAAGTCCTGCTCTGGCTCTGACCCCATTCTCCTTGGCCCTAACTCTAGAACGAGTTCATATATTCCTTTGGAAGCTCACATCTGTCCAACTGCTGCGAACTTCAGCTTAAGCTGCTCATAAAATGGATCCTACAGAAAAATGAAGCATTACAAACCACACAAAAGCAGTTAAGAATAAGGGCTTATCTTTCAGGTAGTCTGTACCTAAAAGACAGTGATGAATGTCATATGGATGGATGTTATATTTAGATATAAGGAAGAAATCTTACACTATGAGGGTGGTGAGGCACTGGCACAGGTTGCCCAGAGAAGTTGTGGATGCCCTATCCCTGGAAAAGTTCAAGGCCAGGTTGGATGGGGCTTTCAGCAACCTGATCTAGTGCAAGGTGTCCTTGCCCATGGCAGGGGGTTTAGACTAGATGATCTTTAAGGTCTTTTCCAACTCACACCATTCTGTGACTCTATGATTCTATGAAAAGCACAGAAACAGAATAGGCACCTGATTGCTACTGGCATCAACAGGGCATGGTCTAATTGAGCAATTTGAAAATGGCACAAGGAAACATCAGCTTCTGTAGGATTTACTAAACTCTGCTTTAGGCAACTTGACATAACTTTAGAGCGAGCTACGCTTGGATGTGGGGGCAAGACTAAGACACATTTTGTTTCACTCCCATCTTCAGTGTTCCTCTATCAGACATTTTTTATGAGGGGAGCCTACCAGACTGCTAGTTGCCTACCTCTATTTTAAAGCTGCTTATGGATGTCTACGTCCTGCAGAACCATCTGAAAAAGTGCAAGCATATAAGCAACTGTAGGGGTCTGTCGTCTGAGTTTCGATCCAGTGCAGCACTGTAACTGTAGAAGGTCCAGCTATAGTATCCTAAATGTACTTGACCTCATCTGTTCTTTCAAATTAAGCAGGGTGTGGTCTTTCACAAAGCACGCTATTATAGTACGGAACTCAGGATGCTGTGGAGGCCAAAGCAAAACCAACTCCATAAGCAACTCCATAAACACAATGGCATGCTCAGGGTTTCACTAAATGGAGCTTGCTAGTGGGAGAAGTTTCCTTATAGATGCCCATTTATTTACTATAGTCTTTCTCTAGGTGTTTGCTAGTGGTTGCTGTCAGAGACAGGATGCTGGGTCAGACACACTTGGGGCCTGGTCCTGAACAGCTATTCTTACATTATGTTCCTGCAACAATTTTTGTGGGATCCAAGCTAAAAAGGGTCTGTGGGTCTAAGAAGCTGATCATCATGATGTCTGGGAGTGGAGGAAAAAAAAGCAGCCAGCACCCAAATAAAAAATTATGAATCAACACTCACCACTTCATGCAACACCAGAAGAAAAACAGGCTGTTACAGGGTTTTATCACCTGGTTTTATTTCTTTTTTAATTACCTCCATAGTTCTCTATGAATGCATATGACAGTTTGCAGTCAACGAGATCAGTGTTTCCGTACACAGTAAAGGACAAACCTCTCCCTAGCACTTCCGAGCAAATATTCCCCTCATGCCAAGGTGAGGAAATGCTGAAAGAATTAATTAATTTATACCTTCTTACTGTTACTGTCCTGCTGCCAGTGCCCTGAGGCCTTTTTGTGACCTTGTACCCTACCTGGTACCCATTGTATCCTACCTGGTACCCATTTCTGCTGCCCGGAGTGACCTGCTGACCATGAGTGCCCCCTACTCCAGGCACAGCAGCACCTTTGGTCTGACTGTGCTCCCAGCTGCGGTGACCAGGGTACCTCTTGCAAACACCCAAAGATCAAGACTCTGATACAAGTGACTTTCCCTCCTCGCCCTGCTTATGGCAAAACAGTGAACTGATGTCTGGGGCTCTCTGCTGAGGAACTTCTCGCTATGGGCTTCACAGGCAAGTAAGTCACCTTGATGCCAGTATCTGTCCCTGTTTCCTGATGCAATGCATAAATCATATTGCTGTTCCTTATCAGCTCGTAGCGCTTGCTTAATGGGTAACTGCTGCTTCAGCGGGGAATTAGCTAGAACAACATTACAGTGATAAAGTAAGGACAGTAAGCATCCGTCAGTGGGTCCATTAGTGATGTTAATAAGGAAGCTCTGAAATAACTCACACAGTAATTCATTAGTTCTTGTGCATGTGTTCAGAACTGTCACTTGGTGGGTATGAAATGAGAGAAAGAATAAATAATTAGGGATATATTCTTTCTTAGCTATATGCCAGAACCTCCCTTTAATAACAATAACAAAAGCCTTAGTGGCTTTTATCTCTAGCCTCTTTAGATGATATCTACACTCACTTAGTGAAGCTGGATTTGAAACCAACCCTCAGTTCTTATCAATCATGGACAGAGCTTGGCGTTTCGGCACTGAATAGGTAGACCTGTGGTTTCAAACACCCACTGGTAAGACACTTCTGACTAACTCACCAAAGTGGACTAAGACTCCATTTGCACCCCTTGCAGTGGCAGGAGGCTTTCCTAGCAGTCCTTCTTTGCAGGGCCCGTGACAGCCCTTCACAGAGCTGCCGAGAGCCCACAAGCCCCTGCAAACTGGTGTGTGCTCAAAGCCCATGAAACAATGCCAACTCCTATTTCATATGAACCCAGCTGGGGAGCACTAAATCGCCCTAAATGGTGTTTTATAGTCACTGTGAGAACTTTTCTTATATGGAACCTTCATCATTTCATTACAAGGATTTTGAGCGACAGTTTTATTCCAAAGGTAGAGGTGAGAGCACTCTCTGTCAGTTGGTGTCACGAAGATAGAAGGCAAGTGAATGGTTGCTCAACAACAGTAACATCACCTGGAAATGCACTGCCCACCCACAGCCTCACTGCAAGAACGACGGAAAAGATGAGAACATCAGCAAGAAGTGCTGTCTCTGTGTGTTAGTGGGTATGGGGAGGGGATATCAGTGACATAGCTTGGGTTAGAATATACTATCTTGGGAGAAAAAGAGGGAACTTAAATTTAAACCAAGAAAATTCAGCAGTCACATGGGCACCACACAGGTTCAGAGGAGCAGGGAGGGCTTCAGATTTTCTCCAGCACCAAAGCCATGGCAATTGCCCCATTGCTGATCAAAATTACTTTCCTCAACACTGTTTATTCATTTCTTAAGTCAAATCCTCTACACTCCGAGACCCTTTAGGTATTTTAATGACTTGAAATTCAATTGTTAGTCCAGTAGACTGTAAGAATAAAATCAGGAGTTTAATTTCCAAGCTACCCAATGGTTATTATTCATTGCCCAAACCCACCATTAACACAGCATCAAGATAGACACAGCAATGCCTTGTACCCTCCCAAAATGTCAAACGCACTTCCATTTAAATGGCCGAAACCCTAGAAAATAGAGAGTTATAGTATAATCAATGTGTGCTCTGGAAGTGAGCTAGATCCACAACTGCTATAAATCAGAATGGCTCGAGTGACCATACTAAACTTACCCCAGCGTATGCCAGCTGAGGAGCTGGTGTCTGGTTTTCCATTGCCTGGAATCTATATGTGATTAAAAGTACCGAAAACATTGTAGTCTTTAAATGTATAGAAACTTTAAAACCAAATTAATCAAGTTTTTGGTTAGGACATATTAACAATTACATGGAGAGAGTGTAGTACACCAAGTGGTTTGAGATCAAGTCCTTGTCAGCAACAGTGAAAATAAGTAAACAGAAATGTTGAATAAATAGCTTCAGAAGGAAGCATACAGTATCCATGCTGAGACGTCAGCCTTGGAAATATTTATGAATTGTCAATATTGCTTCTAAAGATGCAAGATGCACCAGAGATTGAGTCAAGCATCATAAACCACCTAGAAAAAAAAAACAGAGGAAACTAATCTAAGTAAATCTGAGCAGCCCCTCTACAAATACAGTGTGCACTACACACCACTGCTGGCTGTAAAAGAAAAATTAAATCCACATTTATTTCTGAGTATTTCAAACAAGCCTATTTAACCAGTCATTCTGGACATGCAGGCAACTATTTTACAGTGATGTCTCCTTCGGTGAGTTGTTTGAGTTGGGCTGTGAAGATCCAGGTCTATCGCCACAGACCTCCTTATGGCAGTAAGTCTGCCATGGCTGCCAACCTGGCAGACTATAGGGCAGCACTCCCAGTGGTCCACGATGCGATGCAAACTAGTCCTCTCAGCAACTTGGTAAGTTCATCAAAGACCTGGTAATTCCCACGTGCTCAAAAACGTCTTAATATTATGTGATATTTTAATCATTTTCTTAATATAATTGCAGGTGGTTTGCTGCAGTGTGGTGCTTGAGAAACTTTTCCTAACAAAGCAATGAGGAAATTATACGGAAGCTGTGCTTTCTCCCATTTTGAATACATGTATTCATTGTTATTGCAAAGCTTCCTGCTATGGTTTCAAAGTTGCTCTTTGAGCAGCAGTTTTTGGCCCTATCGTTATTTTCCTTTCCATGTTTCCACTCCAGCTCTGCTGAGGCAAGAACTTTTGAGCCAGGGGCCAGGTCTGGCCAGAAACTGTGATGAAGAGGAAGAGACTGGGGGGAGTCCTGGGGACCCTGAGGAGACGGATGCTGTGGTCCTCGCAAGGGCTCCCAGCACTCCAAGCTTGCCCTGGACAAGCTAGACAACTCCTAGGTATCAAATGCTGAAGAAATTGTCCAGTCTCATTATTCAGCCTTTCCCTCTATAGTTTTTTTTGCCATTTAAATCACTATTTTCTATCGTTTCCTTTTGGTGTGTCTTTAACCTCAATCTTAAATGCCAGCATTTTTTTTCCCCCTACCTCCTCACTTTATAGTCTTCCCAAGTCAGTAGCAGTCAAAATCTGATGAATTCCTAAATGTCAGATGAGCATTTGGAAACCCATAGTTTTTGATGTAAACCGAGGGCCCTGAGAATAGTGACCACGCTACAGCCCCCACTGTACTTGGCACTAATCAGCAAACATCTAATCAATGGGAACAGTAGCACATTCATGTGCGAGAGATATTATCTTGGCATATAAATAATGAAAGCCTCTAAAGCACTCCCAGATGTTGGAAACAAGATTCCTTCTGGGCATGTGAAGAATTTGCTTAGAGGAAAACAGAGGAGCCATACAAATACAGAGAGCTGGTTTAGTGTGATGAAGTTCTGTTTATGAGAAAATATTACTGAAAAAAGAACAGAAATACCTATATGGCTTGAATCGGCCATCGTTGACCTCTGGTCTGTTGGATACCTGTAAAGCAGGTTTTATCTGGGGTATTCAAGTGATATTGCTGCTTGATTAGCTTTCATACAAAGGAGGCCCTGCTTTCTCACTATTGCCAAATACCCAGTTTACAATCAGGTTTTCAATATACCCTGGAATCTAGGTTTTCCCGAGAAAAATGAGCTATTTGATTTCTCATAATGACAACTCATTCTATGAGATAAGGCTAAAAAAGAGAAAGAACGATTAACAATTAATTACTTCTCATGAGAAAATGCTTTAGTTCACAGTCAAATCACATAAAAATTTTAAGTCTAGTTGTTACTCTTTGGACATTTTTAAGAAAAGAAAAATTTACAGAAAATTTAAAAAGTTATGGAGAGTCTTCTTAGCCTTTTGGCAATCAGGATATCATCAATTTACATGGCTTAGTCTTGCTTAAACTCTTTGTTCTTGCTGATGACGTTCAGTCCTGCTGATATAGTTACTCACTTGAGTATATTACTCAGGAGAATATGGATCAACACTCTACAAACAGACTGGCAACAAGCAATACTTACTAAGACAACCCTTACGTTACCAGCCAAGTCATTTTAACAGGGTGTATTTAATCTGAAAATGTTGTCAGTGCAAACCCACCTCTAGGTATCAGTGACAAAAAGTAAACTACCCTCTAACTTGGTTGTACAACTTCAAATAAACAACAGTGATATCACTCCGGGTCCTAATGGGTACAGCTTGCCCCGAAGACCTTACCAAGGCAAGTATCATCATTTTACCAATACCTACACAATGCCATGTGACAAGATGAGTACAGCCCTCAAGAGAGGTCTCTCAAAAAGCTCCATAATCTTCAGAAATGTTATGGCTGGGAATTTTTAAAGCACAATCTTTTTTTTCTGTAAACCAAGAAATTACCAGGGAATCATTTGCACATTGCCAGATGGCACTGAATATATGAAGCTGGTTCTTGTCCAGGGGTGTTAAATTCACAGCCTGCGGGCTGAATTTGGCCCTCCACCTCGCTTTATCCAACTTGGCACCTTGTTTCTACCTGGCGACAGCGCCGAGCCCCTTGCCCCTATGCCCCTGCCAGCGCTGGTCACGTGTGCGGTGTGTGTGATGCGCGTTACGCTGCAGGAGCAGGAGAGCAGCGGGAGCCGTGAGTTTGACACCTCTGCTCTTGTCAGTCTCTTTCCATACTGAAGGACAATGGAACAGATAAATAGGACTTTCTCTTTCTCTCCCAATGCCATAGAGGAAAGATTCATCTACCAGATGAAATACCAGAACTGTTACAGAAAATCGGCCAACAGGGTGGAACGGGGCAAGACTCAGACTAGCAAAGCACGACGTTATGGTGTCTGTAATCTAGTGCTTCAGGTTTGGAGTTTGTGTATATGTTTATTTTAATTGGTGATATCTTGTTTGGTATTTGCTATGATTCTTGGAAGATGGAAGTTATGAAACTCTGATAAAGAGAGCTTTGAAGACGGTATTCAAATACTTTATTAGTTATAGTTCAATACCTATGGTACCGTTGTCTAGCCATGCATCCACTTACATCTTCAGCTATTTGTGATCATCACTTTAATGTGTTTGTGCAATGCCTAATGTGATGGGGACTGGATTCATGACAGATACCAGATCTCTAAGCACCTTTACCATAAAGGACATATTCCTAGTGACACATTTGGAAGAATTGGCTGGAGTTTTAGCATTTTTTGGAGGTTACTTTGGTTCTTGTATTTCCAGTGGTTGGAGTGTTTCAAGGTAAGCCCTCAGAGTGTATGCCTGAACCCCACAGAAATGTGTGCATGTACTTTACATCTTCTGGAAACTCCAGTGACTCCAGTGAGGCAAAACTAACCATTTTGAAAGATCAGGGCTTGATTTGTAATGGCAACTCCATTTTGTCTCCTCTTAATGTCAGCCTCTCACATATTTCACAGTAACTTGGGAATGATTAGTTAGTACAGAATCCTTGCAGTTAGTACAGAATCCAAGAAGCAAATACCTAATGAAGCAAAAATAATACACTTCTGTCAAATATAAATAAATACTGAGCATTCTTCTGAAAATTCAATCCTTTGTGAACAGATAGTTATAGCACAGACCTATTTTTATGGTAACCTTTGACAGTACCTTCCTGTAGGGCTTCAGGGAAGTCACTTAAACCTCTCTGTCCTTAGTTTTTGACTTTCATAGTCATAATGCTTGTCTCACGGAAGAGGTATGTGCTCTATTTGGAAAGTGCCAGGAGGCTCTCTGAAGGAATGTAATTGTAAATTAATGAGTGTATTTTCAACACCTCCTCCAAAATTCTCTGGATCTTCGTCAAGCTTTATGTACCCCATCACAGGACTCTTAATGCACGCTGCCCCGTGGAAGAAATGACTGTCATCAGTATGCTTTGTCAATTATCTGACATACAGAAGAATAAACACTGTGTAATGGTGAAATGTTTGGGAATGTGTCACGAACGTGTTTCCTTTGCTGGAATAATCTGTAGGTGGCAAGAGGACCTCAAAAATGGTCCAAAACACTCAGGTGCAAAACTTGGTATTGCGGTTTGTATTTTTCCCAGCCCGAACTCTCATGATGTAGTGTGCAGAGAATGACCTCTGACAGCAGTGTGTTGGCTGCATGGCTGTGAGGTTACATATGGCGGATGTGAGGGGATTACATATTGCCTCTGTCTTGCTCTTCAGCCTCCATCGGCATGTCTAGGGGACTGCTCTGGTGTCTGGGTGCAGAGTCAAGCCATGTCCCTGCTGCGTATCAGTCTGAGTTTTGAGCTCCCCTCAGTCACCATGTGCCCTGGTCTAGGCAGAAAAGAAAAAGCCAGGCGTGAGCTGGGCAGGAGGCGGGCTGCCTTTCCAAGGGGCTTTCCAGGACACTCCGGCCAGTCTGGCAAGCTGATGAGATATTTCCCAATTCCCTCTCTAGTGCTAAAAGAATGACACTTCTCTACAACACAGAAAAATGAAAATATCCACTAAATTTAAAAGCTCAACAAATTGATTCAGCTATATCAGCCAGTAAATTATTCACTAGAGAAACCAGTATAAACCACACTGAGAATGAATTTTTGGCTTCGGTAGGAGAATTTAATTGAATTAGAAGTCCTTCTCCCAAACCTGTGGTTCACAGACATTTTGTGAAATTTGGGATGTTTTACGGATCTGAATTGAAAGGATACCAGAACTGTGTTTCTGCATGTAGTTTTGACATAAAAATTGGTCATTTTGAAGTAATTTTGCCTGAAGAGTCTGTTCAGTCTATCTCTGCCCCCCACCCAGCACATTGTGTTTGGAAGGAGAAGATACGGGTGAAGCCATTTCAGAAAAAAGCTCTGACATTTGTGTACTTCCATTTCTTTTGTATTGCTGGGTAATTTAATGTGACGCATGGAAAAAAATACAGTATTTTATCAGCTCTCTGTTCAAGCAGGTGGTGCTGTATTTTATATAAAGGACAGTGCTTAATTTAAGATTTCTACCATAGCAGCAATTCTAAATGACAGCATTTGTATTAAAAGAGCTGCTCTTCCCAGCAGCACTGTTATAAAAATACTGAAACAGTAGTGATATTATTATAGATCTGCTCCAGTAACAAAAGTTCCACTGTAAGAAAACCTCTGATTTAGAAAAATCCTTGCCATCTTTCGCCAATGATAAACGTTCCTTTGGTTTCCGTACTGGTGCGATTTAATCCCCACGATTTGAAGAGCTCCCAGGGAAGCAGCTGTGTACCGTAAAAGCGCAACATGTTGTAATAGCTTCAGAGGGAGCAAAGGTAGCAAAACTGGGCCGGGAGCAGTATTCAGGGTAACAGTGCAGAGATGACAGCTGGGAGTGAAGCTCTGCTTTCCAAAAACCCTTTGTGCACCATGCGTGTGCAAGCGTGGATGTGTGAATAGGGGCAGGAAAGACATCCGTCTTCTTCTCTCTGAGCCCCCAGGCAGGGGGTGCAGTGCCTTGCTGCAGGGAAGGCCCCCTTTGCTTGGGGGAAGAATGTAATTTGCTGCTTGTGTGAATCAGGAGGAGCACAAACATGCTATTAGTTTCCACCTAAAGCTGACTTTCCCATTACCAGTGACTCAGCAGTAAGGAGTGGCTGGCTTCATCCCTCCTCCCCTCATCCAGTCCTCTCCCGAGTTGAAGGGTCAAGGATAGGGCTGACGTCGGTGTCTATCTGGCGGTTTGAGAAGTCCTCTACCCACAAACTGCATGGGTTTGCATTTCAGGAAACCATCCATTTTTCATCCACGATGAGAAACAATCGACCTTAGTCCTATTACATCGATGTTAACATTTTCCGTGCAATCGGAAGCCACAGCCTGGAAGAGTCATTTCGACTTTCCTGCGTTTTGTGGTAGGACTTACAGAGGTTCAAACCAATGTGACTGTAGGAGTCCAAGCACATGTTCTGATGGGCTGGGTGAGGAGATGAGAAAAGCGTTTTCTGCCAAAGTTCATTCATCCTTTCTCCTCGTATTACATTTAAGTGCTTTTTAAATTACACTAATGTTTTTGTCTCATGACATTGCCGCACAGGTCACCTCACTCTCCAATTACTGCTCGTGTAAGGAAGTGCTTCTTGACATTGCCCTCAATTTCTTTCTACTTTATTTCCATTTGTGCTTATCTGTGATGGAATGAAAGTACGAACCACGTCTGGAATTAGCCATTAGGATTTTTACATACTTCAGTTAGTATTCTTTTAAGAAAACACATTTCTCTCTCTCTCTCTTTTTTTTTTTCTATTTCTGGTCCATACATAAGCAGTTCCTTTACCCTCACAAGCTTCGTGTCTTAGTTTTCAAATTAACCTTCTCAATTCTTTCCTGAATTTTTCTGGTGCTATAGTAATTTCCTCATAATATTTTGACGAGGAATTAATGACTAATTTATTTCATCATTCTCTGACAATATTTTCTGCACCAGCCTGTACAGGAAACAGTCTTTCTTTTGAATTAAGTGCTGCTGTGGCCTACCTGAGATCTGCTGTGGCTGAGAGCTAAGTTTAGCCACGCACCGCGGGGTGGTGAGGAGAAAATTTAAACATAGCTGCGTGACCAGACTCAGAAGTGGTGCAGGACACCACAGGTCACTCTATTGTTCTCATCCATCACCATGTTTGCTTGGCACTTGAAGGAGACTTCATGGGGGAAATAATCAAAATTAATCTAAAAGAATTAATCTGTATAAGTTTTTCATGCCTGTCCTATCTCAGATATGTTATGTCTCATATTCCCTGGTGACCCCTGAGCTCTCATGGGAAGGCAGCTCTGAAGAAGGTGGAGGTCAGGGGAGGATGCAGAAGTGGTTGTCATCTGCAGGTTTTGTCACTTTTCCTCTCCATGCTTCAAGGATGAGAGGTTGAGGAGGAAGGAGAAGGGCTGTCTGTCCCATCTCGGGCCACCTGTAGTTATTCCCGGAAGGGCAGTCCCTTGGAAAATTCCTCAAATGGCATCCCAAAGAGTTTTCTTACCCTCTTGCTGACTCCTGTGGTGCAGAGCAGGTTAGACTTGCTTCAACATTGGAGGAAATTGGCCAACAGTAATTAAAAGTGAGTGTCATCTCACACTGAGGCTCCCCATTATTAGTTTAAATGAAGACACTTTCCATGGACAGTGAGGCTTGTGTGCCTTAGCATAAGCTATTGTATGCAATTATCTTGCAAAAAACTCATGGTGTGCCAAACAGAATATCAGGCAGGAAAACACCAGTGTCTGCACCCTCCCTCAGTAGGAAGAGATGCGTCTCAAGAACCTGGCTGGCTTTCTTCTGACACAGAAATCGCATACAAGACCCGGTGACACTCCAAGCCCAGGCCTGCATGGATGGATGCAATGGATGCACATGAGATACAACACAAAAAAACCCCAAGACCGTGCCTAGAACACTTTTTATTTAACAAATTAAGAGAATCAACTATATTACTTTCAAAATAATTCCCTTTGGACTTGACACACAGCTGCACACGATGCTGCCAATGTTCAAGGCAATGCCGCAGATCATTTTCTGAAACGCTCTTGAGGATCTCCGTCGTTTGTTCTTTCCCATCTTCTACAGACAAAAAATGGGTTTCTTTGAGCACTGACTTGATCTTTGGGAAGAAATAGAAATCACAGGGAGTTTGCTTCATAGACAAAGCATTGTGGGCCATTGCTTTGTCTTCGCGTTAACTCACTTTTCACTCTCACACACCGACATTTTCTGACCAAGGGTAAGAAAACGTCTATATTTGAACACACGCCCACTCGTACTGAGAGAAGCGATTGAGCTGTGCCTTGTCTCACTGTGACAGGTTAGAACATATTCTATAACCATCTTTCCCCTCCCACTCTTGGTTCTCAAGCTATAGGTTTAGTCTTACTTTCTTTTTGTGTCAAACCTCATACAACCCAGGCTCGCCCCATAGAAGCTCACTTCTTGCTCAAATACTGAAATCATAGTTTTCTTATCAACACATTACTCATCTCCTTCCCAGCTGAATAATCAACTTCATTTGCAGTCAATTGGCTTCTGGAAGGCAGGATTAGCTATGTCAGTGTCATTTCCAACGCATGATTGTCCAAACTGCTAATAAGTGTCTTCCATGCTGAGGACTACACCACCTGCCCAGACAATCTACTCCAGCAGTTACAGCAGCCCTGCTATTACAAAGTATTTTCTAAAGTCTAACCTAAATTGTCCTTGCTGCAATGTAAACCCATTTCTTCTTTTTCAACCTGCCACAGCAGTGGAGGACAATGTTTTTTTCTAGCTTTTCCTCTCAAGTCATGTTTTCAAGACCTGCTCTCTCTCTCATTTTTTTCCACATCTTTCTTGAAACCTAGTGCTCAAACCTGGACATGGCATTCCTTTAGTACTGAGGGGAAATGAACCTTCCATTTCTTTAATTTAATCTAATTTATCGCCCATGTTTTGATTTGCAAAACCGCTCATTCATGATTTTTTAAACCTTGGGCTGTATAATGCTGATATCACTGCCAAAGGAGTGCAAGCAAGTGTCTGGCAGCTGTGAGGGAGAGGCAGGACCTTATAATTTATCTTCTACAATGACCAGCTTCTACCTCAAACTTACTGAGCACAATGCTTGCTTCTTTCTCCAACCAACCATGTGAAAGGGAATAAGACACAAGCTATAGTTTAGATAGTTTGCCTAATGCAAACCAGTGCTGTGAGGTCTAAATAAGTAATGTTTGTACCATACCACTGCCTGTACTGGAAAAGATATTTACCTTGTATCTACAGTTGGTGTAGCTCTCCCCTGGCAATGTGTAGTTACAAAGAAACCGTAGTAAAGGGGAATGTACGAACCCATGGACCTCCCATTCAGCTGGAGGCTACCTTCAAGACCCTCTCTAGGTGGAGGCTACCGCAGGAGTACGTCTTCAACAAGAAGTGGAAAATAGTGATTCCAGTTCTGCACTAGGCTCTTACACATAAATTCACGCAGCTACGTATCATACCCTTTCTAAACATCGCGACATTAGAAGAAGGTATTTCTCCTCCAGTTCAAGGACTATTACTACCAGTTTATCTGTTTCTGTGCAGAGATGTATCTGACCCACCACGTTTCTAGAAAACTTCCTGACATTAATATCAAATGGTGCTCCTGTCCAGTCTTATCGTACTTACAATAACATCACTGTTAAGCTACCTAGATGAAAAAAACTACAGGTGACACAAATCAAATACCTTGCTGTTTATATATCATGAAGTAGACACCTAGGAGTTTTTCACCAGTGAAGCTGCATGCCATAAGTCTGTAGTGCTTTCCACAAACAAAAAATATAAAGCCCAAACAGTGAAGACAATACTTTCAAATAATTTCCATGGTGAGTAGAAATGAGACATATGCAAGTCTTTATGTCCTTTCTCTCTGTTCTACATGCTGGTGCAATCTAGGGACATAGGCTACAGCAATGGCATAAGAACAGCTGCTTTATAGTAGTGGATAGTTTATGAGTACTTGTGCAGAGCACAGCAGATAAAATGATTATGCTACCAGACTGTCAGATTATCCCCATAACTGGCTAGAGCAAGGTGACCCAGGCTGGTTACTGCGATCCATATAGAAATGTTATGGTGAAGTTATGTATGTATAGCAGCTCCCACATAAAAAAAATTCTTCCCATGTTGTCCATGTAACTCAGCTGCCTTTAATTCTAAATTACCACTTTCAAGAACAAAATGGAGCAGCATTTCTGTGGGTAGTGAATATTTTCCTGCTTCTTTGTTGTAAATGCAACAACAGACCACCATTTTTGCTGAGCTAACTGTTTCTTTGCATAGCAGAAGAAACAGTTTTCATTGTTTTCATTGGCAGGGCTATATTGCAGATTGTAGGAGCCACAAGGAGTAAATCACGCTTTAGATTCTGTAATGTAAGTGTTAAATCGTTCCGCGCTGAAATACACAGTGGGTGCAATTGCACGTCTTTGCCATACCCCAAAAAAGTAAACACCAATCTTGGCTGTTCACCTAAGCCCATGGGCAAGGCTGCACAGCGTGGGGTTATTCATGTGGGGCAGCCTTGGAACAGAAGCCAAGCCAGGAACAATTCACGGTCTCACAGGGATCTGGCAGAGCAGTGGGTGGGTCAGCCCTGCTCTACGCCCTCCCAACAACGGCAGCAGCAGCTCGTGGCCACATTTCCCAGTCTTGTAGAGGGCTGTGTGCTTGGCTGGAGCAGCACAAACCCTCTTGGTCATGCAGAATATGGGGCCACAGCTCCTGGGATCGCATTGAGGACACAAGAGATTTGCAGAGATATAACAGTGGCACCTGCAAATGAAATGTATGACACACTGCAGATGTCTTTGCTATCACTTCAGTCAACCTTTCCTGCTTTTTTGCAGGCGTGCCACGTGATTTGCTGAATTTGTTTCTTGGCCTATTTCAGAGCCAGCTCAGATGGGAATTATAAAAATTTCCAGAAATATTCCAATTCAGAGACGGTTTTTCATGGGCTCTAACTTACTGCCACTGAAATCACGATTGCCTGTGATCTCAAAAGTAAATTGGTATTTTGAGGATCCTCAGGTTCTTGAGTTCCTAAAAGAGACTTGTTTTCTACAGTTTCAAACATCCTACATACAGAAAGAAGCCCTGCTGCACCTTGGTGATCCAAAGACTTCAGGCACTCTGAACCCGCTTGTGGATAGGTTTAGTTGCAATGTCGCTTTTCTTGCAGAGGCATCTATAAGGAGCAGGGTTTTCTTTAGCCCCACTTCCCCTCACCCCCATTCAGGCACTGCCTTCTTTTATGGTATGCTTCATTTTAGAATGAAACATTCAACACGTGTTTTAGGAGCGCAGTCATAGTTATTCTTATCTCCTTCCTCAGCAGAGGGAAATCACTTATAAACATTTCCAACTTCAGTCCCCTTTGCTTAGATTAACAAACTGACCAGTACGTCACTGCTCTTAGTGATAAGCTTCACTGCAGTTCAGCGCAGAGTAAAACACTCCTTCCATGAAAGTACTATCAGACAAAAAGCCTGGTGGTGTATTCCTGTTTCTTTGTCTCTCTGTAATGCTGCTTCAACATGAGTCACTTTCTGGCACCAAGTCACCTACAAGCAGCAAAGAGTCCTACCAGAAAGATTTTTATATATTTTTATATATTTTGCTCAACTCTAGAAGCTATGCCATCAACTCTTGGGATTCCTCACATGATGTGGTTTGGTTTCAGATTTTTTGAAAGGGACAGTTATTCCAATTTCTTTTCTTTGGAGCTTGTGACTCTTCACGGGTCCAAATGGGCAGTCACCTCCCGTTGCTTCTGAGGAAGTGGAGAAGGCCTTCTGCTGGAGGAGCTGCCTGCCACACCACTGCAAGCTGCGTGCAAATGACACTGCCCATGGTGGGGAAGTTGGCCGCCTCCCTCCCTGGCTTGCTGTGGGTACTTTCTTGCAGGCTTACACCATTTCTCTTGCTTCAGTATCATTGTTCCAGAGGTCTGCTTCACTCTCGGTGCAACTGTACGTTAAAAAGTGTTGGTTAACATTGTCCACAGAACAATGCGTTCTGCCCTGCACAAAAAAAACCTCACTAGGGAACAGAAATAGGAACAGAAATCCATCACCCCAGATTATCATGCAGTGCCTTCCTGCTGGCCTTGACATCCAGAAGGTCTTCACCACCTTATCCACCATGACCAGTCGAGACCAAACTTTCACTTATGTTCAGGACTACACTGGATATTTCCCCTTTCGTGTCATCCCCGTATTTACGTATTTATCTCTTTGCATATCCAAAGGGTATCACCTCACTTAGCCAGACAGCAGTCTGGCCCTTAGGAGTACCCAGTAGTTGATGAATAGTCAAGAGGGAAGGGGGGCACACATGAAACTCACGGAAGCTGGTGGCTATACTCCTGCTCAGTTCATAGTGTCATTTAATACATCTTCCTCATGTTTCCCAAAAAGATAATTGAGTAGGGTCAGATATTCCTCATGACAGTTTAATTTCCTGAGTGTGGATGCCCAGATGTCTTTTTGGAAGTCTCGCTTCCTTGAGTGAGGAGGTCTCACATTGCATTCATTATCACAGCTTCACTCCTGCAAGACCTCTGTGAATAACTCACCCTCTCACCACCCTCAGCTGAAACTTTCAGTGGAATCTGTGGGTCTTGAGCCCAGGCAGAGTCACTCCCACCCCACAGAGCCCATGACAAAGCCCATAGTTTCTACCATGTCCGAACAATAGTCACAGCCTGCAGAGGACCAGGGACCAGCACCAACCTGGTGAAGATGGTATGCAAAGATTATCTCCCATCTTACGAGCAGTGCCATCTGGCATGGATGCACATGTGGGAGATTAAACATGTGAAAGCCAGCAGCAGCAGCAATAACAACAAACATTTCCATAATATTTCTCTCTTTTTTTTTTTTTTTTTTGAAGGGAAATGTGTTGACCACCTAATTTGGATTCATAAAGGAAACCTATTAATGAAAGGCTTCAAAGAGCTGTCTCAGAACTTTTAATCAGTAGTTGTATTTTAGCATGGAAAAAAAGCAGAGGGGGCTGGGTGGTGGGCTTTTTTGTTGTTGTTGGTTTTTGTAGTTTTTGTTTAAAGCACCAGACTATTTGAAAGCGAGCTGGGCGAGGAAGCCCAGCGGGGAGCCTCTTCTTGCCCACCTGGAGGAGAGGCCCCCTGAATGCTTGTTTTCATTAGCATGGGCCTCTCTAGCTCTTCAAAATCCTTTCCACCCGTTGCCAAGGCAACCTGGAGCCATATTGCAGCACACGGGTGTTGCGCATCAACTGGTGTGTTGCACTTAATGGAAATAAATAAGCAAATAAACATGGAAAATGGCCATGGGCCAAATAAGGGCACTGTCTTTTATCATGGACATCTAACATTTATAGGGATTTCAAACACTCTGCTAGGCGTATCAGCAAAGAGGTAGTTGATCAAAAAAGGAAAATGCATGTGCACGCACAGCCGGTTCTTTTCATTTTAATGGGTCTTCTTGCTTGAATAATGTGAAAGGAATTGGGCCTAGGACATGCAATCGCACTTGCGAGTTATATTTTCATGCTATTTCATGGCTGTCAGCTGGGCCTGGCCTTTCAGCTGAGCTCAGCTACTGCTTCATCATCAGAATCACCATCAGCATCAGCAACTATGTTTTTCCACCAGGCCTGGACACCACCCAGGCTACCACTGAAGCTGCTGGGCACTGAAAAACCAACCTCCATGGCAGGTACCGTAAATCTGACTTCTGGGATCCGGCCCATCCTAGGCTCTCACTGGAGTTATTTATACTGCAAGAATGCCTACCGCAGTTATGAGGATGTGAGTGAAGACCTTGGGTGGGAGACTTTGGTTTGCAGGCAATGTGAGTAACCCAGCTTTATAGAAAAGGAGATTGTCTGTGGAGATCCCACAGACTGCATCTGCGGTTGAGCATCGGCATCTGTGGCCATGCTGATGAAGGAATGTGAGGGGAACAGCCTCCACCACTGCATGCATGAGGTCCCTGGCATCGAGGGGTAACACTGAAATGCCCCTTCAGATTATCAGAGAACAGCCAAGGAAAACCTTTGTGTCCCTGGGAATACTTGTAGCAGGTCCTGCTAAGTACAGCTGCAAAAATAGTTTTCCTTTAGACTGAGGAAGGGAGGTGCTGGCTGTAGCTGTTGGCAGGGGAAGAGGCAAGGGAGTGGGGTGGGGAGCTTTGCAAGGATCAGCATCCACCTCCTGGTACCATGCTGTGCCATGCCGTGCTGTACCACCCCGTACTGTTCTGTGCCACCCCTTACTGTGCTGTACCAGCAGTCACCAGAGCAGGAGACAGCTGCAGGAGCCTGGCAGAGGCAAGGGAGCGAGCTGCCTGCAGGTCCTGCGTGCTGGGGTGTAGGTGCGACACAGAGGAAGCTGGCAGGGAGGAGACGGGAACGCTGGCTTTCCCAGCAGGGGCCACGATGGACTCCTGTTGGCTTCAGTGGAGCTTGTGCTTCCCTGAAGGTGACTGAGAGGTGAAGACCTGCAAACTTTGTGGGGCTTAATTGAATGATTTCTGATCATTCAATTGAATGCAGAGCCAGATGGTTCACACAAGTCAGCGCCTGATCGAGTCCCATCTTTAGCTAACACCTTCTGCCTCATGGTTTAGAAGCAAAACAGAGCATGCAGTGAGAGCCACAGGGACCATCTCCCTCCTCTGTGCTTCACTTTGTAAGCCTTGCTTGTGGCTTCAACAGTGTAACAGACCCTCTCTGCTAGCTCAGAGCCCCCTCCAGAGGACCTAAATGCCTCTGGGTGCCCTTGCTCAGCTTCTTGAACACCTCTGTCCCTTTGCTCCCTTGGGAGCCTTGCGGTGCAAAAAACCAGTGTGCAGGCCGTTTGTCTCATCTGGGGTGCACATTTCAACCACGTGCACAGGTCATACTATCCAATTGTGGTCATTTCAACTGTATGTGTGTGTACTTAGTGTTTGCGCACCAGCGAAACGTACGAGCTCTCAGAGTTTCACCAAGTGCCCTCAGCACTGCCGTGCATCATGCACTGAATGGCAATGTGCGCCAAAGGACCTTCTTCACCCCCTCACCCCTCAGTGCAACCCACGGGTTTCTCTACTGCTCTCACAGTTCCCTTTTCTGAAAGATCTTGCAGTGTGAGCAGCTTCTCCAGCACGCACTGGCACGGCAGCTACGTTATTTTAAGGTTTTGAGTGTTATTGTAACACAGACCTTCCAGATGCAAGGATTCAAAAATATTATGGTACGACATATGTGGACATGCACACATGGGTGCACACCTATGCTTGCATATGTATGTATAGATAGGTGTGAAGTGTTGAATGTTGGATTCTGTGATTTTATATCCAATAGATACACACATATTTATGTTGTTTTTACATATTTACATTCAAATATATAATGCCTTTAAAAGGTATACATCCCTATGAGATATACAAAAAGTGCCAGGTATTTGTTAAGGGCTAAGTCTTCAAATGATGCATTTGATTCTAGTTTATATTTTCATTTCAATTTATTTCTTATGTGAGATGTAACCTGTTTATTCAGGACTTTCAAATATGCAGCTATATATAACTATGATTGCTGAAATGAGTGTAAACATCATTAAAAAATGTATCTTCTTGTGCAAGCTCTGTAACTGTCACAGTCATAAATGCACAAACGGAGATGATGATCAATCATGAGTGTACTACAAAAAATATTTATTTATACAGCTATGAGAAACACTGACTTGCCCAGAAGTACCTAAAGCTGATCACAGTGAGTGCATCTCATGTAAGTCAAAGATTGAAAAATGGGTTTATAATGAGGATTCCAAAATTCTTAAAAATCTCTTGTTACATTTGAAATCTAAGACCTCAGAAACAGAAGGAGCAGAAGGGAAGTGCTGTGGAAGGAGGGCCGTATCTGGCGTCCAGGTTGGGTTTGGTTTTGCTGTCTTTGATTTGCCTGGATCACCTGTGTCAGTTCAAACGTGTGTTAAGAAACCTTGTTCCTTTCTGACATGTATGATGAGGCCACTCTAGGATTGACACTCGTGCACCGATTCGTGATAACTTAGTTCTTGCATGGTGCCCGTTACTGAGTGGTGTAGTTGTATCACAGTCTCTCACGCAGCCTGCTTTTCAGGATTTGGCAGTGATTTGCTGAGGATTTCCCAGATGTTCCTGCCTGAGGACAGGGAGCAGCCTGCAGCCAGAGTCAGTCTCGGGCTGTAGACTGGGAGGTGGGGCTGTAGACCTGACCCCGTGCCAAAAGGGCACTCTGAGTCACAGGGCTTGCACTTCTGCTTGCAGTTACTCAGGCAGAGCAGAGAAACAGACCCCATTGGTGTGATTAAAAACAAAAGACTACTTCTTCTAAGCTGCCACGAGAAACATGATTGTCCAAATCCTTGAATGGGGAAAACTGGCACAAAACCCATTAACTGCACCTGAGCTCTGCTGATCTGCATCAGCTGAGGACATGGTGCAGTGAAAGAGGACGGGCTCAGAGCATATGTAATAGAGTACACCACGTCCTCCTCCACGGCTAACATCTATCAGGTTCAGAAAGGCTGTAACGATACATATTAGAGGATGTCCAGCATGATTTATGGAGTGGTTTAAATTGCATCAGACTTAGGGTGGCCTCTCACGTTGCCCTGAATGGGGAAACTCAATAATTCTGAGCTACCGTAGCTCTGAAAGATAGTGCCTCTAAATCTCTCTCTCATCCAGCTGGTTGCATTTCCAAGGCTGATCATGATGTGGCTGCATTGAATATGCAACGTGCAAAGTGTGTGGTTCAAAGAGGCAAACTTGTTTTTTTACGCACAGCAGATAAACATTTCAGTTCACCTTTAAGGAACAGGCTCCATTTCACCAATCTGTTTTTCTGGTAGTACATCTGTTACGAAGAAAAAAGCATGTGGTTCTGCTCTAAGGAAAAGCATGGTCCTGTTGGTAAAATCAGGTTCTTGAGACCAATAGCACCAATTGTTTCCCACATAAGATGAAACCTGGTACATCAGCGAGGAAGAGCAGAAGCCCTATGCACCACTTCAGCCCTATTTAATGAGTGTATAAAGGGGCAGGAGGAAGAGGAGGAAACCATATGTCAGCTGTCTGTAAAAGTATCAAATTAAGCTGATAAGTAATCTTTGCTCAGTGATGAGTGCGCTGTTGGTCTTAATTAGCCTCCTTTTGAGATTAGGCGCAAGAGTGAAGAATTGCAGGACTTGGCAGTTTATTTGCTGATTGCTCGCTGGTCATGTTTTTCAGGCGTTTTATGGGGGTAGGACAAGTATTCTCCATTTCACGTGACTGAGGTAGTATTTCCCTGGAATGGGGAAGATACGAATTAACCTAAATTTGAAGGGAAAAAACTCCAGCAAAATCATAGAATCACAGAATCACTAGGATGGAAGAGACCTCTGAGATCACCGAGTCCAACCGTGCCTGTGTCCCTACTAAACCATGTCCCTAAGAAACAAATCCACCGGTTTTTTAAAAACCTCCAGAGATGGTGACCCCACCACCTCCCTGGGCAGCCTCTTCCAATCCTTGACCTCTCTTTCAGTAAAGAAATTCTTTCTAATGTCCAGTCTAAATCTCCCCTGGAACAACTTGCTGCCGTTTCCTCTCATCCTATCGCTGTCACTTGTGAGAAGAGCCCAGCACCCGCCCCGTCACAACCTCCTTTCAGGCAATTGTAGACAGTGATGAGGTCTCCCCTCAGCCTCCTCTAAGCTAAACAACCCCAGTTCCCTCAGCCGTTCCTCCCAGGACTTGTTCTCCAGCCCCTCACCAGCCTCGTTGCCCTTCTTTGAACATGTTCCAGCCCCTCAATGTCTTTCTTGTAGTGAGGGGCCCAAAACTGAACCCAGCACTCGAGGTGCGGCCTCACCAGTGCTGAGCACAGGGGCACAACCACCTCCCTGCTCCTGCTGGCCATGCTGTGTCTGACACAGGCCAAGATGCCACTGGCCCCCTTGGCCACCTGGGCCACTGCTGGCTCGTGTTCAGCTGCTGTCAGCCAACACCCCCAGGTCCTTCTCTGCCAGGCAGCTCTCCAGCCACTCTTCCCCGAGCCTGTAACGCAGAATGGGGTTGTTGTGTCCCAAAGGGAGGACTTTGCACTTGGCTTTGTAGAACCTCATCCCATTGGTCTCAGCCCATTGATCCAGCCTGTCCAGATCCCTCTGCAGAGCCGCCCTTCCTCCAAGCAGATCCACACTTGCACCCAGCTTGGTGTCTTCCGCAAACTTGCTAAGAGTGCACTCAGTGCCTTCATTGAGAAAAACCACAGCGTCCATGGCTCTGGAGAGGGTCCTGGCACCCAAGGGGTAAAAAACAAGTTCCCATGATTTCAACAAACCACAGCTGAAGTCCTGTTGCCCTGTGCCAGTGGCCCTGCTGAAATCAGTGGCACAGTTTATGGATTAGGATGCTCTGATCAGTAATGCACTTAAATATGCACTCAAACACCCAAACAATCCCTTTGAATTCAATGACTGCACTCATGGAGTTAAAAATAAGCCTCCTGTTCAGTGCCTTCATCAGAACAAGGTCTAATTATTAACTCTACCTGAGTAGCTCCAGAGGAACTTAGATCTTTGCTGTTTGGGCTAGTAAACTTCAGAAAAATAGTCTACACTTCTGATTTATGTAGTGTAATGAACCACAGACAAAGAAATTTTGGCAACGATCTTATCAGTGTTCTAAAGTAGTACCGTAAGACAAGGCTTGACTTTCGGGGGCTTCTATTTGCAATGTATTTTTGAAAGTTAGTTGCGACTTTTGGATAGGTTTGAGATGAAGTTTCAATAAGGAGGAAGCTTAAATGAATAAAAAAAAATGCAGTCTCCACATTAATTTCTGAATATTTCTTCTGCCATATAAGACTTTACCCCCTTGCATAAAGACTCTTCGAAGCCTTATGCTGCATAGTATGTCCCTAAAATAGGGCTTATTCAAAGCATGCTTTAAGTTGTAGGATGCTTTTATATTCCCCCATTACATCTGGTCACGTCTGGCACAAGCTGGAAAACCTTGTAGCAAAATTTCAGTGGGTTAAAATGCCTTTTTGACTATTTAGGTAAGGGGTATCAAACTCACAGTCCATGGGTCGAATCCAGCCTTCCACCTTGTTTCATCTGTCCAGGCACCTTGTTTCTACTCGGCGGCAGCACCGAGCTCCTTGCCCCTACGCTCCTGCCGGCGCTGGTCACGTGTGCAGCGTGTGGCACAAGTTACGCTGCAGGAGCAAGAGAATGGCAGGAGTCATGTGTTTGACACCCCTGGTTTAGATCAAGACCCTCGCATTTGGTCCTGGCTGAATGTTATCCAGAATCTCTTGTAGCCTGCAAAACCTGAGGAGAAAACCTATGGAAGTTTCAAGCTCCTACAGAGCCTTCAGTAGTTCTTGCTTCTAGTTGAACTGGAAATACCACATGGAGAGGGTCTTAACTAATGAACAGTGCTTTCAATAATAATTCCAGGTATGTGCCTGAAAGGAAGGATGGAGGCAAGAGCAAAATATCTTTAAAAGTTAATGATATCTTTCACTTCAGTAATTGAGATGAGCATTTGATCTATGCTTGGTTCTTTCCTGGTCATAGGATCTCAATTAGAGCTGGTTTGCCCCATTCTTACATGTCAAGGCCAGGATTAATCTCAGGCACATCAGGCACTTGCTTTCCAGCACTTAGGATGAAACACAAACTCTCCCAAGAGTGATTCATATCATAGATGGGACAAATTGCCCTCAGGAGGTGCCTGTCTCTCTCTGTCTTGACTATAATGGGAACCAAGGGCTGACAGCACTCCAAACTTAGCCACCCACACTTAGGTGCCTATAGCACAGTAGGATGAATCTAGGCTTATACAGATGTTCACCTCCCTCCAGGTAAAATTTCACTTTGCATTGACCTTCTGCACTGTTCCTCTGTCAAAGGCTGTCTCGAGTGGAGCATCAGGGCTCACAGAACACATGGGCATTGTGTTGACCCTGCAGATTTTCTCCATTGATGTCCTTCCCTTGGGTGTTTCAGAGGTGTATTCCGGTGTCTGCATCCTTTCCACGAGATGTCGGCACCATTAATATTCCTGATGATGAACTCCAGAGAACCACAAGCAAAGCTCCTGCACTCTGAGAATAGCTCCAGTGCTAAATATAGGGGATTTTCATGAATCTGTTTGCCACTTCCTTTACTCAGGACAGAAATACATTACTGTAAGATGTCTAAGCATTTCATCATTGCTCACTAGCTGTATCAAAACAGAGTCCAAGCAGTTATCCCTGTGTTTCTGATTAATATTATAACAACCACTGGCTAATCACAGAGTGAGCAGTGAAAACTGCTCTAATCGTTATATTTCTGGCTAAGTAACTTCCCTGTTATTTGAGGTATACTGCAGATTTTGGCGGGTGGGAGTTCTTTTTTCTTCTAATGTTAAATGTGAGATTTTATCCTCAAAGGAGTGATTATCTCAGAGCAAAATTGGCAAGGTTAAACACTATCTATAAGAAAACATTCAGCAGTGTGCCATGAAATGAATTACATAATATATCAGTCATCTACCTGGCTTTCGAAAAAGCGTGAATATGTGTTTGTTCAGTCTGGGTGAGTATTTTATATTAGGCTTCTTTTTCCATGAAGGTAAAAATGACCTTGGTTATTAGAAAGTGAAGATATATTGAACCGGGTAGAATCAACACAGTTCCATTTCATTTAGTCCCCACTAAAATTGAAAGAAGAGAAAATATAGATTAAATTTATTTTACTATATATTGCTTCATTTGAACTTTAGTAAAGCATTAGCCACTAAAGGAAACCCTTCTTCCACCTCTCTTCCATAATCTCTTACAGATGGCGTGTTAAGGAAATTGCCTTGACTTTATTGATTCTTTGCTATGAGGTTCAAGGAACAGCCGGTGTGTTACTGGGGAAATGTATGTATGCTGTACTGTAGTTACAGGAAGGTAGCATTTTGACCTGGCATCCCCGTATACGTATAAAAAAAGACCATGTGTCTACACAAAAAAGTCCTTGATACTTTAAAAGTCACAAACTGGTATATTTTTTCCCCTTAGACATTAGTAGACCTTCTCTTTAGGACCCCATTTTAAAAAGCTATTTCGTACCAATCTACCAATATGTAAGATAACTCATTTTGCAGAATGAAGGAAAATAGTACCCTGCCAAGGGCACAGGCTGAAAACTAGCTGCTATATTCTGTCAGGTCATCATAATTTTCTATTAGTTCCTTTCCAGAAATACTTCCCTTGTGATTATTATAAAATGACCGGTGTGTGATGCTGCGCGTTACTGGCCTCTCACAGCTCATCATTCCCAGTCATTCATCAGGTGGAACTTCAGACATATCCAAATGTGAATTTCCTGTTAAAATAAAGAGATCAACGTGCACATTTTCTTCTCTTCACTTTGATTTTAAGATTAATTGGAGTCAAAAACTCGGGGGAGCATTTTCATCTGGCATGAGGCAGACTAGTTCTAGTGGAGTCCACAGACGTACTCCCATTTCTACCAGCTTAGCAGTTGGCCCTCTGAATGTGAAAATCTACATTAGCACCTGTTTTATAGGTGATAATTGCTGCCTAAGTACTGCAAGCCCAGGATATTAGCACTAGTTCTGAGAAACTTCACAGTGGGTCAAAGTCATTCCAATGCTGAGGAGCTGGTGGCACGTGTTCCAACAGACTTCATCTCCCATGGCTTTCTTCAGCCCCACGACTCCCACTCCCTTCTTTGTTCCCCCTCCATAATGGTCTTTTCCTGCTTCCTGAGGGGCTGCACACTGCATTGCAGAAAGTGAAATCCTAGTGGGGAGGCTAATGATGGAACAGAACGGAAGCACGAAGCACCCAACCTGCAACTCCCACAGCACTTTTGGGAATCAGTATAAATATTTTGCTGCTTTTGGCCGAAATATTTCAGACTGGTTTGTTGGTTTGTTTTGGGGTGGTTTTTTTGGAAAGTTGTGAGAAGTGCAGAAGCATCTACAATTCTTTGTCAACCTTTTCTATGTAATGTCACCTTGTTCTTCTGCCAGCCGCGCAATCTCCTTTTGAAATACACTTACAAAACCACTGGCTTTCTTGATGTCACGGTGTCCCCCACAATATCTGCTCCTCTGATCATGTGAGATCTCAGTTCCCACTTTAAAAAAATACAGTTATCTTTCACAACTGAAGGGCCCTGAGGCCTGAATCTCCAGCCTTCCCTATGCTGTTTCTACTTCTCTGTAGTACATCCCTCTTTAAGCCAAGTTCATCTTCCTGTGGGTACGTATTTTAGTTCATAGTTTTTTGACACTTTGGAGAAACAACGCTGTGCCTAAACTTTCAGAAGAGTGCTTAATTCAGTTCATGGGGCTTGTAGTGAGATGGGCTGTAGGAGAACCAGGAGGCAACAGACAATATGAGCCACACTTCTTGATGTCAGCTGTGTGATATTTGTCATATCCTAATTTGGGGTCTGAACTTACTCTGGGGATGGATTTCAGTGGGATGAATTACTGTTCAGCATTGCATAGGTGTACTTCTATTTGACATGTCTCTGCAAAATAAATATATTAGTAGTATAAAATCTCCTGAGGGCCTGATATGAAATTCTTCCATTCATCAGTCAAATTATGCTACAGTAAGAAGCACGGCCGACCTAGCTTACTGTCAGGGCCAAATTCAAAGGCAACATAATTTAGACCTCTTGGCCTCATTCGTCACCTCGCTACCGAGCTCAGCACTGCAAATCTCACTAGAATTAGCAGGGAGGGGCCTCACATTTTAAATATAAAGCCATTTTCTCCCCCATTAATTCCCTCCATCGTGCGCTAAGTCTAGGCTGAGAAAAATATTTGCATCCATTTGATCTGGTGACCCCTCACTGCTCCAAGACAAATCTTGGGTAGTTCCCAAGCACAATCTGTACTCTGTGACCTTCAGCCATACCTGAAATTTAAGTCCCCAGAGAACTTTTATTGGCTCTGCTGATTTCACTAGCAAAGTCCAAGACAAGAAGGAAAATCTACCAGGCCAGTATGTGTCTCTTTTCACTCAGCAACTTCCTCTCCTTTCTACATGCCTTCCGTCTTTGCCCTTCCCGATCGCTCTAAGAGTTTGAGTGCCTCACACCAATGCAGGTTTCTCTCCATCTCTTCCCACCAAACAAAATATTATTGCTTTAATTCTGCTCATTGAGGAACTGATCTACAGAGAGATTAAACAGCTCCCTGCAAAGCTCTGTGATGAGGCAGTAGCAGAGAAGGTACTCTCCAGGGCCCCAGCCTGCGGACTCAGCCCCTGCACTGTCCCTTCTTCCCCTCCTTTCCCATATACCACGCTTCTCACGATCGCTAGGTGCATGCAGCCCTACCAGCCTGCGCCAACGGAGCTCCACGTCACTGAAATCTCTGCATATGAGGGCATACCCCAATTAATTTCCTTTTCGCTCTGCCCGCACCAGCCGAAGTCTCGCAATGCCATTATAAAAGGAAGGATTATTTTAAAACCCTTTTTAAAGCTGTTTCAGGCAATGTGATGCAGCCTGGAGGCAGGAGAGGGATCCACAATTCGGTCACATGGTGTGCCCTGGCACTGCTGCTGGCGTGGCACCATCGTGCCATCTTACCACAAGACCGCTATGGTTCCTCTCTGTTCAGTGGGGCGAGTGCCAAATAGCAGGAGATCGGCTAACTCACCTTAAAATCAGTTTTGCCTTCCACTGTTACCTTAACACCGGCTGTTTGTGATGTTTAAACAAGACATGACACTGCACCAAAAGTCTCCCCGCATGGCTTCGTTCCTCTCCTTCCCTGAAACCCCGGATGACTTTGAAGAACAAGGAACCCAGCTCTGAGAGCTGGGCCTGCTGTGGGCTGCGATATTCATGCGGCATTAGATCATGTTCACGTTAGGTCTAATCCAGTACAAATCCTCTTAGTGTCACTGGCACTGTAAGAGTTGTTATAATTGCTCATAGCTTAAAACAATTTTGCAGCTTTTCTTCACCTCCGTGAGACGGTTCCAATTAGAGGAAGGGAACTTTCTGAACCTGCAGAGTTTCTATTTAGGACACAGCCCCATCCTGACAACGTGCTGTCAGCCCTGCCGAGCAGTCGGGAAAATGTCCACTCCATTACAGAGATGTGGCAAAAACAGAGGGAGGAGAGGAACATGTGTGCTTCAGTTTCTTTCAAAGTCTTTCGGAAGCACCTCCTCCAGCACTGATTTTGTTCTGCCTGACACTGCGTTCCTGGGGCCACACAGCCTCCTTCTGCGTCACCCATTTTTCAAATAATGCTCTCATTTCAGAAAGTTGGAAGAAAGAGAGAGCAGAGGAATGAGAAAAAAACAAGTGGGAGTGGGTCTGCAAATGCGCCTTTGGCTGCTGGGTAGGAAGAGTTTCAGCTGTCGTGGACAACCCCCACCACCCAAAGACAGATGTGCATGGGAAATCATGCCCAGCCGCCACAGATGGCAGACAGCCACGTGGCCAGGGGAACGTGGCTCTGGGCTTGTGCTTCCCTGTGCAGGGGGGGATGCTGAGTGTCTCTAGGGTGAGCCAGGTACCGGGGTACCCCATGGCCAGGAAGGTGGGTGTGCGTGCGATGCACATGCTGGGCAGCAAAGCCTTAATGACCAGGATAGACATTTGCCCCCTCAGCCCACTGGCAACACACCCCTCCATCCCTCCCGTCCCCAGTGGTCACAGGCACATGTCCACAGGTAAGCAACAGTAGGAGCAGGGTGGCTTGCAGGCTTCATGCTCACAAGAAACCAGCTGCCTGGTCATTGTAAGTAAAATTATGGTCCCCACCAGGCTCTTTAGCTGCCAGGCTCTCTGATGCCATCTGTGTTTTCCCAGAAGTGAACAGATACCAACACTGGCTTTATGCTGAAGGACCAGGCAACCAGACAGCGCACCTGTGATATCTGAGTCTGCCTCCAGGATAACAAGGGAAACCTTCTGTTGCAACATCCTTGTTTTGCAAGGGGTTTGTCATAGCAGCATAGCATGCTGTAAAAAACACTGGCAGAAGGAATGACCATAAATGTGGCCACAGTGCTGGCCAGATACAGTCGGTCAGAGAGTTCAGTTCAATACTTGCTTTGCAGTGCAAAGATAGAGTACATGGGAGCTGAAGCTTTATTCCAGGCTGTAGGGGTGATATTTGAAATTGAGGTGCCTTCTGAGAGTGTGAAAACAACAGTGTGCCAAGATATCAGCTAGTGATTAAATTCCACACAAAAATGGGAACCAATATAGCAGGACACCAAAGCCAAAGAAGAAAAGTCTGTGTCCTCCAGTGCTTTCCCTGCTTCTTGTTGCAAGCATCTGCTTTCTGTCTCTGCATTGCCTGTCTGAACTAGCTCTGCACCAGTTCCACTCACTCACCCAGCAAAAGAAGTTTTCTGCCAAGTGAGGCAGCTAATTTGGTTCAGTGAAAGGTTCAGTCATCACTGGACCAGGGGGACAAAGGAGCTCATGCGTTTGGCAGCAGGGATAGGCAGGATGAGGAAGAGGAGTGGGAAACAGTGGAGCAAAATTCCCCATCCAAGAGAAGCAAGGGCTTAGAGTAGCTCAGCCATAACACATACGCAGCACAACACACAAGTGAGCAGGTACAAAGTAAACAAATAAAGACTCGGGGATGTGACATCCAAGAATATAGCGAAGATTTTTGCTTTCTTTTCTTCCTTCCTTCCTTCTTTCCTCCCCTAATCCACCCACCCAGAATAACAGAAACACATAGGAGGAAATGAATTTCAGGAACTAGGTCTGGAGAGGAACACACACTGCTTGCTCCCTCCTGTTATGCTTGGCTCAAATCGGACGGACACACCTGGCTTTCCAAACAAGCGCTATTTATACACCTCCTTCCCCACAGCGGTATGATCCTCCCCCCACTTCTTCCCCACCTTGTCTGCTGGCAACCTGCCAGGACATGGTGGACAACAGACCCCAGTGTCGTCTGGTGCAGGCAGTGGCTGGCCTCAGAGAGGCCACTTTCTGCTGCCATCACACTAAACAGGCAATCCATCCCCTCCCAGCACTGATTTAATCTTTCCTCCTCCAGCTTTGCTCGTTGCAAAGATGTGGCTGATGTAGCTGTAGATGTGGCTGCATCTTCCTTCTCCTCTCTCAGCTATCCCAGGAGTATAGGAGGGGACCTGTTTTTGTGGGTGTTCTCTCCCTGCAGCAGCTCTCCCACAGCTCTGCTTCCCTTAGTTCCCTAGTGCTGGGGCTCTGCCCAGCCCATGGCACCTTCGACCCTTCGGTGACTTACAGCCAAGGCAAACCTCCCCAGATGTGGATGCTTTGGGGGTGTTATGCTGATTTTAATGCTGTGCAGCAAAAATGGAGCAGGTAACTGTGCAACAAAAAGAAGGAGTTAGACGTGGAAATACAGCTAAAAGGGAATGTGGGATAGAAGCAGAAGAGAAACAAATCCATTGCCATGGTCAGCTTCATTTTTCCCTGCAAATTAAACTGTCCACATGGAAGTAAAATCTAATTTACCTATACCCCTAAATCTACTTTCCTGATGTTAACATAAACAAGCCTTAGAGATTTTTTGTGACCAGCAACTACAGGGAAGACACATGCCAAGAAATGGAGGCAGGGCACCATATCAGCCGTGTGCCCTGTGCTTGGCTTCTCTAAGACATCCAGAACAAAGGTGTCTAAAGCAGGTTCAGCTTCCGCATTGCAGCTGGTTCAGAATCAGGACCTAGCTGGTGGATCTGCAAATGTTGCTTGATGTAGCAACCAAGGAAATTACCATGGGGGAAATTAGAGTGTAAACCTGCAGAGCCAGCAGCTTGTCAGCAGTATGTGCTTGCTCCTACCCTCTGATACCTGCAAGGTGACCTCCCCAATACTGGAGAGCAGTTCAGTTTAATAAACCAAACCGGATGCTTCAATCACCTTGCCTTCTTCCTGCAGTGATAGCTGGCACTAAAATGAGAGTACAAAGAATAAGCCAGTACATTAAAACGACCCAGCTCTACGATGTTGAGAAAATCTGCAGAGGAGCTCTGACTTGCTGAGATACAGACCCCACCCTCAGGTCCCAGCAGCCTCCACAGGACCTGAAAGCATGCCATGATAGACAATGAATTATTGGCTCTTTTTCAGTCTCTCTCTCTGGAGATTTTCCAAGAATTCCTGCAGGACTTTGTTGACTTTGCAACAGAAAAGTTCACTGTTTGGGAAAACAATGATTTGTTCAGGAAAGAGTTTGCTTTCATAAGATTCATTGGTGAGTAGGAAGGGAGGTTGAAGATGACGGCGTAGGGAGATGGATGCTTGTGTTTGCACCACGTCTGTTTCCATGCACTGGCAGACTGCCAAGCAAGGATGTCCTCTTATTCTCTCACAACTGAATCTTTTCCTCCTGCAATGCAACCTTCCCTCCCGGCTCCCAGCATGTCCGCAGCCGTCAGCCAATGGATGACGTTGGCCTAGAGGATGGTCCCTGCCTTAGTTCCTCACAATCTTGGCTTTGACCTCCACTCCTTTCACCATATTTTATGCAAGACAAAGGCACACATTAAAACCATCTTTTTTAAAGTGGCTCTGTTATAAATACAAAAACAGGCATGCTGATAAATGAGGAATGATCCTTTCCATGTAATATCACAGGAACTCACATTCAAATTAATTTGGTAGAAACAAAGATGCCTAAACTTCTGCAAATGGGAAAAGGCTGCCTCTGAAATTATTTCCATTTCAAGGTCAGTAAGGAAAGAGTTGGTCCATGATCCTTGGAGACAGCCTCCAATCAGAGGAAACAGCTCCCCTGTCAGCCAGCTGTTATCTGCATAGTCCTCCTCTGCTATTTGATGTGCCACAGGCTTCTTGTCACTTGACAGTCAGATGCTTTCATCATTCCTCTAGCTGACACCCTTTGCTTTCCCTCTTCCCTGGTGCAGAAATCCCCACATCTAATAGCAGCAAGGGGTTAGCGTGCATCTAAGCCAGCGTGGGCTCTTTCTCATACTGTTGCCATAATTTCATTTTTCCGGGACACATTTCATGTACATCTTACAACCTTTTTAGTGCCCTCCCTGGCAAATAAATACATTGATTTTAATAGCCACTTGAATTTGACCCAGAGGAGAGTGATTAGGCTCTTAATAAGCTATGCAGTGCACATTCTCTATTGGATAAACTTTGAGGTGCTTACTCAGGCAAATTGCCACAGAGGCTGAAGCTATGTAAAGTGCTTCCAGATGTGGCTCCTTCAAATTAACTAAAAGACTAAGCATCATTCATTTCAGCACCAGGAAGGGAATACCCACATAGCTTACTGGCTGACTTGGAGCCTCTGATCTTCCCTTCCCTGACCCCTCCTGCCCTATCTGTGAAGAGAAAGGTGAGGAAGCATAGTTGGGGAAGCTGGCATGATGTTCCTCCAGCTGCCAATGCCTCCCTCAGCTTAACTCCATGCAGCCCCGGAGGAGATATGAAATAGTTTCAAGGGAGGAAATATCTCCCCTTGCACTCCTTGGAAAACCCCAAAGTGGTCAGTCTGCCTACGCCAGCCTATCCTGAGAAGGGCTGCAGAGCACCTTCTTGGCTACGACCCAAAAGCAGCATGAACACCCTGACCCTGCTGTGGAGCAGTGTGTGGGTGTGGGTGTGTAGGTTCGCAAGTGGATCCCATGGGGATGAGACTGTAACTTCCCAGGCATTGCTCAGTTACTGCAGTGCTTTGCAATTCTCCTATGTTTCCTCTGTCACATCAAAGGCAGTCTTGGTCTCCCAAGGAGAAGAGGATGGTCAGTGCCAAACATGCCTGGGATGAACATTAGACTGACTTCACCTCTCCCCACAGGAATATTCCCCTCCCACCTTGCATCAGTGATACAAAAGCTGCCAGATATCCTGTCTCAGCTCCTTCCATAGCCAGTGGTGGGAGGTGAAAACTTCAGGGGACAGTTTAACCTCCCTGTCACCCTTTTAATCACTTGCTTTGTAACAAGATCGATTGACCCCAGGAGATGCCTCTCTTTCCCTACATTGGTGAGGCTACAGTCGGAGCACGTCTCCTATGAGGACAGGCTGAAACAGTTGGGGTTGTTCAGCCTGGAGAAGAGAAAGTTCTGGTGAGACTTATCGCAGCCTTTTAGTTCTTAAAGAGAGCTTATACAAAAGATGGGTACAGACTTTTTTAGCAGGGCTTGTTGTAACAGGACAAAGGATAATGGTTTTAAACTAAACCAGGGTAGATTTAAACTAGAAATAAGGAAGATGTGTTTTATGATCAGAGTGGTGAAACACTGGAACGTGTTGCCCAGAGAGGTGGTAGATGCCCTCCCTCTGGAAACATTCAAGACCAGGATGGATGGAGCTCTGAGCAACCTGTTCTACTTGAAGATGCCCCTACTCATAGCAGGGGAATTGGACTGGATGGCCTTTAAATGTCCCTTCCAACCTAACCTAATCTATGATTCTTTTCTATGATTCTTTCAGACTGCTACACTTGTGCAAACTTGGTCCTGCTGCCTCTTCACTCTACCCCAGAGAGTTTGTCACCATTTGGGTCTATTTCCTCCATGCAAGCAGAAGGCTGGGTTACAGGGTGGCTCTTACACTCTTCAGGGTACGGTTACGCCACACATTTTCAGTGTATTAGAGGCAAATCCCTGATGCCCTTGTTCGGCTCTGCGTCCCCTGCCAGTTGCTCTGTACACCAGTGAGAATCATCTCCAAACCCACCAACATGATGAAATGACTCATCGAAGGCATCCATCCTCCATCAAATAATTTCATGCATGTCTGATGGGTCCCTGCTGGCAAGCTGCACATGTTGACAGCAATGTGTACCCCAAAGGCCCTCGTTCTTTGGCTGTTCATTATCGCTTCCCCAAAACACATAGTTTTGAATGATAGTGCCGCTGTGTCCTGGTGTGCAGAGTGTGAGACATCTGGAGAACAGCAAGCTCAAGTGCTATGGAGTGCCCTAAGATAACTTGTTTTACACTGAACACACATGGGAAAGGAGTTCACACACTACAATCACTGTGAACGGCAAATTGCTTCAAAAAGCCAAAAGGTAGAAAAGTCTTAAAATTATATGCCCCAAATCATTGCCACCTGGGTCAGGGCTATCCCAAGTGCAAATACAGGTTGGACAGAGCAAAGACTGAGAGTAGCTCTGAAGAGAAGGATGTGGGAGTGCTGGTGGATAGGAAACTCAACATGAGCCAGCAGTGTGCACTTGAGCCCAGAAAGCCAGCCAACCGTATCCTGGGCTGCATCAAAGGAAGTGTGAGCAACAGGTTGGTGGAGGTGGTGCTCCCCCTCTATTCTCCTCTAGTGACGCCTCACGTGGAGTCCTGCTCTCAGTTCTGGAGTCCTCAGCAGAGGAAGGACATGGATCTGTTGGAGCGAGTCCAGAGGCCACAAAGATGATCAGAGAGCTGGAGCTCCTGTGAGGACAGGCTGAGAGTTGGGGTTGTTCAGCCTAGAGAAGAGAAGGTTCCAGGGACACCTTATAGCAGCCTTCTAGTACTTAAAGGGAGCGTAAAAAGCTGGGGAGGGACTCTTCATCAGTAAGTGTAGTGATACGATGAGGGGTAATGTTTTTAAGTTGAACGAGGGGAGATTTGTATTAGATCTTAGGAAGAAATTTTTTCCTGTGAGGGTGGTGAGGCACTGGCACAGGGCGCCCAGGGAAATTGTGGGTGCCCCATCCCTGGAGGTGTGCAAAGCCAGGCTGGATGAAGCTTTGAGCAACCTGATGTAGTGGAAGGTGTCCCTGCCCATGGTGGGGGCGGGAGTGGGTCTACATGATGTTTAAGGTCCCTTCCAACCCAAAACATTCTATGATTCTGTGAAAACCCTTTGTTTTGTACGCAATCCTAGTAGACTTGTTTCCTTAAAATTGAGACACTATTATTTACACAACATGGAGATGAGAGCAGAACAGAATGATCACTAGTTTTAGCAAAACTAGAAACAATTACTGCAAAAGTTCAACTTTTTCACCCGGGATCCTTCACAGTATTGCAAAGGATTCTTATCCCTTGTGAATCTGTCTCAAGAACCAATGGGAAAGGTGCATATTTATATTGACAGGCCTGCAAAGGTCTGCAAACATGGAAACAGATTGAAATATCTCACTTGTCTTCTGCTACACTTACTGGTCTGCTTTAATATTAATAGATACCGAGGAGAAATTATTTCTCTTAAATTTAGATCACATCATATTTCTATTAATGTCATAATGTACTTCATTATATATAGCTGCCTGCATAACATGCACATACAGCAGAAGTAACCTCTACATATCATAACTCTACATGTGATACAAACATGACAGATGTATTATAAAACAGTACAAAATATTCCACATATTTTCTGTAGTAGGTTCTGCGTCCATTTAACACCGTATATAGCTTGTGTTTTGTTGTCAGATATAGCAAGATCTAATCTTTCATAATTCACACAAGTAAAAGTTACAGGAAAGCAATTTGTGACTAAAGAAGACAAAAATTCAGTGGTATGGACATAGCATATTTGAGGCAATTACCCATCCAAGGTGTTACTTATGTCACCAAAGCCAAGGCAGGGGCAAGGGCATTTTTAAACAGTTGTTTGGGGGAAATTTTGCTAGGCAGAATCTGGTCTACATGGACACACACCTTTGAAGATTCTATTATGAATTTCAAAAGAACATTGCAAAGCTCACAGGGTTCACGCCTGTGATCCGGCTGCAGAATTGAAACCATATTCAGCTGCTAGCTCTCTGCTGATCACGCCGAGGCGGCCTCACCAGTTGCTCTGCACACCCCTTGAAGCCAATGTGGGTTACACAAATACAGGAGCCTTGACACTGCGGATGTCAAGGGAACGCGCAAGAAACTAGAAGAGTTATTAATATATTGTAATGCAAGTGGGGCCAGAAGCATTTCTGTAGTAGCAGTGATCTCAATAATTATTAATAAAGTCCCAAAGAGACAAAGGAAGAGGAGAGAGGAAGCTTTCTCCTGTCTGTTTCTTTGCTTAACAGAAAGTGATAGCTGTTTTAAAAAGTGATGATGACTGGTTTGTCTTATCCCTTGAATGCTGCAGTTTCCAAAGAGTGACTGCGAAGTCTGACATTTGCAATTTGTTGTTGTAACAAAACAACCCTTGCTTCCTCACTCACTCATTTTCCTCTGTCACTTTACTGCTTTGACCAAATCCTGAGTTACTGAAAATTCAGCTCAGTTCCAGTCTAATAGTAAAAACAAATAAAAGGGTACATAAATACTACCGTGACTAAAAGAACTAAATTTATCCCTCTTGGACTTCTAGGAAGTCATGTTTATCACTCTTTTTGAATGCTCAGAAAGTTGTTAGCATTGATGGGAATGTTCATAAATCCTGATCATCTTGTTGATTTTTGCAAAACTGTCGGTTGTGTTTGGTGAATAAACACAGTCTTAAAATGCTCGGTCAAGCATATGGTACTGAAAATGGGACTCTGCGACTTGTGTGCTCACTCATGGGCTGAGACTGAGAGCACCACGCTTGAGCTCAGCTGTTGAGGGTTTGGTGCAAGTTCTCCACTGAGGGCTTGATACATATGCATATGCCTATGTGCAAGCAAGATATGTCTTCGGTTGTTATTGGTGCGACACCTGTTGCTTCAGCTCCTATGAATGTAATATCAATGTAATCAAATTCAAACAAAGGGAGAAATTAATCCAGCATGACTAAAATAATGACTGGCTCACAAATTATTTATGTGAAAAAATGGCTGAATTCATATTCAACCTTAACTAAAATAATCAGTATTGCTAGAATTCAACATGAGTTCCTGCTTTTCAGACTCCTGCAATAAATTAACCCTTTTCTCCCATCTCAGAAAGTCTGATCTGTTTCCAGGATTCTTCATTTTAAAGAGTTTGACTCATGAGCTAATGGTACTTCAGGAAAAAGACAGAGAATATAGCTATTCTTGGTTTTCTCTAGAAAAATATCTGTGGGTCATTGCAGCTTTAATTCAGAATTGTATTGACTGATTTCTTTCTGCATCCTAAGGAGTTGCTAAGCAACATGGATTTTCTCTCACTGTACGTTTGTCAAGACAGAAAAAGGTGGGAAGAAACAGAAAAAGATTCACCTTCTCTAATACATCTATCAAGCTATAAAGTATAACTTCTTTCAACCTCACCTAAAGTTATGCTATTGATATATTGTTCACTTCCTTAATGCTGCAGTTAGTTCTAGAGTCTAAGTTCAAAACCAATAAAGGTCTCATTTTTGCTCTCGTTGATAAGGCACCACTGGATGGCTGCTTTCACCCATGAATCCACCCTTAGCCAATGGCTCAGAAATCATAAATGGGCAGTGACCCATCATGCCAGATTCTTAGGTTCTCATGAGGAGCAAAGGGTTGGGGGAGGACTCTGCTATCCTTAGCCTAGAGCTCTCCAAGGTCTTTAGAAAAGATGAGTCATTTCAGGCAGAGAGTATACGCTGAATGTCATCATTTGGGCCTTACAGACCGCACATTTGTGGCTTGTGGGCCACTGCAATAACATAATCAATCAGCGAGGGTGTGGTGATAATGTGGTGACTATCATGTACTCTGTGTATTCAATATCGGCATCGCTACAGTTATGTGGCATCGCTACTTAAAAGGTCTGTCAGAAGCCTGCATGTGGTCACCAAGTCTGTGTTACAAAAAAACATTCCATTTTAACATCTACCACACCCTTCAAGACAGTTGCCACCAGAGTTCATGAATTTTCTTCTATTCTTTGGCAAAATGATTGTTTGCTGGGTGGTTCCCCATGACTCTGCAGTATTTTTGTCCATCTCTCTTCAGAAAAGAGAACCAGTATTTGCCACCTACTTAATAGCTCTCTTGCTCTCCCAGAGTTGTACTGCAAATAGATTTGTACAAGAAATGAAGATATGGTTTTTGCTTGTTACTGAAAGATTCAGATATAACTGGGAATACAGAGAGCTGAAGCCAAATTTTGTGGTCCACTGCACTAAGGAAAACTGGGAAAAAGTCTGTTGACCTTAATTTCTCGATGATATATGTAGTCAATGAAGTCATTCCTGATTCGCTATGGTATAACTGAGAACAGAATTTGGACCTTTTTGCTGCACTTAAAAGACAGGGGGGGTTACTGTCAGAAACATCTATTTGTGACTGCAATTTACAACTTAAATCCGAGGGCTCTCAAATTGGACAGCAGAAAAGTGTTATTGATTGATTTCCTCCTGTTTTTCATAAAGTATGGCAAGTTCTGCTTCTCCTAAACAGCCTTTTGAGTGCCCAAACCAGCAACTCCATTGGCTTATTCTGAAAGAAAAGTCACAGTAAGTTTGTATAGAAAATTGTAAAACTGTATTTCAGAAACTTTGTCAAACAACGGATGTGGGCCACTGTGTTCTGTGTGAGAGTTTAACTGCAAGATGTGCAATATAGCTTCAGAAATGCATTCTTATTGTTAAATTGTTTTTTTTAAAAATGTATTTATAGCTCTTAATATCCATTTCCTGTTGCTATTCTCACATACAGTTTTATTGCCAGACACATTAAGTAAAAAACATTTGGTTTAATTATATACTGGGAGACTGATGGTACATACATAACACGTATAATCAAAATATGTACACCAAGCCCCTAACTATAGAAATTAACATAAAGGAAATGGAAGCATTACATGTTGCCCCACGTGCAGGAACTTGAAGTTCATCCACCACCCACCGTGCAGTGTGGTGGATGAGATGCAGATTCAGTTTCCTGGAGGCAGTTCAGTATTTCCAAATTCCCTGCAGTATTTCAAGGTGCGGGAACCCTCTCTCCTCAGTCTCAGTTCAAGGATTGTAGATGGATTGAATGGGTGCATAGTCCAAATGCAATAACTCTGCCTAGTGGGAAATTCCACCCCCAATCAATAAACAATAAAACTTTTCAGGTCTGAAAATTTCCATACAATTTCTACAATCTCAGTTCATTTTCTTATCTTGAAAATATCAATATGATATCCAACTCCAAACCCCACTGACTATACAGTTCAGTTTACAGGTCAAATGCCAATTGCCGTGTTTATCATCCACTCCATTCTCGGTAGGTCTGAATACTTGTATGAATAAAACCTGCTGAAGTGACTTTGGGATCAGGTCCTATTTATTAAAAATACTGAACTCTCCTTTTTCTTCCTTTTTTCAATTATACTGACTCGGGCTATAGTGCGCTAGCAATGTGTCTGAGTCACAGTCTCTCTGTGTGTATGTATGTGTATTTATATATAGCTCACTGTATTTATAGCTGTGAATCTCGAGTCTGGTACAGCAACCCAGTGAACAAAGAAAACTGGAAAAGCACCTTTCTTAAGCAATAAGAAGACATGCTATAGTGTCTTTCTGCACAATTACTGCCTGCCCCAGGCACTGCTCTGAGGCACAGAGTCAAAGGTTGGCTTTCTCAGCCACTCAATAAATACTTTAAACCTCATTCTGATTTCTACCTTGATATGAAAAGGGGAGGGGGGAGAGGATTAATAGGTGTGCATTCATTAGTTGTTACTGAAATTCTTTACCTGCTCAGATCATCGTCCATTTGAGAGCCTCAGAGATCTTTACAAACATTATTGAACCATGTCTCACCACATCTGTGAAACTTAGAAGCCTGGTCTTGAAGTCAACGGTTGTCTTTCCATGACTGTGTCTGGAATTTGGCTCAGTCACTCGTTTTTAAAAGCATCTGAAATTTACATGCAATAAAATTAATAGGGAGGTTAATTGACTTTGCCAGGTTCACACAGAACAGACCAAGAGTCTGCTGACTCCTGGCCTAGACTTCATGCCCTGAGATGGCATTCCCCACCTCTCCTGACGACAACAGGCTAGGAGAATGAGCTGAATCTAAAATCATACTAAAACTCCCTCCCTCCTCAACTGCTGATGCATTTGAAAGGAACCAACCCTTCTGTACTGAAGTTTAAATACAGTAGTGGAGGTATGCCAGCATGCCCTATTTCCTAAGACACAAGCCACTCTTAGGAGGACCTGTTACCAGCCAATAAAAACAATGCTCCTTTCAGTCCTGCTGTGTCAAATTTGAAAGCTGGAGGAATTTTTCTAGTACTTAGAAACAAACAAAACCAACAAAATATAGCAGACACGTTATGGAAAATTTCAGTTTAATTGGAAAGAAAGGGACAAACTGTTCCTTTTGACAGCAAAAGAGGAAAAGAAAAACCGCTTTGCAACTTCATTGGCAATATCTGGTAGCACCTGCACACTGGAAACTGTTATCAGACAGTGCACCATTAAAACATTTAACACACCCTAGTTCTTTGCACATCGTATTTACGGCCTTCTTTCTCCCTCTCTTCATAAGTTCCCAAATGTACAGCGATGCAATGCACATATCTCATTCCCTAAGATTGCACTGTAAAGCAGATCTAACCCCCAACCTCATATTTTCCCCCCAAGGAGAACAATTCTGCATAAAATTCCCTGGTCCATGGCTATATAGCAGACAAGTGTTTTGATACACCATGGGTTTGCATCAGAGTGGAATAGTGACTGGTTTTTACCATTTGTTTATTTTTCTGCGTGCCAGGAAGCAAAATGCTCTCCAAAAGTTCCCTGAAAACTTCAAGAGAACTTTCAATCCTGAAAATAAATGAATAAAGGAATCTATTGCATTTTGGCTCCTCCAGGATGCTCAGCCAAATTCCTCAGGGTCTAAAACCTGCTATGGAGCTACCGCCACCTCTTTCACAATAGAGCTAGAATGGACACATCTCCGGATTTACTGTAGTTCTTCCCTTTTGAAAATCTCAAAATCACGGATGTGTTATGTAGCTGATGAATGCGTACTATTTATTACTTTTTACAAAGGGGCCTGCAGCATTTGTAGGATGTCGACTTATCTTTCCTACATGGAATATACACTCCAAGCTGAGCTTGGAGTCAAGTCAGTCAAGTCAAGTCAGTCAAGCTTGAGACAAGTCAGAGGGGAAGGCTTGACATTAGGAAGATGTTCTTCACTGAGAGGGTGATTGGCCATTGGAATGCGCTGCCCGGGGAGGGGGTGGAGTCACCGTCCCTGGAGGTGTTTAAAGAGAGATTGGATGAGGCTCTTAGTGCCGTGGTGTAGTTGACAAGTAGGAGTAGGTGTAGGTGTTGGGTCATAGGTTGGACTCGATGATCTCAGAGGTCTTTTCCAACCTTATGGTACTGTGGTACTGTGAATGGCTCCATACCAGCCTCTTTGCTGGACTGCAGGAACTGCACCTTCAGTTGGCATACAGTGGTGCACTTCAGCGGCTTTCTATGCCGCTTGCACAGAGGCAAGGTCTGCTTCTGAGTGTGTTTCTGTGCATTTGTGTGTCTGAATGTACAATGTGTGCATCCATGCAGGCAGCTCTCGTTTGTTGGCGCACAGACTCATTAGCGTATCAGAAAGCCACCAGTACTCTGCTTTGCTGTTTGGGTCTCTCCTCAGCTGACAGAGGCATAGCAAGACAAGCAGGCAGAGAGTTTCCAATTGCTTCTGGAGGCAAGGATAGTCTAGCTGGTTGGTTATTTATCCCAGTTTGCAGCTGGGATGAACTGTTTGGTAACAGAATAACTGGTAGGATAGATTCATATAAGGGAATGCTGCGAAAGACTGAAAACTCCACATTCAAAAAACCCATTGCATTGTTTGGGGCAATCTGAGCCCAAATGCATTAGGCATGTGTCTCTGCTGTCTGTGTGTGTCTACAGCTGCAGCTGTGGGTAATGGTTGCTTTGGTTGCCCTGGTATGTCCAGTGTTTGACCTTTGTGTGAGGCTGGATCCAAAGTCCTTTGAAGTCAGTGGGAGTATTTTCACGGAAGCTGATGGTCTTTGGGTTTGCTTGATGTGGCATTGCAATCAGAACTGAGCTGCAAAAGGGGAGGGCCACGCCAGGATTGATGTCACCTCAAACCATGGCCAACAGCACAGGGAGACCAAAGGAATGATTGTCATGGAAATTTCCCAGGAGGCAGAGTGTTTATTTTCCAAAATTTTTGTCTTACGGATTTACTGTAACAACTAGGAAAAAAAAAAGACAAAATGGCTTCTGCGTTTGTGAAGAAGGAATAAGCTGAGGAAGGAAATGTTGGATTCTTTCCATATCTCTCTCTGATACACATAATGCCTGATTCTCCTTTGTGACCTTCCCATGCACTTTCTTTGGAAATCATAATTCACCTGGTACGTACAGAGACTGCTGTCTTCCCTCTCCAGCCACCCTAGAGTGGAGAGATGTCGACTTTTTCTTTTGCCCTGGCCTGTAGAGTAGCATCAGGCTTTTTAGGGACTGTTGGGTGCTCCTCACTGAACATTTCCGTGCAGCTGGAGCACCTGGTGAAGAGTAAGGGAGAAGAAGGACGACCTATCTAAACTGCAGAATGACCATGCATCTGGGATGCAGTCCCATTGGAAGCTGAACCACCTCCTCAGAGCTTCTTGTCTGGGGGAACACCAGGAAATCCCCATCAAATCTCAGTGCGGGTGCTCCCAGGTCTTGCCTAGTGTTTGTCAATGAAGCGTGCCATCTTTCTGCCAGCACTGCAGGGTAAAGTCTGAAAACTGAAAGAGCCCATCATTATAATAGATTTTTATTGTTTAAATAGTTACCTTTTTGTCTGGTCCAGAAAAGAGAGCTGCTAGTGCACTGGGTGCTGAAAGAGGTACAAAAGTGAGGATTTACCCTCTGATTATGAGAATTCCCCTTCGCTGTTGTCCAAAAACATTGTAATAAATTTGGAGGTGGATTCTCAACTCATGCAAAGCAGCCTTGTCCTTTGGCTTTGGTGAAGTGGTAAGAGTTCACATCAGCTGAGGACACTGATTGAGTTTGGCTCACCTTACAATCAGAGTAGATTCCCAGACAGCCTCTTTTAACGGCTGTTGCAGTTGAACTGCCATGCCTTGCCATCGGGGCACAAGAAGGGGATGTCCACGCACTTCACCTCTGACATCAGGGAGCCAGATGGAGATTATGTGCAGTAAAACTTTGCTCTACTAATGCGTATTTCTTGGCTTATTACACCAGTGAGTAATGTTTGTGATTTGATGCCACAACCTACACTCTTTGCTTTCAGCTTGCCTTTAAATGCTTCAGTCTTTTAATTAACAACAACAAAACTCTGTCAATGTTTGTGGTATTCAGCTGCCATTCTGATGCCAACTGCTGTGCACAGATCTCGATGAGAAGGTAGGGTTCTCGGTGGTTCAGGTTCCCCAAGAAAGTGATCGATATATCACGGTAGATGACATCACTTTGTCACCATAGGTGACAATAGCAGCCATACTGACTACTCTCAGTGTCAATGCCAAGGACAATACTGATGGCTGTGTCCTTAGGAGAAGTTTGGGGTTAAGGGATGTGGGCTAGGTAAGTCATTAGTTAGGTGGATCAACTAAGGTCATAGCAGATGACAGAAATATTTCAGAAAAGAAAAATGAACCTGATAGGACACTTCACTCAGCTCCTCCCTTGGCTCCTTTAGGAGCTGGAGAATTTCTACCTGCCCTTGCAGGGTGTAAAACAGGACTCCTTGATAACACAGAGGTCTTGCAATAAAAACAAGTACAGGTCAATCAATGTAGTCCTCTGTATTTTTGCTTTATAAATCCTTTATATTTTTATACTACACAATATTCCTGATTCCAGGGAATGACTTCGATGGCTCACGCCATCTCCCTGTCCTTACTGGGCTGCCATTTCAGGTTGTGTGCATACTGACTTTTGATTTGCCCCAACAGCTCTGACAAGCACGTCTGGAGAAAAGGTGTCCCTATGCTGCTCTGAGGGTCCCTGACATGCACGTCCCTCCTGGCTCCGCAGCACCTGCTCATGCGGGCAGCCCTCGGTCATGACAGGAGTCTCGCTGGCCTCAGTGTGTTTACCCCCATGAGCAATTGCCTCTAACTTCACAAGGATTTAGCCTCATCACCAAATACACTCCAATTCTAGAGGGACAATCACTGAGCCAATTGCTTTGTTTCGTGGGCATCTTCAGTTACACCAAGCACTGGCCACAGAGACTCTGGCTATTAAGAGCTGGCCCTACCTGGTTTATAATGGATGGGTGGAAGAGGACAGCCTGAACTAACTAACTCCCAGGGTGCCTTTAGTCTACAGCACCACACTATCTCCCATTTTCAGCCATTTGTTCTTTAAACCTTTTCTCAGGTAGTTCATAAAATATTAATGTGAGAAGTCCCAGAAATTTCTCTTCTCCTTTACTGTAAAAAAAAATAAATAATGAAAGTGCTTCTCTTCAACCAGCGCTTCCTTTTGTAAGAGAAGTATTTTATCCAGCCACTGAGACGATAATTTCTGTTTTCAAAAACAGGAAGAAAAGTATAAACAATGTGCAGCCAGAACAAATAATAGAGGAGGTTTGCCAACCACATTCCTAAACGCACATATACAATGTCTGTGAACAAAACTGCCACAGCCCATGATTCCTGACATTAAGAGCTGCCTCACCATTTATTTTAGGCTTAAGATTTATGAAAGATTGATGACAATAAAGACCTACTGCTAGTTCTAAGCAATCTGGGGATCTCTTGCAATTTAGAAACTGTCCCCAGTGACTGCTGCGGAACAGAAGAAGCCAGAGCAGTGGGTGCAGGGCACAGTGAGCATGCAGCCTTTCAGGCAAAGCTTTCCGTCCTCACAGATCCTTGGCACGCTTCCCACGCTGGGAGCTTCTCTCTGTACGAGTGGAAGTTTTGCACATGCAGCAGAGTCTGCAGCAGAAAAAACTTGAAGTATTCATCAGAAGAAGAGCCCTGCAGGGCTTTAGCAGATCATGCTGCGAGGGTGTGAAATGTCCCAGGCCCCAGCTGTCCTCACCCCTCTGCCAGGAGGTACCAACACTGCAAGAGCACCTGCACATCAGCTCTTGTGCCCGCACTGCAGCTGCCCAGCTTCAGCCCTAGCATGTAAGTGCCAACTCCTGAAGAGGGTGGGTTTGTGCTAAGACACCAAGCTGCGAGCAGAGGCACCAGTGGGACTGGTGCCAATGGTCTCAGGGAAACAATGCTGGCAGAAGGACAGGCAAAGCTGCAGAGTTGCAGATGTTGATACCCTATCTGATCCGTGAATGCAGGTCCAAACTCTCATATGCTCTTCCTCGCCCTGATTTTGACTCTAGCAGAAAGTTTCTGTTCAGACAGGGCTGCCTACATTTTCTGGGGCATGGTCCCCTCTTAGTTTTTAGGAAAAAGCCAAATGCAGGAGGAGAGGCTGGCATGCAAATTCTGTGATGTGTAAATCAGGCACTTTTCTCACCAGTGGTGCATGTTGCAGCCTGTAAGGATTCTCTCTGTTCACATCAAACTGCTTTGTAAGTGATGTGGTCTCTCTAGTCCCTCCATGTGCCCTATAAAGGGGTTTTGTACCACATTTACTACATTGGCTTAAACCTACTGTTTGTAATGTGGGCTTGGCATCAAGGGGCATCCTGGTAGTATTGGCATTGGTTAGACCTCAGCCATAAAATAAAATCACAGCTCCAATTGAAACGTACGAGTGCAAAAACATTATGAGCATTTGGGCTAATGACATATTCTCATCTTTCCATTGACTTTTTTAATTTTAATTTTCTTTTGTTATTCCTGTTTAACTGCCCCAGGTATGAAAAGGCTGTCCCAGCAAACCTGGGAGGAGAGCGGACATGGTTGTGCCCTGGAGAGCACTTTGGAGCCCACCGCCACCACTCAACATGCAGCCTGCCACCCAGGGTGCATCTGCCCTGCCACTGGGTAGGGATGTTGGTGCAATTTTAGGGACATCTTTTACAGAGCTTCCTGTCAGACAGTCCTAACACTGATGTTGTGGTCAGCTCCTGTGAGGGAGATGGAGAGGCGACCATCAGAGGCACACGAGGTGTGCGAGTCAGAGCTCGCGGGAAAAATCAGAGCAACTTGTTTGAGATGGAGAAGTTTTGGGTTGGTTTAAATGCCAGAGAAGGGAAGAGGAGGCTATTTTGAAGCAACTTTTATTAAAAAACAAAAAGTGAGGAAAGAACCCTCATCTGATGATTGTTTAAAGCTGCTTATGCGGTCCTGGAGGCATGAAAGCTAAGAAAAGCTGAGCGAGCACTCCTCCCATGCTCACTGAAAAATTGATCCTTGTTCTTCGCTATCATTTATGTATCCTTAATAAATATTGACTCCTGCCCTACTGCAGGACTTACATAAGTGCTCCAGACATATCTGTTTACAGACATCATGGTCTGTGTCTTTGACTCTCTGTACTAGTCTCATTATAAATGATGAGCCAATAAATGCTCTTGGAAAAGTTTTTACGATGTTTTAGTTGACATTTGGGAGCTTCAAAGAATCACATAGAGCTGCGTTCAATCTATATGCACTGCTCTTCATTGATTAGGTGAGCTCATTGATTTCTATCAAGATCAAAGGTAGAAGACTACTGGTGGAGAGGTTAAAAATGGAGAAGACCTGCCAGGCCCATTTGGCAATTGCCTGCTGTAATAGAAGATGCTTTTCCCATACAAGAGACAGCAAAATATCACTTCCACTTGTATATGATTTCAGAAATGGTCTGGACATGTAGGAACAGAGTTCCTTCTTGCAGCCTTGGCATCTGTCAGTGTCAGGAATTTTCTTCTGTATTTTGACCTGCTGTTGGCCACAGATTACTTTATCCACACACTTCCACTCATCTCCAGTGCTGCTCCTCTCTTGCATTGGGCTGCCCAACTGAGCGTCATTTTACTGATCCTCTACTGAGGAGGGAATTTCAGCTTGCAGGAAAGAGGTATGTCCACAGGGAAATCCAAGAAGTCATATTGAACTAAACCAAAGGTCTTATGTTGGTGTTCCTAGCAATGTCCAGCAGCAGAAGAACTGAGGAAGAACATAAAAAGGGTAAGTAAAGAAATAAGACCCTTTCCTGGTGGCATCTTGCAGTCTGTAGACACCTCCTGAGCTGGCATACGTGTCAGGAGCTCTAAGTGTGAAAGCCTTCGAGGGACCTTTTTCCCATTAATTTGTCTTACTTCTTTTTGAAGTAATTTCTAGTAACTGTTCAGCCCAAACAGGTGAGATGCATTTGGTCTATACATCACATTCCAGGCTCCTTCCAGTTTGCAGCCACCTACTATCCGGTATTTTTTTTGAATACCATTGCTGAATATGTCTTTTTAGCTAACATCTGCATTTTGGGCTCTTTTCCCCAGCTTTATTAACTAGCATTTTTTGAAAAGATCATCCTTAATTGGATCCATTTGAAAGGATATTAATTTTCTGTCCATTTATTCAATCTTCCATTCTCCTCACTGGGGTTCACAACCCCTCTGAATCTGAGTGGCATCAATGAATACAATTAATATAGAGTACACATACACTCTCAGATCATTAGTGAGAATGTTAAATAAGATCAGGTCTGATATTGATCTCTAGAGCACCTAACTTTCCAGCTATTCCCCATCTAACCGTGTTGATGACTAATGATGCTTTCTACAGCTAGGCAAATGAGGTTTTGGCTTACTGCCAGTCCCAAAATGAGGAGAAGGCAAGAGAAAAGTTGGTTTCAATCATGCTGAAAAAAGAAAAAAACCATTCAGCACTTTCTGGTGAATCACAAAATCACATATATTCAGTTTGGATCAGCTGGGTGTTTTCCCTACTTGACATGATAGTTTCAATTTTGTTTAAAACACCGTCAGGTGTTTTAAAACTTGCTTAGCTGCACATTAAAGGAAAATTTCTAAATGAAAAATAGTTTTGAATCAGAAAATACAAATGCTGCTTCCCAAATGTTCCAGTGGGATGTTGGAATTTTCAGGGTGGTTACTTTTTCAAGACCAAACAATTTAGGAAAACAGTAAGAACAAAGTGTAACTTTGTAACCGGCAAATTTTTCATCTCCTGCTTTAACCATGGGCCATTTAAAAAAAAAAAATATTTGAAAAACGTTATCTAGTTCTGATCATCTCAACATCAGATTTTCATTTCTTTTTCATTTAATTTCATTTTTAATCTTTGTGGTATGTAAATGGGACAGATAATTACAGTCATTTTTCTGAGTTAGGAAGGATTATTGCTTGCTGCTATAGTTAAACATATTTACTGTAGCTATGCCTTAGAGTGTTTAATTGTGGCCAGGACCCTGTGTCTCTGGGCTCAGAAGGAATGGGGGAGAACAGGCAAGATCCTTCTGCTGAAAGCGCGAAGCTGGGCACTGACTATGGGAGGCTGCAATCCACCAGAAGCTGAGCGCTCACATAGGAGCAAATCTCATGTTTGGTGCCCTCCTCCATTTTACTGTCTTATGGTTTATTTATACTGAATTTAGTCAGAAAGGGATAAGCTAGCAGGGAAAAACATAAGGACAATTAAGGAGTCTGTGTCAAGGGAGAGGTTCCTGAGAGGAGCAGGTATGAATTGAACATGAGCTCAAAAATCTTGAAGTACTCTGAGTCTGTGTTCATTTTTGTCTCTATGTCTAGTGATACACAAATATGCTGTATTACTCCTGATTTTAGATTTTATATTTTTATATTTTTATATTTTTTTATATTTTTATATTTTATATGAATTACATAATTATAATTTTGAAAAACAATAAAAGAAGACTGATATTATTAACTTTCTGCCCATTTTGTGCATTGATTTTTAGTGTCTCTAGGCTGATGTCCTCCCCTGCCCTGGTGTCACACAGCTTTGTTTTGGCTCACTGACTGTGGTCCTTGTTCTTAGTGAAAGACCTATGCTCAGAGCTAAATGAGCTTTCCTCAGCATGGGAGCTGGCCTTGGGATCAAGACCACAACGGTGGCTGTACACCAGTTTTGTGCTCCTTGTTACGCGGCACTGCCAAGCTGAGAGCGGCCCCACGGTTGCTCTACCCTCCTCAGGGCAGATAACGGCCCTAAGCCACTCCAAAACGAGACGTGGCATGAACCGCTACATCTCTCGCCCTCCCCTTTCTGCCCAAGTCCCCTTTCTGCCAGCAGTGCAGGACAGCCCTTCTACACGTAGGACAGCTTATAAACTTGCAGTCTCAGAGCCTCTTGCAAACCAAATCTAGGACACTTATCTCTTTGTAAACTCATTTCTTCCTCGATGGACGTCAGTGGACCCACTCTTCCTCACTAGTCACCGCCTCGCATGCGCCTGCTCCTCTCTGCAGCTTCCTCCTGCTTTCTCACTGATGCCCCAGTTAAGAGCTAATGGGGTACAAAGCTTCGGACAGAAAAAAAAGTGGCTAAGGGTGCCGGAGCACTGTCCCAAAGGGCAGAGCAGAGCCTGCCAGTACACATCCAGAGCAAGAGTCCTCGATAGTAGGTATAAAGGAGAGGGAGAAGGGAGATGCTTATTAGACCGAAAGGGAGTTCTGTGCATGGGAGAGGAGCGCTCTGTGGCCCTGAGGATGTAAGGAAGATTTGCTAACTTTGCTTTGCACTATTAATGTAGATAAGGAAGACTCTCAGTCTCCAATCATAAGTCAGTATTATGCAGTATACTCCCAAAGGCCATAATTACTTCCAGAAGCAGAAATTTGAATGACCCAGATAATTAGTTCAGTGCAGCTGGTCCAAAAATTATTTACATAAAAGCCAGTTTTACTTGAGGGGGAAGAAAAACAACCTTGCTACCGAAAGCAAATGACCCAGTTAGCTCCTTGCAATGAGTCTGAGGAGGCAGAGCACGAGTGGCAACATGGCGGCCTGTGCCATCGTTTCTTCCCTCTTGTTTTCCGAGAGCAAATACTGGACTGCCGGTTTAGCAAACGAGCCCATCTATAGAAAAACATGCAGGAGGGCAGTGAAGAAACAGGAAAGCTGCATGAATTTGATCCTGTACTTTCTGCAAGAGTCACTCTCAGGCAGATGCAAGGGGTCAACACATGCAGAGGAAGACATTTCCCTTGCAAAGAAACAGGCATCTGGGGAGCAGTGAGAGGAGTGAGGACTAGCACAGCTCTGCTCCAGACCCTGAGGGAGCCGGCATCAGTCCTCCCACACAGGGGAGGGAGGCAGCTGGAAACTAATCATTGAGGTTTTCTGGATTAATTTTTAACCAAAACCACTTCCCCCGTTCAGCTGCACATGTAGCTGGGCAGCAGCAGTGGCACCTGAGAGGGCACTGCCCACAGGCTCTGTGGTTAAGGTCTCAGGGGGTCAGTGCTGATGTTTCGGAGGCTGCCCTCTAACCTCTTAGATTAAAAAGGAAAGAAAAGCTATGGTTTTGGAAAGCATTTTATTTTATAAGCATTTGAGTGATTCAACCCTTTGCTGGCAACTCTGTGCATTCTTAGCCTGCACCAATGGCCATGCTAACCCCTGCCAGGGTAACTACTGCTGTTTGTGCAGCTGCGTCCTGTGTGGACAGGCCCTGAGTCTCAGCTCTGCAGTGCTCTGGCCCTCAGACCCCATCCCCAGGGCAAGCTCCTCCATCCCTGCCCATGCTTTTACCCTGCAGGTATTGAAATGGTGGCTGCCCCCACTGCCACTCCCGTTCAGGGACCCCACTGGTGGGTCAGCTTCCATGAGCGCTTTGGGAATGCACTGGTTGTTGTTTCCCATAGACCGGGGCATCTTCTCCCCTGCCTATCTGTGAACCAAGATACACCACCACAAGCACAGCAAGACACAGAGCTATAAACCATGGGATGCGTGAGGAAGAAGGAAGCTGCATGTTCCCATTTTCCATCTCCTTACATCTTTGCCAAGTATCCCAAAGGCCATTCCTTTTTATTCAGGCTGTGACCACTGCAGAATCAGACCGACACTCCACAACAAAAATCCCAAGAAAGGTATCTGCTGTTCCCAGTGTGCCACAGGCATCACCTGGCATCACCACTCCTCAGCAGTCCCTCAAGGCGTAAGAGTGTTCGTGCCGCTGCTTCTCAAAAAGCAGCTCACTCTCAGAACAGAACTCTCATTCCCTCAAAAGGAACCAGAAGACAAACAAAATCTGTGAGAAACGAAACAGGGTAACAATGATCTTTTGTATTCAAGAGAGAAGAGAAACATGTTTACTTAAAAAAATCAAATTGTTCTCCTAAAATGTTGTAAAATATACAAATAATAGCAGTAAATTGCTTTGTATCTCACCACCATCGCTTTACTGTTTGCTATTAAGTTTTCTATAGATAGAACTTGTTACTTAACAGCATAGTAAATAATCAGATAACATCCCCATAATGAAACTGGATCTGATTCACCTCCCACTTACACTGCTTTTACGCTAGTACGTGCCCATTGACTTAATAGGGTTAATCTTGATTTACAACAGTCTAAATGGAAAGGTGAATTACAGGCCACAGAAAGCAAGTTGGAGAGGATGTGATTCGCAATGGGTTGGATCCTAGCTGCAGTAACACACCCCTAGACGGGCACTAGCTCCACCAACCTAAAGAGCTGCGTAGTTGCCAGGGCAGAGGAAATGAATATTCAGGCCCTCCTGTGCTTTGTTTCCAGTGACCGTGCCCATCTTGCACAGCACAATGTGCCGGCAGGTTCCCTTCCCTTTCTCTCACTCTACCCTCTCTCCATGTCTCTCAGGGGCATAAGAAGCATTTCTCTTGCATAGCCTGCACCCATGGGGGTCTTCATGATGTGCACCCTGGAGATATTTTGCTCTGCCCTTTGCTCAAAAGCAACACACAAGAAGTCCTAGGGACATGTATTACATGCACAGAAGCCTGTGAGACAGAACTGAGCTGATGGATTCTGAGGTGGGCATTCAGAAACCAGTTAACATAAAGGCTGGTACATCCATCTTTACATGTCATGCAAAGTCAAACAGAAATCATCTTGCCCATCAAAGTGGAGCTTGTTCTGGTTCGTGACTCCCATGCTCCTGCCCCCAAAATCTAGGCACAAGCCACTGGCACGAGTACCTTGCAAGTGTTACTGGTCAGGCCGAAGTACAACTCATACAAAGGGCCTGGGACCAGTGGATGGCAGGTCCTGGAGGAAAAATATTCGTGCAAAGAAAAGTGAGCAGCTCCTTGCAGGATCAGGGAGTGGATGAGGGAGGGGTCCTCAGGAGCATCTGGGTACGTAAGCAATGCCTTCGTGTCCAAGCCATCCTGACTTCCCACTTGCTGTCTGAGGGCCCACTGGTGGAGATGCACAGCAGTCTGTGCATTTGCATCTGTCTCACTTTAGATTGTGAAAAACAGCTCCTCAGATGCTGTCAAGCAACAGTGACTGAGCTCAGCAGAAGCATGGCAGCTCCCACTGACAGCAGAGCTGGTCCTCCAGAACACCTCTCTCAGAGGAACAGCACAGCCTGTGCGTTTGGAGACAGCGCTGCTGGTAAATATACCTTTGCTTACATTTCCTGTTACATAAGGGGAATGCTTCCCCTTCTGGCTCCCGGTTGCCCTGTGCAGCATGGGATGCTCACAGCAGGAGAGGTTTCGTGGGAGAGGAAGCAGGATGTGCTTCTGCATGGTGCTCCCAGCACTCCCATCACACCCTCACCCCATGCTGGGGCTGCTGACGGAAACCACTGCTCTCTGTGGTCTGATCTGGCTCCCAGTCAGGGTGGCAATTATGCTGCTGTAATGGGAACTCCTGAAATGTATCAGTCAATCCGAATTGCATGTTGAGTGGGCACTGAAAGCCATGGCAGGTTTAACGGTTGGTCTGCACCAGGACCAGGGCTGTAGGCTGGCAAAACCAAGGAGCTCCCAGGTGGACCTGGGGAACAGATCTAGACCTTGCTTTCACTCCATTTGTAGAGACAGAGAGCAGCAGGTGCAGAAATGAAGAGCAGTAGGTGCTTTGGGGCAACTGCTTTGCTGATAAAACTCCTCCTGTCTTGCAGCAACAATGAATTTGCCTCTCCGGGCCAGCCAGCTGCTCCCCAGCGCGGGAAGTTCAAGAACATCCCTGAGGTACAAACAGACATTTCCAGTAGCAACAAAATATACATAAACATTTTAAAAGATCCTTTTAAAATTTCACCTCTCCCCCTCAGCTTCTTGCCACGGTTCGATTTCTAAATGAGCAAGATTTCTCCTGTGTTCAGCTTCATACAGATATATACACACATAAGCACGCCCACCTCGTACACAAAGCATTCCCCATCTTGAAGTCACAGTCTCAGCCGAGCACAGAATTAGATCCTGTCTCCTCCCCATAAGCTTGCCCCCTCTGTTAGTTTATATAAAGCCATTTCAACCCTGAAGGTGCTGGCATCTCACATCCCTGCTTTCTGAATGTACAGAGCAGAGGAGTTCAGAAGAAAATAGTGGGGCTGAGGGGGGATGTTCTGTTTCTGTTCAGTAACATGAAACATCCTGGAGTTAAATACCAACAAAATATTCAGTGTTAATGTTTAATATTGCTGGGAACTTGTCACCTCTACTTACTGTCTTGGAGCTGCCATTCTCTTGCAGCCTCCCACGTCTGAGCTCTGGGCCTATACTAGAAGGAAAAAAGCAAAAGCTCAGAAGTGGTGAGAGACGGTGACTCTGTCTGGGTTACAAAGCTATGTAGGGCTTTTTTCCCCTTTCTGTTTGCAAAAATAAAATCACTGCTCTAGCAGAACTCCTAAACCGCTGCTTTTTCAGGGGTTACCTTTTTGAAGACGCCCCTCTCCAGCCTCTGTGGGGTGCTCTTGGAGGTATGGGGGTTTGCTTTGCTGCAAACTTCACCCCTTTCCTCCCTCCTTACCCCAAGCAGAGGCTGGCGTGGCTGCTCTGCAAATGGACCAACAATCACAGAGTCTGGGTGATCTCGGGACAGAACAGTACCTAAAATAACACAAATTAAGACTTTGCTTGCCACACTTTAAAATCTGCTGGAGGCTGACTTGCAGTTGTGAAGGTCCTCTTGAAATATGTACGCATGCCCTTTCACAGTGCTCGCTTGCAATCTGGGGGGTATTTCTCAGTGCAGCTTGGTGCCATTCCAAGCCTTTCACTGCAGAAAACTCAGGCTCCAAAAAAATAAGAAGTCGAATCTCCTCACAATCAGTGGAAACACCAAGCAGCACACTGCAAACAGAACTGGGCCATCCTGCCTGTCTGTCTGGTTTCTGTAACATGCCTTATTATCCCTCTAGGCTGAGTGGTTAATGAAAATTCAAACTCTTCTAGACTATTCCAGTTAGGAGGAGAAACGAGTGATGCAATCAGGTATGTCTGCTGCAATTCTGTTTATTTGGAAAGCTGTACAAAACCCTGCTTCTCTAAGCACAGGAATTAAAAAACATGGCCCTTTCCTTACCCTTCACTCCAAACGGGCTTTGGTCAACACTCTGACCCAAAAGTGACTCCAGTATGCTGCCAAAACCACATAATCATCAGACTGTTCAAACTTTCTTCTACTTCTATGAGCTCTCTTACGCTCTGTACACCTTTGGGTTTTTTTTTTTCCTACAGCAACAAACATGCTCACCACACCCATGAAACAATATTCTGCTCAGGCACTGCTGTGCAGAGCAGCCAAATCCTTGAAAAATACCCAATCTGCATTTTGCAGAGAGTGGGGAAAGGATAACAACACGCGTTTGATGCCTCTTACAGCCATTTGAAATGAAAGATGCCTCTAAACTGTATTTTTCACAAAGGTTTAACCCAGGTAATGAGGGGTTTGTGTGATTCTTGTATGATTCTTGCAGCTAAAACTTTCAGATAAAAAAAAAAACCAACCCCAAAATAGGTAAATTTGACATTTTCATGGAGTTCAATGATAAGATCCATTAGGTTTATAACATACACAAAGATGTGCTGTCATCCCTCCGAGCCTGCAAACAAGCCATGGCTGCAGGAGGATTGTAAACTACCTCTGTTGTCTCACTGCCTTTCAGCATCGTTTCTGTTTTGAGAGTGATCCAAATGCCACTTTACTACTGATCATTTGGGTACAAACGTACAAAACATCCAGCAGGGTCAGATCAAATTGCCCAGAAAGCTGTCTCTGGCAGCCAGCAAGAGCAGATGATTCAGGAAATGTGCAAGAAAAGGGCAAATACAGACTCATCTTTCCTCTAGCGTAGGCTTCCAGCTTCTGACAAGCTGAGCTGAAGGATGTCTTCATATTCTTGTATTTAACATCCCTCAAGAGTCTTTTCTGATCTCGATCTGTGTGATCACTTTTTGATCGCATTTCACTTTTGACCTTCCGGGCAATCTCTAGCAATCCGTTCCCCAAATTAATCACATGTGTGTGTTTGAAATTTACTGCCTGGTCAACCAAAAAAAAAAGCCCTGAGCTACTGGACACCAAGTAGAACAGTGAGAAGTAGTAAATAACCATTCTTTGTTTGTCTTCTCGGTGACATTCATGATTGTATTTTTTTTTATTGTGTTTAATCTATTTTACCTCCAAAGTTATACAATCAAATTTTGAACCTATTGATACCTTTGCCATCTAAAATATCCCACGGCAATGACTTCCCAGCATAAGACTGTGCTGGTGACTTGTTTTGATTAGTTTTAAATCCACTCCTTGATTAATTCACTGATATCCCATTTTTAACTGTCAAGGATAGTAAATAATTCTTCTGTTTATACCTTTTCCAGCCATTTGTATGTTTATAGCACACTGCCGTAGTCCACCTTGGCCTCAGTCATCTCTCTAGACCGAAGTGTCCTGTCTGTTTAATAATAGATTGCTGCTAAACTTAACCATTGCTGCTGGAAAAAGTGGTGAGTGTAAAGGCAGTTTCTGTGGCTCTTCTCAGGGTTTTATCTTCCAGTTTCATTGACCTTAGACATAGTACCTTTCTGGAGAGTATTTAGGTCACAAGAACATAAGATACTGGAAAAAATGTGAAAGCCTATGTAAAGTAGCTTCTAGACACTTTGGGGAAGTGAACTTTATTTGCATCTGTAAAAAACAAGATGTAAGAAATGTATTCTTAATTATGTGCGAAAGTAGCGCATGCGAGGTATTGTTAGGCACTCACCTGAAATAATCACAAATCTTTATTTTTTATTAATGAACTTGGATCAGAAATGCAGCTGCACTATACATTAAGGGAACTGACTGGTTTTTTCTGTTGACATACCTTTAAAACAAGGGAAAGATAGAAATGTTTTTGCAAACAAAAAATAAGGTTAAGATGGAAAAGTCTGGATTGACACATACTCAGAGACATAGTGTGCATAGCGAGTAGATACAGAAGTTATTCATGTTTCCAGAGAACGTACTGATTAGGTAGATAGACACGGAGATTATATATCAAATACTACACAGTGACTCAAAATACTTCTAGATTGACCTCCATTAAATTGGAAGGACAACTACACAATGCTATTTTTGAAATAAATGAACTTCCATGGAAATGTTTATGGAAATCTTACTTTTACAAGGGGGATGTGCAGCAGCACCAAGAGCATTTTGAACAGAATTCCAAAATTCTTTTGCTCTGTATTCCTAGGCAAAGTATTTCTTTGCAACATCTTTTCACTTTTTGCCATAGATCTTCAGTGTATGCATTAGGTCTTGAGGTAAAATGGAAACAAACCTTTTTCTGAAGAGTTCTAGGAGTCTACTAGGCCAACACATCCTAAGATACGCTAACACATTGAAGAAAGTGATGGCATTTACTGTTCCTTCTGAATCAGGAGTGAAAAAACAACATTGACATTATACTCAAGAGTCTGACTTGTCACAGCCCTGTAATATTTACTATCGACACATAAGTGCCTTGAATTTCTTGGTATGTAATTGCCCGCTTCACCATTTTCATGAACATGCATGAGTTCATATTTTCTTCATGAGCTGCTCTCAGTAATGTTATCTTGTGTATTTGATCACGCAATATTTACTGCCTGTATTCCCACGCAGCACTGTGTACGGCTTCCCAGCTGTGGGATGCAATCTTTAGACGAAGAAATAGAGACTTGTAGAAATCACCTAAGCTCCCTCAACGGGGAGAGAGATCTCCAGCAGCCACATTGTCCCACTGTGGGAGGTGGCCAAAAGTGCTGCGGAGCTTTACTTCTCTCTAACCACCGTAGTTGAACCTGATTAACTCAGGCAAAATTACCCCATCATTTGACACACAGGTAGCAAAGTAGATTTCTCATGCAGATAGTCCCCAAAGGTGTGGTTTTAAAAAGAATTATTTAAAACAATGCAAAGGGCCATATGTTTCATATTTAGCTTACGCCGGTTAGCTTGGGATGACTGGGACTTGATTTACGGTTGAGATTCTAGTACTTCAGTCCCTCAAGGGCACAGAGGAATGGCTGCTCCTCTCAGTATGAAGCATGTTGATGGAAGAGGTTTAAGCAGATGTTTTTCCCCTGGCATTTATGGTGGTCTGAGTTGTTTACCTCAGCTGGGCTGGCACAAGGTAACTTGGGCTGTGAGTCTGGTGATTGGGCAGGTTGGGCATCACCTTACACTAAATGAACATACACCAGTCTTCAATCTGAGCAGCAGTGTTTGTACTCTGATGTGTTAGCACTGACTTGTCAAAACTGGTGGGAACAGAAACACAGATCAGACCTTAAAGCGGAAATTTAAGTTGTGCAGTTATTCTTGTTTCAAACTGGGAGGCACTCACTTTGTCTTAGCTCTGACCCCAACCTCTTCCACCCTTGAGAAACAGCGAGTATTGTCTATAACAGACAAACATTTTGGGGGTTGAGACTTGTGTGCATTTAATAGCCCACTTTCTGCCAAAAAACCCTCAAATTTTGCACAACCCAATTGAAAGCCTGAAGAGAAATCTAAAAGGGATGAAAAGAAGCCTTACTGAGCTTTGATGTTGTCCAGGAGGAAAGCTCTGGCACACTTGCACTGGTAGGCAGTTACAGGCCGTATCTGTCAATGCCAACACGACATGTGGAGAGAAAAGCAGGACTAGGGAGGTCATCATCCCCTTATGCTCAGCACTGGTCAGGACACACCTCGAGCGCTGTGTCCAGTTCTGGGCCCCTCAGTTTAAGAAGGATGTAGAGATGCTGGAGTGTGTCCAGAGGAGAGCGACGAGGATGGTGAAGGGGCTGGAGCACAAACCCTGTGAGGAGTGACTGAGGGAGCTGGGGTTGTTTAGCCTGGAGAAGAGGAGGCTCAGGGGAGACCTTATTGCTCTCTACAACTACCTAAAGGGAGGTTGTAGTCAGGCAGGGGTTAGTATCTTCTCTCAGGCGACCAGTGACAGAACAAGAGGACATGGTCTCAAGCTTCGCCAGGGGAGGTTTAGGCTCGATATTAGGAAAAAATTCTTCACTGAGAGGGTAATTGTTCATTGGAATGCATTGCCTAGGGAGGTGGTCGAGTCACCATCCCTGGAGGTGTTCAAAGAGAAATTGGATGAGGCACTTAGTGCCATGGTGTAGTTGACAAGTAGGAGTAGGTGTAGGTGTTGGGTCATAGGTTGGACTCGATGATCTCAAAGGTCTTTTCCAACCTTACAATAATGTGATACTGTGATACTGTGATACTGTGAAATGTCTCCTGGTACACTTCTGAATGTGTCAGTGATGTAGCTGAAACATACCCATCACCAGAGGACACAAGCATGAGAAGCATTTTGTTTTGAAGCAACAAAAAAGATAAAACACTGCAAAAGGCTGCCAACAAGGCAAGCTCTGTGGTCAACCATAGCTGCTGTGAGGAAGATCTAGAAAAGACACAGGAACCCTGAAAAAAAGAAAATAAAGGAGGAAAACGCCTGCCAGAAGGAGTTACCAGTAATTTTGGCACCAAACATTCTGGAGAGGAACAACTGCAGGAGAATGAGGAAATAGTTACCAAGGCCGTTGAGTGAGCCAGGAGGATGGTGCAATGAAGGAAGGATGTGCTGGACATCCCTGGCGTTCACTCCTGCCTCTCCTGTGGGTCACAGGGTGTCCTTGCAGAGGCCATAGCCCAGGTGCAATTTTCTGCACCCCAAAAAGCGTTCTGGTGTGGTTTAGGGATAGGATGGGGTAAGCATGCCACGGCAGTCCTCTTCCTCTTGAGTGTGTTACGGTTGCTCTTGCACACATTGTTCAAGGATTATTGATTCATTTTTAGGCCACTTTCCTCTACAAATTAGGCTTACGCAGCCTGCCTGAGCATCAGTCCGTTAGTCTCCCCTGGTAATTCTTGAAGTCTTTTGTCTTCAGGCACGTTGACAGAGGGGTGAAGTTTCAGAAATATCTCATCCCTATGGGTTTTGTGAAAATAAAGGGCTAAGTAGAGAAGAGAGACCCTCTTTGCCTCTGCTGAAGAACTGACTACAAGAGCTCGGCTGTTATTAGGCTTCAGAAACCCACATGGATGAGTCCCTCCCTGGGCTTCATTGCTTCTGCTCTGCAGGAACTCACTCATGTATTAACTGAATTTTCTCTTCCTTCCCTTTATAAAGCTGGCGCTCTACTGTAACAGGGATAATGATATATTTCGCCTGAAATAGGATGCTTATAAGAGCCTAGCTTGAAATAAAGACTATAAAAATGTAATGTCTAGCAATTGTAATATCATCCATGGAGTAGGAGAGAGGAGAGAGACAAACAGATATATAGGCTGGTAGACAGATAGATAGATTTCTTAATTGAACTCTCTGCTTGGCTGTATTTCCTTTGGGCAAGTACCATAGGTGACTAACAACAAAGGACCGTAAGGAAGAACAGGTAGGGTTTTTTTAACCAATTTAACTTATCATAGGCAAGCTTTTACACTTGCATCAGTCTATACTGAAGATCCCTAAATAACTCAAAGCTTTCAAATGGTCTAACATTAGCAAAGTGGTATTCTCCCCACAGGTGCTTAAATGTAGAAAACAAGATGGCAATATTTCCTCTTTTAAAATACTAATACTATTTCATTCCCTAGCTCCAGAACATTTAATATCCTATATAAATCAATATCTACCTCACTATCTATTGATAAATGAATAATTACATTTATGCCTATCCCCAGACGCTCTGAAACCATTTATTCATTCTAGTCATTTAATAACAAAGTTTTTATTGCAGGGGAAATTCAAGCAGATGTGAATACGTAAAGCCAAAAATAGAAAGCTAAGCTGAGAACTTCGCTATAATAGCAGTCTATTCCAAAGCAAGCTGCATCTCACTTTCCCAGGAGATGTAGTAAGTATCTCTTCACTTTTCAAAACAATAACATGTATGTTAAAACTCAGTCAAACAAAGCAAAATTTCACTCACTTTGCTTTTCACAGTCAACATTTGAATGCAACAGGGAGTCCTTGCTGGTCTGATCAAGAACTCCCTCTCTCCCTCTCAAAGGATTTGGAAGTCCCAAAACATCCTCAAGCTGGAGCCTCCATTTGAAAAGGAATTGTTTAACAAGACCCATCCATCCCTATAGATAAACTTGTTCATGTCAAATGAGTACTATTCTTTTGTGCATTTTCGAACAGACCTGCATCTGGGAAAACTGAAAATATCCGTCTTCACCCTATGGAAACCTTAGTTTACCTGCAGCAACTGCATTCCCCTTCCCAGTTCACTGTCCTGATGCCAAGTGCCTGCTGTTAGGAGGCCAAATATATATGTGCATGAGAGAGGGTGTATGTGTGTGTACATACCCATACAGACAGCACATAAGATCCCGAGGAAGAGCCTAGATTTGGTAGTGTCTCATTCACTGACACTAACCACATCCTCCTGCATCTTGGTGAAAGCCTCAGACATGACTGAATTAGGCTATATCTAAGTCAAAATACTTAACAAACATTAATTTTATGAACAACCCTGCCATCCCTTTTAGAAAAAAGCTTTTTTGTCTGTAAGAAGGATGGAAACTCAGATGACTTGTCAGAGTGCAGAAAGCAGAATGGTGATACGTTCTTCGAGCTCCTCATCCTATGCAAACCTGTTCTTCCTTCCAGACGAGCTGAGTATGTTTACCACGTCTCTACCTTTGTTTTTTGCTCACCTCCCATCCCACAGGGAGCCCTCAAGCACGTATTTATTTGCACTTTGAACCTGTGTTTGCTTGCACGGCTATGCTTTAGCTCAAGCTGGGACCTGGTTGCTTTAGGGGAGGCAGAGACAAGATTGCCTGAGTACTGGTAAAGCTTCAGAGCCTTCGTCTGCAATTCCCTCCATTCACCCCAGCACTCCAAGTTCTTCTGCAGTGGATACAAGGAATGAGAAAGAATCCCAGAGAGTTTCAGAGCAAAGCACGTGCAGCAGAAATGCCCATGGGTGAGTGTAAAATAGTGTGATCTAATGTAGACTAATATAGGCTGAACTTTGTTTTCAACCACAGAGGCAGCAGAAGACTTTATGCATATTCTAATGTACACCACGAATGTTTCTGAATGTATAGATGTTTATGATGTCAGGTTTAGCTTGGGGAGGTGTCTCGTATTCTATAAATGCCAGGTTACAAAAAATGCTGACATATGTATTTGTGTGTATATGTGTATAAATACATATGTCTGGGTTTCTGTGAAAAATAAGAGCCTAGGATGGCTGGATGGACAGCTGACTATACCAGCTAGCTATATCATCCTTAAACTGGGGGGAAAAAAAGTCTTTAAGCTACCTGTGTCTTTTAACATTCAGCCTGCTTGTAAAGCCTTAAGTATGTTGAGAGGGCTGCAGGCATGTCAGGTTCCATCAAGTTTCCTTCTCACTGAGTGTGTGGCCCTGGATCCTGCTCTGCGGGTCTCAGCAGTCCCAGCAGAACAGGGAGATGTGGTGGGTCAATTGGATAGCTTGGTCTTTGTTATTCATCTTTAATCCCAGTAGTAACAGCAAAGTTTTGGTGTGTATGATTTGAAGAGCATCCAGGCAAAGAGGACCAGGATAATGCAAAAGCCAAGTCTTTTCCTGCTTTCTGTGCTATCCAAATTAACAAGTATTTTTCAAGGGTGAATCCAAACACATCCTATGTTTCCCATTCAGCAGCCTTCCTGTGGAAGAGGTAGGCCAGGTAGCCCTCACTCCCCACAGCTTGCAGGCAGGTGTGCAGCAGCCCTTGCATCCCAACAAGGACCATTCAGACCTGCTCCCATTTTGACATTGTCCAGTTTTGAATGGGGAACTGGACAAGAAGATCCTTTCCAACCTAAATTATTCTCCAGTGCTAAGTTCAAAACCTGATTTAAGTGGACATTGAGGTGGCACTTCTCAGTCCCATCATGGAGCTCATCTTGCTCATTTGAACTGCAGTGGGCTGGCTCTGGCTTTGCAGCAGCAGAGGGATAATACCCAGTTTGCAAGGAAGGAACATGCTTGGTACTAGGAGGATCCTGAGTAGCTCAAGACAGCTCTTCTCTAACACCAGCACCCACATGGATGGAAACACATGGCGTAAAGAAAATTTCAGGCACAAATACAACTCCACTACTCTTGTTATTTGGGAGGATGTAGCAGGTCCCATCTATGCTGGGTCCAGACAATGAGACCAGGAGAGCTACCCTGGCTTTGTGAGGCTGTGGTGCTGCTCCAGCTGCAGAGGGCAGTTTGGCAGGGGAGACTCACCTGGCCTGTTGACAGGAGCAGGAGCTGATTCCAGTCCAAATCCACTATTGAGATAGCAGATCAAGACTAACTCTATTTACTCAGAAATCACCACACTGCACAGATCTGTCTGCTTGTGGGATTTGTGGTAGCTTGATGAAGGGGTTGGCTCCTATCCTCAGCTGAACCCTCATGGTTCGAAGTTGTGCTGGCTTTTTTCTGTGTCCTTTGGGTTGAAAAATATCTCGCAGATGCTGCTTATAATTATTTCCCCTATGTTTCAACATTCTGCAGATGAATGTCACCCGAAGAAGTGCTCCGAGAGACTGCAATCATGATTGTCAATAGCCAGCATCCAGACTAAAAATAAAAAGCCACAGCATGAGACTGAGAGACAAGCAATACCTCCTCTGGCAAAAGTCACCCATTACTGGAAAGAAAAGATCTCACTCCTCCAGCCCTGTCTTCTCTGTGCAAAAAGAAACTTCCATCTAAATGTATCCTCTTCTGATGTCGTCAAGACACCAAGATGGCATGTAGGAAGCGCTGATATTTCCTTTTCGTAAGTGCCTGTGTTTAATAGCCATGAAATTTTGTCTGGTTAGTAAATCAGATGGAGGGAAAGAGAAGGCTTGTCAATGGAGCAGTCATTTGCCCCTTGGAGGAATCTGGGGAGCTGTTACTAAATACCTATTTTTGTCCCCAAAGCTAGTAGATCGTGTTTCTATCTCTGGTTTCAGCAGCCATCTTTTGTGGAGGTGGATTAGGCTGAAAGGATCCCACCTGCAGAAGGGAAGGAAACCTAAGGAAGGTCACAGCCCAGGGTGGAGGGAGAGCTGCTGAGAATGATGTTCCCGTGAGCATATTTGGGTGTGGGTGGAGAGAGGTGGCAAGGAGCAGAGCCACGAGTCTGCCCTTTCTCCATGATGATCCTCAGTGCAGAGGGTAGTGGGTGTGCAGTACTACCATGCCACAGAGATGGAACCCACCAGATAACTTCAGCTTTTTGGACCAAACCTTCAGGCCGCTCTGCCTTGTACCACATGTGGCACTTGGCCAGCCTGGCAGGAAGAAAATAACCAACAAGCTTGCAAGGTCTCTCAATGAGCTCTCCACTACAACTCAGGAACTGAGACCTCAGGGTTTTCCCTAGTGTTTCAGGTTTTGCATATTATACCTGACATGGGCTGAAATATTTATTTCCCTTCTTCTTGATTGGTGTTTAGCACACAGGGAGAATCTGTTCATTTTTCAGGCTGACCTTGATCAGAATGGGGTCTTGAGACCTATCTTTTACATGCTGCCCAGTAGCACGTGTGTTATACTTGGGGTAAGTAGAGGTATTTTCTGGCAGCGAGTTAACTGTAGCGTTAGGATTGATAATAACCATGCAACAAAAGCCTTCCTGAATTTTGCACATAGTAACCTCACAAGATGAAGACTCACTAAAAAATAATGTGACCCCCCCGCCCTTCTGAAAATAAATAAAAGACCAAATCTTTGAACAGCAGTGGTGAAATGTTTTATTTGTGCTCGTTTACCCCATGCCTGGGAGACATGAATTCTCAGTCACTGTTGCTACAGTCTTAAATGCAAAATAAAGTGCTTCATGTGAATGATCATAATTGTTTCAAACCAGAGTCTAAACACTCAGTTAAGAAAGGATAATATCAGCTTTGAAACAAAAACATGGCTCAAGAGGGACAGAGAGACATTCTAGCTCTTGTTTTCCATTTGTGCAGGTCTCCTGAGCTCTCTCTCCCAGTGTGTACAGTCCTGGGCAGACCATTTCCCTGGTGTCTTGCTCCTTGGGGAACCATAAATCCTGGTGCTTTCTTATTTAACTGAAAAGATCCACAGTTAAAACCACAGCACTCAGGCAGATTCAATAACTTGTTTGGCCCGATGTTTTTTAAGAGGTTGCAGGGCTATAAATATGTTGTTTCAGGGAAGGACTTAACTGCCAAGAACAAGCAGCTGATGTTATATTTTAGATTCAGGGGTAGAAAGGATGGAGTCTAGATATTTCCTTATTAAAAAATAAGAATTTTTATTTGGTGCTTCCTCTCTGTGCTGTGAAATTATAACTATGATCAATAAGTGTCTAATAGCTCAAGTCAAGAGCCTCAATCCCACATTCAGCTTTCTGCTTCCTCAGAGGTTTTATACAAGTTGATGCATTTGATGACATGTTTCCTGTAAAAATGCTTAAGATAACATTTACAAAGTTTATAAATGTTTTACAAGGGGCTCCCTTCCCACTTGTGATAAGACATGGGGATTTCAGGCACAGGTAGGAGAATTAAAATAATATCATAAATGTGTTAGGGAAGGAGGAGAAAAACTGCTTTTTTAGTTGATGTAGTAAGAACACCTCTTCTTCGTCGTCATTGATGCACAGTGCCTACAAAGAGCTTTCCTGCCTGTGCATCTGGCTGCATCTATTGAGACACACACTGGGACTCCAACCTTGTAGGCTGGTGAAGACCGCGTGAGTCATAGGCATCAGTAGACTCACATTTTTGTTAAAAAAATCATGATGATTTTCCCGAGGATGTGAGAACTCCCATTCTTTTCACAGGTCAGATCACTGCTATTGCAAGGAGGTAGAGGGGAATTGCCAAGTCCTCGCCCCCCCTGCTTCTGTTGGAGGCAGCATCTGCGAAACCCTTCCCTCCCAAGCACAGTACATGCAGGATTTGAGAAGATCTGATTTCCAAAGAAATACTAGGGAGGATAAATGAGAATCAGTGAAAAGCAATAATATCCAAGATACACATCTGACAGATACTGCAAGCTCCGACCCAACAGAGCATTAGTGCTCACGGGTTGATAGAAGCAGAAAGAAATAGGGGCCTTTCTGAGCCAGAAAAACATATCGAACAAGCTCAAAATAAGCAAAATGTTCCTGGATGTCTTAGGCCAGTTTATTTAACGACGCCAGAGCCTCAAACATTGTTATTCCAACCCCTGAAAACACAGCATTGGTGCCCATCACCCTGCTAAGCACCTGCCTCAACCGTCAGGGAACGGTGGCATGGCATTATGAGCACTGGTGCTCCAGTGACAGACCAAGCATTAAACAGACCCTTTCACCTCAAGAAACCAGTGTCTTTAGCCATATTACTTCCGGTGTGTTTACAAGATAGTAAACACAGCTTTCGGTAGGCTTGAGAAATCCACTCCTTGCCGCGATTTCAAAGACAACCCCTTGGATGGGATATCATTATCTCACACAGCTAATGGGGGTCCTGGCAGCCCTTTCAGCTGGTAAGCTCCTTGCCTCTGAGAAGGGAGACCTCCAAAACCAGCTGTATTTCAGACAAGCTTTATGCTTGCCCTAGGTTTTCTTGGCCTATTCTGATGGAAATCAGAGGATAACAGATCCTAAAGTATCAGATTTGGGCACCTTGTTTTTATGACCAAGAGTACGTTGCTCCACAAAAATAGCTTACTACCCTGTAACACTGCAGAAGTAAGGGTCTGTTTAATTACATCTGCTGTTACTCCTTTAGGCAGGTTGGCTACGTCCTAATTCGTGCTTGCTAGACTACATGATTATCAAATCTTACAGCAACCAGGGTCTCTGGTCATATTTTATCCTAGAATATGGATATCAGCTCATCTCTATGAATTTAACATCATGTATGCAAACATATGCTAAACCCTTCAGCCGAAAACCAAGCGTTAGCATACATTAAAACACCTTCATCTTGTCCAGAACTTTCCGCACCGCTTTAACTGTATGATGATGCCATGGCAATTTCTGACCGAAGAGAAATGAGTGCTGAAGCAGCTCAGATGAGATGTGTTTCACACAGCTAAGCCAGGTTTCCACAGAGAGCACTGCAGCACATCTTCCAAGTGTTTTCCCCCATAAAGGTACAATGAAGGGGACAAGCTGTGCTAGTGTCTGGTTTCGGTATGCCAGGCAAAGCATGGAGGCTCCCATGGCTAGAGGAGGAGCTGCCCTAGTAACAGGAAATTCCACTTTCCCAAGCCTTTCTTAATTACCACTGTACCTGGAGGCGGAGCACCTAATCCCAGGGTGCAAGACTGACCTGGTTACTGAAGGAAAGCTTTGTCTACCCCTGGTTGCCCACTGTTTTCACTGCCCTGGAATATACTTATCATATGCCACGTAACTGGGCTGCGTATTATTCTCACTCAGAAATGAGCCAGCTGGGATTCATAGAAGCGCCTCTGCTCGGCCAGTGGTGTCAGATGGGGTATCCATGCACAAGTATCAGAGTTTTGTACAATTACAAATCCAGGAGCCAAAGGGGAGCACACGGCTCTGCCTACCGAATACACCCGTGCGAGTGCTCCAAAAGCCGGGGCTTGCTCATGATATACCTACAGCCAGTAACTCAGCCAAGCTAAATGTGTCTTGATGCTTGTCAGATAGCATGATTCTCACATCTTAGAGAGCACGTTTGCTTCCCTAGGCCAGAGGCTATCAGACCGGCAAGCCCGTGGATCCCACGCTTTTGGAGGACTATTCCCTCTTTTCACAGTTGACCTTCTTTCTCACCCAAATGCTATAAAACCTGCACCTGCAGACACGGCAGCAGAAGGTGCTTCTTATCGTCCTGTACGCACAGCAGGTCCTGGGCCACAGTTTGGAAACATCTCTCTTCTCCAGGGGACTGGTCACCCCTGGTCGCTCTAGGCATCTCCATAACACAGCAGGGAGCTGACAGTGCTCCTTTAGCCATGGTCATGACTGCCAGTGCTGTACTGAGCCAAGCAAACCTGCCCTGCTTCACAGTCCTGGTCCTGGGGATCACGATTTTATCAGAGCTGCTGATCCCACCAATAATATATCCTGGAAAGGCGTTTTCAGCAGCACCTGCGTGTAAGGAAAACCATAGCTTGAGCCCTTCTGCCCAGCAGAGAAAGTCTCGGGAGGCTGAAAATGTAACCAGAGGTGGCTGTGTGCATCTTATCTGGGATGCCAGCATGTTGCCTTTATAAGCAGAGCCCTGAATTATCAGAAAAGAGGTTATTTTTGGCTTCTTAGCTCACCCTATGGAGCAGTGGGTGACCAGTGCTGCAGGAGCTCATTTAGGAGTCAGGAGATAGAGAGCCATAGCAAAGCAGCCAGGGATTTCCGGGAACGTGGGGTCACCCTGCATCCACACCAGCTTCTCTGTATGCTTCCAACAGAGGAGCAGAACAGGCTCGGTGGAATAAGACAGGTGCCCTTAAATTATAGTAATTTAAAGCAGTTTTGTCCTAACCTGCTAAGGTACTGGCTTATCTGTTTTTATCCCTTGCACCAGAGAAGAGAGGAGATGCAATGGGGACAAATAGACATAGATAATATTTTTTTAATACATTTAAAAACATTCAAGTATGCTCGAAATATTAAATAACTTACCATGTTTCTATGTATACCCACCCCCCCCAATTAGAGCAATAATTTATTTTTGACAACAGGAAACAGCTGATAAAAGAAAACCTCTTTTGTTTTGAATTTACAGACCATTTCCCATGTGTTATGTTTGCTTCGGCTGTCTCTCTGGCATCCGCTCATACAGATGAGAAGGAGAGGAAGGCAAGGGTGTTGCTCAAAACACAAGATTCACGAAGGCTGTTACTCCTGTTCTCTTCTGCATAAAGGTAGCAGGATCCTCTTGAACCCTTTTCGACCTACGCAGAACTTTTCTAAGGTAAACATATTAGGCCGCTGTCCTAGTAGAGCTCGAGAAACCCTCTGGAAACACACTTCCTGGGAATAGACAGGCTAGGAAGTCTGCAGTCTGAAGACGAAGGAATAAAAGGAAAAAAAAGGAATAGCCTAAATAAACCAGTATGGAACTGCTCCCATGTGTTACTCTGCAATCCTTTTGTGTTTGGCTGGTTGTTTTATTTCCTAAAGGAAGCACTCCTCAATGACAGTCACATTCACGTCACTGGCTGTCTAGCCTCTCTTTCTCTACCTGTAGTGTGAGCCTCCACACCTTTTGGGTTGTGCACATCCCTACTCTGCTTCACGGTCAGGCAAGGCCTTGCAGTTGCCCCTTCACAGCACCTTGGGTAAGAAGGAAACCTCTCACCATGTGCTAAAGTTGTACCTGTGCTCTCTGCTCCCAGCATTGGGCAAACGAGGCAGCCCAGTGCCTGAGGAGTCTGGAGATCACGGCCTCAGACAGGGCTCACGAAGGAAGGGAAAAAGGATTTCTTGTCTTTTCCTAATTATGAACAAAGAGGCTTCATGATTGTTTTCTGTTTGGTTCTTACAGTTCTTACCTGAGGAAGAGCAGTACTGTTAAGTCTTGTGTTGACATTTATATTCTTTCTTTTCCCCTAGAGAACCCTCCGGAGGTCTCAGAGATGGGAAGAAGTGCGATATTGAATCTTTTCTGCCCAACAGTCCTTACAGCCTGAACAAGGACTTGTAAACCATAAGCTGGGCTGTCCTTCCTGGCTCTCAAGAAGGTCTTGCAAAAGGTATGACCTTTACGTGCAGGCAGGAACCACCAAAAGGTTCTGCTAAAATAACACTTCTATTTTCCATGCTTTGGGGATTTTGAGGACTGTGATGCAGTGATAAAGTAACCGCACCATGTATTTAAAATTGTTTGAGATTTCCACTGTAGACCTTAAACACAGTGCTAAATAGGGCAAACAAAAATAGCTGTTACTTTGACAAGTGCTTATTTAAAGCCTGTTTTGTCAGCATGCTGCCCTGGTTATGACAGGGAAGTTGTCTAGAAATTGCATAATTACAAATATTAAAAGCAATAGCAAAACAGCATCACACAATTCAATAATGGAGTGGATCACATTTGCCATGGCTGGTGCAGCAACTCCATCTCAAACCATGGCCTCAGGAAAACACCATGCCACTGCTGCTCCTCATTTGGTCTCAGCCCAGGAGGCTGCTCTGCCCTCGGCACTCTGATTGCTGCGCCAGGGGAGGCAATAAGAACACTATTTTCTCGTTCACCCTCCTGCTGCTGTGAGAAGGCAGCGTTGCTGCATTTGCTGCTCACTCTCCAAGTGTTTGGCACTTGTCACTAGGCTCTCAATAGACTTCAATACAACAGGAGTGGGGACCAGAGAGTGAAGGGAGAAACAGTCTGAAAACATTAGGAGACCCTTTTTCCTCATAATGAAATTTGTTAACAAGTTTGGCACCTGAGGTTCTGTGGAATAAAAGAAAATATTCAGCGCTCTTTCCCTCCTTCCCCTTCTTCTTGCCTTGTCTTTCCTCATAGTGGAAAGGAGGTGAGGAAAGCTGACCAGCTCAGAGATGTTTTTTAATGGTTTGGTTTCACAGACTTTGTGCTGCTTATGCAAAACTCATTTTCCTCCCAATCTCCCGGACACTTTCAGATGTCTTGTCCTCCTATTTTCCATCAGCTCAGCAGGTCATTTGAAAAGCCTAACCATACGATCGGTTTTCTCAGTCCAACCGTAGAAGGAAACCTTGCAGCAAGCTTCACATCACCTTTCTCCCCACCTCTTTCCCTCTCAATGTTTATTGCATGCACCAGGGCAGGTTTCTATCCACAAACAACGCTCACGCATGTCGTACTTACCTGAATGCAAGCTCAGTACCGATGTGCTCTGCACTTTAGTTTAGCTCATTTACTTTCAGGAAAAAACATAGGGAAACTAAGCAGGGAGCTCTGACCTGCTGGTGAAGATCTCCTCTTGCAGCACTGCTTATCCAGTGCCTCCTTTGGGAAAAGCAGCAGCAGGGTCAGGAGCCAGGGAAGCTGAAAGTGACAGATTTGCATTTAGCATCCACCAGTGAAAAACCTCCTTTAAGTGACCTGGTCAGCATGACATACGGATGCAGTGGCAGGAGGAGGTGTGCCATCCAGTAGTCAAATTCCTAAGGCACCATGTCATCTTCTTCCTTGTACCCTGCTGCCGCATGGGCCTTATGTCTTCCAGCTACAGGAGCCCTTGGGGTGAGGACCCTACAGCCCAGGGCTTTCTTCATAATACAGTCATCATTAATTTTAACAGCAGCAGCAGCCTGTGTGCTACATGAGGATGGGGACTTAGGGAAAAAATTACCATCATCATTTAATTAAAGATGGATCATAATAATAAAATCTACACAAAGGGACTGGTATGGGATTATGAAGAGAACCTTAATTGTGGAATTCTTCCTATTTGACTTTGTGTCTGGTGTTTCCATCTCAACACAATCGTTTTAGCAGCTTTGACATGTAATTTCCTGTTCTGAAAAAAAATCAGGAAAGACTGAGGTGTTATCATTCAGCTTCACACTGACACCTGCGTGTGCCATCAGCAAAGATGAAATCTCTTCCATCCGAGACTCTTCTCTCTTGAAATAAAGGATTAACTCAGAACAATGATAGGTTGCGCTCTAGCCTGCTCACTTCAGGCCAAATATGGGGGGAGTCTGAGTAAAACACCCTCCTCTGTGGAAATGGCAACTTTTCAGAGGCCTAGGAATTAGATAAATTTTCCTTGACAAGATGATGACATCAGACTTTCAGTCCCTGCTTCAAATGAGGGTTACTAACAGTGCTTTCCAAAGATAATGGTGCCAGCCTTTTCTTTTTCCATGGGTGAAAACTGTGGGTTTTTTCATTATATTTGGGAGAGATGAATTTTTTCAGCTGAAACCACTTATCAAAAAGAAAAACAAACCCAAAACAAACCCAAAACAATCCCAAAAAACAAGCAGCCATGCTTCAGAAGACATCTGAAGACAATGTCACACTGAGCAGCCAAAGCTTGACGAAAGTTACACAAAGCTGAAAATAGGGCTTCCTCATCCGAAATCCTGGATGCTTTTCATAACCAACAGTGCTCCTCAGTTGCTCTGGTTGCCCTTGGCAGGTGTAGGATAATCATCCTCACTTCTTTCGGCAAAGGCTTTTAGCCCTACTGGTGAGAATGAAGAAACTGTCATAATCACCAGTCCCATCTACAGTGATTATCAATATTATCTGGAAGAAAAGCAGGGCTTTGTTCACACACAGGATTTCCTAGAAATAAACCTATGTACGACACCCCACAAGTAAGAGCAGAGTTTCCCTGTTTGACTGGACAACAACCACGTTGCAGTCAAGGCTCTCCCCCATGGGCAGCATTTGTGAAGCAGCTGAAGGTGCTGGAAAACGTGCTACAGCGCTGCTGTGCAAGGCATATGCAGGGCTCAGCCCAGTCTGCTGCCAGGTGCTTTGAGCACCCCTTCATCCTGCTATGAAAGACCATAGTGGGTGCAGACATGCCCCTCCACCTCTGCCAGCATCCTGAATACATACCAGTGAAGACTTAGAACAGTCACTTGCATTTCTCCTGTAAAGAAACATAAAAATGGGTACAGACTGGCACAAAACACCTTGAGAGCAAACAATCATTTGTTTGTAGATTAACAAACATGTCTAACACTGTTTCGAACCAAGAGGATTCAAATATTTTTATTTTTGTGGCTACACAGATCCCTTGCTTTCTTCACAGTACTTTTAAATTCAGCAGAACAGAGGAATACTGCTCAAGTTCAAACTTCTTGTCATTGTCAGTTTATTTCCATGAGGTTCAATGCTGAATATTATGAAACAGCTCAGGAATGCTGGACGTAAAGAGAGATTTCCTTTTTTTCCCCTTCAGCTGAAATATCTTTTGGCAATAAATCCCCACCGGAAATGTGCTTTCCCTGATTCCCCGGCTTAATTAGCTCAAACAATGTAAGATATGTAACACTGACCACCATGGGAAACCTGATAACAAAGAACAGTGATACAATGCAAGCCTTTCAAACAGATGCAGGCAGTACCCTGCTAAGACAAAAGTGGATTCAGTGTGATGTCAAGCCTTTTCTTCCTTCGCTGCTGCAGGATACACTAGCACTACCATGAGACAAATTAAACTCTGCCATGTTTTTCCCTGGTAATGATCTAAAATTGCCAGTTGCTCTGTAGTGTGCAGGTCACACATTAGTATTTTCGACAAGGAAGAGACAGCAACTAATGCTACAGCTTCTCGGCACTCAGAATGCATTCGCTGCTATTGCCATAGGGAAAACTATGAGAAAACTGACCCCAAAACTGGCTGCTCATGTGGAAATGAGCAGTGCTCTTGATAAGACTGCATGCCCTCACGTTCTTCATTCTGAGAGAGCCAAGGCTGCAGTTTCCTCAGGATTTTTTTCCTGGGCTGTATCCTGAGCAGCCCCATCTCTGCACCCTCACCAAGTACTTGATCCCACCCCTGTGCCATCCTTCAGCAATGGTTTGTGCCACAAAAGTGAGCAAGAGGATGTGCTAACTCAGGCTGCAAATATCCTTTTCCTTTGTTCCTTTCCTTGCTGTGTCACTGCTACCATGGCAAGTTCTCCACTGCCACTCTCTGCTCTGTGCTGGGACACAGCAGTAGCTGCAAAGATGAAAGGGTGGAGGATCAGGAGAATGAGCAATGAATGAGGAAGAATGATGGTGTTGCAAGAGCCAGTAACATGACTGGTGGTGAAAGCAGCAAGAAATGCAGCCTGTTCTGCAGAGAAGCAGAATTGGGACCCTACTTAGGTCAGAACAAAATGAATGTGCCATTAGAGTCTAGATTGATGCCCACAAGGTGGATAGTTCCAGCATACATTAAAGTTGCTCTCCCTCAGTATTGCTAAAGATGTCAGAGGAGAAAAGATGCAATAGGCTTTTGCCTGGTTTTCCATGCATAGTTTGTATTTTTTAAGTTTAGTTATATTTATAGATTTTCTTTTTCTTTTACTTGCATTAGAAGTTGAGTCTTACCACATGTCTTCCCCAAAATACCTTCTGAACACCAGAGAACTGGTAGGATTATAATGTCACAGGGTCACAGGCAGAGAAGTGCAAATAAACACAGTCAGGAACAGGGATTTCTTAGTCAAAGAGTTTATAGTTTGTGTTGTCATTACCTGTGTAAGACAGATGCCTTGCAGGAGAATGACTTTGGGCAGGCCCACCCATCAGTGCTCTGTTGACTCAGCAATGTCTATCAGGGCCATGAAACTGGTCAGAGAGCTGATCTCCATCCGTGCCTGGTGGACGGTGGCCAGACATGCTGGCAGGGCTATGCTTTGCTGGCTTAACTTGTTTCACTTGTGCCCAGGCCCAGAAGTGCAGTGCTGCTGAAAACATATGCCCTATCATTGCAGCACTTCCCATAAACACCAGGCCCTACAGATAACATGAGAAAGCTCCAAATCCAGAAGAATTCCTCCAGGAGAGCTTCTACACAAAACAGAGAAGTAGCAAATCCAGCTAGTTCAATGTCTAATGTTCTGTGTATTCCTAATGTAATAGGAATAGCCACCTCTTGGGCTTCATTGTTCATTGTGAAGAAACAAAGATGACTTTTCTTCTGGGGGATGCTTTTGATGCACAAGTGTTGCTGGTGCACCGCAGAGCCCTGCACAGAAGGTCCTGTTTGATCCAAGTCCATAGCTGGCCAGCTCTTTTTGGCATCTCTCGTTATCACCTTTGTATTACAAGACCAGTTGCAATCTGAGTGATCTGTTAAACAAATTAGATTCATCCCTATGGCTCTGCTAAAACTCAAGTGCAGCTCTCAGCTCGGCAAAGCACAGACATTTCAGCTTTATTTATATTAATGTGATTATAGATAGACCAATATTGAAATGGCCAGCTTGCACTGTAGGCAAAACTAACAAAAGCTTCTTCAGTGATCAGTGTATTGGGGGGAGGAGGGGTTAATTATAGCCTGCATGCTAACTCTAGACCAAGGGTGGCAAACATGAGGCCTGTGGGCCAAATCTGGCCCTCTGCCTTCTTTTATCCGGACTGGCACCTTGTTTCTACCCGGCACCAGCACTGAGCTCCTTACCCCTACGCTCCTACCAGCACACTGGTCACGTGTGCAGCGTATGTGACGCACGTTATGCTGCACGAGCAGACTGATGTGGCCACCAGTGAAAATGAGTTTAGCATCCCTGCTCTAGACCATATTTAGAAAATGTGGAAGTCTTAGTTCTCAAATGCTGCTTGTTTTCCAGTATATCGAAGTGACAGAATCTATACAGTATGAAATTATTTTATATAGCAGGTATGAAAGTATTTCATACATCAGGTATGAAATCTCAGTCCCGAAAAAGTCATGGGCAAAATTGCCACTGACTTCAGCAGAGGCAGCACTTCAGTCTAAGAGGGTATGTGTGTGTGCAGTGACCAAATGTAAAAAGCCTAAAGAAAGAAAAAGAAATATCAAAATATCAGGAACATAAAGGAGATTACAAGATCTACCATGCCTACCATGAGTGCTGGGCAGCTCCATGTGTCCTGCATCTGGTTCTCCAAATCAGTCCCACACATGGCTGCAGCATCGCTTATAAAAAGATCCCCATTCATGAAGTCTCACAGAGTTATTATCATTCTGTTTACGAGGTACAGCCGTGCTTAATTTCTGCCTATATAATCCTTGGTTTCAGCAGAGATTTTGAAGATATTCTGTTATCACTGTAATTCTGGAAACAAAATTTGCATGAGAAAACAAAGACGCAGAACTCCTTCTTCATCTGCTTTTCCAGCCAGGCAACCAGCTACAGTGCCAGCAGAGTAACACCAAAACCCTGGGTTTATGCAGAAGAAATAGTGCGAACATTTTCGTTGGTTTGCCTCCAGAGGGGATAATGGTCTTCTTGGGATTTGGGTCTGATTGTTCACTGTTTTCTCAAAAAGAGCTCCCCCAGGACTCTGGCAGAGTTTGGTTTGTAACGTCTGAGGTTCTGCATCTGGAGATCTGCCAAGCCTTTGGGGGATACACACGCCCACTTAATGGGAATCTACCGCCACCGCCCCACACATGCACACAGTTTCAGGCAGGAGATACCACTTTTTCTGGGGAAATTACTGCCACACACGCACACGACAGTTGTGTATGAGCAGTCACACAGCTATGGGATGCATCAGATGTAATGGGCACGCGGCAGACAATTGGGCGCCTTTTACACAGCAAAACCTCTGCATCCTATTGCTTACATATGGGATGGCTCTGTACCTCAAGTTCAGTGAGTTCATCTTGGCCTGGCGTGCTTGGAGATGGTGAAACAGCTAACCCTCCAAATCACTGCACAGCACTCTGTCATTGTCACCAGACTTCCTATGTACTTGGCATGATGACTCAATTAAAGCAAGATTTTCAGTCTGTGGCCTGGTGTTTCATTGGCTCAAACTCACTTGAACGGACGTCTCCAGAAGGTCAGCTCAGGAAGGTAATGGAACACAAGCCAGAAAAACTTGTGCTTGCTTTGGGCACTTTGGCAGCAGAGATGTGCACAGCGCAGCTTCACCCTGCTCAGTCTGGGTGGGGAGATGTCAAGGAAAACTTTGGATACCTGTAGAGCTTATGGTAAAAAAACCAAACCAAACAAGGAAAAACAAGAAATGGGTTCCTGAGCTAATAAACACATATTGGCATTTTACTACTAAATTACATGATGTCATTTTGCATTCAGAGGAATTCCAGGTGTTTTCTTCCCAAAGTCTGCAAGTGGCTAAAGGAGGACAAACTCCTTGAAACATTTTAACTGACTTGTTTTATTGGGAAAACTACAATATTTCAGTACTGTGGTACTTACACTATTGAATTTAGAGAGAATGGTCAAAATCACGGTCTGTTACAGACTTACAAATACTCTTTCTGGAGACACCCACACGTCTCTTCACTTGGTATACTTCTGATCTTTTTTTACCATATAGCTACAAAGAAAAAAAGTTTGGCTTGCTGGAAAAATGCAGATAGCATTGCTTACTCAGCAACTGCTTCTGTGGTCACAGCACTGTAGCACTAGTGCTGAATCAGGTGGTGACACTAGTGTAGTTAGGCAAGAGGGCCTCTTTAAACCAAAGTGTCCAGGTGAAGTTTTTCTTTCTCACTCATGCCTAAGGGAAACCTAAGTTTCCATGCAAGCTACGGCTGCAGATAGAATCATAGAATTATAGAATGGTTTGTGTTGTAAGGGACCTTAAAGATCATCCAGTTCCAACTCCCTTGACACCTCCCCCCCTACCAGGCTGCTCACGTGACCTTGAACACTTCCAGGGATGGAGCATCCACAGCTTCCCTGGGCAACCTGTGCCAGTGCCTCATCACCCTCATTGTGAAGAATTTCTTCCTAATGTCTAATCCAAATCTTGCCCCTTCCAGTTTAAAGCCCTTCCCTTCCCCTCATCCTATCACTCCATGCTCTTGTAAAAAGCCCCTCCCCAGCTTTCCCGTAGCCCCTTCAGGTACTGGAAGGCTGCTCTAACGTCTCCCCAGAGCCTTCTCTTCTCCAGGCCAAACAAGCCCAACTCTCTCAGCCTGTCCTCACAGCAGAGGGGCTCCAGCCCTCTGATCATCCTTGTAGCCTCCCTCTGGACCCATTCCAACAGCTCTATATCCTTCTTACATTGGGGATTCCAGAACTGGACACAATACTCCAGGTGGCAGTAGCTTGGTCTTTTCTCCACGTGTAGAAAGCTTTATCCTGTCCCTATAAGATCATGGTCTCTCCCTAGGTAATCTCTGACCCCAAGCTCAAGAGATGGCCAACAGGGCACATCAAAAGATCAATGAACAGGCTCCAAAGACATGTCACAGAGTCGCTCCAAAGACACATCATAGAGTCACTCCAAAGTCTATGAGCTGAACACCACAATTTTTCCAAACATCAGGGCTATAAATCACATAGCTCATGTCCATGCTATATTTACGTGAACAGCCATTTGCTGTTACTGCTGCCTTTCATGGCTTTCAATTGTTAAGTAAGCCTTCCACTCTGAAGGGCAGTTGATTGTAACAACAATTACTTCTAATGCATTCACTTTGTATGTAACTATCTCCTGGTAACTCCAGGACTCCATCCATGTTGACAACCATTATATTTTCAAAATTCAATCTTTTCTCATGAGCACTGCAAAAGAAAAAATACATTCTGCCTCTCAGCAAACTATGTGAATAAAACTGAGGCTGTAGCATGTTGCCAAAACACACATTTGTGGAAACATTTAAGCATTTTCTTAGCTCCTTTGGACTGTCTTGAAATGTGAGCATGTGCTTAAAATCCTTTGCACTATTGTATACTTGACTTGGAGGTCAAAGTATTAATAGGGAAAGCAGCCAGAGAGCAGTACTGATCCAACAGGTCTCATGCATTGCACTGAAAATGCTGGTAGATCACAAAGTCCTTCACTGATTTGTTTTAGCTGATGAACCAATATTTGGTTTCCATTTTGTCAGTTAACATTTTGACCAACTCACAGTCACAAGATATTGATGAGAAAAACTGAAAAATACAGTTAGTGCGAGCAGAACCCTGGGCCTGCAAGGTGCTCCCTGCAAGCAAGATGGTAAACCTGATTGACATCTCAGCATGGACTGGAAGTTGGCCTTGTGCAAGCTCTACTTTCCCAGATCAGATCTGAAAGCACTGCAGGAGTCACTGCCTTGTGGCATTGTACTGATGTCAGCAGACAACAACTTTAAATATTAAAGTAGGGCTCTCACTCACATTCACGGAGTAAATGTTGTTATTGCCTCCCAGCTGTTTGTTACCACCCATCTGCTTGGCTACAATCTCCTGACAACGAAGTCAACAGGAGGGAACTAGTGTCTCAGCCTCAGCCATTATAATTTACACACTGCACAGTCTAGCACCTTAGCGTGAACCCTCCTTCTGAGTGGCTTGAAATAACGCACCATGAGACACAAACTGGAGTGCATGAGATGTAGGTGTGTGCTCCCCACTATTGCTTCACTCCCAGAAGGGTAATTGTCCAATGCCATAGTCCCCTGCTCATGTAGGGGAACAAAAGACATGTAAAAGGCAGATTAAAAAGTTCTCAGTATTTTACACCCAGCCACTGTCACTCACTGATAAATGAAAGCAAAGGTGATGCGGGCTCTACAGCCGCGTTCAGCAGGTAGTCTCCCACTTCTCCCAGCTGGGTACCCAGCCTGTGCCAGTGGACCAAAATCCTGTGGGCTCCCATCAGAACTCTGCTACGAGCCACAGCACCAACTGCTGAAGGCACAGCCAAACCCGCACCAGCAGTGGAGACTGCACCCAGAAGCTGCTGCCCCTGTTCTGCAAGGTCCCACTGTCTACCATAGTTTTACCCTAAATTGTTCCAGTTCAGGTGTGTCAGTTCTCGTCCTCTATCAGACCCTTCTCCTGTATGCTCCCGCTCATGATGTCCGAAGTAGCACTTCCCTGTGTTTCCAAGCACCGGGCTCGTTCTTCAAGGAGACTTTGCCAACTGCCTTAGAAAATGCAAACTCAGGCCAAGTGCTCCATGCTTTTGGATGCTGCCATACCTTTTGGAGTCTTTACTACAGAGTGGCACAGAGTATTTTTATTAAGGAACTCACATTTGGATTTGAAATGTTCTTTCCATTTCCCCAGGTCAAGCTTGGATTTTTAGTTTATTATCACAGTGTTATTATTTCAATATATTTTATAATATTGCTGCTAAGTATTACTTAGCTCTACTGATTATTAGGTTTGTCACTACTTGGAAACTTCCATCTTAGATCTGGTCTGGATAAATATGAAAAAACTTGGATACTTTTCCAAAAGCTTTGAATATGCAAAGTTGTCTCTATTCCTGGAAAGGAATGGAAGTTAGCATGTGAAAGAGGAAGAATCAGACAAAGTAGGGCAAATTAAAGGACAGATTCTAGTACCTCCCATCTCTGGGAGAATTTCCTTAAAACTGAGACACAGCATCCTAGTGAGTCTGTTTCTGCATAGCTTGTGTCAGTTTAAAGTGTGTTGTATCATCAGCCTTTATTATCAGGCTTTCTGTAATGGTCAGTGTTACGAATCTCAAGACGTGAGCTAATTAAGTAAGGAACTACAATTTTTGGAGTTATATAAATGATTATTCCTGCAATAGCATGCATTCCCACACATTTACATCATCTCAGACACTGGCTGTACTTACAGAAAAAGAAAAGTAAATTCAATTTTGAAAATCAGTCTCATTTAAGTCTTCACTTGGACATCTGTGCAAGACCTCCTCTACAGAAAGAGCTGGAGGGAAGGAAACCCCATCTTGGCAATCTTAGAACAAGATACCTGTGGCTGGTCAACTCTTTTCCGCCCAGTCTCATTTAACTTTCCTGGGAAGAAAGCTAACTGACAGTGTTGGAAGTGCTGTAGACAATGGTCAAATGTGTGTCTCTCTATGGCAAATGAATATCCAGGTGCCTTCATCTCCTCCATAGCAGTCCCCTACACAGCTGTACAGGGTATCCACCCAGGGCAGTCAGGAAAATGGAGCAGCTCTCCTCTTACCACCTGGTTTGGGCTTGTTTTGGATTCGAGTTAGGTTTGATCATGCCGTGGTCACACCAGGTCCATGCAAACACAGTGTTGTCATGGTAGACTAGACCCAGCAGAGCACTTGGCTGAGCATAGGGATACACCCTATGAAGATGCTCGAGACAAAGAAAACTAAGTCTGAGGGTACTTTTGGTCTTGAGTAAGGATGGGGGTGCGAGACAAGCTGGATCGATGAAGAAAGGTAGATTTGTCTTGCACAATGAACACTTCTACAGTGAAATCGCTCTGTGCATCTGGGGAATACTGCCTTTAGCAAGAGCTGCAGAAGGAAGGATCGTGCCTTCCTGTCACAGAGGCAGAGCAGCAAATGCTTTGGAGATCATCCCCCATGACAGTGGTTAGAAGTTACATAGGGTGTTTTGAGAAAAATTATGCCCAGTTCTGGCTGCTTATTATGGCTATTGAAGAACATTTGGGCCTGAATCAAATTTTGAAGAGCCACTTTTGCATAGATTCAGATTTTGTATCAGTTTTGTTTACTGTAGAAGAAGGCCCATGAAGAGTGCCAATTTAAAACACTTCGGTGAATAAGTTCGCTCCAAAAATTTACCAAGGTCTAGCATAACCTTAGTATAACTATGCAATTTCCTTCTAAATTCCGGGTTTATTTTAATTTTTTCTGCATAGGAATACCAAGTAATTAATAGCACTACCCACTAAAGTGAAAAGTGATTATTTCACAAAATACTCAAGCAGAACTGACATCAATTGACCATTTCAAATATCCCATAGCTTTTCTAGCTCTACCCTCCACTTGATTCCTAATGCTGTGGAATGCTCCATCCCGGCTGATGCGTGCACAGAGATTATGAACGGTCACGGTGCGGTTGGCTTGCTGATGCACATTTAATTCAGTTGTATCTTTCAAGTGAATTTACATCCTTCCATCTTCGTATAATGTCTTTGCATAGGAACTTAGGACATGTATCAGTTTGATTACATGAGAAAAGGCATTCCAATCCAATGAATTAATCTGAGGTAGAAGAAATTTTGGTGCCAAGAACATCTCTACCTTCTAAAATGGAGTTGAAACATAGATTATTTGTGTTTCGATACATCCAGGCAAAGCAGCAAACTCTTCAATTTCACGAGGGCAACTTTAATGAAATTTCCCTCTAGGTACAAATGAGTGGAGAATTTCTCCCTGCGTGACAGACACCTTATTCTGCAGTACTTTTGTAATCAACAACATCTGCACGCCTTACTTCAGCTTTTGCACGAATTGGCAAAATAGATTCCCCCTTTAAAGAATGTATAATTTAATTGGATTCATTTTTCAGTTTACATCAGCAGTAAATTTAGTTTAAAATACATTACATATAGCATAGCCAAATATAGCATCCCGAATTAAAAATGAATTGTAATTACTAGATTTTAGTTTTCTCCCAGTCAATCCTACAATCATCTTAAATACTACCCCCATGCTTGTTTTCCTTGAGACTTAATTATCGTACACCCTAAATATGATGTCTTCTACCTCTCATTTGGCTATGAATAAAGGTTTGAAGGATCTCTCTTCTGGGTTATTAAGGAGAAGATTTCAATTTCTAAGCTGTAAATATTTGTGGAAATATTTGAGGAAATATTTGATCTGAAATAACACATTGTACGTTAAGCTGAATGAATAAAATTCCCATTATTTCTGTTGCTGATAGCAGAGGGATGGAATATAAATTCAGACATGTTGCTTATTGTCTGTTCCTTCCTCCTCCTTGAAAATCAATGAAAATGAAATCCATAACTTATAACCCACATTTAGAATTGTGCTTAATAGCTGATGACATGATATGACCTATGGGAAGAGAATAACAGAAGGACTCTCAACTTGAAGAAATTCAAGCCAGGACATCTAGGGAAAAAAATCCAAAACTCAGTTATTCCTCAGAAGGGAAAATGAGGAAAGTAATGCTGAAAGAAGCCTGGGGGTGATAGTAGAGAGTGTATTAAAAGTGACTGAGCAAAAAAAAAAAAGGAGAAAAGTGAAATTTTTGGCTGCAGATTCAAAGGCATCACCTCCTAGAAAAGGGAAGAAAAGATTTCACTCCATATGGCTTTGGTGTGACCACACTAGGAATACTAAATTCACTCCTGGGTACCTTATTAGCATCTAAAAGGGCAGGTTCAGTGGAGAGCTGACAATAGTGTCTAAGGGGTTGTCTGGGCTGACTTTCAAGGAAAGATTAAAATAGTTTAGGGGTGGGTTGGGGCATCTTTTATTCCCGTGGAGCAGCACTTTAATTCTTATCCCATCCTTTTCCCCTACATTTTAACAGACCTACTTACAAAGCAAAATATTATGGGCAAGCGTATAAAAGTCTGGCCCTAAAGATATATGTATTGGCTAAGCAATGAACAGGGGAAGTTCCAATAGACATCGATGTGTCTCAGAAGGGTTATTAACACCAGTGGGCATAACTCGCAACAGGATGATGTTTTTAATGGCAAAAGTGAAAAAGGAAATGAAAACTTATTGACAAGTCTGTTAGGTTATTGATCACTCTCATAAATGAAGTGATGCATCTCTTGATACGTTTAAAACTGTGCTTGCAAAGCACAAGCAACTGTACTAAAGAGAGCAATCCTGCACTGGACGTAAGACGGACTAGATGGCTTTGTAGGCCTCTTTCATTTCTACTTGCACCGACTTAGAAACTTTAATGAGAGACAGGGAGTCCAAGACAACCCGGTAATAAATATGCACCACTGTCTAATGTATTATTTGGCCAAAGCCCAGATAATTCCTGAAGTACACCTCAGGGACTCATAATGACTCCAGTGCTAAATATCTCACAGTCTCCCCTCTGCCTGGCTGTGGCAGTGAGGCATTACGGAGTATAAACGAGAAAACAGTCACTAATCCTGAGCTGCAGTCTGTAATGGGGGTGTTGAGGAAACATTTTGGATCTGTTAGAAATATCATTTAGATCAGCCTTGTGCTGGCTTTAAGCCTGCTGAAACCTCCGTAGGACTGTTGCTTTCACAGAAGTTCTCTGCCGTGTCCTCTTCCAGTCATATCTTCCCCTTTCTCCTTATCCAGGCTCAGGGCTTCCATCAGATGGACCATCACTACTTCAGTTAGGCAAAAGAGTGCAGATCCTCTGACAGATCTGTCACCCCTTGATACTGCAGATATTCAGCAGTGTCAGTAGGTATTGGCCAAGTAGGGCTCCTGCGCTGACCTTGCAGTCCAATTGTAACCCCATTACAGGCCGCCCATCACCTCTCCCAGGATGCCCTTTCCTTCCCCAGTGCTCACTCACACCTTGTTAGCAACTCCTGTGTTTTGGCAGAATGGTTTGTTTTCCCTTCATAGGTCATTAAGTCTCTATTGATTTCAAGCAATTGGTTCTCCACAGCGCGCAGACTTAGTTATAAATTACTGATAGGGGATATGAGTCGGTTGGGCTCCCCATCCGGTATATTTAGCAGTGAGGTTTGAGTGCGTGTTTCTCCTATTGCTCTCGTCCCTAGTGCAACGGCAGCAGCAGTCCTGCTTTTCTCCAGAGCTGAGCACAGGTAATTTCCTTAGCCTGGACTTCTTAGAAGAAGTCATTTCAGTGCTCCTCTCCATTCCCCCAGAAAAAACACATCCATATTTAATTATTGACTTCTAAAACAGGCTTGAAAAAACTGGCAATAGTTCATCTCACTTATTTTTTAACCACTTTAAGGCAACGTGACAGTGTCTCTCAGCTGTGAAATCACCTATACTGGGAAATTTTGCTTCTGTAAAGAAGTTGGTCCTCTCTGGGAGATGGAAATGTTGCAGTGAGCTTTTTTTTTGTTTTCCACAGCCCTTTCTGTAGCAAATATCATGTTGTCACTGCAGCCTTTAAGCCATTTTGAAAGCCCCAGTCCTGGACAGAGTCAGGCCTAGCAGCCAGAATCCTTCAGGGCTTTCTGCACAGATCAGCTTTATGGAGGGGTCTGAACTGAGGACTACCCAAATTTGGATCAAGTTTGACTCAATGAACCTGTACCAATCTGACAAGAAGCGTTGCTATGCTGTTTCTCCTTCAGAGACATCTGAAAACCTTTGTGTTTCCTATTACTGAACACACATTTAGTAGGAGAGGTGGTAACAACTTTCCCAGTATTCACCCTTCACTATTTTTATCATATTTTCTCTCCCTTTCATAATCTTCACAACATAAAATATTCTCACTATTTATTTGTAAAAGCCAAGAATATACAAGGTATTTTAAAAACAGCAAGGAAGAAAACTCTTTTCCTCAACAATGTATATTTCTGCCATATTCATTTTAGTCCTCTCCTTTCTCATATTCTTCTTATCCACCAAACAAGTTTTCATGATGGTAGCAAACAGTGCAGAGAGAAAAAAGGGTAAGCATGGAGAAGAAGAAAGATTAAAGGACAGAGAAAAACCCCTGGAATTTTTTTTCTGAGATACTTATTAAAGTAAGGGCCGTGGGAAGAAAAACAGAGTGTAGTGATTCCATACAAAAAAAAGGTAAATCATTCCTTCTGTAGCAGAAGATTTGGGATCTCTGAAGGTGTCTGCAGGTGCAGAAATGCAGAGAATCAGGAAGAGATGGAAGAATAAAATTTAGATTAACAATGAATCTTCAGAACTTGAAGACCCACAGCAGAAGGCAGAGGTGAGCTTCCAAGCTGGTCCATTGACCAGAAAAAGAGAGGCCTTTGCCATTTTTCAGGCAGCAATAGATCTCTTGTTATCTTGCATATTAGAGTCTCTCGTAGAGACGCAGTTGCTCTCTGCAATGGGCTGGTTTTGAAAAGGAGGGTGCTTTTCCCTGGAGATCCCTGGGCATCTAATCACCCTTTCAGAGAGGGCCACTGGGAATTTTAATTACTGTTTGAATATAAGCCAAAATCATGTAGACTGGGTTTTAGTTTAATGTTGTATTAAAGTAAGCACATTGCTATCATCCTGTGACAAGCATTACATCATGCCTTTAACTAGTAATGGTTTTACTGTATATATTTCGGTAGGCAAGAGGCTGATAGAGGTTTTGACCTTTTAATGTCATAAGAAATATTTACTAGCTTTGCTGTGTGAGTCCCTCAAATGTGAGATGGGAAAGGTTCACATTTACCTTAAGTAGTTTTCTGTGTATGTGTTGTATACACACATACATACAGGTATATACAGAAAATTACACACAAAGGCCTGCTATAGAGAAGGACTAAATATATATAAAATTATTATAAGTACTTGTCTCTCACACCCATCCTCAATGTGTGTGAGTGCCGGAAACCAGACACGATGTTCCAGACTGGAATGATGCAAGGATGAAATATATTGCATTTATGGAAATCATTCATTTTCCTTGTCTGGGAACGTCTTGAATATAAATAATATTTTCCTCTATAAATTTCAAATTGCTGTCCTAAGAATGGGTAAGAATCATTATCTTCATTTGACAGTTGGAGAAACAAAGAGCAGACTGTTTTAAGTAACAGTCTAAGGTCACACAGAGTAAATGAAGTCAACCCTCATCTCCCAAGCCTGTCTTTCCCTTGAGAGCATACCAGAGAGCACACCACTCACAACTTTATCAGCTGAAACTCTTCAGTGCATATGCTAATAGTGTCGGCAACCGTGAGCCTCCACAGATTAGGACTGAGGTTTCCAATGATCAGCGGATTTGCTTTAAATGCATAAGGTTAAACCCCCCAAATAAATGCACTTCTGTTTCTTCTTTTCACCTTCTGTTATTTGAGGCTTTGGAGTGTGCCAAGGTAATGGATTCTAGGTATTTCCACTACCAGACGATCCAGGCATCTTTCCTTAAAAAAGGGGGAGCGAAAGGCGGGGCAGTACTAAATAAACAGCACTAACATTGCAAATAAAATCTGGAAAGCTGGCAACAAAATGCAGAGACCATATCTATTTCTGCCACGTGCTGAAGACTGCTCTCTTTATAAAATTATCTCCCCCGCCCTACCCCAAAAGCAGATCTTACTTTCAGAGGCACAGTAGTTCCTGCCGATTATTCCTGAGACTGGTGAATGTCCATCACCGCCCAGGTTTGGATCCGCCGGACATTTCCAAAGGTGAGATATCTCAGAGCAGAGCTCAGAATACACCGTGGGAGTTGTGGGTCTTTCTATGCTGTTTGAACCGGGCAGCCGATGTGGTCAGAGCACAACTATTCAGAGCAGGGCACACCCCAGCTTTCTTTTGCAATCAGAAGAACTGTTCTCTGCCCAGTATAAGCCAATTCCTCTTGTTGAGGTTGGTAACGCAGGAACAAAGATGCCACAAAAAGCAGAGTGCTGATCCAGCCTGAGCTTGTTCCTCCTGCTTAAAATTCGCTCAGGATTTGCTTGTGGGTTAACTCTGTGGCGTGAAGATTTACATCAGACACTGTTTATCTGCACTCTTCTTACTTCTTGCCAGCTGAAATTCACAACTGAAACAGTGGCGTTCCATTTAGGGCTCTTTTTTTTCCCCTCTTAAGACCTGTCTTTTTCAAACATCTCCAAATTAGACGATTGCTAGGGGCACTGATAATTGTTTTCCTTTTAAGTCAGAGGCACTATTTGCTTTTTCAGTTCCTCAGTTGTTTTATCTCTTATTATGTTGAATCATTTTGAAAGCTATATCTTCCATTTAAAAGTCGTATCCTATTATCTAGGAAGGAATTTGAAAAGGTCAGTGTTAAAAGAAAACACAAGCTAAAACAACCCCAACACTCAAGCCTTCAACACTAACTAACCCAGGCGATATTGAAGGTTAATTAGACTTTAAGAAAATGTGCAGGCAATACATGTGGCATGCTACTGATAAAATGACTTTGCTTGTAATAAATTAAATTATAGTAGAACCTCACTGAGGCACTAATCATGGGCAAACCACTGAAAAAAATTAATATTTGGTCAGGTTGGAGCTCTTTAAGTTAATAAACAAATCGAGACAGTGTATTCTGGTGTTTGGCCTCCAAGAATTACAGTTCAGTTTTACTCAGTCTTGATGTATTGACACGTATGCTGCAAAAATAACAGCTGTAGGTTTATGAAAACACTGGAGATATCTGGGTGGTCTCTGTGGAGTAGGAATTAGCAGTATGTTATGTAATACATTTTTTTACAGGAAGCATCTCAATGGTTTCTCCTTGCTATAGCATGTCTGTTAGCATTTAGGTACTGGAACAGACATTGTATGTACTGGAGAGAAGCACATGTGGACATTCAAAAACCTGAAATATTGTTAAACACTTTATACAGCTTTCATTTTTTCTGTCAAAGTTATGATATTGCTTGCTGGTGCATACTTGCTGGAGTGTGAAAAGTAAAGTATAGGTTGTTACTGAATCTCATTTTTAGAAGAAAAGATTTGAGTGTGCATTCTGTATATTATATGGGCATGTAATATGCTGTGGTAATAAATAAATTAATCTGATCTCAAAACCCGGTTCTTTTTTTCTTTCATATAACTTGTTGACAGACTCTGGTAAATACAATTGCTCAGATTTCTTCATGCTGTAAGCCTTGAAAATGTTACAAACACTTTTAGAACAGTAAGCCTGAAGATGCAGCACCACACAGAATCCATATTGCTAACACATGAATGGCCTTTAATGTCTGCAGAACCTTCACTCAGCTCCATTATATTCCTCTCAAAGAAAGACATGAAATGCATTTGACACTACCCCGGTTTCGTTAGCTAAAACTTCACTGTCGTCAGCCATATGTGATACCACAGGCAGTCCTCACCTTTAGAGGAAAATGCAGATCTCACCTATTTGTCTTCGCTGCTTCTAAGACAAATAAAAATCACATTTGAAGGAAGTGGAAGGAGAAGAACTCAAAAAAACCCAAAGAATAGGTAGTTCTACAAATTTTGGATTGATAGCACTTGGATATGTGAAGGCATATACTTCTTCACAACATACTGAGAGGCAAAAGTCGTAGATACTCCCAGATATGTAACCACAATGTGAACAGTTCTGCAAAATGCTTAATTGCAAAGAGCAGGCAACATGGAGTCATCACAATTTTAATTCAGGCTCTTAAAGATAAGGCTTTAAAATGTCTCAAACCAGATAACGTTGGCTCCCATTTCGGTTGATCATTAAACTTATTCCATCTGTTTGGGGTTGCAGCCCTGTCTGACTCCCTCTGAATAGCATCTGATGCATGAAAGCATTAAAGAGGCAGATCTGTCCACATCATGATCAAAACCCATGCAGAGATATCTGTTTGGACTGTTATGGAGAATAAAAATGCATTTTCTTCCTTTGCATTCCTTCAAAACACATCCCTCTTTTAACCCAAACCTTTAAAAGGGTATCCCTGTCATTACAAAACTGAAGAAAACACTGGAAGCTGGAGCTCATCCTTTCACAGTTTCCAGGCAGCTTGTATCAGTTTGGAGTAAAGGAGGGTCTAGTAAGCTGTCTTCCATCTTCTCAACTATTCTTATCTCTAGTTCTGTTTCTAAGGTCAGTAAAAACATACAGAAGTGATTATGCAGGAACTAGCTCTGAGGGATTATGCTATTTGTCAAAGTAATAACAGTGAATTCAATATGCGTAAATCTCTTCTCCCTGTGCAGTAGAGCTGCGCTCTGGAATACCAGTGGGATATCGATAGGAGTCATTTCCTAGGCAGCTTACCTTTGGGGGAAGTTTGTAGCTGACATAATAAGAAACCCAAATTTTTTAAGAACCCACAAGTTGCAAGGGACAGTCCCACGGGCCCTTTCTGCTAACAAAACCAGCTGGGTTACTTCGCATTTTTATCGGTGACCTGGAAGAAAATATAAAATCCTTGCTGATAAAGTTGGCAGATGACACAGACTGGGAGTGAACAGAGAAGAGAGGTCACTGATGCCGTGTGAGCTATTAGTCAGTAAAGAGCATGTTTTTTAACACACTCCAACACAAAACTGTAAAAAACGGTGACTGTAAGAGGTTGTTACAGAATCAGGGGACTCTGTCCTGGAAAGCAATGACAGCCTGGTCATGGTGAATAATCAGGTGAGCACCAGTCCCTGAGGAGATGCACTGGCCAAAAGACCAAGTCTCTAAGACAAGGATGGGAGAACCCTGGGATACAGAGGCTATGTTTTGCATTTGGTGAGGGCTCCTCCAGTGAACGCCTAAGCCCATCTGTGAATCTGAACAGCCCTGCAGCTTCATTATGTGAAATCAACCTGTCTGTTAGGTGTGACTCCACTTCTGGTGAACTGTGAGGGAGAAGAAATCTCTGGTCTGTACAACTCTTTGTTGGGGATCTCTCTTGCATTTGTGTGGGTGACTCGTATAAACGTGCCTCATTCAGCTATGACCAGCCGTGCCTTTGCCTCCTTGGATCTACAATGAGATGTAAAGGCTGCCAGAATTTGGGCTGTCCCAGAGAGAAATACCAGGCTGCTGTGCTACAGTGTCCTAGAGGCTGCCACGTGGGTATGTGGAGCTGGTCAACAAGCCCAACAGCTTTAGCCCACCACATTGCCTTGTAACTCAGGCACAGTCTAGGTGTTGCCACTTTGTCCCATCCTTGTGTCTGTGGTCCAGAAAGGTGTCATTAAGTTACAATGCACAGCAGGTTTGGAATGTTTGCCTTATATAGTAAAACACTGATGCCTTATCACAGAGAAAATTAAGAATTGGATTTGGTCAGTCTGTAAGAACAGAGCTTCATACCAGGCTGTGTGGTACTGAAAATGGAAGTGTAACACCACCCAGAAGCTGCAAGTTGAAAGTGGACAAGTTCAGACTAACCTTTCAAGTGCTGATGTTTGACTATGAGAAGACCCTCCAAAGGTTTTTGCTGAGTTCTCTGGCCTTCAAAACTCTTAAATCGAGATTAGGTTCCTTTTAGAAGAGGTTCAGATGAGTCAAACATCAGTACCTCTGACCCCCTAGTCAGTGACTCCTCAAAGCTCGCTCTGAGCTTTCCTTTCTCTTACCCATTCTAGAAAATTTGATTAAGTAGGGGCACAGCCAAAGGAGCATCAGTGATGCTTTTGTTGACTTTCACTCCAAACCGGATATTTCAGAGGAGCCATAGGCTATCCTGGGTGAGATGTTAAAGGAACTCACCGTCTGGGTGATACTACACTGATGGGGATGATAAGGACTTCAGGTAGGCCTGAATGGAGAAGCCAAGCCAGCTCCCTTCTGCCAAACAGACCAGAAATAATTCTGGCACTTCCCACTCAAACAAAGATTAGTCTCCTACAAATCTTGTTTGGAGGGGAGCAAGAGAGCCGAGAGGCAATTCTCTGAGGGTCCCTCTAGAGTAGGAAGTATCATTTGGGAATGGTGATCCAAAAAAGACTGACCTTATAAAATCAGATGGGGATGGCAGCGTATGTAGGACTTCGGTTGTCAGTATATGAGGCTACAAATAGGCTTTTGGAAAGCCCAGAAGCTCACATAGATATTGCTTGCTATTTTAAAATATTAATGTGGATTTCAAGCTCATGAAAGACATGAGATCACTGGTGTAGACCTTTCTAGCCACACATAGGATCAGCAAGAAATACAGGTTCTTCCATCCCACTCAGCCTTGCAATGGAAGAAAGACCAGCTTCTGGTAAGTTCTGGTCTTTACGAACGATTTAGCCCCCTAGGGCCCTGTGACGGCCCACACCACCTCTGACGCTTGCTTTGTGATACAGATATATGTTAGCTGGAAACTGGACAGGTATGGGCCACTTATTTCTTTTTCCTTATTTTCCTCCTAGCAGATTCACCCACCATTTGGTGTCCCTTCCTAGCAGCATGCACCTAGAACACAAAGGGTTACAGCCTTGCTATTTGCAGATTCTGTTTCTTACTGTGAAATTTTTTCACATTAATTCCAGATAGGAGGAAAAATCAAGTTGTTTGGGAAAATATTTTTTATTTTATTTTTTACTTTACCTTTTATCATTAGAAACCAACATAAGCTGGTTTGGGGGCTGGATGAGTCAGATGAAGCTTGATAATCATTAGCACTGCATTAAAACACTGCATTAAAAAATAAAATAAAACACTTCGTGTAAACATCTGATTTAAAAAAGCCCAAAACACTCATCGGTTAGAAGCTGACAGAAATTATTAGCAATAAGCTCTTTCGCATAGAAATAGGCTTATTACCATGCATTTGCAGCAGCTGGCATGAGCCTGGCGTTGTGCCAGCAAACTGTGTCCTGCAAACACCATCTTTCACCTGATTCTAGGAAGAATACCAGCAAGACAGGGTTGTATTCTCTTCTCAGTCCCTCCACAATACATTCCCATTGACTCCTGCAGAAGTTGTGTGCATGTGCATGTGTGTAAAAATCAATCACAAATCACAGCCACTGAAAGACCTCAGGTCAAATCAGATTTGTTAGAGGGTGTGGTGGGTTTGGTTTTTGGTTTCTTTTTTCTTTTTCTTTTTAAATCAGCAGAAAATTACCCTCTGCAGGTTGCACGGCAGAGCCTTCAGCTCCTGGGTCTGCCCACACTCAGTTGTTGAAGCACATTTGTGGTTTGCTGAGGTCTACTGTTGTTTGCTTGCTTTTTTTGGCCAAGGACTTTTCCATATGATTACACTCTATAAGTGTGCCATAGATTACACGGTCCATAACCAGGTTACAAGGAGAGAACACAGGTCTGCATTTAGGAAACCAGCCTTAATCCCAATAGGTACAGTTTCAAACATTCAGCCTCCAAAGTCTTTTGTTATTGACTTGGTTAAACATAGGGACAGATCCTGCAAATCTCAGGGATCTTCAGTTTCCTGAGGGAGAACCTGCTCATAATTAAAATTAAAACTGAAGCAAAAGAACCTGAAACACTTTACAGGATTGGGCTTCAGGTATGGAAAGCACAATGTTAACAACTTGGTTGTAACACAATGCCAGTGATTTTTTCATTTATTCTAAAAGGCCAAATTATGTAAGATTTTGTCAACTCTTTAGTTTAACAGGGGTGAAAAATACTGAATACAAAGGCAGTGAATGGAATAGCCTGTGAGGCTTTATGAGTAACACTATTGAAACAATGATCCCCTTACAGTTGAAAATATTAACCTTTCCTGAAGAAATTCAGAAATCTTGGACATGGTGCTCACTGCTTAGTCCAATTTCAAGTCAATCAAAGGAAGCAAAATACAAAGGGAAAGGTCATATTGATTTAGTGTAATCTTAATGAATCTTGGCCCTGTGTTTTGCATTTCCACATGAACCCAGTGATTCAATCCCTTCCTCTCTGTGCTGTTTCCAAACGCACAGGTAGAGGGAATTAAGCTTTTGCTCAGCTCAATCCCTGAACAGCACTGTGTCTCTGTTTAAACAGAGTCTGAAAAACAGCCTTTTTATTTTTAGCAACAGTATTTACTTAAAGGGGCTGTTGTTGACAAGAAAAGCCACTCATATTTGAATATGAAACATTTCCAGCACTTTAAGTATGAGAGGAAAGGTAAGCAATTCAGGAGTCACAATTGATAAGGAAGAGATCGTGACGGATTTCTGGACAGGGAATAATTCTTTGCCTCCCAAAAGCGTTCATCCTGTGCAAAACCAGAGTAATTTTTGATACTGTTGTATTTTATAGGTGTACCAGGCACAGACCAGCACCCGGGTGTGTAAGGTACTGTATAAATGAAGCACAGAAAGACAAATCTAAGACAAGAGCTCACAGACATATGCAGACAGGCAGATATGAGAATACAAGGAAACAGGGTACTATTATAATATTTGAGTCCCTATTTCAGATAAGCAGTTGTGCTCGTTTTGGCTGGAGTGGAGTTAATTTTCTTCGTAGTAGCTAGTATGGGGCTTTGGTTTGGATTTTTGCTGAGAACAGTGCTGCTAATTCAGGGATGCTTTCATTACTGCTGAGCTTACACAGAGTCAAGGCCTTTTCTGCTTCTCACCCCACCCCACCAGCAAGTAGGCTGGGAGTGCACAAGAAGTTGCGAGGGGACACGGCTGGGACAGATGACCCCAACAGACCAAAAGGATATTCCATACAATCTGATTTCAGGCTCAGCATATAAAGCTGGGGAAAGAAGAAGGAAATGGAAACATACAGAGTGATCAAAGTAATGGCACTTGTCTTCCCAAGTAACTGTTATGGATGATGGAGCCCAGCTTTCCTGGAGATGGCTGACCATCTGCCTACTGGTGGGAAGCAGTGGATGAATTCCTTGTTTTACTTTGGTTGCGTGTGTGGCTTTTGCTTTACCTATTAAACTGCCTTTATCTCAACCCATGAATTTTCTCACTTTTACCCTTCATGTTCTTGTCCCTACCCTGCTGCAAGGCAGTGAGCAAGCGGCTCTGTAAGGCTTAGCTGCCAGCTGGGGTTAAACCATGACAGCAGTGAAAGGCAAAATGACAAAAAATCTTTCTATTTTTCTTAAAGCTGCTGCTCCCTCCATCAGCCCCAATCCTGCCATGATGCCTAAATGAAATAAACCAGCCTGTTAATAATGCCGGAGCAACGCTGACAGCCAAGGACGGAAGTCTAGTGAAAGACAAATGGTTAAAGTTTACTAAGTAGTTACAAACCACCAAAAACAGGTCTTAAAATGGGAAGTGTCAGGCAAGCCCTTAATAACAGGTAATACTACCAGCCCCACCTATAATTACAGTACTCGTCTCCTCACCCTCTGAATGTCACTCATTTCCATCAATTGCAGGCTTCTCGGAGCACCAGCAGTGCCTCGGCAATGTCTGCACACTGTCTTGCAAAAACAGGGTGACGGTTTTTATCTGAGCTTCGAGGAGCTGCTGTGATATTAAATAATAACAGCACAAATAATAGCAATAATAACAAAACAGGAGGTTCAGCTCTGCTCACACCTAGCTATGCTGATGCTATCATATCCCCAGTACAGTCTGAGGCATCCTTGAAAGGCTGCGTGTAGAGGGAATAAAGTATTGAAAGAAATACATTTACTGTACATCACATAGTCCCCATTAGGAGATTTTTATGATCATATTACTGTGTGCTTCGTCTTCAAATGGAGACTTTGCTGGCTTTTCCACCCATAAGCAAGAAAAAATACTTGCCACACTCATTATCAGTCTCTTGGTTCAGATTTTCTCTCTGATGTACAGCTGCTTCATTTTGGTTCTCAGTTCCAACAAGACGTATTATTGTCACCTTTTCTGTAGCAATTACCTTATACTCCTGAAACTAGATGACAGTCAAGGATATTACTATGAGCCCGGGACTGGTATGTACTTAGAAATATTTTAGATGTGTAGAGATGGATGAATATTTTTGTTTAGTCATTATTTTAGACATTTATTAACATTTGTATTTGTTTTGACATTATTTTAGACATTTGGTACCATTTGTGTTAGAGGATTTGAAAAAAAACATCTTAGTGCTTACTAACTAGCCTCCTATGTTCTTTTTCAACCTGTTTGCTCTGACTGTTTAGGGGGGCTGAATTACTGTACAAATCATATGGAAACTTTTACTCCTGCTGATTTGTTATGGTGATTTAATGTGCAAGGAAGAAGAAAATAATAAATGTATGGGATGAATTTTCAAATAAATAAATGTTTGCGAAACAAATTAGGGAAGATACTGAGACTTAGTGCCTCAGTAAACAAGCTCCTGTGTACTCGTAATAAAATAACCCACAAATCACAGTAAACCAAGTGTGGTGCTTTGATTTGTGAAAATATGCAAGAATATCCTTTTAACTGTCTGATCAGCTCTATACTGAACCCTCACACTACCAAAAGGTCAGAATCCAAAAGGGTTAAGTATTGACTGACAAGAGGATGAAAGGAAAAGCAACAGAATGTAGGTGTATAAAGGTCTCGAGGGACATTCCTAAAAGTCAGTATCAGTTTTTACACTTCTTCCATAGGACCAGATATGAATTTCAAATAATGAATAGATTTGTATCATCTTTACTTTTCAGAAATGTGAAACTCACATTTAACTGTGTCCATGCCAAAATGAAAATTTGAAAATTCATGCCAAAATTTCATTATTTTAATTATTTCTATCACATTTTAACCTGTTAGAAAAGCATCCCCTCTCATATCTTTGACCTTGTAATTTGTACAGTCATTCATGGAATAATACAGCCTAAGAGTTTACAAAAATAGTGTACATGGATGAAACTTGCTAGTTACTCAGGGGTGACAATGTATTAGAAACAAATATGTTTGAAAGCAAATAAACCCCTGGCTATTTCCAGGGCCAGAAAAAAAAAAATACATTGCATCCCAAATGCAGCGGGTAAATGCAGTGGGTTACACGGACAGGTCATCTGCCTCTGTCCCTTAGTCTGGCTGCAGCAGAGCCATGGGAGAGCTGGACTACTGCGCTGTTGCAGGACCCTTCATGATAGCAGGGACAGGATGGGGGACTCAAACAGTGAGTGGACGACTAGAAAAGGCCCTTGGCAATCTGTGTTCCACTCTCCTTTTTTTAGGGGCAGGATGTTTTGGGAAGAAAGAGTTTGCTGGCAACACGATCCTCCCTCCGGTCGTGGAGATCTTCAAAGGAGACCGTGCTGGCAGCTGATGGCCCCCCTTCTCCTGTTGTTTTTTTCCTATTCACACTGCAGATCCCTCCCCCAACAGACCTCCTGATCTGCTCCTTCTTCCTTCCACAGCACAAACTCAGCCATATTCAAGTCCCTTCATATCAGGAGGCCTCACCGCGTTGTCTATGTGAGAGAGAGGCTTCGCTGTGCGGTGCCCTTAATCAGCTCCAAAAACACAATAATTCGAGACGTTGTGTGTCTTCTTAATGGGAGCAGGAACCTGATGATTGAGAAAGGCAAGGGCAAACATAGCAACACTGGGAGGACAAAGGAAGAAGCTTATCAGAAGGAAATAGCTGCCAACCCAGCTCTCTCACCTAGAGCTGCCCCAGAAAGCTTTGTCTCTGCCCCACAGTATTTTACATACAGCAGGGCCTTCCAAGAGGGATAAATAAATCTGCTGGCAAAGTAGGCAAAGACCTTTCCACACTTCTGCTTCTAGAAGCTTGAGTGTCTAGAATTAAGCCTACTGACAATTTGCAAGCCATAGCTCTGTCCAGGAGGTAACCTGGTGCAAGGAGAGAGAGCGTTTGACTCGCCCAGTTCTGCAGAAGGGCAAAAGAAGAGCTCAGAAATTGTGAAACTTTGCCTCAGCCCAAAGCCCCCCAGCCATACAACGCCCATGCCCTGAGATGTGGCATGGCCCTCTCCGGACTAGGGAGTGGGCTGGCTGGGGATGGGCTGAGGGACCCTCCAGATTTGCATATCAGTGTGTCCATGTGCCGTTTCCCCTCCAGCCCTGGGAATGCTGCTGGACAAATTATATCTAGTGACGCTGCCGTAAATGGCAACATCTCTTGGAATGGTTTGAGTCAAACCATGCTTCTCTGGCAGCACTCAAGGAGAAAGGTGGGTGGAAGGAAAAAGGCAGAGCCAGCGCAGTAGCAAATATTGACACAAAACAATAACAAAACATGATTGTAAAACCCACACAAATGAACAAGTGACTCCGTGCATGAGCACAGCCCAGGAAAGTGCTTCAGACTCATGCATTCCTATTCACATTTCCAGGGCTGAAGAATGCACTTGCAGTAACAGAACCTGCGCAAGCACAGGTTGCTGAAACTGAGATGAGGCAAATAATTTAAAAAGACATTTATAATGACGCAGAAGGGTAGATATTACCATATACAATAAAGTGCTAAAACAAACACTCATTTTGTGGGGTTTTGTTGTTGTTTTGGGGGGGTTGTTTGGTTTTTTTAGTAGGACAAGTCCCAGTGGCCTTCCTTAACGCTCAACAAATGCTCTCTGGATTGGGTCCTCAGCACCTGACAGGATTGGGGTCACATTCAACATTCTCAGTAAAGCTTAATCTTGAGTCACATTAGCCCATGAAAAAAAAAATCCTGCTTCATTGCAGTCATACACGAAAAATTCGTCTGTCACACTACCTGCATTGTATGGATTGTCTTACACTTAACTCTTTGCTTTTCTCCAGAACCAGCTATCAGATTTTCTCTTTTTCGTTTTTGTTCTTTGGTGAGGGAAGAGTGTTTTATAACAGAAAAATAAACAGCTTATTGTATCTACTTCTTCTCCCCCCCACTATTAAATTAATCATGTGGTGTAATACTTGGAAACTATTTGCATCTGTTTGCTTAATGAAGCCACTCATGACTCCTACCATGTCACGCTTTGTTGTGTAAAGTCACTGTTCTCCAACACATACATTTGCCATGTGCAGGGATAGGTCAGTCGTGGCTCCTCTTCCAGTGTTCCTGCTTAATGCTAAAGAAGATATTTTGCTTGGCAGATGGCATTTTTCTGGAAGAACCTGGTAGCAGAAGCAAGAGTTGGTATGGAGTACTCCACTAGCTGCCTAAATACCCTTAACACCTGCTCCTCAGTCCTGCTTCAGTTTTCCAGTTTTGATTTGGGTTTTCCCATAGTGTGATGTGGTTCTGATAACCTGATCCAGGCAGGGGCTGCGGTACTTCAGTAGCAGGAACCAGTTAGATGGATGAACAGGTTATGAAATGTTGATCCAATTCCCATACTGAAATCATCTGCCAGTACAATATGGGCACTCTTGAGAGCACGAATAGCACCCTGCCTCTGAAGAGTATGATACTGAAATGCTTGCATGCCACATTTCTCTAGGTGGGGTCTGAGGGCCAGAGCCTAAAGCATCACTCATTCGTGGCATCAGCTTTACCTCAGGAGAACAGAAATATTGGGCAGTGGAAATACCTGCACATAAGTTTGGCAAAGCACATTTTCACCCTGTGCTTCACATGCAGAAATGCTATACTGCTTACTCACTTGGATGATGACTGGGAGACACATTACCATGAACTATTATGGAGATGTATGCCTCAAATTTAGGAATTAATGTCCCAGTTGTTACTCTGAAACAATAGCTACGGACATAGGTGGAAGCAGAGCCCAATAAACAACTTAAGAATCAGACCTTTGGAGTAGACGTGAAGGAGCTACAGAAACAAAACAAGAGATTGATACAAGAACAGCATTAAAAACAAACACATTTTCACTAACACAGTGTATATATCTTTGCTTAATTGATTATATGTTTTCTCCTTCGGGTAAAAGGGATTTGAGACATGCAAATTCTAGCTTAGAGACAAGTTGTGCAACATCGAACTCACTCATGAGTAATCCAATTGACCTCCCTGAGCCGACTCATGTGAGCAAATGCTCATCACCATCAACAAGGGTTGCAAAATCGATGGGGTTTCAGTGCACCTCTCTATCTGCACCACCCTCCTGGACAGCACCGAGTCTGTGGTGCGTCAGCTCAAGTGTTTCCTCGAGCTTCTCTGGCTGCTACAAAGCTACACTAAAACACAGAGGATATGTGTCCTGTGCGAGGAATTAGTTTGATTAGTTCTCTTAGGATACACATGATACTTTTTTTTTTTAAGATCACAGAAAGAACATTTCAAGGTTACTCTGTAAGAATAATCAATCTTTTAAAACACTCAAGTTCTCTAATTACATTTGCAAAGAAAAAAAAAGCTGTGTATGCTGTGGCAATGAAAAAGCTAGTAAAGTCAGCACAGCTGAGCCTGTAATTTTGCCTTTTCACCAGGTTTCAGACAATTAGGTCTGTGAGCAGTAAAAAAAGAAGGGGGGGGGAAGGAAAAAAAAATAGAAAGAAAAAAGCACATGATAATTTTTACATTATGGTGACCAAATGAAAACAGATCTCTTGGCTCCATTTAACTTCCTGTATTCCTAGTCTGAAGAATGCTGCAAGATGGTACTGGCGCATGCCTGTAAGGTAACTACTAACTGACTTCCATAAACACTATATTTACCAGGAAAAAAATAAGAAGTAAAACCCCTTGTTTAGTTCACTGCACACTATGCAGGCCAAATTGCAAAGAGACTTTTTTTTCTCTGCAATGAAGTAAATGGAAGCACCATCATATACAAATATGCATCTGTTACTAATGAGATGTTTACAGCCCCTGCCTTACCAATTGCACATATGGAATACCTCAGTGCCTTCATACCTACAGAGCTCTGGTTAAGAGACAATAGGCGCAAATTAATATATAAACAGATATTATCTCTTCAAGCCTGGACATGACTTTATTTTTAAATGCCACAGCTTTCTACTTAGGTTTTAAAATCCTTTCTACCACTCTTTGCTGATGGTGAAATTGTTTGGGGGACAGGACAAGATATTTATAATAACAGGACATTTTTCTCTGCACTTTGTTTTAGCATCTGGGGGGAATAATAATTGTATTCAGACTTGAAATGGCTTGGGTTACGCAGTTCAGAGCACAAGCACCTGCAGCAAATTAATTTGTTGTAGCACATTTATTATCTCATAGCTTCTATTTAGGCTGCAGCTGTTGCTATTATGTTAATAATGTTTTTTATCACCACTGTATACAACAGGTTATGGTAATACAAAAATTTTGGGGCGTGGGGTGTTGGTTTGGTTTTTTTAAAATTTTATTTCTTGGAAAGAAAAAGATGGGGAGAATATAGCACATAGGCATTGACCAGACATTTAGCCCCGTGTTTATTAGCTGATTTGAAAGAGAATGGGCAAGAGAAATTAGAAAAGAGTAACAATAGACAAAGATGGCGCGTGCAGAATTTGTGAAAGCAAAAAAGAAGAAGAGGTGGAAAAAAAGAAAGAAAGAAAGAAAGAAAGAAAGAAAGAAAGAAAGAAAGAAAGACCGAACACCGCAGTGCTGGGGTGGTGAGTGTTCGGGTGGGGGCGGGGAAAATGCTGCAGTTTTCGTGAAATAATAAGGTGGAAAAAAAGGCATACAAAGAGTAGGTTTTTCATTGTCTGTAAAATATAAACACAGATGAATTCTGTCTTTGGTTTGTTCATGCTTTTCACTCTGCACAGCAGGGATGTTCTTAAGAAGTTGCCCTCTGCGAAATTTCACTAAATGGAAACCGTGGACCCTGCATGATGCGATTATAATCACACCAGCCATTCTTTTTACATAATTTTTTGTTTAAAATCCAGTAATGCCTCTTGTTTTTAAAACATATATCTATATCTATACGCGCATCTAAAGCAGTGCTGGTTTACGTCCCTCCAGCAAAGTGCAGGCTGAAGCTATAGCTGGCTGTATCCCATCCGCAAATCTCCATGGACTCAAAAACAATATGAAAATTTTTAGCTGACAAGAACATGTCTGCTGCCTGCAGTCACTGCAATAGCTCACCATGTTGCCTACTAACCAAAAGATCAAAAATTATCGATTTCATGGCGCTGCGTGCTTGGGATAGAAAAGCTACTTTAAAATTTGCATTATTTAAGAAATGAATTAAGAGAAAAGACTCATGTTTTAGTGCACTTTGGAACGTAAAAATGGCTTTATGTTTTAATCTTATCAATGATTTACTATAATTCTATTATTTTTAGCAGCTGGGGTCTGGAAATGATTTTTTTTTGCCGATGAATTTAGGATTTTGCCGCAGTATACATCTGCAGTCCCAGAATCCTCTGGTAAGATAATCCCTCCTGCGATGGGGAAACGCCTTTAACCTTTTCGTGAATGAAAAATATGCAACCATTTTGAAATAAAAAGGGGGAAAGAATGATGATTTCTAAGCACTGGAATGAAATTTACTGTGAATTGAAAGAACAAGGAAAGGAAAACATACTGGAATCGCGTTGTGGTGTTGGGAGTTTCTAGCTGTTGTCTCCATTGCTCCTACCCTTTCTTCAGTGGTGTCCGTAATTATGCCTGGAGTATGGTGCTACCCGTGTTTCGGGCAGGTGAGAAATCGAGAACCAAGACGTTAAGAAATGCAGTGTTTCCTTGCCATCACTGCAAAAACGCTACAACTGCTACCTCCAAGCTGCAGGCTTTATGGAAAATTTTGATTACCAGTCATTGAAATCCATTTGACCAGTGGATTCTTAAGATGACTAGATTGCATTAGGGGAGCCAAGTGTCTAGATAGCAAGCGATGTTTACAGCTGCTCGGAGGCTTCAGTTAGAAAGGAAAGAGGAAATTTTTCTGTGGCGAAAGGAAAATCCGAAGCCCTAGTCCATGCACAGCTTGTTTGGAGATGTGTTCGAACAAAACTCCTACCCTGATACTCGTATTTTCAGGCTGCACAGTAATTAAGAAGGAGTAGTCTGAACAGAAAAATCAGGTCTTAATAATTTACTATTTTATGTTTTAAGATTACATATGAGAACTGATTACTTGGAATAAGGAAATCTGGCCTAAAGCTATTGAAAGAAAAAGGCAAAATTTATATATCAACTACCTTTTTAAAGACAGCCTTCTATATGAGTACAAGTATATATTTAGAGTATAAACAATTAAAGCGTTACTACTCTGAGAAACCAGGGGTTTCGTGTGGACGGAGTTTGATTAGGGAAGAAGGAGGCAGGTGTCACACCTCTGTGATTGTTATTGTTTGCCTGTATTTCTGGCTGGCTTTTCTGTCAGGGTGCTTGAACACAACCATTGCAATTGTTTTAAATCACGAGTAGGAGACCCGTAATCATTAAGAGGAGGCATACACAGAAATTTTAAAGCAAAACTTAGGTGCTGTGGCATACTTGATAATGACAACATTTTGAAAAGAATGAATATTGTGGATTTCTGTTTACGTGATCATGCAATAAATTTTGACTATAAAGCCATCTTGATGTTTGGTTAGTACTAACTAAAATATATGTATTGGGAGATGCAATGCTTCACATTTACTCTGTTCCACTGCTTTACATGCCAGTAATCAAATATTCTGATGAGCAATGCCTCAGCTGCTAACACAGCTGGATACTTTTTTCAGCTTTTGAAATATACCTGATACATAAAGTTGAACTACTGTAGGTATTCACATGTACTGAATTAAAGAGAGAAACACTAAGGCATACTGCATGTATCCAAAACAAGAATACTGAGGGAAAGAATAACTTTTTTTTTAAAATAAATTCAGTGGTCAACACTATTCTATTTCCGATGCTTGAAACAACATTTATAGACTACTCAAATGTAAGCCATTCCAACCAGTTAACAAGATGGTTTGATCACTATGTCCTATGGTAATTTATTAACAATTTTTAGGGTCTCCCTTTCCTTCAAAATGACCCAGAGTTACAGATCTGCATGGGTGTTTTTCTGTAATTTTTGAGAAAAGTGAAATCCCATCAGTATTTTGAGTTTGGCTAATTATCTCTCTCTTTGTCCATAAAGAACAGATTTTTTTTCAATGAAACTGAGCCCGAACGGCACAGCTATTTGCTTGAACATAGCAAAGGTTCTGAAGTGTATCAACAATCTGTAGTTTTCAAGAATGAGGCAGAAGTTACACTGATTAGTCCTGTGTCTCAAAGACTGCCTAAATATTGTAAGCATCTCCTCTCTTTTTTCCTTCACTCCTGTATGAAAGTGAAAGTCGGTGATTTTTTTTGATACACTACAACTGCACTTTGCTGGAAGAACATTCCACTTATTTTTGTCTCTTTTTAATAGGATCAGAATGATGCACTTTTTGCTGACAAGTGAATATATATTTAGTCAGTGTCTGAAAAAATATCTGTACTTGATTCTTGAATAGGTTCCTAGAGTATGCACAGTTAGAAGCCAATTATGCATACATTTTTAAGATCCATATGGGAAATCAAAGATTCAGGCCCAGAGCCTTAGATGTTTCCGTAATTGGTAATATTGCTTTGTCCTTATATTAATGCCACAGCTACTCATTCGTGACTGTGTTCCTTACAAACACAGCTAAATGCCAGGATTTCAGAAGGAAAGGTGACCAACTAATTTTACCTTTAGCTGTTTGTTATTTTTAATTAATGGGCTTCCTGCTTTCTATCACATTAAAAGTTGACTCTCCAAAAGCAGTGCTAAGGACTTACAAAAAAAAAAAAAAAAGAGGCTAACAAAAAGATTTAAATCATTATCTTTTAAAATTTAACCATGAAGTCCTCCTTTGCACCGAGGATTTCTTACTGCAGGGATACACAATGGACATGCTAGGAGACTGTTTGACCTTTTGAAAAAAATATGTCCGCAGCATACTTGTCTAGCAAACAGCCACCAAAACAAACCTATTAAAGTATAAAAGAGCTCTAAGGAAGCTTCTGAAGCTTCATATACACACAGAGTGCTTCTTGGCGGGGGGAAAAGAAAAGTAGTAGAAGAATAACCAGATCGTTCGTGAATTTACTCATGAAGCTCCATACTGTAATATCTATAACATTTACTCTTCCTGCTTTAATAGTGGACTGGAACGCATTGTCTTTTAGAAAAATTAGAAATGCAAAATGTATTTTAGAAACATTTTCATAATTTAAAGAACATTATAACTAGTTAATCATAATTGTAATATTTCCAGCTATTAAGACACTAGTTATCCTGGGGTAGGGTTGTTTCTTTTAAAAAAAAAGTGATATTTTAGAAAATGGTTAGCTACTTTATAGCTAAAAATTGCAAAGCTAATAGGAATCAAATTTCTGTTAGCCATGTGTCTAGATCTGAAAGCACCCTAACCAGTACGCAGTGAAACAAAGACAGACTGAAATGACAAGAAACCATGCAAAAGTAAAACAACTAAAAAGCAACAAGAGTTTAGGATTATATGCTAAGGCCTTATGAAATTTTTATATATATAAAGTTGTATGTTTAAAACCTGTTTTTAAAGGGGCTAGTTCCAGTTGTCCTCGTCGGGTCAAAAAGAAAAGCGGTGCATAGTTCGGGGGCCAGAAGCAAGGAAATGGACTGGTACCCCTCCTGCTCCTGCAAAATCCAGGCTCTAAAAGCCCCATCCCTGCAGACCTCAGGGGGTGGGATGGCACACAAAGAGGCTCTGAAATGTATCTGGGACCATGCAAAGCATCGAGGGCGTTTGACTGATTCTACTGTTGTTATCAAGTACCCAATGGAATCGCTTATAGTGAATTTGGCAATAATGGCCTATAGAAACAGCACTTTGAACTTATATAATACCTTTGATCCAGGGATCTAAAATGAGGGGTCTGTCATTATTACTACTCCCATTTTATGTGGGGTGAAATTGAGACAGACCAGATTTTCTCCAGATTGTCGAGGAAGGCAGCTGAAAAAAAGAAGTGGACAAAGAAATTAACTCTTCCTCCCTGCACCCTTTTCCATTTTTTTTTTTTTTAAATGCCTAAACCAGCCTCCAGGAATACTTTCTCTATTATCAGAAATTGGAATCAAACTTCTAGTGTCCAGAACGGCAAGGTCTTTCTGCTTATAGGTGCACCAAGTAACCCCCCTGAAGGTGATGAGTATTCACAGCCTGCTGACCCTGATCCAGCAGGATTTGCTTTGCCAGCTCTTGTGGACAGTTGCCCTCATTCTTGGTCTCCTTTTGGCCAGCATTGTCAAAACATGCAACGGTGTTAACAGAAAACAACACAACAAGGAAAGCTGTATTTCTTGAACTTCCGACTTCATAATTGTTCAAGTGGCATTTCATTTCCTTTCTAATGGGGACCTAAGGTTGCCCACTGCACAGGGAGGCTGGTGGGTGGATGATTGCTACATGCCCTGTAATGGCAAGAGGAGTGGGGATTAAACAAGTACTTTTTATCACTATTGCCTTCTCTGAGTTATTTTATTAGTGACAGCTAAGCCGTAGACTCAGGATCCCACCCTTGCGCTTGCCCCACTGCGTTGTGGCCCCTTGCCACCCATACCAGGTCCACCTGCAAGGGCTGTCTTTTGTCTCCAGCAAGCCCTTAGTTACTTCTGCCCCTCACGTCAGGGAAAAAGTCACTGCTTTAAAAAGCACTGAGTTGGAAAAAAACTCCAAGAAAACAAACAAAAAACCCCAAACCAAACAACAGAAGCAAAAAACCATGAAAATCAAGTAGCACTGTGGAAGAGGCTACTTTAGCCTAACACTACATATTACTGAAGAAATCAGTGGTGGGGGAGGAAATCTTTAAGTGTAACTTCCTGAGTAAAAAAATCAAGATTCTGTTTAAAACAGTATTGTCAGTGGAAAAACAGGTATAAAAGTGTCATCTCCATGAACCTCACGTCTCCCTTCTGTGAGAACCACAGAAAGTAGAAGCTGGTGGGGAACAAGAGCCTACATGAAGCCCTCCAGCGCAGGACCAAGAATTCAACCGCCAACATCCCCTAGCGCCAAAGCAAATTCATACTGGGAAGGTGTGGAAATAAATCCATCTTTCACTGGCAACGGATGTTTTACATAAACACAGTGGTATATACAGTCCTGGTTTCATGTAGAGGGGTGTGTGTGTATTTTTTTCACCACCCAGTATGCTAAACACACTTTTGCCGGTGCAAGACGGTACAGGCAAAAAAGTCTGTACAACATTTTCCTGTGCAAGCCCGTGCACGCCGAGGAAGAGGCAGCCGCATACGTGCCTTCACACGACTTCGCACGCCGCGAAAAAACCTTGTGGAATTCAGATTCTCCTGGTTTTTTTAGGGCTCACTTTAAGAGACCAGGGGCTGACGAGCAGGAGGAGGTGGTTTGTGTGGTGATGGGGTGTGAAGCTCGCTTCTTCCTTAAAAAAATAATAAATAAATTGCATAACGAGATACTTTCTTTGGCAACTGCTTCCTGACAAATATTTACAAGGACAGAGTGGAGCGGCGTTTCCTCCATTCAGCTATAGCCCGGGAGTCTCCTCGGGAAGACAGGAGTTTGGCTGCAGTTGGTGGAGTGAATTTAAAAGAACAAAAATTAAAATTCCCCAAGCAACGAAACGCCAAATTAAAGGGCGGAGAGGAGGGCTGCACTCGCCTTTCGCCCCCTTCCCTTTCCTCTAAAGCCGGACCTGGGCTCATTCCCCCCACCCCAAAGCGGGATCTGGGGCTCAATTCCCCCCAAAGCAGGACCTGGAGCTCAATCCCCGCCCCTCCAAGCGGGACCTGAGGCTCGGTCCCCCCCAGCGGGACTCGGGGCTCAATCCCCCGCAGCTGCACCGCTGCTGCCACCGCCTCTATTCCACCCTCAGGCAGCAACTTCGCTCTCAGCCGGGAGCTCTGGGATCTCTTCTTCCCCACCTCCGGAACAAGGTGTCTCCGCTATCTTTCCCTCCTCCATCCCGCCTGCCCCTCAGCTCGGCTCAGTTCGGCTCGGCTCAGTTCAGCTTAGCTTTGCTCACTTCGGCTCGGCTCGGCTCGGCTCTTCCCATCCTGTCCCGTCCCGTCCCGCCCCGCCCTGCCTATCCTCTCTTAGTCCCATCCCTCTCTCAGTCCCGTCCCATCCCATCCCAGTCCCATTCCCTCCCCTCTCTCTCCGCCTGCCCCCCTTGCTCGCAACCGCACTGCTGCTCTCTGTCTCCCTCCGCCCTGGGAGCCGGGCACTATTTCTCCTCCTTCTCGCCGTGCCCTGCGCGCTAGGCGCCTGCGGAGCGCTGCGCCGGCCGGGCGGCGGCAGGATACAGCGCGCGCGGCGCTCGCTATAAGAACCTCCTCACGGGCGACGCCATTTTGAGGTTCTTGCTCGGTTCGGCGCGGGGAGCAGTGACGGCGGTCGAGGCGAAGAGGGTGGGAAAAGCTCGCACGGCCGCCACCCCGGGAGGCAGCAAAGAGGAGGGAGGACAAAGAAGGAAAGACGGATCGGGCTGGAATCGCCCGGGCGGCAGCCGGAGCCCGGGGGGACCCAGCGCTCTCGTCTCTCTGCAACGTTAGTGCCGCTTTATCCCGCGGGAATTCGGGCTGAATCCCCTCTCCACCCCTCCGGGTCTCTCGGGAGGAGCGGGCGCTGTGTCCCAGTGTTGAGGGGTCCAGGGTGCGCCCGGCGGGAAGGACGGGGCGGGAATGAGGAATTGGGAGGAGGGGGGTGGGGGACGCTGCCTGGGGCGGGGGGGTGGTGGGGTGGTGTGGATGGAAAGGAAAGGAGAAGGCTCGTGTTTTCGGAGGTCCGGACACAGCTGCGAGGAGGCGGCAGCTGCAGTTCCCGAGGTGCCTCTTGGGAAGCTCGTCCTGGATCGCTCGGGTCGGCAGGAGGGGGCGAATTTCTGCCCACCCGCGTCTCCAAGGGTCTCCGATCCCGGCTGCGTTTGCAGCCGAAACTGGAGGACTTCCCTGCCCTTTTTTTCCTTCCCCCCCTCGCCCCCCCTTTTGTTTTTAGGGGGGTCGGGGTAGTGGCTTTGGTGGGCTGCACCCCGTCATCCTATCCCCACCTTGGTGACGAGGGGGGAGAGCAAAGGGACGGGTTGGTTTGTACTGAACATAATTAGTTATCTCCCGCTGACCATGATTAGTTAATCTGCAGCCTTGTGTGTTTTCGCTCTTAACTTGCTATGCGTACTTGCTGGAGAGGTTATACTGCTTCTGGGTGTCGCCGGAATGAAGCAGAGCTAGGAGCAATCAAATTAAGTTTGGAGTGGTTTTTTAACACCCACGTTACTGGAGTCTCTCTCCAAGGGGAAGCGTCTGCTGCGTTTCAGGGGAACGGCAGCAGTTCCAGCCTCCCGAACTAACCCACTACTGAGCTCCGTGAGGCAACTTGCTGTTACTCCCAGTAGGATACAGGACTCTGGTTTCCGATTTCCTATGGAACAGGGAGCTCCAGATGTGGTTTTTCTCTTCCCGAAAAGCTTAGTTCAGCTCTTTTGTGCGTGATCTGTCGCACATGGGACAGCCGAGGTTTCTTAAATCTAGCAAACCCTTAAATTATTCCCTAGCTAAAACTTGACTTAGGGCATCGTGTGGCTTCTGTTTTAATCTCATCCCAAAAACTTCTACTGAAGATTATCCTTTCTGGGAAGAAAGGACAGGCTGTGACGGAGCTGTGGGCAACTTGTGACTTTAGGAATGGCAGTCTTGATCTTTGTAATCAGCTACTTCTTCTTGATCTCTTTCTCATGGAGCAGCCATTGTTCTGACACTGTATATTCCAGACATCTGTGGTCCTCCCATCCCCCAAAGTATGCAAGTGGTGAATGGAAAGAGGCTGGGCTGGTATGCTGAGGTCGATGGACCGAAATCAAGGAGGGGTTTTAGTAAAACACGATTTTTGGGCGCTGAGACTGTAGGAAAGGCGAAGGTGAGGAAAACGACCTGGAAGAGTGTAGGGATTTTCTTATTATCAAGTTAAGACACCACAGCAACTTACCGATTTTGATTAATAGAAAAAAAGGTACTACTGCAAGGCTTTAAAACAGCACAAAGGGCAAAACTTACTGGTGTTTGTTGGGCAAAGTTGTAATGTGCATTTCGGTACCTGACAGCTCAGGAACCTAATGTTAATCTTGCACCACTTAATAAAAGGTGCTGACAGCTGTGGGTTTGTGGCTGCTATGTCGGTTGCCTAATGGCTGGTACTGTTGAAAATGAGGCTACTTAAGTGTTCAAACGAGACTTTAAGTCTTCCTAAATGCAGCATTCCATATAAAATAGTATTGAGTCTCTCTGTGGTCTAGGGTTGTTCTAAAGAAAACTCGTATTTGCTTGGCTGTTAGTTCAGGTATTTTCTGTTCAGGTGTAAATCGATATGCATGGGAATGTTCTTGTTGGTCTGTATGGCTGATCATTTCAAAGAGTCTAGGAGAGAAGTAAGTAAAGGCACTGTGCCTTCTATGGAAGGCACAGTGCAATAGCTTCTAAAAGCAAGGATTTAATACAAAGTAAAGCTTGATTTTAAGAACTGACTTTTTCAATGTTGTGTTACATCCTTGGTAAACAAAGCTTCCTTTTTCTTGTCTAAGCAATAAATAGGCTGGGCTTCTTTGACTGTGTCTGCTGTGAACACTAGTGTTTGACTATGTGATGTGTTAGTAGCTGTCTTATCAAATCTTGGCCATGAAACCTGGTTGCCCTTCAGATACAGTTTCTTTGTGAAGCAGATATTGGCCTTTTGTAGCTTATCACCAAACCCTTCAGTTTAGCTTCTCGGAACACAATACTTCAGAGAGCTGATTCAGATGTAAAGACAAGTTAGTACTGGTGACCTTCTAAACTAATTTTGAAGTATTTTGAGGGATAGAAAGGGAAGTAACCTGCAAGAATGGGGCAGGAAACATGGCTATTGCAAGGTTCAGTCTTATAAACTGAAATCTAAATGTGCAGTCAAACTTCTGGATAAAGATGCTTCTGCAAAATATTGCCTAGTAGGCAGACTAGCCTGCAAATACAGCAGTAATCAAAATAACACGTTAATTCATAGCTAAAGCTGGTAGTGCAGGGATTGCAGTTGTCATGCAATTGCTTGCAGTAAAACTTGTTCTGTGACTCTGCTAGACTGCATACGGTGGCAGGAAAATCAGGACTGACCTTACTTATCTTGAACATCGTACTTCATGGAGCCTGATAAAACTTTAGAAGAAACCGTGCAGACAGCTGGGACTTGCTCTTGGTTCTCTCAGCCTATGTGTGCCAGCTCTGAGTCCCCTGCCTTGCTGGGTGACTGTATGGTAACTTAGAAATGGCGAATTACCTTTGCAAAATTCTGTGGACTCCTTGGGAGTTTAGTATTGTGTGACTTGTCTCTAGATAAAAGATTATCCTGGTCGGATGGGCAGGGCATTGTTGTTGACTTTCTAGTTAAGCATTGGAAGACTTTTTTTGGGGTGCTTTGTTATGCACCAGCGGAACTGGTTAGACTTGCCAACACAAGGTAGGCTGACGGTGGTTCGCTTTTAATATCCATTTCTGGCACTAGATTCCAAGATAAAACTTGCTGTTGCCTGTGATCAGGATTTAGCCCAAAAGGGCAGTGTCTTAATATGCTAGCATTGTGCAACCTGTGTTGCCTCTTGTGAGAAGAAAGGAGCCAGGAAAGTTTCTTGCACTGAGAGGTAACCTCAAGTTGAAGGGAGAGACCTCATTCTGGCATTTCTGTCTGTACAGAACACTAGACTGATAAGGTGAAATGTATACCTGTAGCTCAGGCTGCCATCATGAATCTGTTGCCTCTGATTTGATGTGAAAGCAAATGTGTCCTCTGCTCTTGTTGCCCTGGGAAGATGTTGCTTTACAGCTTTCATTACACAAGTACTTTCTGTTAATGCTTCAGGTTCCTTTAGGAAATAATGCACACTGGCTGGATTAGTATTGCAGAAGTACAGTACTTGCTCTATTGCGTAAGCAAGGCTCCAAACTGATTTAGTATTAAGGAATAAATTCTCTCCCTTAAAGTTGAAAGAGTTGATCTAGTGTTCTAGGTTGCTGCTTTTAAAAAGGTAGTGTGAGCTAGCTGGACCTTACTGGAGCTGGAAAAAGCACAGCTGTGCACTGTAAGTGTATTTGCTGGAACTGGTGTTGCTATGCTAAATAAGTAGACTTGTATAAATGGGAGAAGTTTGCCAGCTCTGCAGCAACTGTACCAAGTAGTTTGGTGTTGTCCTGGCAACAATTCAGGTGCCCTCCAGTGGCCAGAAATCTTAACATCCTAAAGGTGCTGATAAATGCTGTTACCTTAATTAAAAGTGTGTTGAAGAAACATAGTGTCAGACTTCATATGCATGTTTGTTGCTTAAGCAGTATTTTTTTGAGTGTCAGGATGTCGTCTTGTAAGTACATAGTTATTCTGACAGACAAGCAAAGGCAACCACTTTCAGATTCGTAAGTATTTCATTAGTGTCAGTGTGATTATGACTAATCACTCTGGTTTCTTAAACCATAGAGATTAATGTTTAACTGCCATGTTCAGGGCTGTCTACATGGTTGCAGCCTGAGAAGAAACTAGATTGTGGTTGGGTACTTCCTGGTTTGGAAGGGAGATTGCTAAATTGTTGCTATGTATGAGTGGAAGTGAATGTTTTGAGGTCTAAACAGACAGGAGGGAAAGATACCCCTGTAATACAGTGCCTGTCAGCCTTCTTGGTAATGATGTATGTGATCCTGGTAACTGACTGTAGAATCCTTACATAGCTCTTTGACAGTCAAAACTAAGTGGGCAGGAATCTTGAGGGCTGGCAGTGGTTCGTTGCTGAAATTTATTAGAGGTAAATCAATTGTGGTATATTTGTCTAAGTTCTTACAGGTTATCTCTAAATTGTCATGATGGCAGCTTTTCTTTATATAGTTAGGTAAGAGTAAAGAATGATGTTTGATCCTGGCTGCTGCCATCCTTACTACAGGCATCTTACCCCATGAAACTTGGGGCATATGGACCAAAAGCTGTAAATCAGTGCAAGTTGATTAGGTAGCTGGCAAACTAAACCTTGGATAGAAACACTAGCGCATTCCTGTCTGAGAAAGGCATAATGTAGATACCTAACTGTGTCCCTCAAGAGGTGGTAACTTTCTAAGCTATGATAATAAAACTGCTCTTAATGTTTTGCCCAGCCATGAAGATACTCAAACATAACTGGAGGCTACATGAAACTAATTGGAAATGTGTACTGGTGACCAAAAGATCTCAAAGTAAACCCTTTGCTGAACAGAAGTGAACTTAGTAACTGCTTTGAGGTTAATTCCATGAGTTGGTGGTGCTTAGTTGGTCAAAACAATTAAAACAGAAGAGTAATTGGGTTGATAATCTTGTTATGAACTTACATTAAGTTCATAAACTTGAAACTTTTACTGGTCCTTTAATACTGAGCTGGATGCGTAACACCTGATTAGTAGTTGAAGTTCCTTGCATCTCATCTTAAATGTTAAGATTAATGTCAGTTGCTCTTTGGACAGTGAAGAAGGATATGTAGGTACTCAGAGCCAGTCTTGCTTACTAATGAAGTTACATATTTTGCTAATGTTGCAGTATACTTGCCAGGGAAAAGCCATTACTCTCGAACATGAACTGATAATTTCTCTGTCAGTGTGAGCACAGCTGCTGCTCATAGCTCATGGAAACAACCTGATTTTTATAAAGGGCAAATAACCAGTGCAGGAGGTGTAGGTCTCTTGGAGAAGATCACTTTTTTTTGTATGCAAATCTTGTTAGAATCTGCTGGTATACTTGCCTGTGACTTTTGACTATAAAGCATCGTCTTGACAGGCATGCAAATTCTGCATATTTCTCTAGGCAAAGGGCAAAATAATTGTGCTGTGAATCCAAACACTGACTTCTCTGAAGTGACAACATCCAGTGCTGTGAGGTTTCAGATACTGCAGTATACATATGCTTTTAAGTAACAAAATGTATGTGATGGTGAAAAAGTGTGGTCTTTACATTGCGTAGCATGCTGAGCCATGTGGCTCTGGCCAGCATCAAACAAAATTCTGTAGGATGTGACTGATGGGTGGTAGGTGACTGCTGCTAAGTAGCTTCTGACCTCTCTGTACTATCTATATGTTATTTCCCACAAGCTTTCCCTAAAATTTCTGTCGTAAAGAGTACGCTACTGTGCATTAGAGGTATGGGAGAATGTTTAGATGATATGGCTAGCTATGTCTTGGGGAGAGCTTCCTGGCAGGCTCTGATGTTTGAAAGCTCATCTCTTAAGGGTGGTTGTGCAGATCAGTGCCCAGATGAACTTAATTACTTTTTTAGTAACCTACCTGATGAGCTTGTTCTGAATTCTTCTCTAGGTTCTCATCATTTTATGGACAACTTACCTTAAGTATTCGTTTGCTGACCAAGACCAATGATTGTTAAGTGTTGCTTTACTGAAACTTCTAATGGGTTGTTTTGGAAAGGGTACTTGAACCTTAGTACCTGTGAAGACTCTGCCTGACTAATTGCACAAGCTGTTAGTGCCTAAATGCTGTGTTAGTTGCTCAGAGCTTCAGTGGGCCCTGAGTGTCTGCAGCAGAAAGATAACTTACCTGGCACTGAGAGCTCACCCCCTCCATTACTGATACATTTTGTTACCTGGACTTCAGTGAGTGACTGAATTTGCTCTTCAGTGATTAAAACTACCTGTGTTCTGGGTGGCATTCTGTACATAGGGTGAACAAAACACAATGTGGATCTTAATACACTTGCATTATAGTCTCAACTGCCCTCGAAACTTAATGAGTTGTCACGGTTGATCATTTGGCAAGCTTGGCAGCTGGTTAGAAAGTGTGATTCTTTACTGTTTCTGCTGTTCCTTTTGGGAGGAAGGGAAGGGTAAACAGATGAGTGTCCTGTACTATCAGAACACTCCAGTGCTTCAGTCTTAATGGAAGATAAGTGTGGAATAACAGAGCCTTACAGCTGTGTTGTAAAATTCTTGTGGTCCCTTTCCCTAACCTCTGTCATGTGAGCCTATGGATTCAAAGATGAGCCTTGTTTTCTGTTCTTGTAACCTGAGTCTAACACTAGACTCTTTTTTTTTTTTTTTTTTTTTTTTTTTTGGAGGAATAAATCCCCTTTTAATACAGCTAAACCCAATGTTTAAGTCTAGGCAAGACTGCCCAATGCCTACACTTACACATTAAGCAGTTGTAATCAACATTCTAAGTCTAGCAAGAACAAATATTTCTATGCTGTTTGCTGTAGATAATGAACATGTGAATAGAAACTCTAATCTGTTCTCTTAATAGGTCTTAGATTGCCAAGATGACTGAAAGTAGACAGTTACAACACTTCAATTTGATGTGGTGTTAAATGAACTCTTACCAAAAAACCCAAACAAACCTGGTGTGGGGAGACTCTTCTTCCTTTATGTTATGGAAGGGATTTTGAGGGTAATTTCTAAGGCAGAAAAGGCTGAAAACCAGAACAATTGATTTAATAGAAAACTTGGATGCCTGAAGGGAAAAAAGAAATAATGAACTGGAAATTAAGCAACAAAACACAGTGGCTGAAAGCAGAGGTAACTTGCATGGAGTATTGGCAGATCTCTGCTGTCAAATATTGCTCTTCCACTTCAGTTCTGTGGATTAAGTGAGCTAGTTTGTTGCCTCTTTCAGGATATATTAAGGATATTTAAAGCTTGGATGTTGCAACCTGTTAAGCTGTCAGAAAGGTCAGTTAAGTAGATATCATTGAGGTTTCTTAATTTCCTAATGTTTAATAGGAGAAATAGATCTTAGACTTTCAGGTCTTAAGAGGTTTTAAAGAACAAACTAAGACTTGTATACTCTGGGTCCAGAGTCAGACTTTTGTGTTCTGATTAGCTAAATCTGAAATAGAATGTATTGCTGCTAGCAAGGCATCTTCTACCTTTCTGTAGGCATCAGTAAAATGCATTGTCTGAAGCAATCTAGCTTGGATCAATTTGAGCTGGATGGGTTGCATAGGACACTGAGTGGATAGGTTACTTCTCTGGAGTGTTGCTTGAGGAAAGGACCAGAGCAGTTTTGTCATGAGTTAAAGTTTATGAATGGGTCTGTTCTGTTGCAGTATAGAATCAGTAAGCTGGATTTCAGTGTAGGAGTGTCCTGTGCCATTTGGGTTAAGATTCCTGTTGGTATTGGTAGCTCTTAGTTTTCAATAGAACTACTGTGAAATGGTTGAGTTTGCTACATCTTGGCACAACACTTCAGTATAGTAATGCTGCTCTGTCTCTTGCTGTGGCATTTCTTCTGAGGTGGTAGTGAAGGCTACAGATGTGTTTGTCTCCTAAGGTGAAAGAAGATAAAAATGTTTGAGCTGTGAAAATTCATGATGGCTTTTCTTTTCCTTTTACAGTTGGGAAAATACATGCTATGTTTTCCATTGGCTGTATGGTTTGATTTGTTTTCTTTTGTTACATACTGTGTAAGTTACTTCCATTTAATTAGGGTATCTTCAGATGGCCTATGACAAAGATATATTTACCCCATGTTAAATAACATCTTGCTGAAAGCAGAAGGAAGCCTGATGTTAATATGAAAAATATGGATGCTTATATTTTGATTCCTAGTGTGGATATTTTTGGAGACAGTAAAGTTAATGTTTATCTTGCTATCCAAGTGGTCCATTGCTTTGTTTTAATGTGATAATTTGCACCCCTAAACCATGATTAGAGAGCCGGTTTTCAGTGAGTTTCGCAGTAGTTTTTTGTCCATCCAGATCCTTAAACTGCTGGTGTGAGGAGGGATTTGAAAAATTGTATTTTCTTAATCCAGAAGTCACTGTGATGAGTGACTAATTTGAAAGTAATCAAGGCCTCTAAAGCTTGTATATAACTAACTTCAAAATCATCTCCATTCACTGTGTACAGCTGTTCCTTTCAGAGTTGATAAAGTGACTCAGGACTCCAAATGCTGCTGCTTTGGATGAAGTATGGGAATGCTGTTCAGTATTTGTTTGGTGGATATGCAGTGTATTTAAACTGTTGTATTAATCCTTGTATGGTACCTTTGTACAAGACTAATCAAATTTTTTTTTAAAATGCAAGTCTTCAGAGTGAAGCTCGAGCCTGTTACTTGTTCCTGCTTTGAAATAAAGTATCTTCTGTTCATTGCATGGTAAACCCCAACTTTTATTCCTACAGAAAGCTTTTAAAATCCCTTAAACACAACACTGAAATTGTACTTTCAGGACTTCTTACTAATCTTTCATAAGCATCTGATATGTGAAGGGTGTCCAGAATCACCTACAAAGCATGCTTTACCCCAAAGCTCAATAGAAGCCAGATAAAAATCCTCAAAGTTAAGTTTTGTTTGGAATATCTGGGAGGATATAGGAGAAGAGGATTTTATCCCCAGTTGAATAGGGAATAATTAAAAGTTTAAAATGAGTTTCTGGTTGTAAAAATTCTTGGACTTGTTTAACCTTCAAAGATGTCAAGTGAAAGTTTCCTAAATCAAGACCTACAAAGCAAATGACAATTCTTTTAAGGTTATCATCTCCCTTCTTAGTCCAAAATGCAGTCATGTAAGTTAGAAACTGAATGCAAATACCCTGGATAATTAATTTCCACAAGTAGTATCCTTGTTTTCATCTGTGGATAGACAGTCTGTAAATCAGTTCTCATAGGTGACCTGTAACTTCTCCCTCCTTCCCTCCCTCTTGGATTGTAGCTGTCACATTTTTTGCATCTGGACTAAGACTTCTTGCTTTTCCTTTAAAAATGAAAGTTAGTAGGAAAGTATAAACTGTTTATAGGCTTCCCTGTTTGAAGGAATAAAACGCCCCTCTACTTCTAGGCTTCCTTCCTGTGAATCTGTTTAGTACTATTCTTAATAAATATTCAAGTTATTGTCTCAGTTGGATCATGTTGTTGTAAGACTAAAAGCCAGTAGGAGGTGGGCTTGCCTGTTGCAAGAGTGCTCATAGCTGTGGGATAGGTTAAAACAAAAAGTGCCTAAGGAGAGAGGGCAGCCAACTGGTGACTGAAGGAGCTTATATACCATGGAAACTTCTTTGTTTCCACTCTCAGTATGGTCTTCCTTAGGTAATTTCCACCTGATTCCTTCTCTAGAAAACACAATAACAACTTCCAGGATAAGATTAAGGGATTTTTTTAATTTAAAAATCCTAAATCAAATTGATTTCTCATATCTTCACGTGAAAACTAAGGTTAATTAGAAAGCTTCTGCTATTCTTTTTTGTATTTCTGTTTTGGAGTCATGAGTGCTGTAGTTATGTTACTGGTTGTCGAACTGATGTTGCCTTTGTATTTTGGCTATTGACTGATTATAAAGCAGATGGGCAGGTAACATGACTTGCTGACAGCAGTCTGAAACAAGACCGCTCAAAACTAGATCTAAAGAATGCTTCCAGTAACACCGTGGTAGTGGTTTCAGTAACTTCTGAGCATCAGGAGAAAAAATATTTTCTACTGCACTACTTCTACGTAGATAATTCATGTTCTTAACTGCTGTAACTGTCACAAGAAGATTATGATCTGCTTGTTCTACATAAGAAAATGTGTAATTTGGAACCAGTGGTTAATTTAAAGATGCATTTGCTTGGCCTGTTCTAGGAGACAGGTATACGAAAACATGGTCAGTAGACATGTTGTCTTTAAACTGATCATGGTGATTGGATGTGTCAGTCTTAATTTCTCATATAAGACTTAGTAATGTGCTGCTGTCAAGCGAAAGACTTCTGGAAGACTTGCAAAGTTTAAGTTGGACTTGCTTTACAAAGACTAAGGGAATTGCTTATCAGATCAGTCAGCTGATCAGTCTCCTCAATGAGGAGATTCTGTTAAGATTAAGGTAGTAACCTTGAAGGAAGGTGGGTACATTTTTGTTACACAAGCTGCAAATATGAGCTGATTCATAGGCTAACAAAATGGCTTAGGTGACAATGAAAATGGGTTTATCTTGGATAAACTATAGCAGAGGTGCAAATGTACTATAGTCTTGATGTACCAGGCAGGTAAATGTCAGGCTGATATTCACCCCCCTAGATAGGCTATTATAGTTCCTGTTCTCTGTAAGACAGACTAGAAGTAAACAATTCTCTGTGCTTTGATGGAGTTTAACAGCTTTAGAAAGAATATTATCTAGGTTTTACTGAAGCTGTTCAGAATTATTGTTCAGATTTAAGAAATGCTATAAGCTTGTTCTGACTTCCTTGGCATGTACTTAACTCTACTCCAAAATTTGAAGTTAATATTTAAGTTTTAGTCATCATCAAAATAGTCCTCTTGTTCCTTTGAAAACAAAGGAATTTGTATTGTATTCTGGAATAATTTGAAATTAGTAGATAATAAGCCTGTTACACTTGCAGAACTTGTTTTCCTCAGTTTGGAACTTGTGGTACACAGTACGGCCTAGTTTTGCATTGCTTTTGATATGAGGGATTTGTTATATATGGTTTTTAAAAAAACAACCTTCATTTAGACCCACAGCTGATCATGTTTGTTACACAAGTAGGTAGTGTCATGGGGGCGGAGGAGGTTTTTTAAGAAGTCAAGTCTCATAACTCCTGGCAAGTACAACCATATGAACTTCCGTATAACATGACATCTATGAAAATTCAGACTTGAATTCCTTTTAAAATAATGAGCTTGCTGTTATGCTAAAGTTGATAAAGTATGCAGAGTCCTCTGTCTTTTCCTGATGGTTAAGCTTTCTGTTACTGACATTGACAATGTAATGTCGCTAGTCACGTGCCCTCCAATAAAATGGAGCCAGAACTCAATTTAAAGGAGTTGGTGTGTGTTCATGGTTGAAGACAATGAGCTTAATTATCCTAGCAGGATGGGTTGTTTTTCGTTTTGTTTCCACTCACCCCTACCCTGTGTGTATTGGTCCAGTTTCTGTCAGGAAAGGTAACAGCACAAACATTTGTATCCAGTCTAGGGCTGTTGCTCCCATTTGAATTGTAGCAGTTAACTGTGTCCAGATGCACAGGATGACAAGTCAGCAGCTTGTCTGGACTCAGTTTACCCCTTTGTAAAAGGGAAGAGAATGGGAGTATGTTTAGTTACAGAAGCCCTAAAAGCAAACTGAACGTATCCCTTTTCCCTGACTGCCTTTAGTCTACAGTTATTTTGAACTCTTGATGTTAAAACCAATTTCCTATCTAAATAAATGCTACCTGGAATTGCTGGGGGATTACAGGTGTATGAAATGCAGGTTAGAATATTAGAAACTTTCAGGTGCAGCTGTGAGGCTGATCTCAGCTCAGCATTTCAAATAAAATCTCTGACTGTCTTTAAGGTGAGAGGTGGGAGATTTAGATTAGGTATTGGGAAGAAATTGTGTATTGTGAGGGTGGTGAGGCACTGGATCAGGTTGGCCAGAGAAGCTGTGGATGCCTCCACCCTGGAGATGTTCAAAGCCAGATTGGATGAGGGTTTGAGCAACCTGATCCAGTGGGAGGGGATTGGAACTGGATGATCTTTAACTCAAACCATTCTGTGATTCCATGACTGATATTACAGTTCTGAACACTTAATATTCTTTGTTGCTAACTTGTATAGGTTCTTCAGCTTTATGTTGAAATAGTGTTGTGGTGCAGCAGCTGTTGCTGTTGGATTGTACTAAATGGTACAGCGACTCTTTGGATCTCTTCAGGCTGCTGAAACTCTTAACGACTATTTGAGTGTGCAGTTGCTGTAAGCCCGCTGCCTTCATTTGTGCAAAATTGGGTGGTGGAAGGAAATTATATATGTTGTTCCCAAGCCCCTCATTGCATATTTGAATCTGAGGTGGTAACAAGTGTCTCAAAGCACAGTCAGCTCTACCACTATGTTAACTTCAAAACTATTTAGTGATTGTTTTTAGTAGCAGCCTCCTAAAAGGAAGAGACAAGAAAGGTTTCAATAAAAATAGGTCGTCTTTTGTGCTGAGCATATTGTGAATTACCTATAGCAGCTAGATCTTGCCCAGTTTTCTATTGGGAAATGTGACATCTGACTTACAGTGAGGACTAGGAGGAGAAAGATACAAATTTTACTTTACTGTTTAACATCTTCCTGTTTGTAAGGCATTGGTGGAGCTTACAAAGTAATGCATGAGGCCTGCAGAGAGCTATCAAGCTTTTGTAGAGGCGCTTCCCCCAGCTTAGCTACTCAGGAGAATTTTTGTACTAGTGGTGAACTGACAGCATGAGATTTTCCCTTCACCTTCCCACTGTCTCTCTGAAGCTCCTAACGGGATGTTGAAAGAAGCCAGTGTTCAAGGGAGTGGTAAAAAAATAAAATTATTGTATTTTCAGGACATCTTCTGAGTTGGGCAGTCTCTTCCAGGCTGTAGAAGTAGGATCAGTTTAGGGACCTAAGCGTTTCCAATGGCACAGCGAGGTACTTGATGGTTGTGTGTTATGTTTTAAATCAGCTCAGTGCTGCTTATCTGCTGCAAATGCAGATCTACTGTCCATTTTACAAGAGCCGGGAAAGGGTCGCTGCCAGAAATTGTGGGAGTGCAGAGTCAGGACAAACAGCACTGGCATTTGTACAGCAAAGTAACAAGTTTACTTGGGAGCCGCTGGGGTATCCTGCAGCTGGCTCAGAGACAGTGAAATATAGGCTTGCCTCAGAGTTGCCTAACCAATTCAGTGTGACTCTTAAACTGCTCTTAATTATTTTCTAAAAGCTACTCCTGAGGAAAACTCTTAAACTGGGAAATCTGTCTTTAGACAAATACAGTGTCCAATGGACTTTGTTCTCCTGACACAGTACTGCAAGCCTGTCCTTTGAAGAGATTAGTGGCTTGCCTTTACTTCATTGTCTAGGAATGTTTTGATCAGCATAGCTCTAACACCTAACGGCATATGGAAAGCCGATTGCTGGTAGAGGTGGTTTTGGTCACTGCAAATGTTTCTGCTTGGCTGGCTACCAGAGTAGGCTGTCACCAGCTCTGTGTCTGTGCTGGAAACAGTGGTGGAGTGTGGAGGGAAGGAGGAGCAAATGAAATAAAAGTATGGCAGCAGTAGGGCAGACCCATTGTGAAGCCATAGCCTAAAATTTCTCCTTCTGGGTTAGTGAAGAGACAGCTACAGATTTATGGTACAAATACTTCAGTACTGCTTGGTGATATCAAAAGAAGGTGCATACTGAAGATTTTGAGAGGGCATTTGATCATATTTCAGCCTCCTGCCCCCAATTATCTTGGCTTTCTGTGGGGAAAAACAAATGAGTTTGCCTTAATATGTGCAACTGAATGAGAGTATTTGTTTATGAGGCTGGTTCAATTTTCAGTCAAGTAGCAGTATTTTATGTAGGAAGAAAACTTTCTTCTTGTCGTACAGGGAAGGAATAAATGAGGAAGTTTAATTATAACTCTTTAGGTAGTCTTTGTACCACGGAAGTAAGAGCAAGTTGCCTTTAATGGTCATTTCAGCTTTCCCCATGAAAATCCATGTTGTAGCCCTGTGTCAAACGGGTTTGCTAGAATCTTAAGAGTAGCTGTCCTTGAGAGAAATGAGAATGTCTGACAGTTAGCCCATGTCTTTGCGGCATGTCCAAGCTGTGGCATATAATGTCTGGACTTCATCTTATGCAAGGACAGAGAATTAAAAAAATGGCTCTGTTATGGTTAGTCTTCAATTCTGTTTCTTTTGCAGCTTTAAGAGGAGAATATATCTTACATATAGTCTGCTGGAAAAAGTCTGCGTAATACATCTCATTCTTTTACATCTCTGTCCATTGGGGTTTGCTGATTGCCATTTGAATAGACTCACTGTGGTAACAAAATGACAAAATGTGCAAAGTCTTGGTTTGCAGTTCTAGTGCTCTAATACGAAATGCTGTCTTGCTAGCTATGATCAGTGTTTAATGCATTCTAACCCTGCTCTTTTTTAGGGTCTCTGAAAGGTAGCAGGAAAGAGTTCTGGAAGCACAAGGAACATGGCAACCCAAGGTATATAATGCATCACAATTTCTTTTATTAGAATCTAGCAGTCCTAATAAAGGGCAGCTAAATTGGCTCCTTACTCCCCCTTTTTAACTTTATAAAGTCACTTGCATTGAGTAATGTCTGCTCTACTACAGTTAATAATACCTTGCCACTAGAACTCAAACCTCCAGACATGTTTGTCATCATAAGGTCCCTTAAGTAGGGCCAAGTACATAGTCATAATATGTGGAAAATGGAACCTTTTAAGCCGTAGACTGACAGTCCCAATAGCAGATTGTTCTGCCTGCTGGTCAGGTTTATAGATGTCTACATTGGTTTGACGTAAAGCTTTGGTTTAAAACTGCTGTCTCACTTGCAGTGCTACCTCTGCTGTGTTGAGGTAGTTGTTTATGGCAGTTTATTTTTGCTTAAAATCTGTGTTATCTCTTGGATCAATATGTGCTGGAGTAATTGAACTGAACTTAATTCTTCAACAATGATTTCTTACAGCTGACCTGATGGAGTTGGATATGGCAATGGAGCCAGACAGAAAAACAGCAGTCAGTCATTGGCAGCAACAATCATATCTGGACTCTGGTATCCATTCTGGTGCCACAACAACTGCTCCCTCTTTGAGTGGGAAGGGAAACCCTGAAGAGGAAGATGTGGACACGACACAAGTCCTGTATGAGTGGGAACAGGGATTCTCTCAGTCCTTTACCCAGGAGCAAGTTGCTGGTAAGGCCTTTTCTATTACAGTGATTTGCTTGGGCGTGCAGCTTACCAATGCAGAAACCTGAATGCTGAATTATTACTTATCTAGAAGATGAGCTTTTTATTCCTGGTTCGAGGCAATGATGGACCTTATTTTTCAGATATTGATGGCCAGTATGCAATGACTAGAGCTCAGAGAGTACGTGCAGCTATGTTCCCTGAAACACTGGATGAAGGAATGCAAATCCCATCCACGCAGTTTGATGCTGCTCATCCAACTAATGTGCAACGTCTGGCTGAACCATCCCAGATGTTAAAACATGCTGTTGTTAATTTGATAAACTACCAAGATGATGCTGAACTTGCAACCCGTGCAATCCCAGAACTGACCAAATTGTTGAATGATGAGGACCAGGTAAGCATTTTCTTTGCCTTAGCATAGCTTGCTGGGCTTCTTCAATGACCTTAAAACTAAAAGCTTTCTTCAAATACTACTTTAGGTGGTGGTGAACAAGGCTGCAGTTATGGTTCATCAGTTATCCAAAAAGGAAGCATCTCGCCATGCTATTATGAGATCTCCTCAAATGGTATCTGCTATTGTACGTACCATGCAAAACACAAATGATGTGGAAACAGCCCGTTGTACTGCAGGTACACTACACAATCTGTCACATCACCGTGAAGGCTTATTAGCAATCTTCAAATCAGGAGGCATCCCTGCTTTGGTTAAAATGCTTGGGTATGTGGACTGCTAAGATGGTATTTGTGTTTTTTAGATGGCACTGGTAGGTGCACAGATACTTATGGGTTTTTTTCCTTCTATAGGTCCCCAGTGGACTCTGTGCTGTTCTATGCCATTACAACTCTTCACAATCTCCTGTTACATCAGGAAGGAGCCAAAATGGCTGTCCGTCTAGCTGGTGGGCTGCAGAAAATGGTTGCCTTGCTCAACAAGACAAACGTCAAATTCTTGGCCATCACAACAGACTGCCTTCAGATTTTAGCGTATGGCAATCAAGAAAGTAAGGTAAGTGCCTCTGCTATTGAAGCACTTAAAACAAGCAAGTGTGCTATGAATGGCCTGACTGTTTCTGTGTACTGACCTCCTTATTTTGACTCTTTAGCTGTGCTGGGCTTTTGCCAGCCAGCCCTGACCTTGCAAGAGATGAGGGACGCGGGAATTATTTTGAAGTGCAATCATGCTTATAGTGAGACTGGAAAACTTACAGACCTGACAGGCAGATGTGAACAGTTTTTTTAAAGACCTGTAACCTATGATGGGTATAAGCCAACAGTGGTTTCTGCCTACTGACATAAAATCATAGAATGGTTTGGGTTGGAAGGGACCTTAAAGCCCATCCAGTTCCAACCGCCTTCCATGGGCGCAGACACCTCCCACCAGACCAGGATGCTCAGGATTCCATGCTACCTGGCCTTGAACACTTCCAGGGAGGGGGCATCCACAGCTTCCCTGGGCAACCTGTGCCAGTGCCTCAGCATTCTCAGAATGAAGACTTTATTCCTTCATGCACAGGAAATGATAGATAAATGTTACATTTGCTGTCTTTCAGCTGATTATTCTGGCAAGTGGTGGACCCCAGGCTCTAGTAAACATAATGAGGACCTATACTTACGAGAAACTATTGTGGACCACAAGTAGGGTGCTGAAAGTGTTGTCAGTGTGCTCCAGCAACAAACCTGCTATTGTTGAAGCTGGTAAGTACCTTGTACCCATGATAACTTAAGCTATATGGTACTGCAGGATCAGTACATTTCACCCAAGAATAGAAGCTGGATTGGTCCTTCAGTCCATAAATAGTTTTGGAGGCCTTCAGTATGCAGAAGTACAAAAGGCAGTCTGTTTTAAGTAAGTTTACTGCATTGTTAACTGGACAGTTTAGTGGCTGAGCATTGTCAGAATGGTCCCCTTAGAGCATGCATATGTTTAAAAGGTCCAGTCTCAAAAAAAGAACCTCAGGGTTTTTTTCTGTGTGATGATGATGGGTTAGTGCCTAGCCGTATTATGATACTAATGCCAAGAAGGATCCAGAAGCCTGTGAGATGTTCTCAGACTGTAAGAAAGACCTGATTGTTCCCAAGATGAGCATTCTAGTAATGGTGTCAAATCTTGTACCATCTTACAGGTGGGATGCAAGCTTTGGGACTCCATCTTACAGATCCAAGCCAGCGTCTTGTCCAGAACTGTCTCTGGACTCTGAGAAATCTGTCAGATGCTGCAACAAAGCAGGTAAATGGCCCTTCTAAGGGATCACGATGAAAAGCCAATATGGTGGAAGAGAGACACAACTTTTCCCTCTTTTTTTGCAGGAGGGAATGGAAGGCCTTCTAGGAACTCTCGTTCAGCTTTTAGGATCAGATGATATTAATGTTGTGACTTGTGCTGCTGGCATCCTTTCTAACCTTACCTGCAACAACTACAAGAACAAGATGATGGTGTGCCAGGTTGGTGGCATTGAGGCTCTTGTGCGCACAGTTCTTCGGGCTGGAGACAGGGAAGACATCACAGAACCTGCTATTTGTGCGCTCCGTCACCTCACCAGCAGACATCAAGAAGCTGAGATGGCTCAGAATGCAGTTCGTCTCCATTACGGACTCCCAGTGGTGGTTAAACTGTTGCACCCACCATCACACTGGCCTTTGATTAAGGTAAAAAATAATTAACAGCTCTCAGTGCTGAAAACTGGTGCTTTTTTGAAATGTAGCTTTAACTGTGGAAAATGGTTTTTCGAGGTACTGAAGAATGTAACTTCTCTGATGGGGAAGTTACTTCAATTGCGCAACTTAGTGTGGTGTCTCTTAGTTTTAAGAGTTTTGGATCAACTGATTTAAAAAAAGAAACCGATAACAGCAAGCACTCCCCTCATGCTGTTTTTGTTCCCCACTCCTTTCAACTGCAGGCCACTGTTGGTTTGATCCGCAATCTTGCTCTCTGCCCTGCAAACCATGCCCCACTGCGTGAACAAGGTGCTATTCCAAGGCTAGTTCAGTTGCTGGTTAGAGCACATCAAGACACCCAACGACGTACTTCTATGGGTGGCACACAACAGCAGTTTGTGGTAAGTGCCATCACTGAATAAAGTCATGTGTAAAACTTGTCTTTTGAACTCTTCGGATATCGTTCTACCTCATCCATCTATTGTTTAGTCTATGTAGCTGTTTGTCTGATTTTCCCTAATTCATGTTATTCTCTTGGCATGCTCGTAATTCTATCTCAGCAGACCTGAAGCTTTAAATAACTAACTAAATAACAAGTCTAAAGCTTTGGTTCTTATTTTACTTTGACCATTTAATTCTGAATGCTGTAGATAATAATAGAAATACTGGGCTTGCCTACTCTGGCAAGGGAAGTAGTTCTCTACCAGGAAAACAGAGCTGCCTCATCCTTCTCAGAAATATGATTTTAGGAATGCACTCACAGCTTATTGCATGGGTGTTTAGCGCTGTTAAAGTACTGAGAATTTCTACAAGCTTCATACTTATTACCTGTTTAGGTACCAGGTCACTGTGGCAAGATCTGTGTTGAATTATGGAAGCGATACCTGCCATCACAGGAGTGTGTTATTAACTTGCAGAAGCAGGAGGGGAGTCTGTTAGTGATAACCACTGTTTCAAACTCACTGCCAAGCTAATTGAGCTTGTGAGGGGTGGGGGGGAAACAGTATTGTCAGATGTGGAGCTTATAATGAACAGAAACAAAATGAGAACACTGGGAGGAGTTCCACTGAGATGCTTGACTTTGCTGAGTTGAGTTGGATAAACTGGGATGACTTCTAGCAGGGAGGTTAAGTTTGAAGGCCAGCAGTAGACAGTGGATATGAGCCCTGTTGGGGGAAGAGGGTGTGTGCAGGGGACAAGTTAGGTTGGTTTGTTGACAGGCTGATCAGCTTGTTGACAGTCATTTTAGAAGATAGCATGCAATATTGCAACTTCAAAAAATGCCTTTTCTTTCCCTAATTAGGAGGGTGTGCGTATGGAAGAAATTGTTGAGGGCTGCACTGGAGCCCTGCATATTCTTGCACGTGATGTTCACAATCGAATTGTAATCAGGGGTCTAAACACCATTCCATTATTCGTGCAGGTAAGTAGGAGCTCAAGACAATGCTATAGTACATACTAGAAAAATCAGTAAAATGGCTCTTATGCTTCCTTGGTAGAACTGCTAAGTCAGATTGTGCTGAAGAGCTCATTTCAAGCAGAATTGCTAAAGAAACCCTTGTGTTTTGGTTGCAGTTGTTGTACTCTCCCATTGAGAACATCCAGAGAGTAGCTGCAGGTGTGCTTTGTGAACTGGCTCAAGACAAAGAAGCAGCTGAAGCAATTGAAGCTGAAGGTGCAACTGCCCCTTTAACAGAGCTGCTTCATTCTAGGAATGAGGGTGTTGGTAAGTGAATTTAAAAGACAGGTTTCATAGTTGTGCTAGAAAAGTTGCTAGAAGACTTGACCTCTACTAAAATCACTCTTCCTTTCAATAGCAACATATGCAGCTGCAGTGTTGTTCAGAATGTCTGAGGACAAACCACAAGACTACAAGAAGCGACTTTCAGTTGAATTGACAAGCTCTCTGTTCCGGACTGAGCCAATGGCTTGGAATGAGGTGAGTTGTTTCCTTGTATTAATGGTTCTTTAGGAGAGACCTTGCTTCTGAGTCCTCCCTTCTTCCAGCAGTGTAGAGGCCATCAGTGATACAGGCCCAGCTTTAAACATGACTGTACCTTCTTTACTGTCTCTACGTGTTCTGGTTCACTGAACCTGTGGCAAACAACCTTAGAGCTGCTTCTTCCCTCGCAGATAGGAAGAGTCCCTTCTCTACTGCTGCTAAAGTTTATAATTCTCATTACGTTCATTAGTGTGCAAGGCTGTATAGAACAACTTTATACATTTGTGGTGCTTGTCAGAACCTAATGAACTCTGAGTGCAGAAACTGAGGCATGTGTGATATGAGGGATGTATAAATGTAAAACATATCTTGAGACTTCTATCAAGCAAATCATGTGTAGCACTAATCTTGGGGCAGGGATACAACTTGTGTTCTCCTTAGAATTGAGCTTTCAGACTTTTGAATATGTTTGCAAACTGATTATCACATTGCCTTTTTTCATGCTTAAAAGGCAACAGTGAATTGAGACTGAAAACAGTGCATGGGGTAGAGAGAAGGTTTCACTATGTGTCTGTCTTCCTCCAGTTTCTTAAGATTCTGAAGCCTAGCTTGTCTTAACTTATAAATATTTACTAAGGACAGTAGCCTTTGTATTATTTTGGTACTTAACTCTTCAGCTTTCCTAAAATCTATATCACAGTAATGTGGGGAGAAAAAAAGCTAAAATCGAATATCTCTGAGATTGGAGTTAATGTGATTACATTAAAACAGGCAATTATTTCTGTAATTGGACAAACAGAGGGAGGTCCCTTCAGAACACTTCAGTGCACTGTTGCTGGCTTGGGACTCTCTGAGCGGCTGACTTGCAGGAGCTGGGCAGGTGTACCTAAGGAGGAGTGGCTTTAGACCTGCCCCATCTTTTTCATTCCAAGCCAGAACCTCCTTCCAGTGATCTCTGGATTCCTATGCATAAATCTGGCTGTTACATATTGGATGCAGATGTTTGGATAAAAAGAGATTTCATGTTCACAGAAGTACCATGCTGTAGTGCTTGCTGCAGAAGAGTTGCTAAAAAGGGATCTGGGGCAAGCTTCAAAACTACTTAAACACAGAATTACTGGTGCTAGCCCAAGAACCCATCATTAAACCCATTTTGTAACTTCTTTGTACGTCTAGACAGCAGATCTTGGACTTGATATTGGTGCCCAAGGAGAACCTCTTGGATACCGCCCAGATGGTATGTCTCCTCTGTTCCTCTTGACTAAACTAAAGTTGGATGAAGTCAAGTCATAGATTTTAAACGAGAACTGCAAATGAGTGAAGAGTGAGTTACTCTTCAGTAAGGTACTGCAAACTGACAGGCTGATGGGGAACTGCCAGTTCAAATAACCAATTTCGGCAACACTACCAGCAGCACTGACAATGGGAGCCATATGAATGTGCAAAACTGGTGTCTGGTCTGACTCTTGCAGGAGAATCTCCCGCTGAGCTGTTGTTGCCAGAAATCTTTTTAATCCTTTACAAATGGACTTGACAATTCCAATAGTGTGGTTTTTCTTTAAAACAAAAGCTGGTATTGAATGTGTTAGTGTGTAAGTGTCTATAGACTTGAACGCAAGCCTGTCCCTAAGGATTCTAAGCTTATTTTTGACTAGTCTTTCAGAAGCAAGTCTACAGTCTTGGAGCCTGGTTTTGCTTACAGTATTGTTGAGTTTTAGTACTGTTGATTGTGCAGACTAATGGCTTGGCTGGAATCTGCTCGTGCTTCTGACTGCAGTGTGCTTTGTCTGCAGAATCGTACTGGAAGGCTGTTTCGAACAATGGAATAGCCATTAAGGGCAGGCAGCAGATTGTTTTGAACTTGGCTGAACTAGAGAATAAAAATTAGTGGCTACAAAGATCTTCTCACACACTGATACTTGCAGCTTCTGATGCATCTAACATCTGTTAACATTATGCTTTTTTTCCCTCTGCCACCTTTAACTTTCTTAGATCCTAGCTACCGTTCTTTCCACTCTGGCGGATACGGTCAGGATGCCTTGGGTATGGACCCTATGATGGAACATGAAATGGGTGGCCACCACCCTGGTGCTGACTACCCAGTTGATGGTCTGCCAGATCTTGGCCATGCCCAGGACCTTATGGATGGGCTGCCTCCAGGTGACAGTAATCAGTTGGCCTGGTTCGATACTGACCTGTAAATCATCCTTTAGGTAAGAAGCTCCAACCTTGAATTTAAAAAGCAAACAAAAAGAGAAAAACAGATGACTGGACGGAGGACTTGGTTGGCAGGGAGGGATTGGCTCAAATGGGTCCCAGTGTGCCAGAATAGTGAATAAATGATCTGGAAACACACACTCAGTACACTCCAAACTGACTTCTGCCGTGAAGTGTGGAAGTAATTAACTGTAATGTCTTGTGCATTGGCTTCACGCAGTCTTGATGTGTGAGAACAGCCCTTTACTCAGCAATGCTGACACCTGTTTTTTTCTCTTTGCAGCTGTATCATCTGAATGAACTTGCATTGATTGGCCTGTAGAGTTGCTGAGAGGGCTCGAGGGGTGGGCTAGTATCTCAGAAAGTGCCTGACACACTAACCAAGCTGAGTTTCCTATGGGAACAATTGAAGTAAACTTTTTGTTCTGGTCCTTTTTGGTCGAGGAGTAATAATACAAATGGATTTTGGGAGTGATTCAAGAAACGAAGAATGCACAAGAATGAATTGCAAGATGGAATTTATCAAACCCTAGCCTTGCTTGTTAAAAATTTATTATTTTTTTTAAATCTGTAATGGTACTGACCTTGCTTGCTTTGGAAGTAGCCTTTCTTTTCGCAGTAATTGTTGTTAGGTTTTTTTTTTAAAGTCTCTTGTAGTAATAAGTTATAGTGAATATGCTACAGCAGTTTCTAATTTTTAAGGATTGAGTAAAGGTGTAGAACACTAATTCATAATCGCTCTAACTGTATTCTGAATAAAGTGTAACATTGTGTAGCCTTTTTGTATAAAAAAACTAGACAAATAGAAATGGTCCAATTAGTTTCCTTTTTAATATGCTTAAAATAAGCAGGTGGATCTATTTCATGTTTTTGATCAAAAACTTTATCTGGGATATGTCTGGGTAGGGGCCAGTAAGAACTGTTTATTTGGAACCTTGTATTGGACAGTTTACCAGTTGCCTTTTATCCCAAAGTTATTGTAGCCTGCTGTGATACAGATGCTTCATGAGAAAAATGCAGTTATAAAATGGTTCAAAATTAAAGTAAACTTTTAATTCACTCTGTGTCAAATTATTTCAGATCATTAAGTGTAGTTGAGTGTTAACAAGCTTCCTGAACAGTGCCTGGAGGAGGGAAGCCAAGAACCCTTTACCTCTTCATTCTTCTAAGAAGTCCTGATGACACAGGTTTCCTACCTGTGCAGTTTTCCCATTTGACCTGCTGCTGCTTTGGAGGGGCAAGTCTTGCCAGATGTGAGGCAGCTGTGCTGTGTCCCTGGCCTGGCAGTCATGTGCGTGCATGCATGAAAGTGACAACAGTGTCTCTCCAGCTGTGGGCTGTCACTGGGCTTGGATCAAGATCCTTTGTTTATAAACTGTCATCTGGGCCAGTAGCTTAAACCCATGTGCAGGTGTCCTCAGCCTTCAGTTACTGTGAGAGATTTGACCTGTGCCTACCTGAATTCTGAGGCAGCACCTGTGTTCTTGGAAGCAGGGAGAGTGGTTCTTAAACTGCCAGCTCCTTCACTGGCTGCACATCTGCACAGTGCCAGTGTCACCTATTTCTGTGCAGAGGGCACTGGCAGATGATCACAGGGCCTTTGGCTGCAAATGATCAGAACTCCCAAGTTAGGATCCTATGATGAGAGCTGAACAAAACTAATTCCACTGTGACTGCAGAGGGGGCAAGGCTCACCCAACCACTCAGCTTTGTTCCTCTCCCCCACGCTTGTGCTACAAGACCATAACTATAAAACACTTCACCAAATAATAGCCACCAGGTAGCTTTTCCCCATTCCAGCTGTTGAACTAAAAAAAACCAGAGATGGTGATATTTAATGTCAGAAAACAACTCATGTAAAACATACAAGGTTAAGGCATGTTTGTTTACCATGGGGTATTCACCTGCCTCCAGGTACTCTGGAGAACGGGGCTGTCCAAAAGCAGGTTTGCAGCAGCAACACTGAATAAGGCACCTGTTTGCCAGGTGTGGCAAGAAGACAAACATTAAGGAAGAAGTGGTCATAGTATCCAGCTCTGACTCGCTGTGCTTGCTCAGGGTACACAGGAAAGAATTAACTTCACACACAGTGGCATCTGCTAGAGGACGCTTCTAGAGTATCAGCTTTTACTGAGGACAGATGACAAACTGCCAGGGTCTCATCTCGCCTGTTCAGCAAAGAGGATCCCTAGCCAGGAGTGTGGGCAGCTGGGAACAGCACCCACCACTGGAGCCTGAGCTGTGCAGCGCAAGACAGCGACAGGCACACATTCTCACAGAAAAAGCCTGTGCTACTGAGTAAAAAGCTGATAAATTATTGCACAGCACATGACACACACACAGCCTAACCTGCTTGCAGGAGTTGGTTCTCATTGTGTCAGACCTTTCTTGATAAAAAGCCATTGTCTAGTGCCCATCATAGGCGTGAGGTGACCCCTTCAGCTGAACAGTCAAGGCATTCACCTGAGCAAAGACCCCATACCTGAACATTTCTAACAGCAGCTTAAGATGGTGAAACACAATGGCTATATTGTAAAATTACTATTTATTTAATTTACACTTTTCAAACTGTGGCTGTCAAATACTTGACCTACATCACAATGCCAGCAAGGTAAAGCAGTAACCAAGAAATCATCCTTGCAGGGGTTTAAATAAACAACCCAACCCCCTCCCCCCCACCCCCCAAACCATTTTCCCACCCTTTCCGAAGCCTCCCAAAGTCTCACACAAATGTTCATACACAGCTTGCTTAATTAGTTAGGTCTACTCTGCTCATTTGAAGATGTTCCTGCAGGACTGAGGTGCCACGCAGCATCCGCAACCTGTGCATTCCAATACGCAGGTCAAAAACGGTTCACTTGGTGCTCTTGAACTTTTCGTGTCCCACCGTTCTCAGAATTTCAAATACCAAGGAAGTGATGGCAACTTCAGTGTGAGAACTAGGGATTAAAAAACATTAACACTTATTAGACATTCCCAGGTTACAACTTTTTATTCATAGCCCACATCTGTCTTTTTACACCAAAAAATTCTTAATGGCTACTGACTGCTCTATATCCTGCTTTTCTGTTAAGCAGCAACGTGCAAGCCAGGATTCTGCCCTGAAGCAAACCTTGAGTAAAAAATGAATTTCAGCTCAAATTCACTGTAACCACTACTTCACTCAATCATCTTCTCCGTAAAAAAAAAAAAAAAGATACAATTTGTCACGCCCCTTCCACCGAGCGTACACTCACGCATGCTTCCAGCTTGACAGGAAAATGTGTTTTCACACATTGAGTGCTCCCCGCACAGCACGACCACGCAGGGACGCAGCTCCTCTCCAGGCACTGCCCGGCTCCTGCAAGGGGGACTGACTGCCCCACCTCGCACAGCTCTGCAGCTTTGAGACTGAATGGTGGGATCTGCCCCCTTTTCTTCCTTACCGAAGTTTATGTGTTTTGCCTGACTTTTCCTTCTGGAAACACATGGAGCAGCAGCTCTAACACAGTGCTGCTAGTCCACAGAAACAAGTCAGGGGGGTTTTTTTATAGCCTACCATCCTTCATGTTTCATTTAGAAAGGACACTATCAGACCAATCTGCAGCTTCCTCAGTTGCTGTGAATGACACTCCATATTTTGGGGAACACAGAGCTAGTTGGGAAATCCAAATGGTCAATTCACACTATGTAAGCCAATGCCTTAGTGAGCAGCAGTTTAAACCAGAAAATTCAGTTATCTGAAACAAATTCATCTTGGCAACTGTCATCATTGAAAAATAAAGGCTATAATCCCACATTTTTAAGTGTAGATTTGATTCTACATAGCTACTCAGCAGAATGGGTTGGTTATGTATCATTCTCAAAACTGCCTGTTCTGACTGGCTTAGGAGGAGTGTGGCAATCCATGGCTGTTCCACCGCAGCTGGAGAGCACCGCAAGCTGCCCACAATCCCAGCAGTGCCCCTCTCTTGGCACAGGATTGCCCGGCTGGTATCCTTCTTTGCCACGCAGGCAGAGCGAAAGATTAGAAACCTGACTGCAAAAAAAATGAGCAAAGCAAAACCAATCCTCAATCCTTTCAACCCAGTGACAACGTGGGCGGAAGGGCCTGGGAGTTTAGGCTACTCGGAGGATGGCTTAGATCCAGGACCTCACTCGTAGCTGTCTCTAAAACATTTCCAATTCTGCAGGAAATACAGAGAGGCTCCTTACCAGGGTTCAAAGGACAGGTGGGAAGACCAAGTTTATTAGGTCACAAGGAATATTCTGGGAAAGATGCCACATAAGGGAATCTGGGGAGATGGCAGAAAGTCCATGACCTCAATAAACAAAAATGGCCTTTCAGCTAAAGCTGACTAAACTCACTAACCCCAGGCTTCTGCCTGCCCACTGCCAATTTACCCACGTCCGAGTCCATTACAGCCCTGGGATGTGGGCTAAAATCCCTCTCGCTCTTCCCTGGAGGGAAAAGGATATGGACATGAATTCCCCAAAGAGGAGGAGAGGAAATGAAGTCTGTGAGCTCTCAAGCATCAAAACACCGGTCAATGGCATCAGCTAGAGCTTGATCTACTGAACATCTTGTGTTAAATCAGAGAAAGGACTGTTTATTTTGGGCTCTGTAGCATGCAGTTTTCTGAGTACAAAAATGTACAGATAACACACAATTAGAGGAAGCCAGAAATGCAGACTCAAAGGCAGCGACTGGGCTGTCTACTGCATCTAATGCTGAAATGCTAAAAAAAATAAAGTGAAAACTAGTTCTAAAAGAAGAAAATCCCATCTCTCTTCACTGTCATCTTCAGTGGTGGTGCCAGTAACTCCCCTTGGGGAGAGCTGACATTTTATTTTAGTTAGATAATTTAATGTGTCATAGAAAAACCTGTGAGTCAGCAGCTGAGTACGCAAGAGGGATGCAGACTGTTCTGGACAGGTTTGGCTAGTCCTTGGGGTGCATCTCCTTACACTCATCACATCCAGACATTTCCTCTCCACATCTGCCCACATGCCCCCTTCTTTCCAACACAGGGTATACCCTGACATGATGTCAAGGAGCCAATTTTCCCACACAGCTGACCCATATGAAGCCTGCATTTGGGAGCACAAAGAGCACTGAAAATGTTATCTTAGTGTTTCAAAAACTGAACTATAAACTACAATTTCTCTATGAAATTTAGTTGAACCAGGAGTGAAATGCAGCCTAACAGCCCACAGCGGGAGTGTAAAATTTGTTTGGAGGGGCAGAGAACAGTAATTCATTCATTCACATGTCCAGTGGGCATTAGATGAGGAAAAGCCTACAGGACACGAGCTGAGGTTTGGCCAACTCATTGGGATTAGCACCTCAGTTCTTGCAGAGAAGACCACAGCATTCCCCAAAGGTTTGTGCCTCCTCAGAGAAGCCACAGGTATTCTTAAACAAAAGCAGTTGTGTTCTTTAGCTGCACATTTGAAAGTAATCAGCTTGCAAGAGCATCAGACACAATTACTTTAAAATAGGACGCAAACATCACATTGTGCACACAGGTCGCTCTGCCAAGAACCACTGACCAGCATCCGGTTGCAGAGGTCAAGTATTTGGAATAAAATAATACATTTTAAAAAAGAAAATAATCAACACGTGCACACACATCAAGCCAAAGCGCGCAGCACACTGCAGCTCGCTGCAGCTGGGGATCAAAGCACGCCACCGCGGCAGAAATGCTGGCAAGCTCTGAATGAGAGTAGTTTTGAGGAGGACAGCGTAGGGAGGGGGGCCGGGAACAGAAACCTGAGAAGCTTGTACTGCACAGAAGCGATTACAGAAGACCATCGCAGACAAAAGAGGCAAGCGCTCTCAACCCTGGAAATTCCTGGAAGCCTGAGGGAACTCACGTGGTAGTTTGGGCCAGGCTCTCTAGAGTTTGAATAAGAACATCACCATCATTCTTCAGGCTCTCCGAGCACTTCTCATCTGAAGTTATCTGGAACAAAAAGAAAGAACTGTTATCAAAGGCTTAGAAGAAATTCCTCTGTCATTTTTCGTGGGATAGGGGAGAGGGAAACAAGTTACGGCATTTATTACAATTGTAAATGGAATGTGATATTAAAGAGACCCAAGAGAAAGTCCCTTTTACTGAATAGGATTGAGTTTTAGGCACAGACCATCTAAAATGTCTTGGCTTAATTAACCAGATTCACTCTTGTTCTGAGTCCCTGTATGCGTGCAAATTCACACATCACAGTCTGCCAATCCTCATTTCATCCTCAGCACCAATGTAAATACAAGCCTCATTTAATCAGAATTCCAGGGAGATCTTGGGGAGGCAGTCATTTTCATTCCTCACTTCAGGGAAAAATAACCAACCTTGTATCAGCCTTCAGGTCAGGGCTTTAAACTGGAATGGGGAAGATTTAGATTAGACATTAGGAAGAAATTCTTCACGCTGAGGGTGTGGTGAGGCACTGGCACAGGTTGCCCAGGGAAGCTGTGGATGCCCCCTCCCTGGAAGTGTTCAGGGCCAGGTTGGATGGGGCTTTGAGCAGCCTGGGCTGGTGGGAGGTGTCCCTGCTCATGGCGGGGGGGTGGAATTGGATGGTGTTTGAGGTACCTTCCAACCCAAACCATTCTGTGATTCTGTTGCCTACTGAAATTATTCTTGTCTCTCAGCAGTCATTAGGAATATCCCTGCGCAGGACTGTCACACACAGAGCGGGGCACGGAGTGACCAAGGCTACGTGCCCTTTTGTGTCAAGTGAGTCCCGATTTTAGCTGATTTTTCTGCTGGTGTGTGTTATCACGCTGACCTGTACTGACTGGCTGATTGTTTCTCCAGTCTAAGCAGTACAACCACACAGCTCCAAGCAGCCTCCTAACCAGTTAAGCAGGTGAGTGGGAAGGTCACTGGGGACATGACATGCAGCCACACGACACTGTGGCACAGACAGACACTGAATATTTCACAGTTTGCCAAAGGAGCTCTCGTATCTCAAAAGCCTACTGAAAAAAGCTTCTGTGTCAGCTCCTGCTTGCAAAAGTAAAGTAAATAAATCTTGGCTGAAAGGAAAGGAAAAGGGGAGGACCAGAACAACTGATTATTTCAATACCGGAGGAGTTAATGCTTGAAACGATGACTTCTAATCCCAAAATCTGGCAAGGACTTTTAAGCTTTAGCAAGCCATGGCTGGCCCTGTTTGCCATTGATCAAGCATCTGGGCAACACGCCTTCACTTCTCTCTTAAATCACAAGAGAAGCTGTATTTACAGCTGCCATCCCACCGTAATTTATCAGCAGCGATTCTGCAACAACTGTGTCACTACATCTATAATCATAACATCCGGTAGTTAAGCAGGAACAGGGAATGGGGACCTGTCTGAAGGAAAATAAAATGCATCCTGTGTGTTGGAAAAGAACAGCGATGACATTACCTCAGTACAAATCATTGGTAAATCCTCATTACAGGTCATTAAACCTTTTTACTCTTTTGAGGTTTATATCCGACCCTTTCAGTTTATATTTCAGTAATCCCTTCTTCTTTACTTGTCACCCATGAGATACAGAAGATGTGTTGTACTCTGGTTTCTGAATGTGAGAACAGAGACATAATAGCAGCAATACAGGGAGAAAAGCGCTTTCACCACAAGACATTGCTTCTCACTTCTAAAGAGAGCTCATGCCTCTACAAAATGCCTCCCTTAACTTCTGCAGCTCATCAGTTGCTGACACGTTTTTAGCACTTGCCACAGTCCTACCCCTTGTTTATCCTGCACACTTGAAAGAGGAAGAGGTCACAGAGAGAGGAAGGTCACTAAAAACTGGATCACGCACAACAAAACAAGGTCAACTAAAGGACACAGATATCTCTAATTCTAATACATCCTAACTGTGGGGTGCTGACACCTGTACAACCCTCATCATCTTTTAATAAATTAGTCTTTGTGCATTTTACAGAGCCAGAACATTCAAAATACGCTCGACTATAAATTCTGGTATAAAAAAAAAAGCTTTAGTTCTAAACCACTGCATTTCAAACAATAACTTAGTCCAACTGAGTCACAGGGTCTGACTGTAAGCTCGCCCATGTTCCAGCATGCCCTGTGTCATTACTAAGAATACATTTCTGTGGATACAACACATTTGAACGGAAAGGATTAGAACAGTTTTATATGCCACAGAAATTGCAACGGACAGAGGAGAAGGACCCATGAGATCATCTACCTCATCTCTCTACTACACACGTCACTGTTCGGAGCAGCTCTGAGCCACAAGCCATGGGCAGCTGCGATGTCCGTCCACAAGGGCTCCTCCCCTCTCTAATAAAATGCTTCAATGAGATTCTTCCAGCAGGAAAGGTGCAACCACGAGAAGGAAAGGGTCAGGCCTTTAACAGCATGAGCAACCTGCAGACTTTTCAAATTAAGTCTAAAACAAATTTAGGACATATTTTCTTATGAGTATTGACTAACAGCTTCACACAACCCAAGGGGTGTTGGGGAAGAACAAACCCAGCCAGCCAGTGGTGTCACCTGCACGCACAAACAAGGAGCCTGGGTGGACAAAACGCGGCTGTACCGATTCACGCAGGCAGCTGTGCTATCCACACCCGCCGTCCATCGGTAACATCAAGAAAATTGCTTTCTGTCTACCACCAGACACCCACCCCGTGGGCCTGGGAGAGGATCAACGCTGTGGCAGCAGGAAAGCCGCAGACTGAATACAGGGTGGGCTGCCAGAGCCCTGCAGCCAGCTCAGCTGCAGCTGTCTATGGTTTTTCGTCAGTACTCCTGTGCTGTTACTGCTCTGACCCAGCAGCATTTATTTGTCCTTTATGTCAGCCTGGGTAGCAGGCCTGATCGCTCCCTGAGTAATCAGGAGGCCTCTCGCATGCGGCAGGTTATATCTTGGGTCACATAAGGCTCATGAGAAACAGTGTCTGATCTCAGGAATGGCTGTTTACTTTCAAAACCCAAGATAAACCTTTACCCATGTTTCTTATTAAAAAATTTTTCCAGTTTTGTCTTCATTTTGTTCCATAGATAAAAATAAATTATGACAGCACATAAAACCATCAATAACCAAACTTTTAGAAATTAATGCATTTTTCACTCAGCTTATAATCTTTTCCTCCCACTCAGCATCACTGTTATCTTTTACCCACACCAGTTCTAGTTCTCATTCACTTAGAAACTTAAACTAATTGTTAACTATCTCTTGTAATATTGCTATTTGTTAGGGCTGGTTACAACACATATTCAATGACATAATCAATAGTTATTCCTTTCATTAAAAATGTAATTAAACCTCAGTTTAGTTGTACACTCGTTGCAATTTAAAAAGAATTTGAAAATGGCTTTTCTTTATTAAGCTAATAGCAATTCAGCAGCTTTCTTCTCTTCAGTTCCATTAGCCAAGGATAAGCCATAAAGAATACCATAACTGATGTATAAAGATCAGTATTTTCTAAAAGTTAGGTATTATGGCACTGCTGAAGGTGAGTGCAGGAAAAGATACAATATGAAACATTGTCTTCACTAATAAATCGAGGAGACTTGGACTCTTAGTCTAAGTAGAAGTGATTTTTGCAATTCAAGTTTCAAGAAAGCATGGAAACCTAAGGAACAATTACTTTTCTTAAGGCTCGTTTCATAATACTGAACTACTTTCTCTGATTAGTCATAACTCATATTTTGTAATTTATAACTGAGTTAAATGACCTAAGTACTAAACTACTCTCTCGTGTTTTGAAGAGAAAGAAATTCTGCTTTGTTGAGGTTTTAAATAAACCGTAAGCTTGATGTCTGTGATGTAAACTGTGAAATAATGCAAAATATTGATTGGGTAAAAAGAAGGAGGTTTGTATTTGAAACTCTTTCGGTTGAAGAAAGGGCTCACAAGCATATTTAGCTGTACTCTGTTATCTTCTCAAATAAACAACTGCTGGAGATGTTTACTACTTCCATGCTCAGTGGATACTTTTCTACAAGCCATCACCATGCCTGAATACACAGATACAAGCAAGGCATTCCATAAATGTTCTTTCTCATAAGCCATTTTTTTTCTCTTTTCCAAGCATGTTCAATATTTTAACCTCATAAAGTGATGCTTCCTTACTTCTTCCTCAAAATTTAATAGAATTAAGCTTATTACCTTTGCAGGATTAGTTGGCTCAACTTCTTGCTTAACTTTACCAATGCTGCCTGAGAGCAGTTGCATAGGTAGCATGGGAGCTGCTGGGGGCTGGTTTATCAGAACCACCAGATACTCATAGGTCCAATATTAGCATCACTTGAATATCAACACATGCTTTAATAAAGTACCACTTGTCCCCAGCTGGAGGATTTTCTGTGAATGGGAATTTATCTTCAGTTAACACTGCAGTAAAACTATTCACTGATACATTTGGTTTTCTGTGAACTAACTGGGACGCCACGTAGGATATGAAATGCACTTTTTAAAATCAAGTTTTCTGAATAAAGAAATTAAAGAATTAAGCACACTCCTCTCTAGACACTATTTCAAAAAATGTCTTCATAGTAAGTGCTGTCCCTGCCATTTAAAATGTGCATCTCAGACTTCTCATCTCTGCTTCCACCTTCAGGGCTGAAGGCAGTCAGTGAGAAACAGAGCCTTTCATTCCCACCCAAAGCTCTTGTTTCAAGTGCCATTTGGACTGGTAGTGACTGAAAGTTGGTGGCTATTGACAGCTGCTTGCTGTGACCTTACTCCCATCTTTCAAGGAACAAATGGCCCCAAACAGAGTTTTGTCCAAAACATCACTATTGTGGACGTAAGACAGCCCAGCAAATAAGTCAATGGGATGGTAACTTCAGAAATGAGGCAAAACACCTGGGCTGAAGAAAAGCTTCCAGTGTTGCAGGACATCTTTTGCCTATCCCAGGGCATTTAATAGTATTTTCCTGACAGGCTGTCAGTGCTGAGCTATTCACAAGCACTGCAATAATCAAATAAAGCACGTTACTTAGTTTGTCATTCACAACTCATGACAGCATGGCCACAAATACACACCCATTCCTTCTTAATGGAGGAGCACAACGACCAAGAATATACTGCAAACAGGGACTCATTCAGGTGAGCATGTATATGAAATAAAACTAAGAGATCCACTGACCGTGATCAAACAAAATACAAATATTTCTGCCATTATAAACCCCTTTACAAGCATACAGATTAAGCTAGCAGTGCCCAGAGGAGATACACAAAATAGATCCATCACTTCCCATGGTGGATTAAATGGTTCCATCACTTCTGTAAGCCTGCATGCTTACTTACTCTTACAAAGTAACATAGTCCCACCCTTGTTTAATGAATCATAGAATAATTTGGCCTGGAATGAACCTTTAAAGGTCATCTAGTTCAAACCCCCCTGCAGTGAACAGGGACATCTTAAGCATCCACTCATAGCCCTGTCTAAGATGACCCTGAATGTTTTCAGGGATGGGGCTCTCTGAACAACCTGTTCAAGTTGCACCCTCACTGTAAAAAAAATTGTCTTCTTTATTTCTAGTCTAAGCCTCTCCTCTTTTAGTTTAAAACCATTACCCCTTGTCCTCTCACTACAGGCTCTGCTAAAAAGTCTGTCCCATCTTTCCCATCAGCCTCCTTTAAATACTGAAAGGCTGCAATGAAGTCAGGCTGAACAACCCCAACCTCACAGCAGAGGTGATCCATCCTTCTGATCACTGTTGTGGCCCCCCTCTGGACCTGCTCCAACAGGTCCATGAAGGGCCAGACCCAATAAAGCCTATAAAGCAGAGGCTGTAATGACTACATTTTAGGTGTCAGCTCCTAAGGAGGAATCCCGAGCAGAGATAGAGATACCTGTGCAGGGCATGGGGAGGGCACAGTTACAGAAGGGCAAGCAAACCTGCATGTTAAACACAAAGTTATCCAACTTTCCTCTTCTTTCTGGAGCTCAGTTTGCTAACGCAGCAAATAAAAACTCGGAGTTCAGAGAGCAGAGACCGTAACTCCAATCATTTTCTCTGTGTTCCCACAGCAGGCTATGGGCTCCCATGCTCTCCTGTAATTCTCTCCACTTTTCTAGGCTAGTGAAGGTCACATTTTTGGCTGCTGTGGCACAGTTTCCACTGATGGGGAGAGGCAGGGAGGCTTGGATGGTTCCCACGCAGTGGGAATAACAGCACACGAGGATCGTCAGAGAGACAAGGGAGACTGCTCTCCAGGTCAGAGAAGTTAAGTATGAACTCCCACTCATCAAGGGAGTGCTCTAGCTATTAGGTCGATTTTATATCTGTGCCAGGATTTTTTTAGAAAATAAAAGCAAAAGAATCTAAAACAGGATCAAAAAATCCCAGCTACCTACAGTGGTCTCTTGTGAGGTGTTTAATCTGGCATTGTCAGACCTGCTCTAGGCAGGCCCATGGGACTGGACCCCTCAAAGTACTTAGGTGCAATCAATTTACAGGTTGTTTTACAAAAAATAATGGTAAATCTTGCCAGGCTATGCAAGTAGCAGAGGAGCAGTGTGCTCACAGTCGCAGAGACATTGCACGCTCACTAGGATGGTCACAAGTTATTTTTGCTTTCCTTAACGTGGGAGAGCTCACTCTAAAATGGTAAAAACATTCTTGGTTTCCCCCCATCCCAGTGTGCTCCCTTGCTACTCTTCTCTCTACACATGGTTCAGTTGGAGAGAGACAGACACAAAACATCTGTGTGGGAAGAACAAATGAAGTCGGACAAGTTATATTTATGTTACTAATTGCCAAGTCATTCAAACAGGCCTGAGCAACGTTGCTGGACCATAAAAACATGAAACGAAAGTTACAAAAGCATGAGCATCCCAGGTGTGCTTGGCAGGCACATCGCAGGCAGGGATTGCAGACACACAATTACAAAGACTTCGTGGCCTTCAGATCCTGCAAATACATGTGAAAACAAGCAGGTATCTGTGACAAAAAAACCCCCTACATCAGACAGCTTAGCTCTGATTTGAGTTCAAAATTCTCTTTTTTTTCTCTTTATGGATAAAACTCCCGTTCCACTGAAGTCAGCGGCAAACTCCTTTTGACTTTGAAAAGGCCAACATTTCATTCAACATGTTTTGTTTCCTTCTAATTTGTATGTGTGCGCAGGTTTATTCTAAGTTCAAAGCCATTTCCAACGTAACATGGAAACGTATCAGTTTTCTGGCAGTCTGAAAGCCTCGCTGTCTCGAGGACTATTCACAGAGAAACAAGGAATGTCTCCCACACTCTATATAATGGTTAATTGATTTTAGATGTCTCTTGACACCTTCCGCTTTGGGGCTATTCTCTGCCCTTCAGCCTACACACACAAAGAGGCATGCTCTGTGACTGTTGTAAAGTTGTAAAATTACCACCTTTAAGTGGCATTGTCTAAGCATAAGAGAAGATTCATAAGGTAATTATTGAACCAAAGACCACCCTCTGTCTTGTTTGATATTTTGAATTGGTTTTTATTGTAATCACTGTTCTCAGCTTGCTTTCAGGAAATACAAGATGTCTTTATAATCCAGAAAATATTCATTATCAGTTTCCATCCTCTGTAACTAGTCAGTTTAAAATATTTGACCTAACAGAACAGGATAGGGCAACCTCTTCACATTCATTAGAATCAGCTGCCTACAAACTTCATTAGCAAAAGTAAACTGCAGTCCTGTCTGGTAAAAGGTGTCTCACAGGAGACTTCCACATAGTGTTGCAGGGTTGACAAGTTATGCAGGCTCATAAGCCAGCCCAACATCAACATGACATTAAAAATAAACACTTGCCACCCTGTTGCTGGTGATCTCATCTGCAAGCACAGGTTCATCTGTCATCTACACGGCAATGACTCCCTGAGGTACCACTTCAGACTAGCTTCACTCCCTCCAAACAGTGATCCCAGCCAGTCTCAAACATCAGCTTTAGTAAAATGGCGCCACATACAGAGCTTACACAAACCTCGCAAGCCTAGCAAAAAATCCTAAAAGCAGTAATGGACACAGACTGTAAAACATCACATGGGTTCTCTGAATATCTAGACTTCCTCTCAAGTTCATCATTCTCTGATCTGAGGAGGCTCTCATCTTCAAGTGTCCTTCACAGTCTCTCTTTCTCTTGATCAGCTTTTCTCCTACAATAGCTTCTAACAAGTAACTCCCAATTCCTCTTAAAAGCTGATTCCTGTAACTCTTTTTTCAGTGCTGCTGTCTTTTACGGTCTAAGAGTAATTAAACTTGTGAATAAGATCCCTGAATTTCAGCATATGTCATGCCTTACATTTTCCTGTAAAAATCACAAAATAGCCTGACTACAAAGATTTTTTGGAGTTACATCCAACTTTCATCAATATGCTCCACAGGTAAGGGATGGTCTTCCTTTCTTTTCATGTCCATCTAGTAAGCTGAACTTTGACTGTCATATTTCATGCTATGATGATTCCAGGCATTTCAAATATTTATACAATTGTAAGGGTAAGAATCATTACTATAGATAACTCATCTTCTCACTATTAGGGAAACCAGTGATACCTAAAATATATTGGAAAGTGCTGACCTTTAAATGGCAATTACGGTACGGGAGAAGTATGTAAGCAATCAAGCAATTATCAATTTCAGAAATGCTTGCATATATAAGGACACAAACACTTGAGCATCCATGCCTGTGATGCTCAGCAGAACTGGCCAAAGCCCTAGGAACTGCCAAGCAGTCAGGAATTTGAGTTTTAATGCATACAGCCTCCAAAAAAGAAGACCTCCAGTCTGATGTTGTCCCTTGTCCTGCTTTAAAACACTCCTCATAAAGATGAAAGGGTACTGCCCTGATGAAGGCAGTGATGTCAATACGTGCTATCAAAGTTGTCCTTATACAGATCCACTAGTGCAATTCAAGTCTGATCTAACACACAAACTCCTTAGTTCCCCCCGGGCAGAATCTTTATATGGCATGGATTAATTTTCATAGATGAAAATTGTAAAGTTCATGGTCACATGGGTTATAATCTGGACTGGAACACAAGACCCCAACAACTAAAAATCTGTACAACTTAATGTTTTAGATTTACCATTCCAAGAACAGCAGGAATGTGATGAGTCATATTAAAAACAAACACACATTATGAAAAATACATACTTAAAAAATAAAAAGAGTGGCAAAACCTTGTTAAATAATCACTATGAACTATGATTTTTCACTACACCTTAGTTCTTTTGTAGCCCCTATAGACTTGGTTTCTATGGACACATAAAATTGGTACATAGAACCCTTGAGGTTTTCCTAAGTCCCAAACATGAACGGTCTTTTGTATAGTAAAAAAAAAAAAAAAAAAGAAAAAAAAAAGAAGGTCGGAAGATTTTATTATTAGAGGAGAAAAATATCATTATATTTATGCAAAAAGCAACTAGAAATGTAAATGACTGAACAGGGATATAAGTCTATAAAACAATTTCTGAGGAAAATTATGCTTTATGAAATGGTTCAATTTCCATAAAATTGTAAAAACTGTCATAAAAACAAATGGGCTTCTGAAATCGATGCTTGCTTATTGTCATGTGACAGATGGCTCTGACTGCCTGGCAGAAAGCAAACGGCTACCTACTTGGTCCTCACTGACCTCGGAGAGAATCATTTTGGTCTATTCACATTTTTTATTCAACAAGCCCAGTTGCATTTAAGTATTTTTATGGCAGCTAGTAAGTCATCCATGTGCAATTACAGAGAGGAGGTCAAAAGGAAGTAATAGTGATGAGCCCAACAGATGACACAGCTAGGCAATCTCACCAGTATTGCACTATGTAAAATTACAGTGCACTGAAACACCAAATGAGTCCAGCAATCTTTTTGTGCCCACAGAAACAATGAATTAGAACTCCTTAATGAAAACAACAGTGATAGTCACTGGGAATTACGCTGGCATTGAATTATGAATCAAATAAACAGGCTGCAGGTTTCAAAACCCGCAGTTTCACTATACAATCCAAAGCAAAACATCCGTCTGTGTGAAAAGAGAGTGTATTTGCCATTGTTGACCATGGCAGTGTTGCTTTTCTGACAGCTCCTGTATCTATTGATAACCATACTGGGCTCCCAGCACCCAAATCCCAGCACAGTGCTAACTGTTGGGGGGGTGGTCTCAGAAAGGGTGTGAGAAACTTCTCCCAGGAATGCCAGTCTGCAGTGCGCCACCCACTGGAAAAAATGGTATTTTGGTTTTGCTGCTGTCTGAAACTAAAGGCAGGTCCATATCTGATTCTGCCCCTCCACTGGTATCATTAAAAAACAGCCCTTACAGACTGACCGAATACTCTAATGTCAGTTGTGAAAAGAACCACCAACCAAAATGGCATTTCAAATCTGCACTTAATGCAGACGCGCACATACCTCCAGACTTACACTACCAATTCCAAATAAGCAGAATAAGATTTAACGTAGAACGACTAGTTCAACAGGCCAAGCTGCGAGAAAGCATTCACAGTTATTTCAGAGGTCATCCCTACTCACTGCACCTCACACTGTAGATAACTAGAAGTCACCAGTACACTTATGTTCCGATTTTTGTCAACGCTTGCCACAAAGTTGTTTGGACTCCACTAGCTTCAACTTTTATGAGCCCTGCTGTTTTAGTGATACCAAGAAACTAGTGATTTGACCATTTCATATCGATTTTTCTCTCCTTAACTCAATTCACGTCTACCTGCACTTGGCTATCACAGTTCACCAGCGACTGGCAGGAACAGATTCCTGAGTAGCTTCCCTGTGCTTTTATCAATCCATTGAGTTCCAGCTCCAGGCAGCCTGTGTATAAGAGAAACTATTTCACCTGTCACCAACATAATACCATTTTACCGTTCTTTAAAATAATATTTCAAGATATATACGAATAAAAACACTGCAGACTTTCTTTGGTAGAACTGAAAAAACAAACAGGCTCTAACGCAAGGTTAAATGATTTACAGCAAAGCTTGTGAAGATAAATCACCTTTTTCTCTCAATACAGTGCTGTACAGTCATCCTCATCTTTTCTTATCAGCTGCCATTTCCAACATGAGCAAGAAGTGCTCTTATTATGCTAGGGAGCAAAAAGGATCAAGCTCTTCAACCCTGCAGTCTTCTATGAACAATGAAAGGAAAAGACACAAAGACCGCGAGTCCAACGTGATGTCACAAACTAATGACTTGAATGGCAATGTGCTGCTTTACTATTAATAAGAGAAGTCAAGGAAAACCAAGCTCATTTTATTTAAGGATAACCTCCAGCAGCTTGTAACTCATGCCTGACAGTATAAAAAGAAGGGCAATGCATGACAACTCCGTGTAATACTTCATGGCAGACAGAGCGAGGGGAATGAGAGTAGCTTCTGTGCAGCTAGTGGGCATGGCAAGGACAATTTTGTCCTAATGCAACTGCCCAGTTTTCATCACCAAAGTGGAACGAGGCAAGGAGGAATATATCACAGTGTCAAGAAACGAATGTAGAAGTTAAAAAATATCTGCTTAAATTGTTCACCCTGTCCACACAGAAGGCTGTGTCTGGAACTGTTACCACAGGTACTCCAGCTTCTCTTCTCCATTGCATCATTAAACAAATTTTAGCTAAATCAAAATCATGTAATTAAGTAGAGAGTCAAAAAAGTCACAAGTACTTGAGTTAAAGCAGTTTAAGAAATTACCAGCCACTTAACTGCAAGGTGAAATCTATGTATATATGCACCCGCAAAAGGCAACATTAAGCGGGCTGGCTTCAACCACTGCTGTTGGTGATTTACACTAACTCATTTTACTCCATGCTGTAACAGACTGAGGTGCATGGACAGTCAGCTGGGTTGTCTGAGGGAAGGTAGTATTAGTTTCCAACTGAGGAAGTAACAGCTCCCTCAACTCCTTTGCCTTGATGGCTCCAGGACAGATGCCCTTATTTTAAAAGTTCGCTAAATGCAGAGCAAGAAATTGCTATCAACAGAGGAAAGATGATAGCAAAAATATTTTAAATGCATCCTTATGTTTACAAAACATATTCAAGTTGAGATTAGTTATGCTATCCATTAGTTATGCTGTCCAAGAGCCTTGACAAATGGGTTTTGTAGGGTGTAGGTGCCATGATTTAAAAACCAACCAACCAAGCAAAAAATTCACTGTCTCACAATAAAGGAGAGTCTGTCCTTCCACAAACATAAAATCTGCTGAATTCCCAAAGAAGAAGAAACCCTTTTTCCTATAGGAAGTAAACAGTTTAATTTGGACAGAAGAACATTTTCTGCAAGACAAACTGACTGTTTCTCTTTGTAACTCTGTAACACAACAGAGACTGACCTTTGCATCCTCATGTTGATGCTTATCTTGAACAAACAGCCTAGAAGTCAATGTCTACAGAGAAAAAAATAGTGAAGTGACTTTTCTTTTAAAGTGCAGAGCAAGTTCTAGGGAAAATTTTAATAAATATGAGTCCAGCTGCTGTGGCTGAATGTTAACCAGCTTTGTGATGCAGTGTTTATTTGACCATGAATGCTACCTGAGACAAGTTAAACTTCAATCTTGAATTATACGATTAAGTTTTTCAGGAAGAAAATGATCCTTTGTAGCTGTCGTTAACTCAAAATACGTTATATTCCAGTATCAGCAGAAGAAAAAACATTTTCTTATTTTATATGTGCCTCAGCTTTTTGCTTTTATCTCATGAGTGAATTTAGTGTTCAAGAAATGGATACCAGTGACTAAAGCCAACCCTAGTGAATGTAAGGGTTCTGACAAACTTCACCCACGCAGACTGGGCAGTGAACCTTACACCTGGCTTACAGCACCACCACTTCTGCAGCCTTGGCTTCAGTTGAATAGACAATCGCATTGAACTGTGAAAGAAACAGTTACCAACAACCCAGCTTTCAGCTATGACCTAATTGGGGAGAGGTCTTCTTGACTATGGGAAAAAAATCATAAAGTACTATCACCACATGTTAATATTCATAATAAATATGTGTAGGTTCCAAATGAAGCATTTCTAATTTAATAGAGCAGGTTTTTTTCTCTTAGAGGTTTAAAGTTAGAACTCCTAAGACATTTTTGCTGATGCACAGCTAATGATACCATTGTTTTGCATTGGTTATTGTACAACTACCATGAACAAGGTGTGACTTAAAATTAAATGTTGCAGTCCATCCACTTAACCTGATTAGGTCAATAATCTCAATATTAACATCATCATGGAAATGAAAGCAGACTGATTTTTGTTTAAAAAGAAGTCATTACATACTCTTACACTATATTCTTTTAAAAACATGGGACTAAATCGTTTCAGATGCAGAATGAGCATCTGGAGGTCTGCCACAAGATACTGCCTTTTGCTCCCGTACCCACTGTGGCTGTCAATCTTATAACTCTGTCCTCCAGGACAAGGTAACTGACTCACAGTGCAAACTTAATCACATCACCACACAAAGCTGATGCGATGATCTCATTACTGTTCCAGGAAAAAGAATAAACTCAATTCCGATTTACACCAGCAAATCTGTCTTTCAGCAAAGACCTACAAAGGCCTTGACAACGTAACAGGGAGAACAAGTAACGTGAGTGGCAGCCTATGAAGGAAACTATGAATGTAAAAGTGACATAGTGACATTGAGACTTTTAAAGAAAGTCTTACTATTTTATTTTATTTTATTTTAAGGGAGTTTTGAACTTTAGCCAAATCTATGATCCTTATTCATAAGGTACCTGGAAGTTATCTTTATGTCAGGTTAAAAATAATTTTGCACATAAAGAAGAGATTTATTGCACTACTTCAAGCACTCAACTCAATCTAAATTGGTTAGGAGGTTAATTTTGAAGATCTTCACCCTTTTTAATATTATATTTGGATTATTTTCTAGCATAGTATCAGACATGCAGAAACAAAATCTAAAATTACTAAATCTGACTTTAAAGAATACCTGTCTGATCAAAGCCTCTGGATCACCTGTGGGGGTTTTTCTCTCCTTTTCTTTTCTTTTTTTTTTTGATAGAACTAACTAGCAGGAAAAGGCCTTATCTTCTAAGAGTTGCACTTAAAACTGATTGCTTATAAAGATTTCAAAAATTATTGAGATTATCATTCTAAAACAGCACCCTAGGGGGAAGTGGGTGGATCAAGGGATTGCTAATGAGATATCGAGACTTTCACATCTAAACTGCTGATTTAAATTCAATCCAAGGCAAAAATCCCCCAACTTGCGGACATCTCATGACCTGTAAGAAATTAGGTGATGTTCTCACTCTATTCTTAGAAGATACATGTTTTAAAAGCACTAACCTACCAGCAAAACTGGCACTCTCTGCAGTGAAATCAAGGAATGAATTGACAATGAAACAATTTAAATTAAATGCTATCCCTCAATATAATAATATAAAACAAGGCTTTGGCTTTCTGGCTCAGGTTTATATCACAATTACTTTGCCCAAACTGCTCAAAATAATAGTTTCAGCTTCTAAGACTACTAGAGTTAAACCTAAATAAAACATTTCAGTAAGGTAAAAATTACTATTTATCTTTCAAACTAGCTACATTAGGCTTTAATGACTTATAATTTACAGAAAGGGCAGTGGTAGATGGTAATGAGTGACTCAGACAACTTTCTACTGTGCTTTTCTGTAGGAACAGTCATTATCACATGTTATTTGCTCAGAACACAGCACTCTCTAGTCCTCCCTCCTATTTAATAAAAGCAAATTAATAATTTCCAATCATTTATGTATTCGGTGAATTTGACCCTAATTTCACTCACAAATTACAGTAAATGTATCATTTTAATTAACTTACTAGTCATAGCTGTTCTACAGATGTTTTGTTTGTTTGAACATACTTCAGTCTATGAACTATTTGCAACTCCTATTATTGCGATTCTTGATTTACAAATGGGATTTGTGACAGATCAACCACGTGACATATTACTGTTTCTCTTTGCTGATGACTGGGTCAAACTAAGACTCCACCTCCTAAGCCTAAAGCTCTCTGCTCTTGGTAGCTGACACGACTATCTCACATGGCTATCGCTCAAACTAAGCCCAGAGCCAGTACAGGGAGATGGACCTTACCAGCATATGAATCAGAGGGTTGGGCACACTCTAATTGCCACAGCAGCAGCAGAGCCTGCTCCCCTTACTCAGCCTTCTCTCTTTCCTTCCTCCCCAAAAGTACTCCTTCCATCCCATAACCCAAGTCCCTTCGCTCCCTGCAGGAACCCCCCTTTTAGCCCCACAGCAATTACCAGACATGCACAGGAGGGGAACCCACCAGAACTACCAATACAAGACCCAGTCGTCTGCTGTTGGCACTGCATTGAACCGAGGAGACTAGAGGAGTCCTTTCTTGTGTCTTCAAAGGATCCCTTTACTGATTTCATTGCTCTGACAGGGAAAACAGCTTCTTCCTGTTCTGGGTCCCAGCGCAAATCCAGAGAGATTGACCCTTGGTCCAGGAAGATGAAATATGGTCCCTTTAAATAATGGAAGGTGTTGAACATCCATAGATACCTCCCCTCCCTCCAGGGCACCATCAAAAACCTCATGTAGGCTCTAAGATTAGAGCAGGTATTCACAGCTAGCCAATGCCATCACAAGACAGGTTCCTTAGCAGAAGGACATCACGATGTGTGGAAGGCAGCATCGAGAGAGAAGATACCATTTCTTCTCCTGCTAATTCTTTTCTAACTCTCTCCCTCTTGTGCACTGCCTTCTGGATTCTGCTCAACCCAAGTCCAGTTTTGCTAGTGATCCCTCCAGAGACACCAGGTGCTGAAAGTTTGTCCTAGGGGACAAAATCAGCAAATGCAGCTCATGGCAGGGGGCAAGGCTCTTTCACATCATTAGAGGAGGTCACTGATGCGTCCACAGCCCCGTCTCCCCAGACAGCCTGGGTGTAGACACAGTCATCTTCTCACAGTGTCCTTGAGGAAGCCTTGGATATGGTCCTTGGGACATGGTTAGACAGAAGCAAGAGACTGCCTTAGTGGATGCCAGACAAAAATCCATTCTGAAGATACAAGCGCTTGGCCACCACCTTTCCAGAAAACTGAGGTCTTGGGTCTGACTTCTGTCACCCAAGGAAGGGATGAACCCCTGCCTTCCCATTAGGTCTTCATCTAGGTGCTGAGACAGCACCAACACTCATCTTCCCCACCTAAACTTCCTCCTGCAGCTCCAGCTGTTCCCACTCTCCACACTGACTACTGGTGGCCAGTTCCACAAGGCTTGGCAAGTGCTAGTATCCAGAGAGAAAAGGTGTACGGAGAGAGCCCTTTCTTCTTGCATTTCCCATGGAACTGTAAGAAGGGTGTCATCCTCTGAGAGGAGGCTGCTAACATGCTGCCCTTCTACTTTTCAAAGGAGTAGATGTATGCACATGTTCCATTTCCCCTCCCAAAAAAGCTGGATGTGTTATCAGGCCCAGCTGTCTGGACCCAGACTTTACCCTCTTTCTTCTATCATTCAACACACTAGGGTGCAGGGCAGGTGCCTTTAGGCTCTAAAATATCTTGCACCAGACATCAGCTTGCCACAGCCCTCCATCAACCAGCCCTTTTCACGTTGCTGCAGCACAAGGACTGGCAAACACCTTCTCTACTTCCCAGCACATCTACAATGAGGAAAAGATATAATTTTCTCCCTATCAAACAAGTCCAAACTTCCAAAAGGCCTCTACAAAGTCTATGTCCTCTGACAGTCTATTGTAAGGATAACCACAGGTTGACCTTGGCCAAAATTAAGAGCTCATAACCACTACAGACACGAGATAGCAGTCCATGAAAGGGGCTGACCAGTCAGAGGGGAGTTTCTTACTCATTTCTGGCCTCATAGACATTTTTTTGGGACCAATGTTCTGCAAGCCCTAAGGCCTATATAGTTACGATGATTTTTCCCTCTATCCATTATTCAGTTCTGTCATCCATTCAATCAATATTTTGAGTTGTCTGCAACTCTTGACAATCAGCCTTAGTTTTGAATAATTCTGTATTATCAAAAATCTTAGTCATAGCGCTCTTCATCTCTCTTTCCAGGCAATTTACGAATGCATTGCAGAGCAAAGATCCTGGTAGGCTTATGACAGTAATCTCTAGCCGTTTAGCATTTCCTTTCATTTCAAGTGTTATTAATCTGTGAGAAAAACTTTCCTCTTTCTCATGGCAGCTTAGTTGCTTTAGGAAGTTCTACTCAAAAAACTTAAGAAATGCCTTTCCAAAATCCAAGTTCAATATATCAAATGCATTACAGTTCTTGACACACTACTGACTGACTAGGAGGAACTGCAGAAATAAGACTTCCCTCTACAGGCATTATATTGACACTTATGTAATATGCTGTATTTATTTTTCTGTTTACTCATCCTTTCCTTATTATCATACCTTACAGAAGTCAGAGTTGATTATTTGCCATTCTCAGAATGATCCCTGGAGTCTTTTAAAAAATTTTAGTATAGATACTGACATACCTGATCGGTTCAATACCACAATTACAGACTCAGCAATTTACTGGACAATTACCATCGGGACCAGCTGACCTGTTACTACTCATTTGATCAAATTTTCCCAAAATCTCTGAATTTTTTTTGACAATTCTATACACATAAAAATCAGATTGAGATCACAAAACCATGTAACTTTCAGTAGCAAAAATCGAAAGCCTGAGAAGTGACCTTTAAGTTACAAGTACAAGACTTCCCCCTCTTCTTGGCTTCAGAAGAATACTTCATGTGTCAGTCTGCAAAACCAAGTTTGATGCAAAGACACAGCAGTTTCTCAAAACTTTTGTAAATAGTGAGGAATTACTACCTTCATTGCAGATGATGTATTTTTTCACGTGATAAACTGATAACCTATTAATGAGGACTATCTATGACCACAAAGAATAGCATCTTTGTCTCTACTATGAGACTTTGTTGTAAAAAATATGCATCTCGGAGTATAACCTGGATGACTGGTTTTGCTATGTAACACATATTAATAACCTTGGTAGAATTGCACAAACAATAATTTAAACTACCACTACAGACTCCCAATGACCTTTTAAGTCTTAGCATCTCAGTGTTTACAGACATAAACATTCCAAGACATACAGAATATCGCAGGCACTTGGAAGTTAACTGATGGGCACCTCACGTGGAGGTAGGCTATCTCATCACCTTGAAATGGTTTCTCATGATTTCCCTTTAAACATTTCCTAGATAAAGCTTCTGAAGGAAAGATACTTTCCTTTCTGAAGGAAAGATACTTACTGACTGTGGTTGTCCCTTATCACATTTCCACTTCAAAATTTCACAAACCACGAGGACTCTCCTCAAAACTAACACTCAGTGGGACACTTCTCATATGGTGCACTTTCTGAATTTACTCTCAAAACCAGAAATGAGAAACATTTTTGAAAAGCATGTTCCTGTCTATTTGTAGCATGACAAGCATACAACACAATGTATCATAATAACACATCTAGCTTTCGACTCTGAGAACAAATTGTGGGTGTATTACTTCTTGCTTAATGTGACACCACTGGGAAGTGCTTTTTAAAAGGATAATAAGATAGTGTAAGGGACTAAGATGCATGAAATTATGAGAAGAGGATAATTTTGTGATGGGTGTGGACTGTGGGAGGTTTCTGAATAGATGCTCAGAGCCAACAAAAGCTAACCCTTTCTTCTTTCTCTAAATAAAGCAACAACTTCTAATAAAGACAAATGAAATACTAGTATTGTCATAGGGCATGTAAGTGCAGTAAAGCTGGGATATAACAGCATTTCAGTGATAAGCAGAAATCACAGGTTTAGAGTTTGGAGATTAATAAAACATAGGAAGCTAAAATTAGAAAATGTTACAACATATTTGAGAAGATAACCAAAACAGTCTTGAGAACTGTGTGCTTACCGTGTTAGTGGAGGAAAATTTGCATAATTAAAAGGCATTGATAATTTACGTACTGCAGGTGAAGGAGTAAGAATATCATTGCATTGTAATTGGGAGAAGTATTTGTCAGTCTCATTTTAAACTGGACTCAGATACTCCAGACGTGTCAGTGGCATTTATGTAAGTAAAAGTTACTGGAAAGACATATTTAAAACACATTAGGGCAACTAACTTGTACTTTATCAGCAAACCAAAGACTGTCAGGTATGCTGGCAGCCAACACAGGGGCAAAAAGAAGGCAGAGTTCTCTAGACAGTCTTGGAGGCTGTGGGACAGAAAGTGCTAAATTAGGGGAAATTTAGACAGCCAATAGGTACATAACAAAAAGTGCAAATAGCAGATTGCTAACAAAGAAGGCTTTTGGGTGAGACTGCCCTGGAACAAGCTGGAAGCTGGCAATGGGGAGGACATGGAGAGGTATCTGGCAAATTGGGGTTTTGGCCTTCATCTTCCTAGATCATAGAAGAGGATTTGACTACTGGTTAGGGTTATCTGCAGAGCAGCTTCTCCCATGGAGAGCAGGGAGATTTTAAAATAGGACAACAGCATTTTATTACAGCACAACAGCTGAGAAAGGATTCTCCAGTGGGTAGGGAGCACTGGTTCAGAGCTTCTCCCCTCTCCCTCCTTATTTTGAATGAACTCAGATCTTGGAAACTGAGCCACTGCCTATATTCAAGTTTGTTTACATGGCTAACTGACAGGAGATCATATTTCTTTACATCTCTCTTCACAAAAGCCTGCAGCAACAGATGGGTTTTGCAGCATAATCTAAAGGTCAACGATTTCTGACCAGCAAACTAATGGAGACCAGACCAGACTGCAGCAAGTTCAGCACTGGGGAAACCTAATTAAAAATGATGTTCATATTTAACCAGTGTTTCAGTATTGCACAAGGACAGAGGGAGTACCCGATGTACCTAAGATATGTTGAAATCAACAAATGCTTTTTCTAAAATCTATGCATAAATGTAAATCACATGCCAAATTCACTATTTGCAAGACACAAGATGTAACAAACTGCCAGTTTTCTCCATCAGTTAGAAGTATTTTAGAAGCTTTATGCACAAAGTATCCTGAGCTCGGCGTGACAAAAGGGGTGGATTTTTCAGTGCTATGTCTGAAATGGCTGAGAATTATTTTCATGAGTTGTCGATTTTTTTTTAAAAAAAAACTGTCACGTGGGCATTCAGAGTACTTACGATTAATTAAGACTCTCAAGCTACCAACTTGAAATGCCCTACTTCTCTTCAATTAAGAAAACTGGTTCAACCCTTCCATAGTGCCCAGCTGTCCACTCTCTTACCAAAACTTCTTCAGTTGCCCAGGCATGTGCCCCGCAGCTATTGAATATCCTTCCAACTCAGAGGGACTAAACAAACATGACCTATGCTTAACATTAATGCATACAACTACAGCACCTCATGCAGAATAGATGAAAGATCAGTCAGATACCAGATTGTATATTCTTTCAGTAAGAAATTATTCCAGTCCAGCAGTTTGTAACATGGGCAACTGGTCAGTAAAACCAGTTGTTCTCATTTCACAGCAGAGACCATCAAACAATGAAATCAGTGCAGTCTCTGAAGCACCGCATGGCCTCTAAAATGACAAGCAGGGGTGAAAGATCTCTGAAAGCCAGTATTTTCTATGTGATTTCATCAGTCAGTCTGAGGAGAGTCAGTGTCTTTGACGGTAATATTTTATCATTGAACTTGACACAAACACTGACATGAATTCTACACACACACAGATGCACTTACATAAATTAGCAAAGCCCAAATAGTGGTAGTAATACTACACTAGTAGTAATTTCAGCTATTTTGTAATTTATAATTAATTCCATAGTTTAAGTTGCTGAACTATTACCCTTTTGCATGCGCTGTTCTGAATTCATCTTATAGGAAGAAGAGTTCCCTATTTTAAGAAACTTCTGAGATTTTAAGACTGCTGAAGGCATTTAGCTAAGTTTTCAGCTGCAAAATTTTAAACAGGAGCACGAAAAATATGCATGTAGGAAAGGAAATGCACATTTTAAAGAGCTGGCTAAAAGACAGCACTTTGATTTTGCCCCAGTTGTTGATTTGATTCCATGAGACCATGAAGAAGACCAACCAGCAGGAATTAAAACATTAGATCACAATAAATCAACAGACATGAAAACATTAGCTCAGGCATTAAATTTACATTTTCCAGACCATTGGCTCTTGTGACCCAGAATATACTGGGAAATTTGAAGTTCTGCTGCCAGTTCTGCAGCTCTGTTTCACTCTAGCCCAAAGCAACAACTGCGAAGTACAGGCTCTTGCTTCATTCTCTTACTTTACACTGGAACATACTTATTTTTTAGGCATGGCATAATCACAACCTTATTACACATAGGAGTGGGGAAGATAAGGTCCATACTCAGTCTCAGATTGGGATGATGCATGCACTATTTAAATGGAAGTATCAGCTGCTGGGGGACAATCATCTGCATAACTGCAAGAAGCTTTAGCGTACTTGGGGAGAACAGAATTTTCAGACCTTTCTGTTTCTAATACAGAAGAAATCTCTACTGAGCATATAACAAGCTGCCACTTTCTTAAGAGTTGTAAGCATTTAAAAAACATTTGAAATAAGAAAGGATTTCAAGGGATGGCAAAAGCCACAATATCAAAACAGAAGTCAAATTCTTGCCACATGCAGTAACTTTTCAGAAAAGCAGATTTAAAAAAAACTCAACAGAATTTTTAAAATTATGACATCACAATAATAATAACAACAACATAAAATCTCTTAGTAGCCTTTCAGGAAACTGTGGAAATTTCATCAAGAATAGTTAATGAAAATTTCAACCCCAAGCCAATATCTATTACGAAAAATCAGAGCCAAAACATTCCAAAGTTACAGGCAACTGTTACATAATGGGACAAGTCAGAAAACCCAATAATAAGCAACAACAAATGCTGTTATTAAGGCTTGTCTACACCACAAGGGAGAAGAAAAAAACAAATATTTTGCTATCTTTTTTGCTAACATGTTTTATTATGCTTACTCTCACTCGTATCCCCACAGAGTCTCTCCTAAACATTGTGCTGCAGTAAATGACTTCCCAGGATGGTTTTGTTTCCTTCCCTGCCTCCATATTATTTTAGAAATCATACTAGAATAACACTGGTGACAGATGTTTAAATGTCTTGCTACCACAGTTTCAATAGCAGCGCACAAAGGCTGTAATGACCACATCCTGCCCCTATCATTCAGACAACTCAGCTTCACTGAGCAGACCGAAGAGGACACACATAGAAATGTTTGTCTTTTGATATCCCAGTTGAAAAATGGTTCTCCTGGACTTCTAACTTTACCTCCCTTGTAGGAAATTCACATAAATAAAAATCAACATAACGAGCAAGATTGTGAAGGGAACATTGCCCAGGTACTAAAGAATATTTCATATTCTTAAGCAATATCAAATCAGCTATGGAATATTTGTAGAAATACAAATGCAGATTTTTAAAAAAATTTTCCCATAATAAATTGCCAACTACATGTGATCAAATATCTCTCATACAAAAAATATTCTACAGATAAAGTTTCAATCCACTCACACCATTTCATTTCAGTTGGCCTTGCCATGTTGAGGCTACACCTCACAAATGATGGAAGAATCAGGCAGCAATGTCCTACACACAGTGCACATGTACTTGGTATGACATATGCTGAAGGTCAATGGGACTTCTAATAAACAGGAACTTTTTTGGAGAATAAGGCCATGACCTGTAAACAAGGAAGAGGTTAAGCCCATAATACCTTTTCTTTTTCATCAAGGACAGCCGTGGATCCAGACTCTTAGGGGCTCTGTGCACTGAGCCTAATCCCTGGCCATTAGAAGTGGGAGCCTGGGGAATCTAATGTACATCAAACCGATCACTCAGGTGAACACAAAGTACATCCTTACCTCGCTCCCTCTAACAGAAGTCATGGTTAGGTAGCACAGGGCAGAGATAAAAATCTCCCCTTTGAAAGAGATCAAGAGAAATCCCTCTCTTGATGGAAAGTCAGAAGAAAGCCCTGTTGCCTCTAGCCTGAGCTATGTCTGCACTCTTCCGTCAGACTCCAAGAGTCTGAGCTCTGAAAGCACCATGGGGCACAATTTGCTGATACCATGTCACTAAGACTTAAGTGGCAGAAGCACCTAGTTTTGATGTATGCCCCGAGCAGCAACCCCTCACAAAACTGTCCAAGCAAAACTCAGATGTACGAAGTTCGGTCTTCACAAGTCTCTCAAATGAAATTATTTTCCTTTTGGATGAAGTTGCTCATGTGTTTGGTAACACTGGGTTCATCAAAGTAATTTTAACCAAAAAATAGTTACTAGGGTTACCAGGATATTGGATAGGTTTTAAGGTCATAGAATAAGCTTCAATGAATGCAGAAGCTTTGTCACTTTCTGTGCAAGATTTACTTATTTTTAGAAATAACAAAATTAAATCCACAAGCATTTCATCAGGTAAATGGACACTTTTTTTTGCTCTGAAATCATATCCATTAGTACTACTACCACACATGGGAGAACTGTGTAAGTCAAATAATAACTTTAGTCAAGGATTTCCACCTATACTGGGCAGGAAAAATCCACCCATGTCAGTGGCTTGTTCTATAATACATAAATTACCCTAACAATAGCAAGCAATTTTCTTCATTCATTCATTAATTCTCCTAAAGAACAACTTTGCAGCTTATCAAGGCAAATGAAATAGCTGAACTACAAATCTTACAGGGAAAATGTAATAAACCTTTTAGTAAATTTTTATTTTGAACCACAGTGTCACACAATACAGACATTGGTATTCTGCACCATGCCAAAACAAATTTCAATTACTGCAGGCTGTGATGTATATCCGGATTCTAAAGCTGAGGAGGTAGATGCTAACTAGTCCTGGTTTGTATCTGCTTACGGTAATTTCACTGTGATTGAAGAAAAATAACGGAAATAACTTTTCAACTTCTGCCACCGGGATGCACAGTTTTTATAACTTTACTGTCCTGAGTTGTTTCTAATGCTACTGTCAATTTGCCTAGGATATATTCTTTACGTATTCATTTTATTTCTGCCCTGTAAAGGGCACTTAACCAAGGATGAAAATCATAAAAAAGCATGTTCTGAAAGGTATAATTTTCTTTATCTGTGTTTTTTAGGAAAATGTCTACAACAGCAAAGCCCTTCACATATGAAAACATTCTAATACACCTAGTTAAAGTGACATTTTCCAAAGCATCATATTCACAGTAAGAAACTAGTTGTCACACTTAAAGTTACTAGGGAAAAAAAAGTTTATTTGCGCAACTAAACCACCTAAATTCTGCATGAGAAAAAGCAGAAACTGTGGAATCTCACATCTACAGACGTAACAGCCCCTAATATTATTTATTTGTACCATTGGCAGTGGTCAAAGGTCTAGCTCACAACAACTGAGCCACAGTATACAAAGTGAGAAACAGTTATGGCAAGTTTTTCTGTAGACCTTAGGTAAGGCACAATGTATGGGAAAAAAAAAACCCCAAACAACCCAAACCAACCAATAATGGACAGGAGAAGCAAAATGCTTTGTTAACTGTATCAAAATAACATTTGTAATTCAGCTAAGAACATATTCAAATTGTCAGCTTCACAAAAAAACTAAGACAGACAATTAAAGGTTGTCCCTTGCACAGTGGTGTAGCTTCTATTGTTTGTGTGCATGGGCATGTCGCTACCAAAGACACAATGATATGTAATTGCACCTTGGCACTTTTACTGGAAAGAATGCATTCCTGACTGTCCTTTACATTAGCTTTGACATTAGCAGAAAGACTTTTAGTTTGCTTTAGTCAAAGGAGGGGCAAAATCTATGTAATATTACACTCTGAAGTTTCTCATTTCATCAGTAACTTGTTTTAATAAAGGAGGATCAGATAACTTTGGGGGAATGGAAGGTTATACTGTACGGTTTTTTTATTTCTAGGACAATATTGATAACGGAACGAATACAAACAGGTATCCTTGACCACACTGCCATCTGTTAGCCACCCCACCCTTGACCATTTTTGCATGGAGTCGGAAGTGGACACCTAATAGATGTCCTCTGAGCCAAAAAAGCCCCCAGTGTCAGAGTTGAAGAAAAACAAACGTCAAGATGACCCACATTAGGTTTAAATATGAAAAGCCTTAGATTGCAAAGGAACTGAAAAACCATCGGAGATTGTATTTTTCAAAATATCCACTGACAGATTCCTCATCTGAGCAAGAACGAAGCATTGTAGAGCTGGAAACTAGATGCCAGTTATAGGCATACTACAAAATACAAGGCAAAAATATCTAAGACAGAAGTGCAGATTCCCACCAACCAAAGAGCACCAAAACCAGCAGAATCTTGTCACTCTCTTATGCATCTGTAACTCTCACACCTTACACTTCTCAATCAATGAACTGAAAATGACTCACCTATAAGACCTGATCTAACTCCTAGCAAAATCACCTGCCCATAAAAGATTAAAGTAACTAATAATTTAATTGAAAATTACAGTATCACAGTATTACAAGGCTGGAAAAGAGCTTTGAGATCATCAAGTCCAGCCTATGACCCCACACCAACACCTACTCATCATTTAAACCATGGCACCAAGTGCCTCATCCAATCTCCCTTTAAACACCTCCAGGGACGGTGACTCCACCACCTCCCGGGGCAGCGCATTCCAATGACCCTTTCAGTGAAGACTTTTTTCCTAATATCAAGCCTAAACTTCCCCTTGAGACTGTGTCCTCTTGTTCTGTCACTGGTCGCCTGAATTAACAGTTCATTCTGAAATTCCAAGGATCCAAATACGAAGGCAAAACGTTTCTTTCCTAAGGTACATGAAAAAACTCTGAAAATTAAATTCAGATAAAGATATATGACAACTTTTTTTGCCATATGAGTAGTCATTTTAGAGTTGGGACTCAGACTAGGACGACTTTCACCATTTTTAGAGAGAGCAGGCTGATGAGCCACTAAAGAAAATGATTTCAAATAACTTTCAGCTGTACTCAATGACATAAAGATGAACTTCACCATACAATCTCATCTTTGCAGGTGACAGAAGATGACAGAGAGAAGTTCCATCACAATAAGATGTCTGACATTTCTTCTGTGTCTTTAAGGCAGACATTTGGTTGGGAACAGCTCTATTCTGAGAAGTTGCACTACAGTGTGAAAAGCCTGCTGTTACCAAGCAGAGAGTGGGAAAGTACAGATGCAGTATGGAAGTCTTCAGGTTGCTCCCTCTCCCATGAGCAAACATGCAAGATGAGGAAAAGGATCAGGGAAATCAGGCTGCTCAGGAGGCGGAGATGTCTGGGAATAGGTGGGGTCCAATTTAAGTATATTTGTGACTTAACTTGCACCAGCTATGGGGGTGCTTTACAATGTTGGACTGTGACCCAAAGCAATGTGAGAGGGACTAGTAGCTCAGCAAACGTGGACCAGCTGATTCCACAGCCAAATAACCACAATCCCTGGCTGCTAGCTGTGATGATGCACAAATGGGGGAGTTTCATGGAAGGAGTAGTTCTGGAGTTTCGGTTCCTTCTTTGAGATGTGTTTGCTCACTTCCAGTTACCCAGTGGGTTGATTCTTCGTAATTTTGATTTTAATTTACTTTAAAACTTTTCCCTTCAATATATTTAATGAGCGCAACAACACTACAAAATACGTATTAGTCAGCTAATACACCCACGCCCTGGGTGTGCTATAGCCCTCAGCAACACTGTTGCCCCAGTACAAGCAAGCTGTATGCATACTAGCTGACAAAAACACACCTTGTTGTGTGTTATTGCTTACACAAGACAGGCCTTAGCATATGTAACTGTATATTAATGACACGCCTTTATACATTGTTAAACTGGAAGCTATGGCTGTACTCCATCAGAGGCTTAGGTGTGTGCTGTATTACCCAGAGCACAAGTAATTAAGAAATGCTGCGTTCCTGCTGGCAGTAGCTGCAGCGATACGCTGGGAATGAGAGACCGCGCTCCTCACTGACCTACATGGAGCAAGATCTGGGCTAACCTAAGTGCCGAATGGCTCTCGGCGAGAATCTCCGTCCTAAAACGTGCTACGACAAGACTCACTTAAACAGCCTGAAAGCCAACCCCCATTCCCATTCCCACTCCCTGCGGCTGCAGGCTCCCCATCACGGTAACACGGCTAAGCCAGAGCCGCCGCTGAAGGGGCCTTCCCTCCCACCCCCCGCCGATTTTCCCAGCCCTCCTCCGCGCCAGCGCTGGCATTTGTGCAATCAGATGGTGAGAAATCAGGGATGCGATCTGGCCAGCCCCTCCCATGCTTTTTTCCCTAGGTTAGTTTTACAGTTTACCGCTCACGCTCCTCCCGGCACCAGCGAGGCGGCAGGAACACATGGCCGGGACCTCCCTTTTTGACGCCAGCCCCCACAGAGCCTGCTTTAAAGCAATGGCGAAACCCTGTCACCAACAACGCTGGCAAAAGCCTTCCCACAGACAGTTATCCCGATAAAAAGCTGCCTTACCCCAGTGACTCTATTTGCATACGGAGTTAAGGTGGCTCTGCTGTGAGCTGAGGGGGAGGTTTCCCCGAGTAGTTCTGCCGGCAAACCTCCTTCCAGCCTGCAATGCGGCTTCAACAGAGCCAGGCCGAGCGAGCCAGCCCTGATCCAGCCGCTGCCGCTTTAGCAATGATTTGTATTCACTGCCCAGTTTTCAAGACCTTATACTTTTTCCTCTAAAGACATTAACCAAGCCGGCTTGCTCCCCCTCCTTATAATTTTCATCAAATACCTCCAGCTGCCACAGCTCCATCAGCCCTCCTACCAGGCCCATTTGAAAGAGGTACTAAGGTGTTAATTAGGGTGTTAATGGCTACAGGAACACTTTTTTTTTTTTTTTTTTTCATTTAAAGGAAGAAAATGCTGGAAACTCGCATTCCTTGCAGAAGTGTTAGACTGCATAAAACATTTAATAAACAAAAAAAGGCTTTTTTTTCCCAGCACACAGCATAGTCAGTCTTTGGCTCCCAACAGCTCCAAACTACAATTCTGTTTATTCTCTTTCAGCTTTCATTTGGGGCACCTTTCATTTTGGAACTATGTTGTTGTGGAAAAAAGTATATCTTCTCTTAGTGTCTTTGAGAGCCAGAATTTTTTTTTTTAACCTTTAAAATTCATTCCATACCAGAGTGCCCCTTCACAATAAGAAAACAGTTGTGTTAATGTTTGAGGCATTGCGCGGTTTCACAAGCCAACCGAGCCAACCTTGCATCACTCTGCTGCCGAAAGAAGCTGCCCCCCCTTCTCTTCTTCCATGCTGAGGCTTCCCAGTTGCCCGTCCACGCTTGCACTGGCTCTGCCACTTGTCTGATACCTCTGTGAGTTCAGTTAACTCACTAAGCTGACATAAAGCTGTTCACTTTTTTGCTGGGTTTATTTTCTGCCAGTTGAGTGAACTGAACCAGCTGATAGAGGGAGCAGTGCAAAGCACAGGGAAAGCGCTGGGAAACACCTGGGAGATTCTTCCTTTTGACAGCAATAAGCTGCTAAAATGGCTCAGGCATCTTGTGAAACCTCACCCTAGGGCACGGCTTTGTTAAATCACCTGATGCAAATTAAGTTTGCTATTACAGAAAGAGATGGGTCCTAGCAGTCATCTGATCTCACACTAAACTAATTCAGCTGGTTAAATTAAGCCAGAGACTACCTGGGTGGCATTTGCTCTTTGCCAGGTCAGCGAGTAGAACAGGCACATCTTCTGTGTAAGTGTGGAGGCAAAGGCAAAACTAGGTAGCAGGGGCAGGAAAGAGGAGAGCCAGGGTGAGGAGTGAGCCCACTCCCTTTCAGCTGTGATCAGAGTTGAAACCTTGTGAAATCACATCCCATTTAATGAAAACTCCTAGTAGAAAAACCCTTATTTCTCCCCTCCTGTTAACAGATAACTGTGAAGCTACTGTTCCCCCAAAGTCTTTATATAAACTTGTTGACTTGTGTTGAAGCTAAAAGCTGTGTTTCTTTTTTATTTCATGTAATATGCCAGCCTAACAGTCACTGCAAAAATAGATACAGCAACTTCAGATACTGCCTGTACACCAGACTCTGCGTTAGCGTTCTCCCAGCTTGATGAGTTAATCATGACTGTTCTTCATTCACTGCAGAGCAAAATCAGCACAGTTAGTCCAAATTATCCTCAGTAGCAATTTGTATTAAGCAAAGGAGGAAGTTTTGGTTGCAATGTGAAAATAAGTCTAGGAGATGTGAGATGGACATGAAACCTTACCTCCAACACTGCAGTTGGAACGGGGTGGATAGCCCTCTTCAAAAGCTGGGCATCACACCAGCCCTCTTACAGCTACACAACATAGTTCGTCTTTTTAAAATCAGCATCTTTCTAAACACTGGTTGTTTTGAACTTTCACTAGCTGCTGTTTTTTAAAACAGTTATGTCTCTTGGGTGGGATTTAAAGGTTTTGTTTGTTTGCTTGTTTTTCAATGAAGCAGGTTATTTGGATCCGTATGCTTTATGTTACAGCTAGACTGAGACAGGAGTGCATTTGTCAGGTGGGCTGACATCACTCAGCGATTTGAGGCAGCTGGTACCTTTGCCAACAAAACAAGCTGCTTCTCTCAGCAGCTGCTACATCAGTACTGGGGAGGTTTGCGCCACAACTGTGCCAATCCAGTTACTGTGGCATGTTTGTAAGTGTGGCATGACAAGACCTCAGAGTAGTGATCTTTATAGTCTGCTCTGATATGAATTTTGCTTGCTGCACAAAGGGGCATTTTTCCAATAATTCTATCCAAACATACTCATTTCTTTGGCTTTTCATTACTTATGTCTATTTTCTGATCTGTTCTGATAAAAGCCTATTAGAAAAGAAATTATACAGAAACTTCAGATCCAATCTGCAGAAATATCTGGAGTCATAAATAAACAATGGAGTTCATGAAATCTGATCCATTTAAAATACAATCTTGTGACCTGTTTCTGGCTCTGGCAGATGACTTCTGTGAAAAGCTGTTGAAATTCTGAACATTCATATCTGAACTCGACTCCAAACTTAATTTAAACTTCGACTTTAATAAATCTGGATCATTACCTCATCCTTACTTTCAACTACTAATAGTAAGTAACTTTATGGATTGCTACACCTGACAAATTATTAAATATTTCAGCTATTTTCTAAGTGAAATGAAATCTATATGCATTTCTTTAGTTCCCATCCCATTTCAGAAAATTAATGTGTATCCCTGTACTGGTCTTACTTTATTTAAATAACGTGATCACTCATCCTTTCTCATCTTCTCAAGGATTCAAAATAAATCAGTATGGTATCTTAGTCTACTCTCTCCTAAGGAATACAGTCCTTGCAGATCTAATCTTTTCGAGTAACTAAAATCCTCAAGTCTTTGAATCATTCTGGTTTTGTAATATTTTTTGTAATAAGAAAACCAGGATGCAGACACTACCTCCCCTAATTCATGTTCTGACATCTGTATTGGTGCAGGAAAGCCTGCAGTATTGTATTTGGACTAGATTGTTCACAGACGTGCAAGTATTTCACTTCTGAAGTTACAGAATTGTTGATCTTTCTTAAGAAATTATTGTTCACTGAAACACTAAGTTAAGAAAAAATACTGAAGGGAAAGGAATGAAAATAAATTATTTCTCCAAATAAGGTAATTACACAGCTAAGCATTATCTATGGAGGGAAAGAAAATCCTAAGAATCAATGGAGCTTGTCAGAGTTACTTTAACGTGCCTGGTTTTTTTACAAACACTAACCTACAATTTTGTGACATCTTAAATTACATGTTGAGAAAAGTACAGTTTGGCTACAGTGTGTCATACATACAAAGTCCTTGCTGACTGAACAGCAGGAACATTTTGATGCTATTATGACAGGATGAAAAAATTCTTAAAAATTAACTCATCTTAAAAAAAATAATCCCAAAGCTAATTTACTGGTCGACAGAAATTATTCAGTGCAATCTCAGCTAAGATTCAAACTTAGCTCCCAGTCTCTATTATTGAATCCACCAGAAAGGTCTAAATAATTGGTAAAACAAAGCAAGAACAGGGGAAAATCTTCTGGATAAAAAGGGCCTGCAAAAGATTCGACTGGAATCTAAGGGGATGGAAAATAACCAACCCAAATATTTTGACCAGAATTAAGTCTTAATGCTTCAGTGGCTCCCAGAAAGAAATAAGATTAAATGGAGTTTAAAACCAAATATTAGAGAAGTAAAATAGATTTCAAGCTATTATGCAAACCAGACATTTTCTATGCAAATTCAGGCACTGAACTTCCACAATCTGAATTTTAAAACATAAGTTGATGTCTTCATTCTAAATGGTGTTTTTTCTTTCTGAATGTCATGCTAAATTACTGTGTGCACATACAGGGTGTGTGGGTGGAAGGGATCGGCACAAGGAAGAATTCATTCTTGTATAAAAAAAAAAAAAAAAAAAAAAAGGATTTTCTAAGGTCATGGTTAAGAATAAGAATAATATAGCACTTCCAACAAAAATGGAACTAACCACTGTTTGTAAACATATCAACATGCAAACGAAGAAACATTACTTGTTAAGTACTGGCAATATTTGCTCCAGCCCATGCAGATATCAGTAAGCTGGTCTCATTGGCCTCAGACTCATCCTTCTCATCTCTCTAAGTGGTTACACGCTCTCCATGGGGACACCAGGCTGCCTCACAAGTCAATATGGACAGTCTTCAGATTGGTCGACCAAACACATCTCTGCTATTAATTCCTACATGTATTCCACTATTAAAGTGCAACTTGGACATACTGATCGAAACGCTTGCTTCTGTAATTCCTATTTTGCTTCATCAACCGGAGTAGCACAGCAGCTGTTAAAAGTCTTTTATATTTAAATCACTGTTGTAGACCTACTGTATGTTTTGAGTTTACACGCCTGCGACACAATAATGAGAGGTAGATGGAAAGTCACAGTGCACTTCCAAATGCAGCAAACTCTACTGAAACTTGTCTTAATGTATGCAGTCATAGCTCTCTCTCATTACTACAAAGTAGCAGATTGTCTGTATCTCTGAAAATTAGGAATAAGATGTATAAGTTCCCCACTCCTGGCATTTTTGGACTAATACAGCAGAACTTTTTGGCTTGTACAAAATGGTACAGCTCTTCTGTGTTACTGACACTTGGCTGATTTAGATGAGTTAAGCCTTTCTTAGTCTAGTGAATGTGGGAAGTGCTTAAATAGAAAAGAAAGTCTATTTCATGCTGCATCTGTATCTTGGAAAATCGTTATGCTGTTAATTGCACAGAAGAACAACAGCACTATACGACCAAAAGAACTGATGAATGAATTTCTCATAATATTTATGCAACAACTCAAAAACAGAAATTAATTTCTAGTTTGCATTTTAGTTGTTAGACTAAATGAAGGTATCTCAGCATGAAATCTATTTGTAAGAGATAACAATGTTATTGTCATGTAGTGCATATAATTTGATGAATGTCTTTTCTGGAATAGTTTTTAACTCTTCATCCCATCTAAAACCTGTCCCCTGTAACAGTCATACACCATTATGCAGCAAGATGCCAAAATGGTATAACCCTAAGAGAGTATGGAGGACTGTGTTAACATTTTCTGACCTTTTCAAGTTTATTGAAAACACGTTACTTCAATTTCCTTGAGATTATATTATTTTGGACCAAAATGTGTGTGTGATCTCAATGGTTATTCATAATTTCCTATTGAAAGTACACAAAAATTTAGTCCTGCTAAATTTCATCTCCTTGCATGCCAATAGTCTTCTGACAATTGAATTGAAAACACTTGTTATCCAACAGCATCTATACAGAATAATATACTATATATACCAGTTTAACAACTTCTTGTATGTTGTCCCTTCCCCCTCACTTGAATCTCAATTGGTCTAAATTTCTTTTTAATACACCATTATTTTCTGTGGTCACATTACAGCAGTAGGAATCAGGGATTTTATTTCCAAATCTATCGCTAGCCATCTTGGCTAAAACAACCAATAATGACAGAGTAAAATGATCTGTCATCAGAACAATTGTCAAAACCCTTCGTATATAACTTTAGTTTAATATTCTTTTGTTGCTTCAAACTGGCAGTTTCTTTTAAAAAACCACTAGGCTCTAACGGTAAGGATAAACTAAAAAATACCTGAAAGTGAGATTAACAGAAATAAAATCAGTTTCAGGTTTCTGAGCATAAAATGGAGCAAGTTGAAGTTATCAAGGCCAAAAATGAGCTTTCGGATTAGTGTGCTTTCAATAGACAAGACTGGCTGCTTCTAACAAAGAAGAACAAAACTTGGATGGGTCAGAAGCCAATAATGGTTTGGGACTTGCCCAATTTGAAGTCTTACAAGTAAAAATCTGAAACCTTGAATTAGACTCTATTTGTCACTCAAAAGCCATACAGAGTGAATCAGCAGGCACTAACCAAGCTGCCTCATTCTGCCATGTTAGCAGCCCATCACTAAGGCATTAGAAACCTAAGCATCTGAATTGAGTCTTTTCCTAGGCCTGTGGTCAGATTTAGAATTGTACTAGTCCCTGCCTCTATCAAAAAGCCTATCAGACAGGCTGCACGACTGAAGGATGCTTTCTTGCGTGTACATGGTGAACAAGCCACAGGATGCTTAGATACACAAGTCAATCCCACTATTCCCAAGGATGTGCTGTTTTCAGTGTTCTCTGTCTGCAGGCAGAGATCAAAACCAACTCACATTTTCCTGTAAGAGTTGTCTTGACCAAGCCTAGAAAAGATCCTTTGCTACTTCTTTCCTCAACGCTGAGACAGTATAATATTTTGCCATAAAGCGCCGCTCCTGCTCAGACTGCCAAGCAGCAGCACTTCAGGCAATTCCACCAGGCCAGCTGTGAACCACAGACAGCTCTAACGTTTCGCTGCCCCAATAAATACACTCAGTTTTGTGGTCCTAGAGAAGTGCTGAGAGCCCTTCCTTGCATACTGACCTGTGGATTGGTATCTATTGATAGTATTGGGCAGTACTTGTGTAGGAGTTGGAAGAGCTTTATGATAAATGTTATGATAAATGCTTTGATATTTTATGTTTAAAGACAAGAAGAAACCATCTCTACTTGATTTACAACAGGGTGAAATAGCTGAATGAACAAGTCTGCCTATGTCCTTGAGTGGGGCAGACAGGTGGCTTCAAATGATTGCCTCAATTAAATACAGACGTTTTACAGAGATGTTTCTCTGATAATCAGATAAATGATAGCACGGGGAAATTACATCCTGCCAGAAACGCAATGACCTCTCCAGTTTCTGCCTGCAGTAATATCAGCATGTACATAATAATACATTTTGCTTAAAATCTTCTGGTTAAAGCCCAAAGAAGCTCACCTAGAGACAAGTGGCCTTTCTTTTTACTAATGATAGAAATAGAGAAAGGGCCCTGAAAGTTATTTAAGATCCACCTAGTTGTTAACATAGATTAATTAGTGAAGTGTGTTCTCCTTGATATAAGAACTGCAATAACACCAATGGAACAAAATCAGCCAAGAACTGAGCTTTGAATGTCTCCAGCAGTCTTTTCCACCTTAAGCTTCTGTACAAGGCATCTTAGCATATTGTTTCCAAGCAAAATTTTTGTTTAAAATTTGACTGAAGGAAAGTGAATTGATAAAAATATAAGCTGCCACAAAACTATACATTTCCATCCTTGAAACTTTTCATATGTGCATGAACACAGTTTACCTAACAGACATCAGCTTCAGTAAAGAGAAACGCTACTTGTTTTATAAATGGCTACTCCAAAAAATTTATTCAACTCACATTAGGTTCTATCAATATTTATTGTTGTTTCCACAAGAGCTGTAAGAAAATAAACATTGGCTTTACCTTTCATTACTGGTTCCCAATTTTAAACCAAAGTCTACTTACCTGTGTCTTCAATAAGCCTAAATATTTTAGGATAGTATCTGACTTTTGCTTTGATATGATGGTTCATCCAGACCAAACAGTAAGAATTTGAGTGGATTAAAACTATGCGAAGCAGAACAAACGTGCAAACAAAAATGTTTGCACAGAGTGCCTCTTGAGCAACACTGCAAACATGCACATAACCGAAGGCTGAGTATCCTGGGAGATGTGCATGAAACTTTTCATACCATGGCATCACTTTGCTCTTTCATCTGTATTTCTAGTACACTTGAGTGCAAACACAACAATCAACATCAGCTACACTTGAGGGCAGGGGTATATTTTGAAGAGTTAAACATAAACCATTAATAAAATAAGAATATAAAATGATATTAATTCAACTGAGAAATAAAAGATAGTAGGTCACATTTTAATTAATACTATTTAAAATGCAAACTTTCAAGAATCACTAATTCTCCCTGGGTTTCATGACACTATCTAGTTGGTTTTCCTCCTTTGAAAGTTACAGGGTGCAACTGCACTTTTTGAGTATCGTAGTTGTCTCACTTCTACATCCTGAAGAGACAGCAAAAATCCTTCCCAGGTCGTTCTGCTATCCAAGGTTAAGTTCAGATGCTCTTCTGTAGTGATATTTCTACCTGTTCTTTTCTTGCCTCTCCTCTTCCTTCCTTCTTTACTGAACATCACTGTAAGTTTTAACTCTATGATTAAACTGTTATTAGTGAATGATTCCTATAATGGTAAAACTATGGGGTTTTTAAACCTCAGTTTTACAATGTGAAAACATCAAAGCATTTGTGGCTTTTTCCCTCTGTGACTTCAGAGGAGTGCATAATAATTCTTATGAGCTGTTTCACATTTTAAAATAAATAACCAGATTTGAGCAAAGGCTGCAAAGGCAAAAATACCATCAGAGGGGCAAACCACTAACAGTGTCAACTCAGAAGTTTCTGCCCACATATTCAGCCCAGGACCGGAAACTAGAAATTAATTAAGAAAGTACTGTAAGGAGATGATTATGTAATTCTTGAAAATTATTGAGACTTGTCATTATTTAACTAGGAACAATATCGTTTTAGCATTAGAATATCAAGATATTCCTACATAAATTATTTTATGCAAATGGAATGATAATTTATGAGAACTTAACCCATTTAAATCAATGCCAATGATATCATAGTTAGGTAAAAAGAGATAGCAGAAATGTGTCATTAAAATCAAAAGTGATGAATCTAGATCACAGTTACAAGTGCTGCTTGGCATTTAAATTGAATGTTCATACAGGGCAGTGAGATTTTGTGGCATTTTAGAAACTCACAACAGAAGTAACAAAAAGCAGAGAGACACCCTTTCACCACAACTCCCAGATAAAAAAAATACAAGTAATTTAAACAGTGCGGCAAGCATTCAAACGCTGTAGATGCCAGATTAACTGCTATCATAGCTCTGGCAGTATCTGAACACTTCCCAAACAAGTAACAGTTTGCTGCTTTTCCATCTGTAGCAAGAGCAAAATATGGGGTGGGACGGTGGGGAGGTAAAGTACCTTTTTACAGACATCAGCAAGCCAAAGAAAACAAATTTTGCTTCCTGCCAGGAAAGTCACAAGAAATCACGTAAGCACAGTTCTTTCTGTTCATATTAGTGAATCTGAAACATACGCTTAAGGTCGTAATGGTGATAGTGACCAAAGCCCCTATTCATTCATTCATCCTGATTCTGCTCCAGAAAAATAGACTTTGTTCGAAGTCATGCAACATGACTCTGTCTATGCACAGTGCTGAGTGTGAGAAATAAAACCCTCTAGACAGATAAATGACAGCTAGAAGAGACATGCAGGCAGCAAGAAAGCTGTGCAAGTTGATATCTATCTTCTCAGAAAGTTGACACGATATCTAGGCTTGCAAGTAGTGTCTGTGACAAAATACGTGAAATTAATAGGACCAGTATTTTCCCTGGCTGTTTTGGAGAACAATGTGAACCTTCCTAGCAGAGGTTAATGGTGCTGGTATGCCCCCTAGGCACACTGAAGACGTCGTGGCCCTATTTTACTCCTGAAAGCACAAAACCTTTCAGATTTGAAAGCTCCTGGAAGGTTCCCAGACTTTCTTTCACATCTTTTTTATTGGGACTTGCTGATGGCTTCTCTGTGCTTGATCACATCTCTGGGACAGACAGAAATAAAGGCCCTGAAACCTCCCTTGTTTTGCTCATGATGTTGTGTATCATCAGGGTACTAATGACAGATCAAACTTCTTTCCCCTGTGTAGGCTCTGAAATACTACCCATCGAAACTAAATCCAACTATTTTACCGCAGAAATCACTCTGTATAATGACAGAATAAGGGAAAAAACATATGTGCTTTTTTTCTGACAGGTCTGAAGTTGTTTATTTGTAGATGCAGTGAAGTCGTCCAAATAAAACAACAAAATGATCTACATAAATCACCTTAGGTGCTATGCATAAACAGTACTTTCTGCAAGGAATAATAATAATTAAAAAAAACTAAGAAAGAGATGAGACAGGAAAGTCTTTTTTTTTTTGGTACATAACCCTACTTCCAGATCTGGTTCTTCAAAAAAGGTTGTATTACATATATATATATTTTTTGTATGTTGTGTAATCAAACTGGCTTAGACATCTCCAATAATGAAGACATTGCTACTATTATTATGAAGTCCTATAAAAGTAGGTGAGCAGCTGTAGCCTAATAAACACACAGCCGAACAAAGGAAACTGCTGACAAGCTGCAATCTTGTTTTAATGTAAATTCTCATGTGTTCACATCATATTTTAATTGTACACAACAATAAATAAGCTTCTGTCACTCGCAGTTTCTCATAAATAGGCTAATGCTAATTATCTCTCTATTTTCAACCACATGGTTTTAGAGAAAAGATTAATGTCAGGAAAATAACATGAAAATAATGAGCTTTGCTAGCCATTTGAGTGGCAGATAATATTATAGTTTTCTTTATTTGATTTTTCTAGTTTTATATGAAAGCTGTGACAACTCTCTCATAAGACATCCCAATATTTCAAGCATTAGATCTAGCAATATATTAATTATGTAAGAAATATATTCCTGTTTCTCTAAATTTTTCATCAGGATTGTTTTACTGGTGAACTGAGAGCCAAAATGTGCAACACTCCAGCATCATCACTGAATTTCAGGGCAAGCCTTCCTAACACCTGGAAATACGTAATTAAATGTGGGCAACAGGTTTCCCTTCTATTCTGTCCTTTGTTCTACAGCTGGCATTAAGAAATGTTTGTTTGGTCTTAAATAATTTGTACTAGTCTAAAAAAGTGATTTTAACTCTGACTAATGATAAGATACAGCATCTGAAAGAATAATTGTCCAGGGAATGATTAAGATGAAAGGGCCCTTTGAGCCATTCAGATGCTACAAATTTGGTTCTTTTAATTTTCCCTCTTTTTGTCTGATTAATCCTTGTCACACATCTTAAGCTTCCAGTCAAAATCAAGACTGTACTATCATATGAACACACAGCCTGAGACACAAAGGTGATGCCTGCATTATGTGGTGACCCCTAACCCCGACATACATACTTTCTATACTGCAAGCATGGCATCAGGTCCAGCTGGAGCACAGCCTCTTCTGCATGGAGGAACTCGCGTGCTTAAGCGCATTGTGTGGGTTAGCGTGTTCGCACCGGCTGCCTTGCAGAGCAAGAGCGTTGATAGAAGACTGGTGGGTGCACAGACTACCCCATCTATAGCTGCTTTACTAGTGTGGTACCCACAGTTGTCCCACTATTTCATGTACCTTGGCTTATTTTCTGTTTAAAAAACCCCACTCCTTTTGCTTTCTTTTAAACAAGTTGATAGGTAAGAGCGTTTGCATCACATGTGATTTTATCACAATATTGCTAAATATGATATTATTGAATCTTTTGGATGAGGGTTCAAGTAAGGTTGCCAGAACTTTTTATTCTGACTAATAATGTGATTGTAACTAGAAAACATCCCCCCAAAACCCCATCCAGTGATGACACTACAACGCACAGTGGCTTTGGTGCCACTTCTCTCTCTCTCTAGTCTTCCTAAATGCCCACAACTTCACTGGAGCACAGACCTTTCTCTCTGGGCATTATAATACAGAAGTCCAGCTCTGATCCAGCCTCTCTGCAGATGACTGAAAAGTGCATCGCTGTGCACTACAGGGGAGAGGAACAGAAAGGTACGTGAGGAGTGCAACCTCTGCTGAAACAGAGAGGCTGCAAAAGCTGAATCCCTGTAAGGTGCGTGGGGAGTTGGATCAAAGCAGATCTACAGAGGGGACAGGCAATGCAAAGTGGAAGACAGGATTCAGATCACACTAAAATCAGGATGTTCAGCCACCTCAAAGTCTTCATGTTGTTGTAGAATTACCTCAAATCTTCATATTGTTGGACAATTACATTCAGTACTGCAGTGCTGCCGTGATACTGAGGTAATGTTCAACACTGCTTTATATTTCTTACCTGTAATAGTTTCCAGGCATCATTATTTCTTTCTCACATGCACATATTCAGCAATAGTCAATGCTGCTCCTTTCATATTCCACTCCACATCCTGCCACTGTCCTCTGCACCCTGCCTTACTCCCAGATGTCCTAGAGTCATTAAATCACTGTCAGAGTGATTACATTTGCATTCTACTTTCTCATCCAAGTTCAACTGAGAGCATCATCATTTTTTAAGTTCTCGAAGTATTCTACAAGGTATTAGGCAAGAGCTGAATAAAACAATCTTGGCAGATTGATATTTGGCTGCTATTATTTACTACTAGAGACAGACAAATTCAGTTTGCCTCATTTCAAAGTCATTTGAAATTTGTGAGTCAAAAGCTTGATTAGTTAATTACTAGGTTCATCTCTCAGTTAAAACAGTTTGTTAAAAGGCAGTGAGGAAAAGGACATAAATACAAGGTTTAAAACCAAAAACCTACTGCAGCTAGCACCAGTTTAAAAAATATTAGGCTTCCCACGTAGTTTAGCCATATATTACAGCATCTTGTTTCACTACATTTCATTTTCTTGAAATGTACAACTGAAAGAACTTAAACTCAAATGGAATTAAAATTATTAAATAAAAATACTTCTTATCCCATAGAGTTTCAGCTCCCCAATAACTTCTTTGGTCTCTTCTTTCAGTCCCTTAGAAAGAGAAATTATTTTTTGCTAGGATTTAAAGTACCTAATGATTTTGGGATGCCAAGCCTAATATTCAGAAGTAATTAGTGTTTTCAGGAAATTAGATTTCCTTTGGAATCTCTGCAACTAAATTTGAAAATATAAAGTATTTTAAACCCTAGTCATTTAAAAAAACTTTTAACCATTACATAGATTGAAATACTGAAAAAATAAGAGAAGTTGTAATTGAATAAGAAAATTACTGAGGATGACAGGATAGTATATAAGCCTAATAGGCATATACACACAAGCACATAACAGCATGCTAATGTAATTATGTACTCTTGAGATCATAAATAGTTATACAAAATTGAAGTATGAAGATGCCAGAAGAGGAAGAAGATCTTGTTGAAACCTGCAGTGGTCAAAATGTAAGATGAGAATAGGCATTTTAACATTCTTGCTCCTCCTGATTTCAACACCAATTCCCACAGAGCTTTTGGCTTAATTTAAAAGAAGAAGAAGTAAGTTTCAGTAAAAATCTGGAACAACTGGTCAGAAGCTGAGAGAAAAACCAAACCCATAAAAGTAGAGGTGGAAATGTAGAATAAATGACATGTTGAGAAAAGGATCCTAACAAATAAAATGGTGAAGGTAATAGAGAGACTAGAAAAGTCTATAAAATCATTCATTATTAAATAATATCACCTTCAAAATGTAATATATATTCCATCTTGGAACTACAATTACATGAATAAATTGCATGAGCATCTCTCTGATGTCATCAGAGCTCCTCAGTGGAGCAACAGTCCACTCAAGCAATCCTGAGGGCGTATTATTTAAGTCTTTCAATGACAGCTGTAATTTGCTTTTCAGCTATAAGAATTTTCCTCACCAAGCTAAAAGAAATATTGCTGTATTAGCAGAGCCAGGGACACATATATCTGACTGATATACGGGGCACAAATTACTCTTAGCCATCTTATAGTTATAGACTTTGAAAATAAATATTGTGTGCCATTATGTGAATAAACCCCCATTTATATTGCAAATCCATAAGCTGTACTAATGGTTTAAATTGGCAAAACAGGGCCCCGATTTTTATGAACAATGATTCCTTTTGTGCCTTATGTAAACCTGTTATTCTGTCATATATGCTAAAAACTACCTCTTACAGTATTTAAATACTGGTAGTACTTTGAAGAAAAGTAGCAGTGTGAGGATGTGCTAATGTACTCATTTCCAAGGGGTTATGTGATTGTAAAAGAAGAACTTGGGTTTGGTTTTTAATTCTAGTCTGCTTTATCTAGACTTCTGCTCTAGTGAGAATAAGCAAAACATAGCTACTCACTGAGGGGTTGCAGTTACAATTTAAGGGTGACTAAATGCTGCTTTACCAGTAAGCTCTGCAGAGCTTTTCCGCTCCAGCGCTCAGGGCCAGCAGCGCCGGCCCCAGGCCCCTCTGGGAAATCCTGCCTTTGTATCCCCTCAAGTCCACCACAGGAAAAAACTCTGCCTGGGGGACAGGTAAACAGTCCTAAGCCAAAACCTCCCTGGATGGAAAGGGACAGCTTTCCACGGCAGCCAAGTTTCTGTGGCAGCCACCTCTCAGTGGGGAGTGCTGAGCACCTGGCAAGAGTCCTCGACAACGTTCAAGGGCAAAGCTCGGCATGCGCTGGGGAGGAGAGGACCAGCAGCACCTCCCAGAGTGCTCACTGCCAGACACTCAGGGCTCCCACAGAGACTTGTTCTCGTGGAGAATCGGCTGTGTAGAACCGTCCCATGGAGAGCTGGTGGTGGAGAGTTGTCCTAGACCCTCCCTGGAATCGATGGCATCTAGCATGAAGAGTCACAAAGGAAACATTCAGTCCAAATGAGCACAAGGTATTCTGCCCTGATTATTGCTTCTTTTTTCAGTGACAAAATGGGGCAATAGTAAATTGCAGTTACAAATAGTGTAATTTGTTTAAATTATTAGTCTCACGGACCCCACTGTTCAGTATACACCATCTTCATATACCTCACACCATGAGTACATGGCAGACTTTTACACACACATTTTGTTTAACACAGGTTGGAATAGGTTTTGATATGAATTATCATCATCTAATGCAATTCTAATATTGAAAATTCATTACAATTACCAGGGATTTACACCATAAAGATCAGATTCTCGTCCACAAAGTAAAATATAATGTACTATTGAACGTATGATTTTAACTCCAATGTATACTGGGGTTATGCTCTACAACAGTCCTCTTGTCAAGTACACCAGTATATTCAATTGTCCTGCTCTTCTCTGCAGTGGTGCGGCCCCACCTCAAATATTGTGTTCAGGTTCGGGCGCCACAGTATAAACAGGACATTGAGCGTGTCCAGAGGAGGCCACAAAGCTGGTGAAGGGTCTAGAGGAGAAATTATATGAGCAGAACCTGAAGTCACTTGGTCTGTTCAACCTGGAGAAGAGGAGACTAAGGAGGGACCTCACAGCCATCTACTGTTTCCTCACAAGGGAAGGAGGAGAAGCTGACACTGGTCTCTTTTTGCTGGCCACCAATGACAGGACCCAAGGGAATGGCAGGAAGATATGCCAGGGGCAGGCTGGATATTAGGAAGAGGTCCTTCACCCAGAGGGGTGCTTCCCCTGGGAAGCAATCACGGCACCAAGCCTGACAATATTCAAGCAGCATTTGGACAATGCCCTCAGACACATGGCGTGAGTGTTGTGATTGTCCTATGCAGGGATAAGAGCAAGACTAAATTATCCTTGTGGGTCCCTTGCAACTCAGGACATACTATGATTCTATGATTTCCATCAAAAAAGAATTTTGAATAATTGGAGATATTTGATACTATAAAACCACATGCATCTGCTGATCTAATTCTATATGACCGCTACATGTTACTGTAAGAAACACTCTTTTATTGATATTAATGGATTCAGGCAATCACCTGCTTTTGATAAGACTCAGGATTGCACATCAACCTCATTGCTTTCAAAATGCTCCTGAAACATCTGAAAAAGCAAGCTGTATAAGCAGAGTAGAGCTGGTATGCAAATTATGAGACATTCTTATGCTGCATCATATGAACTAGGCATTGCATCCCAGAGAAAGCATCTGCTGTGTGAAATTTAGGACAGTAATTCACAGCCCATAGAACACTGCATCACCACAAATTAAATTTGTTATAAATTTATAATGAAGTTCGTATAAAAACATTATATTTTAATAGTTTAAAGAAGTGACAGCATGGCACTTTATAAATGTTTAACTAGTAGAGTCTTCATAATTTAAAATGTGGAGTTTTCATCACTGAAGATGCTGGATTGAATCATTGAACTTGGAAGGGGGGCATCAGTTACTGTAGAAATCTACTCAAAGTATAACCTCAATGCACACATGCGCTATTTTTAAACATAACCTTGTTTCAGAATACTTACATGAACCATGGACTCATCTGAAATTGTGCACCACCATGTCCATAGAGCCCAGATACAGTTGTTATTGCCAGGGATTAGTAAGTCAGTATGGTCCCTCTGTCGGAGGGGAACTTTAAAAGTATACAATTATTGTTATCAAATATGTCACCAACCATTAGATGCATGAGACATCCAAGGAGAAAAATTTTAAGTTCTTTCTTTCATTGCATGTACATTTTCACTGACGTTCCTAAAATAATTTTCATCTTTGATCTTTCAAAGAATCTCTAAATCCTTAAATGCTGCCTTCCTTTTGCTTCACATGGTCATCTTGGTCTCACTACCACAATCACCATACTGTTGTATCTGTCATGTTTTTACTCACAGTTTCCATCTGACAGACAATCTGTATCTGAAATGCCCTAACAGTCTACCTGTATCCTTTGCCTGAATCATGTGCCTCAGAGTCTCACATCCTCACAGCTTGACAGTCTCCCCCTACAACATATGCCTTTAATCACTCCAACTATATTCCCTCCTTATCTGCATCCATGCAATAGCTATTAAAACAGGTGCTGTATAACCTGCAGATTTTCTCATGGCAAGATTTTTGAAAACACCAGCTTCCCAGCAGTATTCCAGCCTTATAAGACTAAGAGGGTAATGACCTAGACAAAGGGAAATACAGATAATGTTTGTCAGATGCCTAATTAAAGAGCACAACTTGAAACATATTAAAAAAACCCAATAGATCGAAACATTTTCAAGGAAAGCATTTTCAAGGGAGCACTGAGGATTAGCGAAGAGGATACGTCAAGACCTTTGACTGCCCAGTAGCAGATGATTTAGAAGTCAAAGGAAGGACCACTCCTTTCCAATAGGGACTCCACTCCTACATTAGATTTCCTCCTAATTTCCTCCTTGTAGTTAAAATTTTACTTACACATTGAAATGTAACAGACTATTTCACCCTCAGTAAACTCATCAGGAAGGAGACTGAGTTTAAGAGAACAGATGTAATAAATAGGAAGGTTTTGTTGAAGGGTTTGCAATCTGTGTTTGCAAAAAAGTCACAGTAAACATGCTTCTATGCGTACCTGTATCTCATGTTGAACACAGGCAACAAAAGTCTTCTAAAACTCTTTTAGTTTCTAGTAATGGTCTTACATGAAGACTAGACTAAGACTACAGATTTTGAAATACTCCTTTGACCATAAGTGTTTAAGTTTGGAATCAAATGAAGATACTTCTGTATTAATAATCAGGAGCAACGACTTAAATTCCTATTCCTACCTGCACCAAACTGAACATTGGCCAAGGATCTGTTTTATCCAGGATGGTAATCTCTGTGTCAAATTATTTCCTGTGTGAGAGAGTCACTTCCCTACAATTCCTTGAGCTTATTTTATTTTGAATGCAGGAAACAAGCTGGATTGTTCTCTGAAGTAAGAAATGGCTTTCTACTGTGCTTGACTGAGCTTACCACAACCATGTCCCTGGTCTACAGGCACTAATGAAATTCAGTTTTAATAATACAGCAAGCAGCAACTACTGCTCATATACTCCCCTTAATGATGTAAACCCTGGAAATACGTGCAATTTGATATTAACATTCAAGCTGAGAAAATATTTTTAGTAATTTAATACTATTAGAGTGGTGGTGGTAGATCCTCTTAGACAAATGTTGTTGATATTTATTTCTCTTTATCAGAGGACCATGAAATATTTTGCAAACATTAAACATCAGAGTAGTTTATGACAGTAGGTGAGTAATATCAAACATAAAGCTGCTAGAGCAAAGCAGAAAGCAGCAAAAGTGGGAGCCATCCAGCAGTATATTCAAAAGTTATCAGCATCAACAGACACTAAAGAAAAATGAAGGGAAGCCATTAAAATAGCCCTCTGTTTGAGCTTGTGGATTGGGAGCAGGAGAACTCAATACATGATTTGCTAGCAAAGCAGGTGTTTCTCAATGTGGTGAAAATACCCCAGGAAGGACAGTGTGCGCTTTTCGATACGGGCAAAACACTTCACAGTTACAGTAAAAAGACTGACAGCAAATTAGTCATTGTAGTAGAATCATAGAATGGTTTGGGTTGGAAGGGACCTTAAAGCCCACTCAGTTCCACCCCCCTTGCCATGGGCAGGGACACCTCCCACCAGCCCAGGCTGCTCAAGGCCCCATCCCACCTGGCCCTGAACACTTCCAGGGAGGGGGCATCCACAGCTTCCCTGGGCAACCTGTGCCAGGGCCTCACCACCCTCATTGGGAAGAATTTTTTCCTAATGTCTGATCTAAATCTTCCCGCTTTCGATTTAAAGCCATTTCCCCTCCTATCACTACTTGCCCTTGTAAAAAGCCCCTCCCCAGCTTTATTGCAGCCCCTTCAGGTACTGGAAGGCTGCTATAATGTCCCCCCAGACCCTTCTCTTCTCCAGGCTGAACAAGCCCATCTCTCTCAGCCTGTCCTCACAGCAGAGGTGCTCCAGCCCTCTCATCATCTTCATGACCCTCCTCTGGACCTGTTGCAACAGTTCCACATCCTTCTTATGTTGGGAACTCCAGAACTGGACACAGCACTCCAGGTGGGGTCTCATGAGAGCAGAGTAGAGGGGGAGAATGTCCTCCCTCGCCCTGCTGGCCACACTTCTTTTGGTGCAGCCCAGGAGACGGTTGGTCTTCTGGGCTATGAGAGCACATTGCCGGCTCATGTTGGGCTTCTCATTAATCAGTGCCCCCAAGTCCTTCTCTGCAGGGCTGCTCTCAGTCACATTGTCCCCCATCCTGTATTGATACCAGGGGTTGCCCCAAACCAGGTGTAGGACCTTGCTTTTGGCCTTGTTGAACCTCACGAGGTTCACACGGTCCCACTTCTCCAGCTTGTCCAGGTGCCTCTGGATGACATCCTGTCCTTCTGGTGTGACAACTGTCCCCCTCAGCTTGGTGTCATCTGCAAACTTGCTGAGGGTGCACTTGATCCTGCTGTCAATATCACTAATGAAAACATTAAAACAGCACTGGTCCCAGTATGGACCCCTGAGGGCCATTACTTGTCACAGATCTCCATCTGGACATGGAGCGGTTGACCCCTACTCTCTGAATGTGACCATCCAAGCAATTTCTTATCCACCAAACAGTCCACTCATTAAATCCATATCTCTTCAACTTGGAGAGAAGGCTGTGGTGGGGGATCGTGTCAAAGGCTTTACAGAAGCCCAGATAGATTACATCCATTGCTTCTCCCATGTCCACTGCTGCAGTCACACCATCATAGAAAGCCACTAGGTTGGTCAGGCAGGACTTGCCCTTGGAGAAGCCATGTGGGCTGCCTCGTACCGCTACACTACGATAAGCATGGATAGTCCAGATATATCACCAGAAGCAAAACGGTGGGGCCTAAATCACATCTAAAGTTAGAAGTCCTAGTGATATGTCCTCAACCAAAAGCTTCCAAACTGTACGAACTCCTGTATAACCCTTAAATGCCAAGTTAATTGCATAAAAAATTCCTCACCAGCTGACTTTATGAGTCACTACTTAATGTTTTGATTTTACCACAGGTTTTATGAAGCCCAGTTGTTTTTTTTTTTAATTGAAAAAGCTTGTGGAGTCCAGTGATCAGCTGAAAAAAAAATATCAGCTTAGATCCAATTAAAATCTTAATTCTCACATTTGTTAAGAATTTCCTTACACTTTGAGTGAAGAATACCCCTGGTCACATGTAAAAATAAAATACACTGTGTTTACACTTATACAGACTGAAGGATACAAACTATACCACCAAAAGCAAATTAGAGCAAGTACAAAATTCACACAGCAGAAAAGGATTCTGATGTGGCCAGAAATAAGTGATCCTATAAGCCTGGAAAATCTTATTGAGATTTAAATATTTGCCTTTTCTATGGGAAGAAATAAGCAGAGCATTCCTGTACCATCTAGTGCTTCGGGTCAAAAAATAGCAAAGTTTTCTGCAATCTGATATCAACCACAGAACTTCTGGACAGGATCAGAAGTGACAAGACAAGGGAAGATAAGGATTCCAGGGACTGCATAAGTGACTGAGACATATCCATATATAATTGTGTTTAATTTCATAAAACAGAAGGATAAGTACTGGAAAAACCCCCTATCTTTATACAACTTCAGAACACTGCATTTAAAAATTCTGGCCAACTGAAAAAAGGCTATTGTAAAATTCAAGGAGGTAAATAAAATAAAAGGCAAATCAGAAACAGGAAAGTTCTATTAAAATTCTTTCTGTGCTCTAATCAAGTGTGTAAATCTAAATACCAAAATATTCTTCGCTCTCCTCCAGTAGAAATCATAGGATGAAAATGACCAAAAAAAGAGAAAGTCAAGGACTGTGCTAACATACTGTACTACTTCTGAGCATCCTGAAAACACTCCATGAGCTACAAAAAGCATAAATGAGCCTGAATTTAGCCCTGCACAAACTACATAAGCCAGGCACACAGGTCATAAACATGGTCATGCCTCTCCGGTGGAACAGTAACTATTTCAGATGAAATATGAGGGTTCTTGTCAGATTTACACAGTGAAAAATTGTGCCCTGTATTTCAATACATGGAAGGTAAGTAGTTAAAATTAACCATGTGTACTACTACAAAGAATGCCACAGGTCCCGAATGATAATTAGCTACAGTATCCCTCTCACATCTGGATATCCTCCGAAGTATTAGACATACAAATAACATTTTCATACAGTACTTTAAAAAAGTGCTTTTTGAAAAGCTATGTATTATCATATAGATAATTATAAACTAAGTAATCCATATTTTAGGACTTGGCATTGCTTGCAGAATGTCTGAGAATAAATTGGGATATTATTAAGCTTCGACTATTCAAAAATCACACCTTCATTGACCAAATGTTTTCCTTAGTGATACTCAAAATGCTTTACTAAGCTTAAAAATTCTTTAAAAAGGGCTTAAAGATTAACGCACAATATTTCACTTCCATGCAAATCTGGTAGAGCCCACGTGTTACAGACTCAACACAAAATTCAAAATACAGCTGAGATGATAAAAAAAATCCAAATTACTCAAATTAATCAATATTGGCTCAATTTTCTGTTCTTTTTTTTTTTTTTTTTTTTTTCCCCAAACTACATGTAAATTTAAAAAACAATTCTTAAAAGCTTACTTTGTGACCAGATTAAAACTCAGAAGCAGAGAAGAAGGAGAGCTGTCTCCCTGGCCACCCCCATGCTCCTGGGGCAATTCCTCCACACAGTATGTCAGGGCCTGGAAGGCTGCCAAGCAACTTTGGGTGCTGGAGGCCTCCCCATCTCTCATTTCTGAGGACCCTACCCAATTTCATTAAAACCCTAAAGCAAAGGCCTATCCAAGTGTTCAAACAGACGGAGCTTCCCTGCATGATGGGAAGTGTGGAGTGTCGTTACCTTTCCCACGTATTTGTGTCAAAGCGTTTTGAGAAACCCGTCCTTTTTATGATCTGCATAATGTATTTTAATGCTGATTAGCTTTTTCTTCTTGGGGGCACCTTAAGTTGTTTGTGCTAATGAAATGCTCCGTCCTACCCAAACACATTATTCAATTAGACTGAAGCCAAAAAAAGAATGGTCTATAAAAAGGAATGCAGGCTTCATAACTACTTGAAAATAAGAGACTAATAGTAATGAAGGACAGAAATCATTCATATAAGAGTCATCCAGATTTTTAAAAGATGTGTAATTTAAGGAAAATATATATATATATAACAAGACGTGCATTTATAGTGAGTATACCTATATAAATCAGCAACCCACAAGTGAGTATCGTATTCAATGTAACAAGCATCTCTGTTATAAAGTTATTCCTTAGAGTAATGTTATGGATTACCTTAGTAATTACTGAAATTAATGAATGAAATTAAGATTCAGATTAGAAGATGCATAAGAAGTTCCTCTCCAGCTAACAGAGATTATTTGAGTCTCTTGGCCGGAGATACACCGATAGATTCCTGCAGCTTTGTAAGACTCCAGGAAAGCAGATTCCACTGGGAACTGCTGCACAAGCACCTCCTTGTGGCACTGAATCCTTGGAGCTGAAGCTGTAAAAGGATGCTATCTGAAAGTCTCTTGGGATTTTGCTTCACCTTCTTTGAGGCAAGCTCCCTGTAAATGTACTTATGGGAATCTATTGAGGAGCAAATCTCCAGCAAGAAGCTCAGTTTCACATAGGAACTGTAGAACTGCTACCCCAAATCAAACATTTGTGCTACTCAGACTGTATATCTTTTCAAGCTCTAAATGTCTTTGCTCAGAATTCATGGTCAGTGATGATTATAATGAGGACCTAACTGAAGAACTACCACAGTAAAAATATATTTGTGTATTTTAACATACGGACACACAGCTGTCAATCCCAGAGGTGTGAACTCAGCACATCTCTGTATAAAACTCAGGATGATATAGTTACTAATCTATGTCACAGAAATACCTGGGGACGCATGACTTGAAAGACATTTTAGACAGTGACCTGTGGTTCCGCAGGCTCTGGTTCACTGGAAATAGGACAGTAAATCTGCCTGCAGGTTCACAGTGATGATGTAGCTGTGGCTTACACTGGCAGGCAGAGCAAATTAGTGTTCAACAGTGCTACAATGAACTTAGGGAGTTTTGCCACAGCTCAAGTACTGTCATTCTAGCTTTAACATTTTTACTACATAGCCTAATACCGTCTGAGAAATCCTTACGTTTCCCTCGCAGAGTATCTGACATGCGGATGACATCCTAAATGCCTTCGCTGCTCACAAATAAAGGATGAACAACTTTTTGACAGTTAAGATATTTGAATCAGTGAAAATGAGAGTCTAGAAAGATCATCAGAAGAAAAACAAACTGTGATGTAGGAGAATTCAAATATTCTTTCTGATAAGTACTTAAAGTAAAAGTCACAGAACAAAAGTTCACCCTCGACAGTGAGTTCAGAATTGCCTGTGAAAGCCTGATGCTTATTCATTTTTCTCAGGGGAATTTTTCCTTATTACTAAATGGAATAAAAAGAGTATTCTTTTGTTTTGAAAGCTGGCACATTTTATTCATCCACAGCCAGCTGTAATCCCACAGTGATTATGTGTCTGTTAAAGATATTGGCTAGTTCTATAAAATCTCTGGTATAATCACTTGCCTTTACATTACACACTAGATGGTAAATTGTGATGGCAGGTAGATGATTTTTTTTCCTCCTGGGAAAACCAGAAATAAAAAACTTCTCAGTAAAGCAAGCAACTACTCACTTCCCATATGAAAATTTCTTCCACTTCACAAGCAAATGATTTACTAGATTATACTAAGATGCACTATAGTTTCACAGAAGAGATGAAGTGATAAGAGAGTGACTTCCACAAAGGGTGGCAGGAGAGGCTCCCACAACCAAAGAATGGGACACGGTCATGCCCCTGGTGTCACTATCAGCTACACAAATGTTGCTAAAAAAGATGAAGAATATATGAATAGCAGTATTGCCTAACCCAATACGAAACAACCAGAAAAAGAGAGTTAGTAAAAAGGTTGAAGGGGAAAAAACCCCAAACTAGTAAACTCTGTTTCATTGATTCAATAATTTTATTCAGTTTCTATCTGTTATATCAACGTTACTGTGAGAACATTCCTGAAAAAGACCACTTAACCCGAGCCTGACAGAGCCAAAAGCTTTGAAAGCTAAGAGGTGATTTTGAAAAAACAGAAAGAGTACAGTCAGTGTTGCCTCTTCAAAGCTTTTAAATGATCTTTATTTACATAGTAACAAAGTTAGCTCAAAGCATATTTTTTCTGATTTTCACTCCTAATGATTTCTTCTAACAGCAAAACAAAGCCTGTAAAAAGGGCTGTTCGTGGCGATTCCATTAATAAGTTTGCATGAAGACATTCCTTCCCCTCCCCCCATCCCCAGTCTGGCCTGTATGTTTATTTCTGTTTAATAAATTAATACAACCAAATTATAGGGCATAAAAAAACAGTGAAGAAAGCATTGCAAAAAGTTTAAATTGCCCTGCAGTCAATTTGCCGTTCAAAGATGACAATCACCATCTGAAAAAAACCTAAACTCAACCCAAACCTCCAGCTTTGCCCCCAGATCCCCTCCAACCACTGGAGACAAACCTTAATGAATGACTATTAAATTGAATCAACACAAAGTTCCCATTTCATCAAGGTAAAGCCATCTTGTACACCAAAAAATTCTATGATGTGCTTTAAGTTGCAGACTATGAAAACTGTGACATCTGTCTCCATTGGCTCACTGGATTGGCAAGGATGGAAAGTAAGTACCCTTAATGACCCCTCTATTAAAATATTGTTCAGATATTTTAAAAAACTCCATGGCTCTAGGCTTCAAAATTCAGCATGAATAGTTGATGTGGGCTGAATCCTTCTTAAATAGACACAATTATATTTCAATGTCTTTTGTGATTATGACAATTTTGACAAGATAATCATCTCCTCTGAACAGGACTTTTTAAGGTTTAGAGAAATACTGTAAGATATATTAAATAATGTGTCAAATTATCTATGAACCCTGCTTTCAAAAGAAATCCTATGATCTCATTAAAATAATTACAGAAAATCTATGCCCGATATCATAAATAACAAGTACCAGTATCGCTGGTATATAAAGGAAAGATATAAAAGTACAGGAACTTGCAAGATTCAAAAGGTGATAGCATAGCTTTGTTCTCTTAAGATAATCAACAGAAGTTTCTGTGTTAAAACATCCCACATGCTGTCAACTTTTGAACCACAGTGATAGGAAACACATCTGTAGCTATGCTAAAATCAAATTATCTAGATATGTATATTGCAGCCTCATTTCTCTTTCTTCACACTTTGTTGCCTCTTTTATTGTTTTTCGGGAAAAGAAAATACAGTTCACAGTATCACAGTATTGTAAGGCTGGAAAAGACCTTTGAGATCATCGAGTCCAACCTATGACCCAACACCTACACCTACTCCTACTTGTCAACTACACCATGGCACTGAGTGCCTCATCCAAATTCTCTTTGAACACCTCCAGGGATGGTGACTCCACCACCTCCCTAGGCAATGCATTCCAATTAACAATTACCCTCTCAGTGAAGAATTTCTTCCTAATGTCAAGCCTAAACCTCCCCTGGCAAAGCTTGAGACCGTGTCCTCTTGTCCTGTCACCGGTCACCTGAGAGAAGAGACCAACCCCTGCCTGACTACAACCTCCCTTTAGGTAGTTGTAGAGAGCAATAAGGTCTCCCCTGAGCCTCCTCTTCTCCAGGCTAAACAACCCCAGCTCCCTCAGTCGCTCTTCGTAGGGCTTGTGCTCCAGCCCCTTCACCAGCCTCGTCGCCCTCCTCTGGACACACTCCAGCATCTCGACATCTTTCTCAAACTGAGGGCCCAGAACTGGACACAGCACTCAGGGTGTGGCCTGACCAGTGCCGAGTATAAGGGAATGATGACCTCTCTAGTCCTGCTGGCCACACTGTTCCTGATGCAGGCCAAGACACCATTGGCCTTCTTGGTCACTTGAGCGCACTGCTGGCTCATGTTGAGTTTCCTGTCCACCAGCACCCCCAAGTCCCTTTCACCCTCAGCACCACAATTACACAGAAAGAGAAGCACAGGTATAAGTAAAAATCAATAGGAAATGTCTTTAAATACATCTTTGCTAGCTCTTTTCAGGATAAGCACGAGAAAATAGAAGAGTGAAACCTGAGATGATGTCAACAATGACAGAAATTCTGAATTTTAAACATAATTTCCATTTTAATTCTATATATTCATACTGCTTTTAGAGAGAGATAGCATCAGGCAAAAATGGGAAGAAGAGTGCAATGTTTACTTCCCTGTGGTGTAAATACAGCAGGCAGGAGAAAGAAGACAGGAACAACTCTGAAAGCTCTATAAAAATGATTGCTCCCCTCTTAACTCCAACAGTCTGACAACTCCTGCTGCCATCAGTTACGGCCTTACGCTTGTAGCCAGCACCGCACTTGCTAAATTTGTCTCCTGCTTCTTACACTGGGAAAGTTACTGTCTTTTAATTGAAAAATCCTGCTCTTGGACAGCAAATGGTCAAGTCAACAACCAAGGCAAGGTGACAATGTAGGCAAAGCTTCTCATCAAGACACTTCCAAGATAAAAAATGTACTATTATCTGAGAGAATGTTACAGACACAGAAACTCTTCCGCCTAAGCTACTCAAAAGAAACAATACTGCTGTTACGCCATCATGTCAGAGCACAACAGAACTGAAAGTCCTGCCTGTCCATAACATCACCAGACTAAGCCCCTACATGGTTGCCACTGATTGGCATTTGATATTACAACCTCTCCAGAAGAAGTGATTCCTGTTGCTCAGTGAGAGTGAGGCGTCAACAGTCTATGCACAAACCTATTTAAAGAATGGCATTTCATTTACCATGAAATCAGGTACTCTGCTTCTGAACAGCTATTTCATGCTACAAGGTTAGTTCCTTCAGAAGATACTCAGAAAATTGTTCCAACACTTCATAAAGCTGAAGTACTAAACAAATATATAAATGAGTTATTTAAATTGCTGAAGTAGGAGAAATCCAACAATCATTTTGTAAGAGCTTTTAAGTGTAGAAGGCTATCTTCTCCGGAGAAGTTAACTGAAATTTAAAGGCATGAAGTTTAAATGTTACATATTTAGTTTTCAAAATTCTTTGATACTCTTTTTTTTTAAGAGGAAAAGAAATGCTAAAACATTTGTCAGTGATATAAGAGAAATGCATCATTGAATTTTAAAATGTTTAGAAACCAACTCACCAGTCTCTTTATAATTCTCAACAAAACCTTCCGTTGTCGTGTATCCTTTTTGGATTTCAGTGCCTCAGCAAAGCTGTCCATGTTTTCTGGAGACATACTATCCTGATTGCTCCCTCCATACAGTTGAACCAGCAATGATAAGCACTGTGAGGCACTCTCAAATATTTCAGTATCTTCACTGGGAAGCTAAAAATGAACAAAAACCGAACAAACAAAAATCAAATATCATTTTCAGAAAAATTCTGTATCGCTTGGGGTTTGGAAAAATATTAACATTTGCACAAGCATCATTTCTAGTTGAATGACTCAAAATTCCATTAAACTAAGCTTAATAAAGTGAGGAAAATATAATTAAAATATATCTGTTTTTAAGCAGAAGTGCGTCTCCACTCTGATTCTATCAAACAGACTGTCTATAGCAACATCATAAATGCACGGAAAAGGTTGCTCCCAACTCTGTTATTTTCAGTGAGTATATTTTGCTTTAAATAGAAGTAGTAATAGCAGAAATGATCATTACAGCAATGATGTCTAATCTACTACATAATGCACACCATAAAACTTCATTTAATTATTTCTAAATCAAGTCTATGGCTTCTGGTTGAGGTAGAGTACAGGCTATCTAGCTATGTAACGGATTTAAAGTAGTCACATTAGGAAATATGCTTTGCAGATTTGAAATATTTTCCTGAATTCCAGCTTTTCCGCACTCCTTTGAAGAGCAGACACTGGAGCAGGGCTAGCAATGGGGTGGGAAAACTCTTTAATGGGAAGCAAAATTATACAAAAGATTTGGGGGCACGGCTAATAATGATATTTAAATGGGCTTCTGGTAGTATGACACTGGCACCAAAATGATGTGTTATCTTTCTTGAAAGTATAATTTGGAAATAATGAGTGGGGATATTATGTGGTATTTGGCACTGTTGGAATGACAACAGGAATGCAATGCCTGGTTTTAGCACACAGTTCACAACAGCTAGTGAAAAAAACATAGAGGGTTCTTGGGAATAGGCAAGAGAACAACAGATTGGAAAACACAGCAGCAAAAGACTGAAGGAATTAAACGTCTATAGTTTATCAAAGAGAGGGTTAAAAAGCACTTGATCATGTTCTTTCAGTTACATATGAGAAAAAGCAGGCTAAGGATAGGTGAACTCCTTCACCTGCAAAACTTTATTTAAAACAATTCACATTAGAAGGATGACAGTACTTCTATTTCCTTTTTTCTTTCTTTAATAAGAGCAATTAACCACTGAAACAACTCTCTTAGAACTGAGACAGATATTCTCCATCACAGGCAATTTATATGACAATAATTTTGGTTCTTTCCTAAAAAAAAAAACAAAACACTTTACTGTAATGAGGAATAAATTGAGGAAAGTCCTATGTCCTGTGGTATATAAGATCCTAGACTAAATGTTTACAATAGCCTTTTCTGGCCTTACAGTCTGAGAACTGAAAAAACATAACAGTGGTTGTCTTAACCAATATGATATAGAAGTGCAGAAACATGTCATGACTCGTACTCAGATTTTTAGTTCTAAAAATTCTATTTAAATACAAAGAAGCTAGATCAAAGTACAGTTAACAGACTATCCTTACTGACAATAAAAAGGAAACAATTTATATAATCTGTCCAACCATTTATATAATATGCCCAACCATTTCAATAACGATTACTTATTTAATCTGCAGTATGAACTTCCCACATTTTTCATTTTAAGAAAAATCCATACAGTTACTTTAAAGCAATCTGGGAACATATCATCAGACACATATGCCTTAAATATTCAAGAAGCAGTTCCCCAGGGATCTGCATGCAAATACAGTCCTGTTTCCCATTAGCTTCATAGAGCTGGCTGTTTAAAACATACTGAACTGACATGTAAGCTCTGAATACATAGCCTCAAGACATATCACATTCTATTTGACCTAATGCTATGCAAGTGACAGGACCACAGCAGCTACTTCTTCCACAGTTTTGCTGTATGTTTTTTACCTTCATTCTAATCTAAATGCTATCTATTTGATTGTTTCCTTTCCAATATCCAGTATTACCTAGTAACATCATCCACATAAATAGCAATGCTAAAAAGGAGGAAAAGCTACAAATAGTAACAAGCTTTATAGCTCCATTTATATCTTCAATCTTTATCAAGCCAAAAAACAAAATCCACTGATCTCACTGCAAGTTTTGAGCCAACCTGTATTTCCTTCATTGAAAAAAAAAAAAAAAAAGCCATTAGATAAAGGAAAGAAAAATGTAACCACTTTCATCTACGTCTTATCCCTCTTAAAAGCAGACAACTCCCTGAAGAAAATCACAGTACAAGAACTACCGTCAGTTTTCAAATGCTGTTTGTTGCCTAACCAAAAATAACAAATAAAATATCAATGAACGTTTGGACAGATATGTCCTCGCCCTGGCACTGTAGTGCAGGCCAGTTCCCTGGGCTCCATGTGTAATCAGTAAAGTCCCGTGTGTAATCATTACACACAACAGCTAGACTGTTCTCAAGGTCTTTTTCTGAGATATTGACTAATCGTCAAACAGGAGTGGAAAGCTGTTGGCTCTGCAGAGGACTGACCCTACGACAATCCTGCATGAAGAAACACCTATAGCACCATGTCCTCACAGTTCTTTCTGAGACCAGGAGGGTACATGACTTCCAAGAAAGCAAATGAGCCAGTCCAACCCGTTAGCATTATTCCCAAGGAAGGATGTCTTGAGCAGCAGTGCCCAGTTAGAGAGACACTGTAACATTTTGCCCTGCGTGAGGTGGAGCTGGGCTTGGGCCAATGGCTTTGCTTATCTCCTCCTGAAGTACCCATCTTTTTCTCAATGTTGCTGCTGGTTTTTGTCCCTCAACAAGAGAAAGGAAGACCCTGATTCTCTCCCTCCAATATATCTTGGCATCAGATAGGCTTGCGCTTCACAGAATATCAAGTTGTCAGTGACCATCCTTCCGTTTCTCTCCAGCGCTTGCAGTACTTGCCAGCCATGACATCATCCTACTCAATCACAAATGCCAACGAAGTCCTTCATCACCTGTTGTGCTTCAGGCTCTTCAGCTTCTTTGGTTCACTACAGTCTGAGGTTTACTGCTATCTAGGCCTTGGGGAGCAAGTTGCTGGCATCCTGGAAAATCACTGAGTAAAAGAAAGCCAGGCTGGATGACTTTTTGAGCAATCTGATCTAGTGGAAGGTGTCCCTGCTCACGGCAAGGGGGTTGGAACTGAATGACCTTTAAGGTCCCTTCCAACCCAAACCAATTTATGATTCTACAAATAACAACATAAGTTGGATGACGGAACAGGAAAGATTCTATTTACTCTGGAGGGGATGAGGATCATTGGCTTACAGTCTAACTCATCAATAATTAAGATAGAAGAGGAACTCTCAGCTGTGTCCCTGTTTAACTATGTCCACATCAGCATTTTTCTCTATTGCTCTCAGCATTTTGCTGTTTCACTACTGACAAGTAGCGATTTAGATGTCAGAAGTCATAAGCTGGTAATCTGAAATTTAACAATTGCTGCCACTCAGTGTTAGTACTTTCATTAATGGTTATAAAGAGTAGAGGATCTGAAGAAAATTATTGGTATGAACAAAAGCGATGACTGAAAATATAATAAATATCTGTAAACACAGAAAACCAATGAATGAAAATTCAGCTTTAGTATCTTATACTTATAGTATCTTATATGTAATAAGAAAAGCAAAGCTAGAATGGTTTTGCCATACAATGAATATAGAAGGATGGTTCATCTCTTAATCAGCTGGAACAGTGTTCTGATTATTTTTCTAATCCTAACAATTCCACTTGATATGAAGAAGTAAATTTCAAGTCTCTGAAATGCAGTTGTAGTTTTTCATGCCATGAGCCACTTAAGTTCTATTTCTTTCAGGGGAGGAGAAACACGTGAAAAACTAGAGTTCCAACTCTTTTAAGAAAACATCTGCCCTTTAATATTTCAAAATTACATGAAAAAACTCTAGTGGCCTTTCATTTCTCTTTGCTTTATCAGTCTTAGAAGGGATTATGAATTCAGTCCTTCAGCAAGGTAGAAACATTAGTACTCCTTCTCCTTGCAGCTGATAATATTCTGGGTGAGTGTACAGTTCGAAGAAAATCCCACTGCTAATTTTCACCATTCTCTAACTCAGAACTGTAGATTTATTTTTCACTTCCAGATTTGAAACCAACACCTTGTGACAAGATTTTTGTGCAGTGAAGTCCATTTATTATTTTTGCTTAATTTTCGTGGCCATGTTATAATCTCCTGTAAACAGGCTCATAACATAGAATTCTCCTTCTCTCCCGTTCTAGCTAGAACCGGCTCTGTATATTTTAAGGTTGATGTGCTGAAGGGAAGGAAGTTTCTTGCTATCACATCTGTATTTCTGCAGTTTGTTGTCAAAAATGCCTTCATTCTGAACCGAGTTGCAGTGCATTCATGAATTGCAAACCATTGCAAGAAACGTGATCATATGAGCTGAAGTGGCAGTTTTCACACCGTTGGAGTTGTTACGGCACCTAATTTTAGAGCTACAATGAAACTGTCTGGATTACCCAGAGGGGACACTACTTCAATGCATTAATGAGGTTATACACAAAGAGAGTTTATTATGATAAGAGATAGATGTTTATTAGATTAGTAATGTGATTATAGAATGTGCTGTAAAGGAAGCACCATTAGGAACTATAGGGAAGATGCAAACATTAAACAAAATGTAAAAGCAAAATATCATTATAAAATCTACTAAATTTACTATACTATTCTTATTAGTAAATATGCATAGTTTTAAATTGAAAATAAAATACTATATTTTGGGTTATGGAAAAATCATCCTCCTCCTACCCAAGGGATATAAATATGTTTTAAAAACCCAATATATTTGCAGTACATTTTAATCTCGCCTAATTGTGGAGAAACTAAATCCCCATTCCAAAACTCTCTGTTTGTGACAATACAGTCTACTTCTTCTGGTGTGTTTCTGTTTGTGGGGTTTGCGGTTTGATTTGACTTTTTTGTTTTTGTTTTTTTAGGGTAGCTCTGTAAAAGAGATTTCTTCAAGTATAATCTGCAGATCACATTTCAAATACAATAACAGCAATATATTATACAGTACAGGAAATAAACATATTCTTTCCACTCTGATCACAGAACTGTCTGGATTCCTAACAAAACTGAAACAACATTTTACAGTCTACAGGGTTATCATTCTTTAGCAGTAATTTTCATTATCCATTGGAAAATACCTTCCCATGCTCTGAAAATGATGTCAAGGCACAGTCTCAGAGCCAGTGCAACAGACAGAAAGGACCTAGAGGAGATCATCTCATTCATCCATGTGCACTGAGGCTTCATATTTGTCTTCTTCATGTTTGCACATGGTTAACTGGTCTTTCAACAGTAAAATCCACAGCACAGCAACCAACTGCAAATCTTAGTACTAATACTATATTGAAGAAGCCTATCACCAGAAGACAAGTAAAGTTCTCTCTCAGCAGTCTCACAGGCTGCAGAAAAGACTGAAAAACCCACACCTAGGATCTAAATCTAGAATCTACAGTGAAATAAAACGCCTTTTTACAGCTCCTTAGCAAGGTTTCTGAAAGCTTCTGAAAATCCAAACTGAAGTGATTTCAAAAGTAAGTAAACATTAAATTTTTTTTAGTATAATGGTACATCAAAAAGTAGAACATATTTAAATCTTCTGTAATTGCTGCAAGTTTCAGTATAATAATAAAATTCCATTTATGTTCAAGTGGAGAAACATTACACAAAAAAGTGAAGTGTAATTAACTTCTAAAGGCAAAGCTGTCAAGCAGAAGACTAAATGTTCGATTTATTTTCCTCTTATTGAAAGTTAAGGGCAGAATGATCATGGGACTAAATATTGAATTTTCCATATTTGCAGTGTTTTCTGCATGACAGAATCTGTAATTATTTCTTCTTTTGTGTTCTTGAAAACTCTGAAGTTTCATTTACATGCAATCTAGATTTCCTGCACTTGCCCTAAGTGATAGACTAAATCGCAATTACAGAATGGAAAAATTGATTCTAAGTTTTTGACATTTTCAAGTTTAACTCAATGATTTTTGAGAGATAATGAAGAGAGATAAACATGTAGAACTTGAGGAAAATAAATAAATAGACAAATCAATGGGGCATTTAGCAACCATCTCATTGATATATACCAATAATGGAAAGTAATTCTTGAAAATTACATAAGAAACTATAAATTTGGTAAAATAGGTAGAAATAGCAAACCAGAGAAAATAATCTTAACTCATTATCTTTACGTGATGACTAGTTCAGAATTTAAGACCTCCATTATCTCCAGAAAATAAAGCCCACATAGAACCAAATGCCTCAAAACAGTAATAACGGGTTATGTAGCCACATGGCTCAACGAAGACAAAGAACTAACATTGACAAAACTTAAGTTTAGGCAGTCCTGAACCTTTTTGAGGTGCAGGGAGCATATATATCTTGAGAGACCCACTAGAGTTCACAAAGAGATTAAAGCAAAAAACATTTTAAACAAGGGGATCCTAAATTATTATTCTGTTGTTCAAATGTTTAATTCAGCAATGCGTAAAGGATAGAAAATTTAACACTTAGCTGAAATAGCTTCCATACATCCCAATCAAGCACAAGTATGTAAAGAACAATACACATTGTGAGAGAAAATATCTCACTTTTACCAAATCTTTAACAAAATTCAAACCCAAACCAACTAAACAAAAGAATCAACACCAATGATCTTTACTCTTTACCTATATGTTAAAATTAGCAGATTTTAAATAAGAATTTTAAACATATCGGGATCTGTAGAAATACAGAACAAAGCAAAACCTGGTAGTGATTTGCAGCCATGCTTCTAAAATATAAGGGCAAGTCAGAATCTAATCAGTACATGTTAACTGTACAATTATCCTATCCTTTAATTAAAAACTCAGACTTCCAGGTGGTATAGTCTGAGTATAGCTTGGTGCCTAATTTTCTGTTCTTTAGAGAGTTAATGGAATTTAAATTTATCACTAGTTTCACTTTAAAGGAATATTTGCATCTCTTCATGTCTTACTATTTATCATATATAGTGACTTTAAAAAATTAATAAATTAATAGAAAATAAATTAAAATAATTGAAAAAGAGGAAATATTATATAGGTGAAAGTCAGTCACTTTGTTTTAGGTAATTCAATGAACATTTCCAAAAAGCCTTTGTCAATAGCTGGTTAAAATAAATACATCAAAGAAGGACTCAGCAACAATGCCAAAAACTAATAAAAAAGGCATCACACTTGCCCAAAATAGAAGATGAGAGACAGTGCTAAACACAGTAGAAGAGTCACAGCTATTCATATCATAATACATCTGAAGACCTATATTTAAGTGAAAAAAAATCATTTGAGGCTGGGAGAGAACTGAATCTGAAATGCCTCTCAGTGAAATAACCTGGAAAGGATATTGTGATATGCCACAGGGAAATTATTCCAACAAAGCTATTACAGTGGGATGTGAGAAAAGGCTGAGGCAGCCTCCAAAACCCCTGTTCAGCTCAAGGAGCATTCCCCTGCTCCAAGCTATGACACACAGAGTCAAGACAAATCACTAGCATGGTATGATGGAGGCTGAGCTGATGGGATGCAGCAGGGCCACGATACGGCACTCTGTGAAGATTTCAGTGCAGCACTGTGACATCAAGTAAACCCTGGAAATGACTGTCCAAACAGACAGACTTCAAAGGTGTTTACAGATCACCAGGGACCATTCCCACTTGTAAAGCCCTTAGGATTATGTTAAAATAAAACTAAGCCCTTGAGAAAAACTCAGAAGGCTCAAAATCAAGAATATAATATTAAAAGTAATCACTTACTGCAAATTAATTTGAAGCTTACTGACTTTTCTAATGGTAGCAGTGCCTGTTGTTTCAAATTTTGAATACCATACTTTCTCTATGCAGTCACTAGGTCCATTCTAAAGGGCTAAAATCTGGCTATACATCTGTACCCCAACTGAGAATCTGAAGCCTGTCCCTTGTCACACTTCTATGCTGGGGACAGACTGACTCCAGTGTCACTTGTATCCTGCAAGTCACTATGAACTATAATTTCTTTAAAATTGTTAGTTCTTCCTTCTACGTGGGAGCTTACAAACTATGAAAAAATAGCAAACAGAGTTCTAAGATGTTGAATTCAGTTAAATAATTCCAACTTCAGCAACATTCCAAAAAGCTTATAAACAAGCAAATTCTCACCAGTTGAATAAGCAGGCTAATTAGATCCGTCAGGGGTTTATTGATAAGCAGAAGGTCTTCAGCAGTCTGCGTGTCCCCTCCTGCGCCAGATTTCTGTGCCTTAATAAGATGAGAAAAAATAAAAAGAAGCCTTGGTGACTGTTTCATTATGAGAAACAAATTAGGTCCATTAGGTGGCAGAAGTTTGAACAGAAGTTTGAAGGAGACTTGTAAACTCTTTTCTCGTTAAGTATTCTTGGGCTCCCAATGAGCAGTTAACGCTCCCTGTGTCTGTAACAATAAGCACAAAGCAACAGGGACTCATGCTGTTGTGGCCATTCTGTGCAAGCTGAATATCCTGACCTACATGACATTGCTAGAGCAAAATGCTATAAACTGTATACTCAAAAGATATCTGTAAAACCATAAATGTTTTATGTATTTGTATTCTCTTTCAACATGACATGCCTATTTTAACATTAAAGTCCATTTTTTTTCCCTTTATCAGGAACAATTCTAAGTGTAACTCAAAACAAGAAAAATCAAGGTGACTGAAAAGTTCTCAGCAATAGTATCCAATTTTGCCCTTCTGACATTTCTTATCCTGAGACTTTTATAATATATTAAAATAATTAAATTTTAAATAGGAATAAACCTTAAGTGATCAAAGTCTGTGATATGATCTGTTACTACTTATAATTCTGATCATTGTCATCCCCCCTCATCCCTCACACTGCCATCCAAGGCAGTGCTATTTATGATCCATCCTTGCCCCAGGACTCCAGAGAAGTTTGCTTGCAAGATTTTTCATGTAACTTCATTATCTTGCACCAGCTTTAGACCATAACCCTATGCAGTTTAGCTGCTAGGGGAAAATGTAAACACTGGTCTAAAAAACACATTTAAAAATGATTTTCTATTGTGTTTCATTTAAAGTTCAATCCTAAAACCATCATCCAAGTGTAATAGCTGAGGATTTTTGTTTGGTTAAGTGAACAGGGGAGCAAGTCCCCTGAGACAAGAGACATTACTGCTGAAGCTCTGCCGTTGATATTGATGATTTGAAAGGATAATGCCTTTCTTCTGGAAAGAATTATGAAATAAAAGAGATCTGAATAGCTGTTTTTCCAGGTAATAAGACACATTGATATGTCCCTCACTGAGGCTCGCTACAATGACCTGGAACGTTGAAATCCAAGAAGGGCAAAAAGACAGTGCAGAGAAGACAAAAAAAAATGGAGTGTTCATATTAATCAAGAAAGGGAAGTCATCTTCACGTCAGCAAAATTTACAACAGCTTTTGCTAGTTAGTGCTTGGATGAGAAGACACTTTCTATCGGGGAGGTCTGACTACTTTCTTTGAACTTTTACATATTTAGTGTTTTTGGAAAGAGAATGAACAACATCACTAAAGTAATATACTTCACTTACAAAGAACAGACACTACACCATGCTTAAACCTACATTAAGCCACCAAATTGAGTCCACTTCTCAAATAAGAGATTGCAAATTACTTTCAGCTACTGTGGACCACCTATGGAACATGATATGACAAAACTGCTCCAAAACATATATGCAAATTAACCTAAACTTTTCTAACAATTCCATTAAAACACAAGTACTTGGATCACAGAGAGCAAACTCTTGAATGAAGCTTGATACAGTTACCAGCATCATTCATCATGACGTACTGAAATACAAAGGAAAAGTGGTGTCATGTTTTCCCTACACAGCTGGATAAAGTTATCACTTTATCACATATAAAAAGCTTAAATTAAAATGGATTCAAGTGGAGGTAGTACCATCTGTAAAAATCAACTTAAGCCTCAAAAATAGGTAATACGAGAAAATTTGAATCTCTATTTCAAATTCTGTTTTAGAAAGTATCTTATTCAGAAGATCCCTATGAAAACAGTCCAAGTATATTCATTTTCACTACAGTGATGCATTTAGTGCCAAATAGAGAGTGGAATATTGTGTAGATGAATGGTTAATTGCAGTCCCCAGGTAATGGCCACCATTCAAATAGAGCGTGTGTGCTGAGGCAGCTGTAGAACCGCCACAGTGGCCCTCTGATGAGCACTGTCAAGACAAGTATTCCAAGGCACGTAACATCACCATAAAATTAGTTTTATAAGGGTAGAAGACAGAGCAATGTTCAAAACTCAGTTTTCCAGCTGCCTCTTTTTACCCATTCCAGAGCAAAGCAGATTAGTCTGAATAGAGATTGTCAAAACTGGAGCTGCAGTTTTAGTGCATCAGTCAACTGACGTGTCAGTGTAAAGCCAGAATAGAATTTGGCTTTGAACGTACAGATTTAATTCAGTATCGAAATAAAAATCATCGATTTTACTAATATTACTAATCCATATGCAAGATGGTCTCTCCTCGTGTGTGTCCTCCAGCGCAATTGGCCTCGCTGCTGTTGCATGGAGCCTAAGCACAGGACTTAGCTCTCTGTTGATCACACGGAGTGCTGCCAGCAATGTAACAATCAGCAGCTAGCTTACAAAATTAGAGGACTCAAAAAAGACAATGCATTGTGCCACTAGTTCTAACTTAAGTTTCTTCCATAAATTAAAAAAAAATCAAACCAAACAAACATCCCTCAGTGAAATATCTGGGTGATAACGTAACCAATTATGTAAATCTGAGAAGGGAAAAAAAGCGCTCAATTTTCAACATCCACTTCATACATTATACCTTCTTTAAAACAAAACAAAACAGCCCCAACTCAAAACACAGAGGAGGACCTTTTCAGAAAAAAAAACCAAAGAGGCCATGTCCTGAAATTCAATACAACCTGTCTGCAATCTTTTGAATCTCTGTCCTCCAGATAAATCAGACCTAACAGCCTTCTCTGGTTTTCAGCAGAGTCCCAAGAATATCAAAAATCTAACACGAAGAGGAAGTCTTGCTGTTTGTACTCTAAATAGAGAAGTTAGTTCCAGTTGACTAACTCAGAAATTTGGCAGATCATTTAAAAACAACCCGGGTATTGCTAACTTAACAACATGCCCAAAAGAAGATGAATGCTTTATCTTGTTTTGTTTTTAAGAGCATAATGTGTGATTTCTTTGAATAGTAACTTCTTGTGCTCCATTTTTATGGAGCAGGATGTCTTCACTGGAGGAGGAAGTCCTAGCAATGCCATGATTTGCAGTGGTTCAAACCAACTCAGAAAACAAATTGATCAGTGTAAGAGAGGAAATACTTTTGTCAGCTTACCTGCAGAGGTTATAGATGCTTTTCAAGCACAGTAATTACATGTAATTTATAATAAAAAAACATACTATTTTTTCCAGTCATTCTTTTCTTTTAAAATGAACAGAAGAAAAATGCTTTGAACTATTATTGAGCAAATGTTGAATTAAGCTATTTACGGTGTACCGAAGCAAAAGAGTCAACTAGGCTCTATGTTTCCAGTGAGGTTAGCATGGATAACCTAGCCAAGTAAGTGCATAAAACAATGATGTGCAGTTGCAAATACGTGCTCTTCTCTTTGCACCAAACTAAAACTCAATTAAATCAGAACAGTGGGAATTTCATTAGTAGGATAGAAGGAAGCTATCTAAAAATTTGTTTAAGATGGTGATGACCCCAGGAAGTAAATTCCATACCTGTAAGGCCTGGCGCACAATGTTTGCTGTATACATCAGCATGCAGTGCAAAATGTCGAGCAACGACAGAAGCAGTGCATTTGTTGTCTTGGTGCTGCTTTTATCTTCTGCCTCCATGTACAGAGCCACAGTTTCTATTAGGAGATTGCAGATGTGATGAGCCAGCCCTGCACAGAAAGCGAGACAAAAAACCCGAGACTATCAGGAAAAGAACAATGCAGAAGGTAGCCCAGTTAAAAATACAAGATTAGCATAAAACCAAATTTCACATACATTGTGAATATTTATTACATTTCCCTTTTTTTCTCCATTATTATAATTACCTGCTCTTCTGTTTGGAGACGCTCACAGAGCTGAACTGATACAATCAAGTTTGCTAAATGCATGGAAAATGATGTAACATTTATTAAATAAAGGCATACTTTGAATTCTAAACTTTTCTTTTGCTCGCTGGTACACAAGCCTCCTTCAAAATACTTCTGGTCAGAAGAATTAAACAATTTCTCCATGCTGTTAGAAAACGACACATCAAGATCAGAGCCTAAACTTTTCTTTCTTAACTGGTCTGCCAATTACAATCTTACCCATATGCTTTAATTGTAGAACTGAACAGTGTTATGATTAACACAAAATATTTTCACAGGAGCATTAAAATGAAATACTGACTACTATACCATAAACGCTATTGACTGGTGGTATTATAATGTTTCCTGAAAATACAATCTTATCCTAAGCTTTTTTTTAGCTTCTTTGGAATTTAACAACATCAGCTGTAGTTGCTCGCTTAAGCTACAAACCAATTAACATATCAGAAAAAATATAATCCATTTCAAGGCAACACCAATTCAATTTGGAAATGAAGTGACCAAGTTAATTATATTTGATCTTAATCTTTTTCTTTCAGAGTTTCATAAGGACTGAAAGATACTTTGTATCTTTCCAATAATGTAATTATGTTTGTAAACTATCTTCTTTTAAACGGGCAATTAGTCCCATTGTGACCTGGGTGTACATACGTAGTAACGTGTATATCAGAATACCAGCTTCTAGTCGGCATGACTGTCAAAAATGACTCAAGTATTTCACTGATTTTACTGAAGTAAAAAGACTCCTTTTATAAGTTCTCTTTTTAAAGTAATTATGTATATTTTTACAAATATCAGGAAAAGATTTAAGTGAGACATTGTAAAATACAATATGTAACTACACAACTCAGCTTTTGAGAGTAGTCAAATCTGTGGGGGTGTTTAACTGCTTTTGCTTTGAAAGGTGCCCCATCAATTAAATAAACTTCCATGAAATATTTTCCTCCCCTATTCACCATCCTTAATACTTTCCTCGGGAAATTAAATACAAAAAAATTCATTTAGAATACAGTTATGGGTCAGGATTATTAAGACTTGCACTTTTATATCTCACATCTTTTTGTGTTTTCTATGATTACTAGCATTATTCTTTTGCAACAGTTTTGATTGATGGGGCTACAGCTCAGACTAAGCTTTGAATTTCCTGGGGTTTTGTCTCCACAAAACAAACTCTCAAAATCATATCAATCTAATCTCACAAATTTAATTTCCTCCTCGTTTTTGAAAGCACAGTTTCTGCTGCAGTCTGAACATTTCATACAAAAATGAGATAGCATGCAGAGACATTTAAGTGACGTCACCAATACCAACCAAGAAAAAACCCAGACATAATTGTATGTCTACCCAGTACAAAACTTGTGGTTATTCTATGCCTTTTTTTACCAGGCTATATCAGAACAAACCTAAGAAAATAGTCCAGTAAGAGCCAGTCGCTATCAAAGCGAAGTCTGCAAAAGTGCCTGCAGGGATATGTCCAAGCATACTCTGGTTTTCCCTGTATATATATGACCACAAAACCCACAGCCACATCAAAATGACCGAGTCACCCCCATTAGTTCTAGATGGCTTACGTAGAACCCTTAGGACAGTGACTTGGAGATTAATGCTGAGAAGGCCACTTCCAAATCAAGGCATTGTATGGGTCACCATGAAGAATTTTTTAGGCAGCAGTCCACTCTGCATTTGTAGCATTAAGTAGGGAACGACAAATAGTGAACAAAACAATAGGACCCACAACTGTCATCTGCAATTCTTTCCCTTTCAGCTTTGAAGAGACTTGTTTACTCCCTTGACCGTACCAGCCTGAGTCTCACAACTGCCTCACTCCTGCTGTTCAGTGACCGGGGAGGTGAAACTAACACTCGGCCTTCTCCACACTCATCAAGCCATGAATAACATAATCACCTAGATTTATTCTCTTGAAGAATTTACATCCTAAGGGAATGCACGTTAGCAGCCCTGCCTCTGATCACCCAAAATACACCAGAATATGCGCATTTACTTTGTTCATGAAAACATCAGAAATACTGGGTTTCACATAGGTAGAAATATGCTCACACAAAATTAAATGTAGAGAGATATGTGCGTTAAATTTGGAAACTCTTAGGCGAAAAAAAATTCCTGGACTTAAAATAGTTCTTTAAAATCGAACACATCAAAATTTTATTATAAAGACATCTAAGACAAAACACTGGTGAAAAATGTGGCCTAACACACTGCATGAATCACACAGAAACTTCATAAACATTTGGTTCTGCAGATAAAGAAAATAAACCAGACTGACCTTTTGCCAAGTAAATAAAGTTCCAGATGTGCTCTTCAAAATATTTTATTGTGTCACAACAAAATGAAAATTAGAGGCCACAATTATAGACATGTAAATATACTCCTTGCTTACACCACAAGACAAAATACACATTACTGCCCTCAGAAGAGAAAGCTGGGAAACTGGTATAATTTACCGTGACCATGACAAAATTCAATAGAAATTTTATGGCCTTGGCCATTGGCACTGTAATCATTTACTCAAAAGGTAGCTACAAAGTTCAAGGCTGATCTGTCTCAGCCTTCCAAAAACTGAATACCACAACAGACAGTCTGAAAAGAAGGGGCTACAATTCTAAAAAGAGGGAACTGTATTCATAATTTTTAAATCATAATATAAAAACTGCATATGGAGAAGTTTCAGAAACTACTTTTCTGTCAGATTTTACAAGTGATTAAAGAACCACATGCTTCTTAATTTCCAGTAATGCCTAAAACAATATTTATCTTTAAAAACTTCAGACAATATATTTCCGAGACATATTTAACACAAAAGTTTACTATCCAGTAATTCTCAGCTGTTCATTAGAAAGCAAAATAGGCTCTGACTCAAAAGGTACACTCCATGCATTTGGGAACTTTGGAAGTGGTGGATCTGAATCTGAATTCTCTATCATAGTGGAGAGCTAAATTCAATTAAATCAAGGAAGACTGTTCTGCTGAGAACAGCTACATATCTTTAAATGTACTTCCATGTATGTTGGTAATAGTCCACTTCATCAAGAGAAAAGCGTAAGTGACAGCTTACATGGGTTAATGTAATGCGTTATGATTTCTTTCAGCGGGCTTTCATTTCTTATTAAAAGAGTAAGAACTTATTAATTAACTTAAGGATTTTTTGTTACTCTACTAATTCGCAAATTTCAGCAAATAATTGAAGTATATCACACCTTATCATTTGCAGCTATAGTTACAGTTTTGATTTACTACAATACTGCACAGCGCACTGTTCATGCCTCATATTTATTTGTAAAAGAAGGATCTTTAAAACATCAAGCCTCAGTGCAATTCTCTATTCAAATTTTGCAGGAAAATAGGCAAAACTTGGATTTTGTATTATAATTATTATGTTTATAAATCAACATAAATGGAACTAAACAAAGAACCTGTTCTAAATGCTATCCAAGTTCCGTAATATTTATTGAAAGGATTGCATATGAAATTCCTAGCCACAGTTTCACAGAATTTGACAAACCTAGTTTTCATAGCAGAACATTTCTCCTGCCCAGAGACCCCTGCAATGAACTGAAGACGTTGCTGATAGTGCTTTATGAATGTAGACTGTGATGACTCTGCTTGTGTTTTACAACTCTTTTCAAAAGATAAAAGGAGTCTTTTGGCCCATGATACAGTTAATCGGACAGAATGTACCACGATACCTTCTGGAATGAAAGCTGACAGGAGATATTTTATTCTCACCTATTAGCAAGATGGATAAAGGAAAAGAAATCTTCGCTTCCAAATCGTATGAAACATCAAAGGACAGCTAGGAAGCAATCTTCTAGGCAATCCTTTCATGCCTACCAGCAATTAGAGCATTCAACAAACCTGTCTGCTTCCAGATGAAGAAAATGTTAGAGCAGGTGCACTTCCTCTGAACAATGCCACCACGCAGCCAAGCAGCCCACAGCAAAACTCTCAGCCTGGCAAAAAGGTTTCTCTTTGTTCCTTTCTACACACTGCTCTCCGGAGAGCTGTTTTCTCCCATTTGTATCACACCTACACAACTGACTCCCCAGGGATATTACCCAATATATATTCACCAGACTTTTCTTCCTCCTTTTACTTACAGACTGGAACATCTTGGTTTTGTTTCTACTGCCAGACTAACTAGAAAATGTATTTCATAATCTTTTTAATTTTAATGATAAAACTCAAAAATATTGCTAAGAAGAAACAGAGGGCTGTAGTTTGATAAATCCTTTCACAGAGGAATTAGCTCCTCAGTACCTGAGCACTTAAGATAATCCATCATGTCATAAAGATTCTTCATAAAACCTTATTCACCTTCATAAACCTGGGATTTAATTTGCATTCTTTGCATTGGAGCCCTACTACTCAAGGTTTCCTCTTTTGAACAACTGAAAATAGGCAAAATAAAGCAAACGGTATCTTTAGGGTAATGGCATTTTTAAAAGACGCTCGTTGCTTTTACTGTTATTTTTGTTTATTATTTGCTACTGCTTATATTTTAGCAACTATTTGTGTTAGTACTATATAATATAATTGAGGGAATAATAAACTGAGATAGAAAATTAGGTCACCACTGATTTCAAGATTTGGTGAGCTATGAGCATCCGATCACATGGAAGAAAATAATAGGACTGTTGAACGTATCAATTGTATGACTAACATCCCGAAAACTATTTTCTACTCTGGTCTTAAAAATTAATAACATCTAAAGAAGAAAATTTTGCACATATTGGGTAGTCTCTTCCTAGTACTGGGACAGTGACTGGACATTTTGTGACTGAAAAAAGAAGCACTAGGTTTGAGGAATAAAAATCTCATTTGAATTTGTCACACTGCAGCAGTCAAGACTATTCAGAGTTTTCCTTTTCCAATATGAATGGTAGGTAGGGCACTTGCCAATGATGCCCCCAGGTGCAGGAAAACGGATGTGGTAAGGATTATAACAACCAGGGAAGAAAAGCCAGTTATCACCTTTACTATTATACGACTAGGTTGAAAGCACACTGGGAATACTATGTTATCTTGAGCGTGGATGCCCAAGAATACAGACCTAACATTCTCAGTGGAGTTTTCTCCTTTGACTCAGGCAAAGCACGATGTACCTTTACTTCACATTTTCAGGACTGACAACATTTAGCATTTATTGTTAGAAGGCAGTTCTCACTTGTGAAGAAAGAGCACAGAACTGGTGACTGCCCAGGGAACTGTGTCAAAATCTTCTCAGCCAAACAGAATCCTGCCAACACAGAAATTAACCTTCTTCTAAAATTTAATCTATGGAACAAACAGGTGACTAAGACCAGCAGGCGTATAGAACAGTCAGAGCTAAAAGGCAGAAAAAAAGTAGATTCTCATACTACAAAAAGTATCTGAGTGTAAGAAAAGATAGTAAAAATGCAACTTGAAAAATTTAGGAATAATAAAATCTCATAATGTTGAATATGCTTAACTGGTCAATACAAACCCAGTAAAACATAACAGATTATATATAAGTTAGAGACCTGCTGAGCCACTTGGATCCTCATAAGTCTATGGGGCCAGATGGGATCCATCCTAGGGTGATGAGAGAGCTGGCAGATGAGCTTGCTAAGCCGCTTTCCGTCATTTATCAGCAGTCCTGCCTCACTGGAGAGGTCCCAGAAGACTGGAAGTTGGCCAATGTGACGCCCATCCACAAGAAGGGTCGTAGGGATGATCCAGGCAATTACAGACCTGTCAGCCTGATCTCGGTTCCAGGCAAAATTATGGAACGGATAATCCTGGGTGCAATCATGCGGCACCTGCAGAATGAGGGAGAGATCAGACCCAGCCAGCAGGGATTTAGGAGGGGCAGGTCCTGCCTGACCAACCTGATTTCTTTTTACGACCATGTGACTCGCCTGGTGGATGAGAGGAAGGCTGTGGATGTGGTGTACCCGGACTTCAGCAAGGCCTTTGACACTGTCTCTCACAGCAGACTACTGGACAAGCTGGCAGCCTGTCGCTTGGACGGGAATGTTCTGTGCTGGGTTAGGAATTGGTTGGATGGCCAAGCCCAAAGGGTGGTACTGAATGGTGTCCCATCCAGCTGGCGGCCGGTCACTAGTGGTGTCCCCCAGGGTTCGGTGCTGGGCCCGGTCCTGTTTAATATCTTTATTGATGATCTGGATGAGGGGATCGAGTCCTCCATCAGCAAGTTGGCAGATGACACCAAGCTGGGAGGAAGTGTCGATCTGCTGGAGGGTAGGAGGGCCCTACAGAGGGACCTTGACAGGCTGGAGAGATGGGCTGACTCCAATGGCATGAGGTTTAACAAGTCCAAATGCCGGGTCCTACACTTTGGACACAACAACCCCATGCAGAGCTACAGGCTGGGGACAGAGTGGCTGGAGAGCAGTCAGGCGGAAAGGGACTTGGGAGTGCTGGTGGACAGGAAACTCAACATGAGCCAGCAGTGTGCCCGAGTGGCCAAGAAGGCCAATGGTATCTTGGCCTGCATCAGGAACAGTGTGGTCAGCAGGACTAGAGAGGTCATCATCCCCTTATACTCGGCACTGGTCAGGCCACACCTCGAGTGCTGTGTCCAGTTCTGGGCCCTCAGTTTGAGAAAGATGTTGAGATGCTGGAGTGCGTCCAGAGGAGAGCAACGAGGATGGGGAAGGGGCTGGAGCACAAGCCCTACGAAGAGCGACTGAGGGAGCTGGGGTTGTTTAGCCTGGAGAAGAGGAGGCTCAGGGGAGACCTTATTGCTCTCTACAATTACCTAAAGGGAGGTTGTAGTGAGGCAGGAGTTGGACTCTTCTCTCAGGTGACCGGTGACAGAACGAGAGGACATGGTCTCAAGCTTTGCCAGGGGAGGTTTAGGCTTGACATTAGGAAGAAATTCTTCACTGAGAGGGTAATTGTTCATTGGAATGTGCTGCCCGGGGAGGTGGTGGAGTCACCATCCCTGGAGGTGTTCAAAGAGAAATTGGATGAGGCACTTAGTGACCTGGTGTAGTTGACAAGTAGGAGTAGGTGTAGGTGTTGGGTCATAGGTTGGACTCGATGATCTCAAAGGTCTTTTCCAACCTTACGATACCGTGATACTGTGATATATACTAGGCAAGACTGTGGCTGTTTCATAAGAAAAGAGGTGATTAGAATGACATACACAGGAATATTTCTGGATGTATCATCACTGATCCTCTGGGAGTTCCCGATTTGCTGCTGCTTTTGAAAAAGAGAGACAGAAAAACAGAAGGAGAAAAAAAGGGAGTTTCCCCTTTTAGAATCTCATTAAGGTTTCTGTGACAAAATTTCAACTGAATTCAAGTTTTTGTGTTAGACTGACTCAACTATACTATAATGAAGACAGAAAAGATATCCAAGGTGTTTGAAACTAGGTTAACAGTACATGTGGGGACATAGCAAAGTTCTGAAGGCAGAGAATTTTGTCCCAGACAAGACTTACTGAGATGGTTCTCATTCCTGGGTGTATAACTCATTGAACATGAACAAAAACTTGTTCAACAGGGAAAGACTGAAGGATCAGAAGGTAACTTTCTTCAAAAAAAAATTATAAGAACATCCAAATGCTTGCTAGTTCTAGTAGAAAAAAGAAATTATAGTATTTATATAAGAAATACTATATAAATATGGACTATAATGATGTTCAGGGGATCTGTTCACAGTGTTGATAAGACATTAATAGTGTCTCATTTCAGCAGTCAGGCTTGATTTGTTTGGATACCTTGCCCTTGGTACCACAGTCTCTAGAAATGCTACCTGCTGCTTATGTTCTGTTCTGGATATTTACTACAAAAAGATAAGTGAAAAACATAACAGAATGGCAGGATCCATTGAAGATGTACACAGAAACTTTAAATGCTTCTATCGGGTGGCTTGTGGGACTGGATATAAAAGAAACATTTATTTTTATATTACTTATTCAAATTAAGCTTTTGCTCTCCAGAGATAAAGTTTAGTACCCACTAGAGTTATGTACACCACAAATAGGCTGCTTTTTTTGTTAATCAGGGAGCATAAGGCCCTTGATGCATGTAAAATCGAGAGCTATCATCCCAAGAGGTAACCGACAACACGGTGGAGTATAATGTTAAGGCTGGCTGACACATTCATTTTGTAAACAGCTTCATTGACTGCAAACACTGTTCTTCCCAGGTGTTTGCTAGTGATCAATTGTTGGAGGTTATTACCCCTACAATTGTGTCTGAGTGTGTGTGTGTGACAGAGGATGCAAGTTCTCCCTAGTTTTCCCCGACAAGCTGTGCCAGGCTGCTTTAAACTGTTCAAATAGGCAGCCTGCATCAACTCATCTGATTTCGCTTGAAGCAATTCCACACACTCAAACGACCCTTCTAGATAGAAGACCTGAGGAGGGATGGAGGTGAAGGTAAAATAGTGACTTAACAGAGTACACATTTCAAATATATCTGTCCCCAATTGTTCATATTTTTCACATAATTTGCATTCTTTTCATACGGATTTAAGTATCTTTGTTGACAGTCAGCCAGTCAGTTGCGCAGTACTTGCAAGCAAACCCTTCCAACACACACAAAAAAATTAAATAAAAAATACTGTAATAAGATAAAATCAGATAAACTGGATTGACTATTGTGCAGGTAAGTAAAGTTTATAGTGGCTTTTCAGCTAGGTATTTTTTCTCATATGTCAAAGATACATTAGAAAGAGTCCATTCTATAAAGCACAGTAATTCTGCAGCATGCTATACTTCAAGTCGGATCCTGATACACACTATTTTATCCCTTACAAGACGTCAACGAAAATAAAATCTCTTGGTTTGTCAGGCAGAAGTTAGATGATGTTGAGGAGATTTTCCAAACAGTAGTTTTTAATCATCTGCACGAGGAACAAGAATATATAACAGGACATCTTACTCTCTAAGAGGCAACAGTCTTTAAAACTTTTTCTAAAAGTAGTTTGAGATATTAGTGGTTGTTGCTTCATAGTTACATGGAAAAATTTTCACTTGCATGTTGTGAATTAATATGTAGTGTTTGCTTTTTAGAAAAACAAAGGCTGCACGAAGTCCTCAAACTAATGGCAAAAAGTAGACAAACAGTTCTTCACTAGATAAAAATCTCTTATTTTAGTAAGATTGGAAATTCTTTGCATTCAGCAAGATTCGCAGTCATTAAAGATTCTATAAAGGCTTTTGATTTACTGCTCAGAAAGATCTAGCCTGCAACAATTACCATGTGATAAAAATACAGGGGGAATTTATATCCTGAACTTAATTTAGAACTAGAATTTCTTCCAAAGAGACTGCTATTTTAATAATGGACTTCCTGTCACACAAGATTAAACCCTGTTTATCTGCTTCAAATATCTTAATGAGCTTCTACTTGGCATCAACTTTCCCTTCAACTAAAATCCTTGAGAGATCACATTCAAACTTCGAGAGCTTCTTTTTTCAAACTTCTTTTTGACAAAACCTATACAGACCAGATACGAACACTCTCAGAATGCAGATGCAACCCTAAACTGTTGTCACAAATTGACAGCATCCAACAGCTTTGAATGATGTTACCAGCACTAATTGCTCTAGCTAGGCCTTCAGGAGTCCCTGGACAGAGAGCGATAAGGACCAATGAACCTTAGCTTCAGAAAATTCTCTGAAGTTTTCAAACAGTTTTAAATTGCAGAAATAAAACACAGTTAACTACTATTCCCACACATATTCAGCAAAGAATAAGGGTAAAACCTCTATACACTCCCCTACTGAAAAGTTATGCTCTGTAAGAAAAGATATTAAATATTTATTCCTACTCCTCTTGGTCTATTTACATCAGTCTTCCATAGGGCGAAAACTTAAGAGTACAAATACTTAGATTTTCAAGTCACAGTCTTCTGGAATTGTTACAACTACACCAAAGCACAAAAGCAAAGGCTGGAGTATCCACCAAGCGGAATCTGCTGCTGGTTATTACAAAAAAACCCTGAATCTATGCCACAGTTTCCTGTGACATCCTGCATTATTTATCAATTATGCTTACAGCAAAAATGAAAGCTGACAACTGGTAACTGCAACTGTCCAAGGTGGCTTTCGTGTATTTACACGTACACGATCAAAGGGCTTAAACAGAGGTCAGGATGTTACATGATAGTAAATCTAGTTTTGCAGCTATGACTAGATTAAATTCTATAGCCTTTAAACCTACTCTTCTATGCCAACTGTTTTCCAAATAAGTGTTGGGATAACTTTGACCAGCAGACCTTCTGTGTAATTTACTATCATCTGGTCATACCAATAACGTCACATCTGATTAAATCTCTAAAATCTAATCACAGACCTTTCAACTCAGATGTTATTATCCTTCTTATTAAGTGATTCGGGCATGTGTCTTGTTTTGTTTGCATGGATGCTCATTCTCCTTTGACCTATCCATGATTTTCAACTTCACAATTGGGATCTTTGAGCTGGAAGCCATCACACTGTGAACATGTTGTCACCTCAGGCTGTACCAAAAATACCTTAGCTAATACTCATCACTAGTACATCCTAGACCAACAGACCTTTCATTTTCTGTCAACACAGCTATCTGTGACCCCAACTATCCTCGCTTCAAACAACCACACTGAGCTAAGTCAGCTGGTACTACAGCACAGCTTTTTTAATTAACAGGCAGTCCTGGCTCTGAATGAACTGTAAGCGTTTGTGCATTTGAACTCTGTGTTCTATATCCTGTTTCCTCTACCTCAACAGGACCCACACAACAGGAGCATAGATCTACTGGCACTGGATTGCAGAAAGCTTTGCTCTTTTTGAATTGGGCTTGTCCTCTGCCTTTGTTCTCAGCGACATTTTTAGAAAGACAGAAACAACTAGGTTTAATGAAGATTGCACTTTAAAGGGAAGGGACTTTGAAAGTAGGCTACCAAAAAGCGAAGCTTGAATCAAGAGAGTCTGGAGAAGTGCCAAGTGAAAGCAGCTCTGATGGGAAGACTGGAGAAATTAAGATTTGTGAAAATGTACTGTCAACAAATTACGCAACAACTGGAGAGAAGCTGCAAGGGGTAGACAAGGGAAATGAGAGATGTATGTAATTAAGTTTTCAAGACAAGCAATTTCACAGCAAGTAGAGGTCAAACACCTTGCACAACTTGGCCTGCCAGAATACTGCACTTGATTGGGACAGAGGGCTACCTTCGGCCTGGTAGACTGGGTGTCAGAGGCAGCTCAATAGAACTGAATTAGGAGGTTAGTGGCAAGAGCTGTCAGTTACTGCCTTCTGGATGTGTTGGTGTAATTGGTTACAAGCATGACCACATGCACGGTTTTCATTAACGTTGGTTTTCTTGCAGGGAGCGAGGTAGAGCTCCCTGTCAGTTTTTTGCACGCAGCCCAGACTGAGTATCTCTGTACCCAGCCTGATCCTCTGATGCACAGGCTTAGTCTGAGTGATTGCCTGATCCAGAGCTTACACATGCAAAATCTTGTAAGCAATGCTGTTCTTTCCATATCTTCTGTCAAACCCCCTAAAGTTGCCTTGATAATCTCTTCCTTTTGGTATTGTATCTGCCTTTTTCTTATCTTGCTTATGACTCTTCCTCACAGTACAGACAAAATACTGCCTTTAAATTCATCTTCATGTGTTGCTGTTTGAAGCATGTGCTCTCTGAACTCAACAACTTTCAATGCAGTTTCTGAAGAAAATGCATAGTAAGACAGTTCAAGCATGTTTTTCTTGTAAGATAAATAAAGGTATAAACCTATACTTCATGTCATTCTCCGTTGTATGCTGGGATCAAAATATACAATATCCATCTGTGTCTGAAAAGGACGCAACAGGTTTATCCAGCAAAAATGTCTATTGGAAAGACTGTTGAGCCATTGTGGATAATTTTACTGTTTTTCTAATTTTATGTAATACATATAATACTAATAGTTTTGTTGTCATCCAGGGAAATGAGTCCTATTTCGTGGCTGTATCATTGGCTAAAAAGCTGTACGCCACAATCTGCGCGTGTTAGCTAGGTAACATGATCTGTTAAAAGTGTGAATAAATCCATTAATGACACTGGATTTTTGCCATGTCTCACAGGAATAGGGGTGAGAGGTTTTTGAGAAAGCAGCCTGCAATATGATAAACAAAGAAAGAATGGCCCTCAGGAAAGACAAGACAAGTTGAAACCAAATGGATGCAGGTGAACAAGAAGTTTCCACTGTTTCTTTCCCTTATCTTTCCAAAAGGTGAGTGGTAACGGGGGAAAAAAATCTCCCCAATTTTTCTCCTAAAAGACAGAAAAAGTTTTCAACTTTAAAAACATAACCTATTTCTTCTACTCATCTTAAAAACTCAAAGGGAAGAACGTATCTTTTTCCACAACCCAAAACAAGGCACCGTTAGCTGATGCAATATCTTATAACAATGTGGAGGCATCTATGTAAACATTTAAATCCTATATATGAAACAAAAAAGCCTCCTGAGGTTTATCAAGTTAGGGTCTCTTGAAATGAAAACTTACACCAATTTGCTTAAAACTCACATCTGAAATCCACGTCTTTGCTGACACACTTGGCTTCATAAACACTTCTTACATGCATATAATCTTGGTCCAATTAGAAAAAAATCTCACGCTAAAATGAGACAAATTAATATTTTCTTTTAAAGGGTGGATACACAGAAGTTTGTAGCACACGTATGAGACGTATTTTTTTTAAAATCGAATAGTATTATCAGGAGAGCATCGACATTTTTGTAAGAGCAGCTTTAATAACCACTGTTCCTCAGCTGGACGTTTCAACTGCACATCAGTGAGCTCCTCCCAGCATCCGACTTGAAAAAATTGACTGTGTGCAGATGCATTGCAATAAAATGTAAATACTCATGGATACAAATATACACCTAATTAGTTACCACATCAAATCTACAACGTATTGACCAAATGCTGTAGAAAAACTTACCAGTTAAGGAGTGGTAACTTGCTTAAATAACTTTAATGAAAAAACAAACACTCACCTGACTTCAGACAGTGGAAAATCCATGTGTAGACATGGATCTGTGGCTTTAGACTTCAAAAAAAATCTAACTAGAAAAATGAACTCTTAAATATGAAATGCACATAAAAATATAACTTACAGCAGTTAGAAAAAACTAACCTAAACTATATCATAAAATTAGATTCTGAATAGCTAAAGAAAACAATAAAGTATAAAGGCTACACATAAATATTTTAGGTAAAATTTAGAAAGTAAAAAAAATTTAGGTGGAGACACACAAATATCACAGGAAAAGTTTCAAGTAATATAGACTACTACTTTGTATTTCTGTACAAACTGGGGCTTTCAAATGGCTTTAAAAACCTAAATGACTTCAGTTTCTCCATTATGATATAATACTCTTTCTGCTTTAAAAAGAAAAATTATTTTAAAGTTTAATTATCCATAGACAGTTTAAATATTCTGTAAGATGAACACATTCGTTCAGTCCACAATTTTCCAGAAAATATCTTAGAAGAGGAAAATATCTGGCTGTCTGGGAAATACAGCAAGCATTAAAAACATATAAAACAAAACAAGAAAACCCAAATCATTCTTTACACCAGTGAAACCCCTCAGATTTCATTTATCTCTCCACGATATAGATCTGGTGCTACCAAAACTGATGCTTGTTTTTAGCAATTGACAACATTAACATCTTTCAGTAGGATCAAATAAGTGCATCTGAAGACCACCATTACCCCTATAACAGAGCAAAGATTGATGTAGTTTAATTTTGTGTATAGTACTTTATACTTCTGCAACTTTACACTTACTTCAAATTGGCAATGATACATTGCTTTCATACTGAGACCGTTCTAACAGCTAGAACAGAAAAATACATGATAGTCCTAGAACCTATGGCACAGAGCAACTGTATTCAAACTGGGTCTCTTTTCTAATATAAAGTTACATTTTTAATTTCAATCCTTAATATAATCTCTTATTTTATTAATTATATCTGACAAGCTACACAGGGACAACATAATTAGATTTTAATTTATTATCTGGAACAACTTAACTAGTTGTGTCATCAATAGTTAACTTTCAGCTAAGATGATAGCTACACTTTTACCTACTTACTCATTTTCTCTCAAACTGAACAAATCCACTAGTCCCAATATATGATTCAGGTTGCACTTCAGTGCAGCACTAGCATAGTGTCTAATGACAATACTTACATTAGACTTCAGGAAAAGCAACACCTAGAATGACTGCAAAGACTACAATCTCCAGAAGGGCGGAAAAACTATTATTTTTATGGATAAGTGGGTGAAAAGGAACATAAGGCGTTGCAGACATTTTCCTTTTTCCCAGTCCAGAGTTTGTCATGAAGAAATCTTCAGATATCCACATCCTTATATTTTAATATAAAAATTTCATTTTTAAAACGTTTTTTGCTTCCAAACATTATCAATCAGTGTAATTGCTCAGCCAATACCTTAAGTCTTAGTTTTGTCTAGAAACTGGATAGGCATTAAAAACCGTCTCTTTTGCTTGGCATATTAGAAATGTGTAAGTTTTTGAAATTGCTATATTTACTGAACTAACATCCCACCATTAAACTAAGCTAAACTACACCATCAAATTTCTGCATAGAGCCTCTCAGACTAGAATATCATGGAACTATAAGATTTTTAATATGTTTTGTTACTACTCCTTTATCTTCCATTAGTTAGCTGTTAAAATGAGATACCTCAGGCAGTCTAATCAGGCAGCTATGCTGCAAGATGACCTGCTTAGTTGGCCACAGGGACAGTACCAGGAAGGCTATTCCAAACACAGAAAAGGCCAGTCCTCTTTTACAGTACAGCACTAGCAAGACAAGATGTAACAACCTGTTGAGCCTTTATTAACTTATTTTATCCTTTGAAGTCTTAGCAAGCATGCTGAGATATTCTGTGCCTTACCGGTACAGCTCTCAACAACAACAGGCTTGGTTCTACTTGAATGGCATAACTGTTTCTTTCTGCAATTACCATTTCTATTTCCATCCTTTTCAGATGGCTGTATCGTTAAATATCACAGGATGACACAGGTTATTTTTTCCTCAAAGACTTCTCTACTACCGTGCTATTTTGACATGATTCCGACTTATCTTCTATGATACCAGACTTCTAAGTTTAGCCATGTGATGTTATACACTTCCACCCGAGTGACTGGCATTTTAAGTCACAAAAAAATGTCTTAATACTCTTAAAAAACATCCTGAACTTCATAACATCATAGAGGAGACTTCTTCAGGCTTAACCACCACTGACTTCTCACGCAAGCTGTGACTCAAACAAACATAGTGCCACACAACTACTGTCTTTAGATGTTCACAGAGACACGCCTGTGCGCAAGAGCTGAACTAAATCATACAGCACCGGCTGGCAGCGGCGAAGGGCTTATGTCCCACGTGGCACAGGCTGTAAGGTGTACACCTCCTAACTGAGGGACTTTCTCCATCACATCCAAATGATACAGAAGCAACATCTGCAGCTACTCACACAGGATGATAACAAGACTGTCTGCATTCATTTTCTGTATTTTAAAATAATTTCTCACTTTACATTTATCTAACAGGGTATTTTGTTTCAAAACATTGATTAAATACAGAAAAATTGGTTTTAGGTTCTTACTCATGTGATTTCCCTAACTTATTCTCCCTACCAGTCTTTCAATTCAGAACGACAAAACATTGAGTATCAACTAAGCTTTATATTTGCTTAGGGTGCTGTACAATAAGCAGGTACAAAGTACTGCCATGAAACAACATGCTTTCTATCTTCAGTCACTGGACAAATATTCCTATACTGTATCCTGAAAACATTTAGCAGAAAACTCCTGCCTCCTAGGAATAAATAGGGGATGCTAAGGAATGAGGAAATGAGCTTCAGAATCAGTCTGGATGTGTGTGTGATTTCTTCACAGACTAGGGCTGTGGTTTTGTTTGTTTTGTTTTTAACGGGCATATTTAAGTCACGTATTCGATAGTATTTTATAACTGCTGCCTTTCCCTCACAAGTAGACTTTTCCTGTATGACTAACGTACGGTCATTTTCTTGATCACTGTCTTAAAGTCAGTTAGTTTATCCCATCTTTGAAGAAAATCCCGCACAACTTTGAAGCTCACTACTCCAACAACTCAGTTGTATTCCTAAAATCAAAGTCCCCTGCAATGTCACACCACCATCTCAGCGTTTTACAGTAGTTCAGACTGGTGCTGCATACGTGGGTACAGCAGGGAAGAAGATCTGGTTTGCCAAGTTCGTGCAGTCGACTGCCTGATTTCATGAACGCTGACAGTTGGGCAGGGAAGGGAGAGCTGGCTAGGGAGCCAGAAGCTGTCCTTAGAAAGTGTCCTATGGGTAGCATAATCAAATGGCGAGACTGAAACTGAAATACAATCGTCTGTGAGGAAGTAAAATGTAGAAGAATATCCTCCAAAGATTTAAGTAAGTTAGAAACCTTTGGGATCTATCTAGAGAGCTCAGAACTTATTGTCATTTACCTATCCTTAGGTTAAAGAGCTGTGTGTGTAGAAGACTGATAACCTTTTCCTTAAGAAAAAAGTCCAAAGTTGGATATTGGTCTCATGAGTGCCACTTTCTGGATATGCAATATTTAATAGACTTTAACAATATGACACACAAAGACACCTGAAATCTAATTAATCTCTTGACATTTGACTAAAAGTCAAAGCAGTGGACCACAACATGAATAAGGATACCTCACCCATGAAGGTTATCTTTCTTTCATGAGGGGCAAATGAGTTATGATGATCTGACTACAAAGTTTATTGCAGGTATCTTCCTTTTTAATAACTGTCCCTGCTTTAAGCACCTACCATGATTTTTTAATATGATATCGGCTATAACAACTGCTGTAGCTGACATTCTACATTTCCAAAGGTCCTTCCTTAGGAACTTCCATTTTCAAACAAACTGCTTGAAGTACAATTAGTACCAATAGCTGTCACACTTCAATAGAAGAACTTGGAGACTAGTTTTATTGTTCCAGGTGTTAAATCCCACAATTTCACTTTTACTTTACTTCCCAAGATTCAACAACATTAACACATAAGGAATAAAGTTTATAATTTGCTGAACCACATAATGGAAACTGGTTTTAAACAATTTTATATAAACAACTTTAGATATAAACCATCTCCTTAAGAGAATATCATGAAAAAAATTTGATAAACCATTTATGGAATATTAACGAGATTCCAAAAAATGTGAAAATGTAAACTCATTAGTAAGTAATACTAAGATAATTTACTAGACCAGCTTGGAAGTTCATTGGAAATCTTTCCTAAATACAGAATTACTTGGAATTGCTTTTTATACATACTGAAAATTGCTGTTTATATAAGCGTAATAAATTTGACGCATTATCAGCAATAAATAGCTGCAGACAGACTGACAGGAGTTATCCATTGCAGCCTGTAAGATCTATTTTTCAAGAACCTGTTTAGTTCATTTCTGCAGAATAAGGACCCTGATGAAGGAGCTAAAACCTTTGAAACACATTTCTCTACGCTCTATGTCCAATCTCCTCCTATAAGCAAAATGCAAATGATGCAACAGTTAGAATGGAGAAATTGCTTACTTTTGAATATGACCCAGGGACAAACAGGACTCAAAGTCTGAAAGCACTGCTAACTACAGACAATAAGGTGATTTGACATTTTCTTTTTTAAATTTGTATATAGTAATTGAAAACTAAATAAACAAAACAGAAATACAAGAACAGAAACAGAAATGACAAAATTCCCTGAATTGAAGGCAAAATAATAAGTTTATGTCTCTGTGAAATGTACTAGAGTACAAGACTTTTACTACATTAAGTGCTGGGATGCACTTGGCTATTTATTACTCATCGCGTTCCTCATAATTAAGCAGTCTTGCAATTAACACCACTCACTTATCAAGCAGCCAAACCCGAGTTTGAGGTTCATCCTATGTCTAAAATTTGTCAGTACGTCAACCCTTATCAATAGACACAACATGTCTAATACATACCGTATGTTTTTTCAGTAGACTGCTCTAATCCTTAAGTACAGAAACAGATGATCACCTATTGCAGTCCCACAACACTTGCCTAAAAGCTGATGATTTTGACACCTAGAATCAGGTGTTCATTTATAATCAGCAAATATTAATCCTTTTAATATGACAAGCACTGAGTAATACATAGCTGGCGAATTCATGACCAGTAGAACTAACCCCCATTTCCTACAGATTTGCACCCTACACCCCTGCCTACTCCCATGGTAATAACTCACCATCCTTGTCAGTGATAACTCCATTTCCCTATTTCTGAAATGTCTGCACTGCTTCATCCTATGTCACCCAACCATATGCACGTGCCTTAGTGGGAGCTGCTCCCCTGCAGACTGATCCTGAGGGATCATTACTCAGGTACTCTCCTCAGGCATTGATCAACAAATCACTGAACTCAGTGTAACAAATCTCTCTCCTTCCTTCAGCTATTGAATATCATACAATGAACACATAATTTGTATATTTGGACCTCGATGCTCTCTCAAGTTAATTTAAAATTGTTCAATGATTTCAAAAGACGGGGAAAGGGAGAGAAGTAAGAGACCGGCAGACAGAAGCCAAGACAAATGGAAAGATGGTAAATCTCATATTCTTAGAAGATCATGCTAAAAATTATCACTTTTGTCTTGAGTTTTTAGTATCCACCTTAACTATTCACAAGAAACCCATATATTACTCCCAGTCTCCTTACTAAATACCAGCCTCAGTAATTAAACCGAATCATATCATTCCCCTCTGATTATTAAGTGGAAATTGTCATTAATGTTAACAGAACAAATGTTTAATAGCTGATTACACAAGCATAGGCCATTTTAAATTTCCTCTATGACTCTAGTTGCATGTGTTATTCTCCAATTCACCTTTAAACATTATAAGTGGTTATCGTCACGTCTGATGCACCTCACACAAAAGGACACAGTTCAGGGGAGAGAGAAACTAATGCAAGGTAATCCATCCTGTATGCAAGTTGCTGAAATATGTAATTGTTATTAATATGACATCACAGAAGTGGTAATGAAGCAAAATTTCCTTGAGAAAAGGTAAAGTTCAACATGTAAGCTGCAACCCATTAAAAAAACCAAAATCTCTATCACAGAACAGAACTTCTTTGAGCAGGAGAGATTTCCGAAGGGGAACAGGCACAGAAGGAAACAAAGGTCTCTGAATGATCTCTCTGTAAAAATATTGCTCTTTGGCAGCTGAAGAAAGGCATACATAGAATCGGTAGGAAATCCTCATTGCTAATATCTGGATTCTTAGAAACCAAAAAACTTGACAGGACTGTCCCCCTAACCCAAGTTCATATAATGTTTAGCAAGTATTTAAGGTTTTTTAATTTCTAAAGCTCCAAATATACATGAATTAATTATCACATTGTAATGGGGAAATAAGGGAAATTGATGGCCCATAATATTCTGTCTTCAGCATTTTTTTTAATGGAGCATAATAGCTCATGAATGTTGAATACTTTCATTTACAGCCCAGACATTGAGTGTTAATGGGTCAGGATAACATGCACCTTCAGCAAGTTTGAAGATGACATTGAAATGAGGCAAAGAGTTGATATGATGAAGGGTTGAGTCAACATTCAGTAAGAGCTCAAGAAACGGGCTGACAGAGACCTCCTAAATTTTATCAAAGGCAAATACAAAGTTCTGCATTTGGGAAGGAATAAATTCATGTAACAGTATAGGCAAAGGCTAGAAACACACATCATGTGGCCCACCCTCCTAAACATCGTGGTTGCCCTCCTCTGGACTTGCTCCTGTCTGTCAAGGCCAAAACTGGACACAGAATTCCAAATGAAATTTCATGAGCGCAGAATAGAGGAAAATAATTACTTTCCTCAATCTTCCAGTTATTCTTTCTTATGGCAGTCCTGATGTGCCTTTATTGCTGCAAGCGCACACTGCTGAGTCATGTTCAGCTTTTCCATTTAGCCTCCAGGATCCTTTTGGGAAAGAGGGAGCTTACTGTCCATTTTACTAAATCACACTCTTCTCTGTCACACAGAAATTATTAAAAACTGACAAAGGTGAACATCAAGCAGCGTGGCAGAAGTAGTTTAATGTATATTCTTGTAGGGAACACTATATATTTACAGTTGGCAAGGAAAAGGATAAAAAGCCCTGAAGTTTATATGGAATAATTTTTCTCCCTTTTTCATTTAAAGAAGATCTTGTAATTGTAAAATGTAAGATTAATATCTTCATAATATTCTTGCAAACTAAACTTCAGAAGTTCCCTACTTGACAATTAGGCCCTTCATCAACAAAGCACTGGCCAAATTCCAGTACTCTGAAGATGCCAATGGGGAAAAGAAATGAGAGAAAATAGGGACATTTTCCTTGAGATAAATTAATTTTAGCTGCTGTACTGTTTTTCCTAGTTGGGATGCTGAAGTTCAGTGAGTCCAAGTTAACGTTATCCAATCGTTAATAGTCTGTAAACATAACAAGTAATTTATGACCTTGCAAAAGGAAAAGATAAAAGACTTTAATAATGTTTCTATCTCACTTCCTTAATTTGGAAATTAGCATGACAGAAGAGATGCATTTTATTTTTGGAGGAGATGAGAAGTGAAGGAACACTAACATATGAGCTGCAGCATAAAACGTACACATGAGTTTGCTCTGAAACAATAAAGAGGAGATATTTAGGGAATGGATACAGTTTTGCCGTGCTGTTAAATAATTTTGCTCCTAATTTGCCATGCAGAAAGGCAGAGCTTATTATTTCGAGTAAGACATCCTTATTATGTGGTTACAGTGCTCGTGGGACTTGAGCTAACTTCCTTGCATGTCATTGTGCAGTTTTAACAAGTTATCCTGTTGCAGCTCCGGGCAGTGCTAGCTTAGGATTCTGGCTCAACACAAAGTATCACAGTATCACAGTATCGTAAGGTTGGAAAAGACCTTTGAGATCATCGAGTCCAACCTATGACCCAACACCTACACCTACTCCTTCTTGTCAACTACACCATGGCACTGAGTGCCTCATCCAATTTCTCTTTGAACACCTCCAGGGATGGTGACTCCACCACCTCCCTAGGCAGCGCATTCCAACGAACAATTACCCTCTCAGTGAAGAATTTCTTCCTAATGTCAAGCCTAAACCTCCCCTGGAGAAGCTTGAGACCATGTCCTCTCATTCTGTCACCAGTCACCTGAGAGAAGAGTCCAACTCCTGCCTCACTACAACCTCCCTTTAGGTCGTTGTAGAGAGCAATAAGGTCTCCCCTGAGCCTCCTCTTCTCCAGGCTAAACAACCCCAGCTCCCTCAGTCGCTCCTCATAGGGCTTGTGCTCCAGCCCCTTCACCATCCTCGTTGCTCTCCTCTGGACGCACTCCAGCATCTCGATATCTTTCTTAAACTGAGGGGCCCAGAACTGGACACAGCACTCAAGGTGCGGCCGAGTATAAGGGCATGATGACCTCTCTAGTCCTGCTGGCCACGCTGTTCCTGATGCAGGCCAAGATACCATTGGCCTTCTTGGCCACTCGGGCACACTGCTGGCTCATGTTGAGTTTCCTGTCCACCAGCACTCCCAAGTCCCTTTCCGCCTGACTACTCTCTAGCCACTCTGCACCCAGTCTATAGCTCTGCATGGGGTTGTTGTGTCCAAAGTGTAGGACCGGGCATTTGGACTTGTTAAACCTCATGTTATTGGAGTCAGCCCATCTCTCCAGCCTGTCAAGGTCCCTCTGTAGGGCCCTCCTACCCTCCAGCAGATCGACACTTCCTCCCAGCTTGGTGTCATCTGCCAACTTGCTGATGAAGCACTCGATCCCCTCATCCAGATCATCAATAAAGATATCGAACAGGACCGGGCCCAACACCAAACCCTGGGGGACACCACTAGTGACCGGCCGCCAGCTGGATGAGACACCATTCAGTACCACCCTTTGGGCTTGGCCATCCAACCAATTCCTAACCCAGCACAGAACATTCCCGTCCAAGCCACGGGCTGTCAGCTTCTCCAGGAGTCTGCTGTGGGACACAGTGTCAAAGGCCTCGCTGAAGTTCAGGTACACCACATCCACAGCCTTCCTCTCATCCACCAGGTGAGTCACATGGTCATAAAAAGTAGACATGCCCTAAGATAGTAAAAGCAGCACTTACATCTAAACTCCAAAAAACCCCAAGTAACTCCAAGTATGATAGGCAGTTTGCTGAGAAATAACCAAATAATCAGAATCCTATGAACCACCCCTCTCCAATTTAGTCATATTTTCCTCTTCTTCCTTTTCTTTCAGCCCTGTTCTCACACCACTAACTTCAGAATGGATCTGTTTCAAACAGAGGAGAGGAGCATGTTATTAGCTACCATGTCAAGTTCCAGTTCGTCTCCTGAATGATGGCATTGTCCATTCAATCCCTTCAAAGTAAAAAGGATCAGGAATTCAGGTCTCTCACTTTCTGGGTGAGTGCTTTAACTGCTGAGGTAATTACAAAAACGAGGGCAGGACCACTACTGCTAATGCTGATGGAGTTTTAGGCTGGTATGTGTTCTGATTGTTTTTTCCCCAAAGGCATATCTAAGGCAGATTCACTTCTTCAAATTTTCTCATCACCATCAGTGTTTAAACTTCAGCCATCAATCATACTATGCCTCACCTGGTCCCTCCTCTGCTGTGATTACTACAGAAAAGCTACACTGATGAAGTTACCCCCTCACACCCCACCCAACCTTAAGAGACTTAGAAAAGCTTTTCTCTCAGCCCTTGGCTTCACAAGAGATTTAGCTTTCTCTTCATTGCTTCTCTTGTGCCTTTTGCTTCTGGAGTGTGCTATATAGTGCTAAGCCAGTAGTCCATGTCTTTGATTTATTCTATACAAAAGTACAAATAATAGTGTAGATCTGTATTGGTGGATGTTACTCATTAAGGGTAAACAATCAATGTGTATATTTCTAAGAAGTTTTTTAATTTATATAGAAACTTTATTTCGTAAACCAGAACCAATTTCTAAATAAAAGGAGCTTCAATAATAAAATATAGTAAAATGAAGATATGGAATGGTTTGTATATTAAGAAAGACAGTGCAGTCAGCTGGGGCTCCACCTCATTATTCTGTATCATTGGACTGGAACAGAAGTTTCCGTTTCTACACTTTTTTTTCAAGTGTAGAAATATTGTATAACTTGTTGGTTTGAGCAGTGAGAAGTGGAAAGAACTTGCAGAGGCTCTCTCTGCCTGCACTCTGCACTGTTAGGGTCAGAGCTCTAGTCCACTCCTTTCTAAAGCCGTTCTTCACAAGCATAACATAACTTTCAGTCAGTAATTCTTTTGTAAGCACTTTTCTTGGAGGAATAGCTTTCTAAAAGCTAAATTTATAATCAAATCAGTAAGGGAATTAGACAAAGTGATGAGGAATACCAGTTAGTTACAATGTGATTATCTAGCAACCACTGTACAGTAGAAATACATACAGGTCTACAGTTTCGCACAGTGCCAGGTATTACAACAAACTGGGAAACATCTATAGTAAAGAGAATAACTCAAGTTAAGGACAACATACCTCCTTCAAAGAGTAACATCATATTTGTGCTTTTGTTAGCAATGTTATTCAGTAAGGCGACTGCAGTTTGCATTGTATTCCCAAGAATACTGGTTTGGTGTTCCTGTAAAAACAACAGAAAAAAATCAAAATAAAACCAATCTTGTTTCCCTTTTGCAAGGTTAGGGGATGACTATTCCCTTTCAAAAATGTAGTAATACAAAAGCAACATTCTTTCGATCCCTTCAGGTTCAACATTTTAAATACTGGAAAACCAGCCAAATACCTTAGTAAAGAATACCAATCTCAGGATTCAAATATAAAATCTTTGAAAAAAACCTTCTACGTTCTTTTGAACTGAAGGAGTTCCTAGTTAAGTTCAAAATTTTGAGGCTTTTAGAAACGTTATAGTTTTATCAACCTAATCTCTACATATTCAGAACCAGGAACAACTCCCTTCAAAGGATATTTCTTTTAATAATGGTATTGATAACGCACAGTAAGCGCTAAAATTTATTTGCTGGGTTTGTTTGCATATGTTCATAAGTATAATGGTAATTTCTCATGCACATTAAAGAGCTATTTCTGTATTGAATTGCACCACTTATGACGTCTTTCCTATGCTTGATGATTGCTTCAGTGATTTTTCACAAGTTTCTGAGACTAAAAAAAGGCTGTCAGGTTTATCAGAAATTTATTTTCCTCCGTTTAGTTAACACACTTGCACACTCAACCTGAAGAGGATGACTAAAGTAGTGCAATTACAATATTTATTCACACTAGTCACAGGAGTAACGTAGGTAACTTCCAACAAGCCAAAACAGGAGAAGCTTTTCCAAATCTGTGTCTAGATATAAATATAAGCCTGAATACATTTTAAACCTCCCTAGAAGGATCAGGAAATATTTTGCCCATTTTTTCAAACTCAAAGCCATGTAGAAACACATATACAAAGTGAAAATAAGACCATTAATAAAAATCTGTCATATTTCACATACTGTACTTTTCACGTGCACCCAGGTGACTTCCATGCTTTCCTTTCCCATCAAATTTCTCAACATACTGACATCACTTAACTATTTCACTGCCCCAGCATATGCCATCTATTCTGATCCATCACTTGTCTGACAGCAGGCCTTTGAAAGAAGTTACATTTCCAGTTGAACCGGACAAAAGATTATTGATCTGAAGTTAAGTATTTCAGATAACAAAAATTACTTCAGCCCCTGAACACAGTCAAAGGAACATTCTCCCTGAAAGTTCCTTTAGGAAACGAGCACCAGTGGCAAAGAATAGTTTGTTTTCTACACCTCTTTGCTCGGGTATTTATGACCTTCTGTCTCAGATATGCACTTGAGAAGAACAGGAGCAATCTGTCCTTCTTTGGGATGATCTTATTGACCATCTAAATACCACAGCTGGTGCAGAATTAGGCTGCTTCACTATTAGCCAACAGCAATCACAAAGAACATATTTTACTATTCTTTCAAGAATTCACTTCAAGTCAACCTATGAATGGCATTTAGAGGGGTATCTCTAGTGTATAAGCCATGTTTTGAGTTGGGCTAGGACTTGGTCTTCAGCACTGCATTTAGGCCAAGCCACACTATTTGAATCCCTGCCTGGCAACATCATATAACTGGCTGCAATAAATTCTGAAGTGAGACACTCCTGAATTTTATTTCGTGACTAGTCTGCTAAAATTCAGGAGACTGTGAAATGCACCTCCAATGCCACTTCAGAAAGTCCTCTGTTACAGTGGTAAGAAGGGTTACGCTAAGTGAAGAACAAATGTTCTCCTTTAAACATTTAACTAATGAAGGAAAGGTTTTGACAGGCAGAGGCTCAGGTGATCACTTTCAGAACATTCTTTTCTGTTTCTGCACTCAGAACTTGAAATTAAATGCTATTAGTTCCTGAAAATACGATGAAATACAAATAAGAAACAGTACATTAACAGATAAAGAAAGATATAAACATACACAGCTTCCTATTGAACTTCAGGCAGTAAGAATTTTCTATTCATACCTAGAGCACTTTAAAATGGATCATAAAGAAGATTGGCTCACTGCCTTTTGAAGGACTATAGTTTCCTACCAAACCCTAAAAAAAACAGGTATCCAAGAGTCCCAAAGTTCTATTTACTTTACTCAGCACTTTGAGATATTATTTATCATTTCTGTAAAGAGTACAATAAATATCTGTTCCTCTGAAAGTTTAAAATACAGCCTGACAAATTTAAAAGCAATGTTGGGAAGTATAAACACTACATTCTTCAAAAGATAAGCTAACCAATACACAGAAGAGATATTATAAAGCTGTTTACTTAAAAATCAATATGAAGTTATTTCCTATAGATAGCTAAAGGGTAAGAGAAACATTTTTTCAAAAGAGCAATTTGGTAGTCTATCATCATAATATCTTACTAATTCTCTTAAAGAACATTTAGAAAACAACACATTAAGAAGAATGACTATTTGTGTTATTGAATATAATGATACATACATTAAAAATTCCGCATATGTCAAAAGGAGAGCTGACTCAAATATTTTCCTTGCAAGTTCAATATTTCTATTACTGCCCTATATATTTGAAGCAAACATCTTCTAGTTAAATTCCTTTCTAAGATTACAAGTGAAAATTGTAGTTGCTTACGATAGCAATCTTTTGCGATCTCCAGGTTAGTAAGATTAAAATGAAGCCATCTTTGCCTTTAGTGAAGATCAATTATACTATACAACACTCTATTGAAAGACTAGCACTGATGCTTTTACTTATATCAAAGCATATGTAACAAAGCTTATCTTACTCTAAACGCATATAAACCACAATTCAAGATGCAATACCTTCAGGAAGGAAAATGGTCTCTTAATGAGCTCATCTTACAAACGCTATACCCAGCTGTACTACCAGAATTTCAACATATGTACCATAGATGGTTTGTGATAACATACTAGGTTTCAAGAAGTTACAGATATGTTTTACTTATCTAAGCCATCGCTGATTGCTGTTAGACTCGATATAAAAATATTTAACTTCTTCATAATCTATCAAGGAGTAAAGCTGATGTAATTTGTGTGCACAGCGCCACAGACTGTGGACATTTAATGAACAGTGCACTTGACAGCTTTAATAAAACATAGCATTTGCCAGCAGAGATAATTAGAATTGAAGCAGCAAAATTCCAGTGTTTGGCAACACAGATGAAACAACTTCATTAAAACGTACAGCTTTGGCGAATGAAAGGCAGGAAAGCACTGGACCCTGAAGAATCAGCTTTCTCAAAACTAATTGCTTCAGTGCTTAAAAAGGACAGCTATGAAATACCAAGGGCATAACAAGGAAATACTAGTATTTAAAAAAGGAACCACAGAAGATAAATCAGGCTTTTCAAATAGGACTGCACTGTATTTAGGCCATTAAACTTTTCATTCTCATTTTGAAGGGCTGTACGTTAACAAAAGGAATCAGTTGAAGTATTTTTTTAAAGCCAGTTAGGTAAGAGGATGTGAATCAGCAAAGTGGGAGTATGAGTCTTGGCAAGATACTATGGCTAAAGCTGCCATTTCTTTAAGTTGATTAGAACTTAGTACAGTATAGGCAAACTACAGTATTTTAATTACATTTTAGATAACAAAAGAGACAGCAACTGCGGTACAAAGTTACCAATTTGGAAGACTTCAAATACGTGCCTCCCACTCGTGTATCTAGGAATCCAGAAGAAAGCACACCAAATGCTGTGTTTACAGATCTACTGTAGTTAAATCTAAGGGCCACTGTACACCACAATATTACTGCTCATTCAACATAATCAGAGTGATTCAACTTCCACTATAAGGGCGCTATCCTTCTCAAGCTTACATATGCCTTATGAACCAAGAAAGGTAAAAAAGCAGATGTAACAAGCTGGAGGCTTGATTTTTCACACATTAAATCAATTTAAAGAAGAAAACTGTAGAAATTAGTCATATCCAAATCATATTTACTAAAAGATGCCACTTTTACTTTAAGATTCTTTGGCACAATGTAGTTGAGAGAAAATAAACCAAAACATTAATGCCAAGAAGGACCTCTAACAGGAGCACAGTTTAAACTGCATTGAATCTAGCTTATATCAATACACTGTTTTACTTTGTATATATGAAATAAGAGATCAGAAACTTTTCCAGACATAACATCCCTTCGGTATGAGATGGTATTATCAGCATGCAGCCTACAAGAGACATTCACAACAGCATATGCACTGTCCTTCAATCACCAGAGACCCACGAAGAAACAAATTCAATCCAGCTATGTATGATGCACGTCATTGTCTAAGCTGGTCTTTTAACATTTTGTGGCTTTTGATGCATAAAACCAGTTATGCAAAAATTTAAAGTTTATAAATATGCATGTCCAACACTAAGGTGATACTGTTCTTGTTATTGATGATCTCAGTCAGAAGTAAGCCCAACCATGTCTCTTGCTACTCTGCTTTTCAAAAATCATCTTTTTTCAAGAGCACAGTTCTAACAGCTAATATTTCCAAATATTTTCCTCTGGGTGTAGTCATACAATAAGGAGAAACTTCCTACTCTGGAAACCAATTTCTGGAATAACCCTGCTTCTCAGATGTAACACAACAGTGATATGTTCAATCCACATATGAAGATGATAAGTTTTGCAACTTTCACAGAAATTCCTATTGGAATTTTTGTATTTGGGGGGAAGAGAGAATCTATATTCAAACAAGGACAGTGCAACACTAGTAATTTTGAAGGACTGATGGAGAAAGGATGTAGTTCCTAAAAATTTAGGATGTCAAGTACCAAATAACAGAAAGCAGTAATGTTAATCTTGGTTTTTTGTTCTACTCACTGCAGCGGGCAATGCAAAATTTCACAAGATACTTTTTGAGAAGTACATCCAGCTTTGAGAAGCGTATCACTTTACAGGAGCTCTTCTCTTTGCCACAACTACATTCAGATTTTGAGAGAAACAATCTCTCCTTTTACTCTGCAACTCATTTGTTACATCCTTTTCATTTCCTCAAATTCCTTCTTGTCTTTGAGCCTAACATGCAATTTTATCTGTGTTAATGGTCAGAATCTCATGAGGCATAAGGAGGAATGGTGACATTTACAACAAACAAAGCTCTAAGAATGTGGCCTCTGAAGAATGAAAGGATGAAATTTGTTACTTTTAGAAAACCAGCCTCTGCTAAGATCATCCAAGTCCTTCTTTTGTACAACCAAAATTAAGAACTGAAAATATCAATAAGCCCATTGTCCTTTCTCTTCTCATTTTATCCCCAAATCCTGTGAGGATACAAATTCAGCGAATGGCCATGTGAATAAGAATAGGGGTTTTTAACATCACCTATTAATAGCGTAACTACTTTTCCTCCTTTAAGAGGACCACTTCATGTTTTAAATTTGTGGAAGTCGAAAAAAAATACTTCTACAAGAAAGAAAATGTAAGTAGTGAGTTAAGGATTACAAAAGCATCCTGTGTCAGCAAGCATGAGACTTCCAAACTGCATACAGAGAAGAATACTTGAATTTGTTCAGAATTAAAGGTAGACAATCTTCAAGGTTAAGTGGCTTGCCATAAATAGCACTTTATACGTGTTGAAAAGAGAAAAAATGCCAGCATATTGATATAATTCTAAAATTAATAGATATTTTTTATAGTGTAAGCTACCAAAGTCCCAAATCTTGAGTAAGAATTCCTTTTTGTCCTTGCTTTTGCTTTGTATTTATCTGACCAAAAGAGCCCAGTTATCGGTATGAAAGTTTCTGTTAGTCAATTTTGTGAATCAAACAGTCATCTTGGGGAAAAAAAAGACAATAACAAACCAACAACAGGAAACTAATGGTCCAATTCAGTGAAATTCATGTACCATTTTTTGTCTAATATTTGGACACAGGATAGTTTTTGTTGCTGCACAACACAGAAAACAATAACTAGCCATGCAATCTTACAATCACGGTTAACGCTGAAGTGCAATGCAACTCAGCAATAAATCTCTAAATGCAATGTCATTTCTTCTTCCTACAGATTTGCACCTAAATTTTTGGCTCCAATGAAACCTCAAAGTTTCTTTTGCTCCAGAAAACCTTCGAGAAGAAGTCATTCTCCATGGAAATTTTCTTTACGGTCAACAGAGAGAGCCTGAGAAGTCTCCTCTCTCAAGTAGAGTCAGGCCTCTTCACAGGGGGACACTCTAAAGCTCTTTCCTACAAAAACATAATTTTCCCCATTACCTAGAAAGAAGTATCCAAGTAATTACTTTCCTGAGTAATAAAGCTATTGATCGTAATACACATAATCTTACTCCGGAGAATTAAACTTCCTCATATAAAGGAACATCCCAGCACCCTGGAAGCATTCATGCTGTTCTGTTCCGAAGCAATGAAGTTCTAAAAGTAATTGATACCACCACAGCAGTAAGTTTATATTTAGTGTCATAAATCTGTAGATGCCTTGCAGAGTATGAAGTGAAGCATTTGAACTGCAAAGTCACTTGGGAGCTGCAACCAACCATTACACCAAGAAATTTCCATACCAAAATATTCACTTCTCAGATTTGCATTTTCAGCATTAATTAAAAGCTACTTCTTAAACAACTTCAGAATGACAGATACCAATCGAATGACATTGTTTTTTTCCATATGCATTTTTCTTTGATGTAAAAGACACTTTGACACAAAGAAGTTTAGATGAGTTTGGGGAATTTGCTGGTGACATTTTTAATTTAGAGAACATAGATTCATTAGACTTATCCAAATGATCGTATTAAAATTTTTGACTAGAAAAGGTTTGAAGGGTTCAGAGTGGATTTTCCACTTAAAATCAGAAAAAGAGACAAATTCTGAGTAGGTTACTAAGTTAGGGGACTCACTCGGGATACTGAAAATTTAGTTTCACATCTCTGTTGGTATTGGGCTGTGCAGCAATTTGAATGTTGGTCTTCTATACTCTGCATTCCTGAATCCACCATCAGCTGTTAAGGAATGGGACCCTGTCTCTTTTCCTTCCTCTATAGCTAATTAGTTCCTAAATTAGTGGTTAAAAGCAGAAATTGAGAGTGACTTAGTCATTATCCTGTCCACTGAGGTGTGCAAGACCCAGATTGAGATATCTTTCCTGACATTTCCCTAACAACTGAAAAATCAACGGAGGAAATACTAGACTTCTCTGAGGAATTAAAAGGAATTGGAAAACATATCCATTGCCTCTCTTAATCTCAAACTGAATGTTTTATTCTTAATACTCACAGACTTAAACTCAGTGATACCGGAGAAACAGGTGTTGAACTGGAAGCTGTGGGCTGACAAAGATACAGAGAAACGGAAGCTGTCTGAATGAGGAAAGAATGTTTTTCCCTAACATAATTTAGTTGAACTGAGGGGAGATACAATCGTGTTGTCACAGTGGGAGAAAAAAATGAATTTACATATTTAAGTGTTTTTTTACCCTTTGCTTTATGTCTTCTATCCCTCAAAGACTATGTAGCTAGAAATACATTGTTTTTTCACAGATTCACCTTTACTCAATCTGTAAATGCAGCAGAGAATGCTGATAATTAGTTTATTCAAATTATATTTAACTTTAAAACAACGAAGGGCTGTTACATCAAAAGGAAGCATCTGCTGAATTTTCTGCTACTACATTTACGGTATAGTCACATTACATTTGGTATCTTCTAAATAATTTTATTATTTCTTTTTTTCTTTATTAGGTATTTCAGAGATTATCTAAGTAGTTAATTAATAATCTGAAAGACATTAGGGAATTCTCATCCATTTAATAATTTTTAAAGCAGCTTGTTAATCTCACTCTTAGACATCTGTTCATAGATGTTTTGCATTTTCCCAGAGAGACATACATTTAGAAACCAAACACACTCAACAATCAGATTTTATCAACTATCACTTCACTCAACTCAAATTTACTGTGCCTGGATGTCCCTGTCTTTCCCCACTCAGGTTATTCCTGTAGCAGCAAAGCTATATCTTCTGTTAGTTTATAGCAAGGCACCGAGCCAGAAGGCAGGAAAATGGGAGTGTAACAATATTCCTCAATGAAAAGACTGGCAGAAATGCTGAAGAGTAATAGAGCCAACATTATTATCCCACGAGAGAGAGTGCGTCTCTTTCATGTTCCTGTTTTGGGTTTAGACAGACAAGCAATTATCCTCTAAGCAAACTATATTCCTACTATGACACTAAGCAAACAAGGCAAGAGAAATTATGAACTGATTGCTATAACTGTATCTTGCAAAACACTGTGTTTAAGTGTAAAACAAAAATTGTTAAATAATTCTACTTATCATCATAGTGCATTTTGTGTATTATACTCAATAAACATTAACTCTCAACACTGAAATTGTTTGCTTGCGAGCAAAATTCACGTATACTTCAAATAAATATAGGGAGATTTTATTTGGCACCATTTTTCTTTGCTTAATATTTATGGTCAAGACAAGCCATGATCTTCTGCCTGGCTCAATACTTAAATTGTAACAACTCCCTTTCAATCCTCCTCCCTTCCTTATGACATAGCAAAAGGGTACAGAATTGGGTTTCTCCTCCATTTTAGCGCTATTGTTTCCAGATGACTGAACACTGAAAGAAACCTATAACGGATGACAGACTCAAATATGTGTTCAGTTTGTTGTTTGGATTTTTTTTCAATCAGTTAAGTAAGGACCACAAACAATAACCTAACATTTACCATATTCAAATTATTAAATACCTAAGAAATCCAGGAAATGAAAAAAATTCAGGTATATTACAATATATCTGTGATAAATAGGAATGGGGCTTATGAGGTAAACCATCTCTGTAGCGTTTCTTCTTCTATAGTGTTATAGTGTTTCTACTCTCAACTCGAGCTCAAGTTAATGTTCCCTGATACACAGTATGCATATTATACAAACACTTTCATACTCCATGTATCACAGTGTTACCTTGGCACTCATTTAAGAACTCAGTGATGAATGCATTTTCTTCTTATGTCAAGTTGCATATATATGAAGTCCAAGAATAAAAAAAGCAAGGATGAAAGTGAAAAATCAATAGTTGAACAGAACTAGGGGCAAGGATTCACAATTTGAAGGCAAGATTAGAATTCATACTTGTCCTAACTGTGTGTATGTGTCACAGTAAAACTTTGGATTAAAAGTCTCCTGAGTAAAATTGGATTTGACACACATATTTAAATTGAATAAGAGTTGAAATATTTGCTACCTCTCTTAATACCCACTTTCAAAAACAAGCATTTGTAAAATCCCAGCCTAAAAAATGTAGTGCTCATAGCCGTCAAAAAACTCACTGTTTTAAGAGGAACAAGTCTGTTACTAAGTGCCACATTTGAGTCTATTTGGAAGGAGCAGTTTGGATTCATATTCAGATAACTTCTGAACTGGAACAAATAACAAATAAGTACAGTTTCTTATTCTATGTAAATACTAGAATCATGTTTTCTCTTGTAGACACAACAGGAAGGAATGTTACTGTTATCCACAAAGCTCCCACAAAGATCCGATACACTAATCAGCCTAACTTGGTGTCTAGCAAAGACACCGACCAACCCCATCCCTTAATCAAACTTTGTGCAAGGTTAATGTGATTTTGCTTTATTACTCTTTACCAGAAGGAACAGTACATATTAGGATCAAAATTTAAAAAGAATAAATAAATCTACAGACTAAAAAGAGAGAATGTTAAGGATTAATGACAGTACCTTCTCTTCTCGTTGCTTAAATCGTTGTTGCTGCTGTTTCCAGAATCCGCAGATATTGCTTTTAAATTAGTTCTGCCTGTGGCAGCAGAACCAAACATACACATCTCGGTTTTTGTTAGTCTGAGACAGCAAAAATGTTTTTTTTCCTTTCATCAAGACCTTGATTTATTAATTTGTTTGCATTTAATACCTAATCTCTCTCTACTTGTGACCCTAGGAAAAGTGAACATGATGAAATTCACTTTTCTAGATATTTTAGGTATGTATTTCAGCAAAACATTTCTGAAGCGACAGCCCCATTTTAGCTCTATAAAATACTGAGAGCATGAATGCAACATCAGTCACTGGAATTCTATCTTCCAGCCGCTCGAATTCACTGATATTGGAAGATGACAGTTGCCTTAGCCAGCAGCGGTCTACCCGTGAACCTAGACTCAAAGCACCATCTGAATCAGAACTGACGAGAAGGACGTAAAATGGAGAAAGAAACAAGAGTAAACAGGAATGATGATGATAATTAAAAAAATAATAATTCAAATCAGAATTGCAATATGAGGTTTATAATTATGTAAATTTGTACTTTCTAACAGCTTGCTATTCTTGTGAATTTAAGATGGTATCTAAACTAAAAGACTTAGATTACGTATAAGGAAGCAATTATTTACTATGAGGGTGATGACACACTGGAACAGGTTGCCCAGAGTTGTCCATATCCCATCCCTTTAAAACAGAATCATAGGCACGGCTGGACTCTGTGATCTCAGAGGTCTCTTCCAACCTTATGATTCTATGATTCTAATATTCAAGGTCAGGCTGAACAGGGCTTTGAGCAACCTGGTCTAATGGAAGATGTCCCTTCCCAAGGCAGAGGGCTTGAAATTAGACAATCTTTAAATGTGTCTTCCAACCCAAACATGGTCATTTGAATGAGAACATCCAGGTTTTCACATAGCATCTGCTATTAAAAGACAGACATAAAGCACAAACAGTTCTCATCACCCGGAATATTAAACTAGGAAGAAATGACAGAAAACAGAAATTGCTTCACTGAGTGTATAAAACCAGCATAGCACAATGAATTTTGGAATGGCCCGAGTCTTGCTCCGATGGTGGTAATCTTAATAGTGTCAGGCTGTAGACAGTTGGAAAAACTCATGGTATAGATATATTCAAGCACTAAAGGGTCAGCTGGTGTCCCACTGCACTTTGAGGGACTTTTTGTGCACCAGCTCAGCACAAGCCACGCACCAGTTCTGAAAACTCTCACTCTTTGTTCTGAAGACAACTCCTACTTTTCAAAAACGATCAAGCGCACAACTTAGGATTTAAAAGCTGAACTCAGATCTACAAGAATACAAGGGAAGGACACCAATTCTGCTTCTCATAAGCATTGCAAAGCAGTATCAGATGCTATGACTTAAAAGAAAGCATACCTCTTGCTGCTGCATATGATCTCACCCATAATTTATTCCATCTTTACAGGAGATTAACAGATGGATCAAAGACAGAATCAAGAACGACTAATATCAGCAAAATAGGAAACTTCTTTAGAAGTCCTACTTCTTCCTCAAAGGAAGTTATTCTGCATTTTATTATTACTGTTATTAATAATACATTGAACAACATTTAATTTGCAGATCTTTCCAGAGTGATCTCCAAATGATTTATTATAGTTTTCTTCATTGGCCTCATATCTTCCCCTCAAGTCATTTCTTTTTAGGTGCCTACATATTGATTCAAGAAATGAACTTTAGGAATACAGGTTCAAAAATTGGCATCGGTCACAAAAATAAATTCTAGTTAATGACAGAGGTACATTCCGGTCATCATCACACGTTTCCTACCAAGCACAGGCTCCATTCAAATCTTCCTGCTTTTCGTCACTTTAATGGAAGCGACCACCTGGAAACACAGGGGATACACTACGAAGGCTCTGTTTTCAGTGCCTTCAACCCCCAGGAGTGACCTTTTCCTTTCCCTTCATGTAGCTCATTTCAGTAGTAAACAGATACTAAATGATTATGAGAATTTATGTCTATTGCTTTAAAAGGAGGACAGGATACATTAAATATGCATATACACGTAAATATGCATATACTCACACATTTTCTCATAAATTATTTTAACTATGACATACAAAATTCAAATGAAACTATTCTGACAACACTGAAAAATCAACGACTTGAGATTCTATGTAGTTTCACAACAGAGCAAGATTTTCCATTCCCTCAAATGTTCAAGACTTCCTAAAAAACCCACCAACATTCCCAGTGTGCACAAACTTTCTAGGTTCTCACTCTACCTGTATCCCATGGGGGTTCACTATCTCACACGAAGTGTAAAGGACAGAAGTTCTTTTATTTCTCTTGTTTAAGTGGAAGTCCAGATCATCAGAAGCCTCTGCTACAAGGAAAATGTAATATATAAAACCTGAAGCACCTTCAGTAGAGATGGTGAGTAGAGATGCTTAGTAATCATAAGACTTATTTTGAGCTTCAGGAACTCAGCGTCAGCCGTTCCCTCTGGGTGATTGTGAACTTGAGACCTGCACTTGGCCCCTTCCCCTGAGGCATTCCTCATTATCAGGCTGCCGGCCACCCTGTAGTCTGCTCTTCTCCTCTGCCTCCCATGTCATTTTGTGCAGAAATTTCACCTCGAACACAAGAAACTTTTCTCGGTAAAACCTTCATCCAAATTGGAATAACACCATGAAACACTGAAATAACCCAAATATCTCCTTCCTCTAACAACATACTTGAGTCCTGAAAACCACAGAGCCATGGCCAGTTCCTATCAGTAAGGATCCACTGCTTTGCCCAAATTGTCTACCAACAAAGAGTAGTTTTATTCTCATATGAACGCATAGCCTGAAAAGGAGCTGCATACTTTTAGATCAAAGTATCATTTTGATGCTAAGAGAGAGGCATAAAATGTCATTGAGAACTACATTTATTATCACGAGAGGCCAGACAGGAATTTCAGCCCATATACGATGTCACACAACGTGCCACTGCACTGTAACAGGGAAGAATAAAGAAAAATTTTAAAACTACCAAAACAAAAAACCTAAATAATTGGACAAGGGGATTAAGATAGCATAGAAACATATTTTATATGAACTCATTTAAATATTAGCTTTGTTAGAACATGGGGTTCTAGTAATAACTAAATTTAATTACTCATAATAACCCATTTTACAGTTATTAAGGAAACTATATTAGTTTTTTACTTCATTTTATTCAACCCATCCCACCTGAATAGTTATTCACATTGAAAAACGTGTACAGTAGATGTAAGGGGATGAAAGAGGATGAAAGAGGAAAACAGCTAAAATATAAATGAAAAGCTGGTAACTGAAATTTTACAAAAGCCAGGGAGAGGAGAGTAGGGTATCATTAGCCATTTTCATATCCTAATGGATATGAACATGCAAGTTTCAGTCTGTTTCTAAGAGTGGGTCTGTGGCAAAGAGCCCAAATGAGGTCTGAGAAAGGATAATGTACCTTTAATGACTGAAATAGCAAGAAAATTAAATCTAATCATGTTTCATTAAGCATACTCTAGCTCCCATTTTTACCAAATTATTTTATTATGATTTCCCAACTGTCTGTTGAAATAACCTTTTACAGCAATTTAATTCACCATCATAAACAAGTCTCATTTCTCACAATGAAGTCCCCTGGGATGACTGAAAGGAGATAGATAATCTAAACCTTGCCAATCCTGCAGCCACTAAGGTAACCACTCAGGGAGACAAAGATTTTTGTTTTCCTATTTGTGGCTGAGATCATTAAGATATAATTAGAAACGTATTCATGAGTAATACAGCATCTGTTATGGAGATACCATTCGCCAACAAGCATCTTCTCTACCAGTCTTTAATAAGAAGGGCAGCAGGCATAATCCCCACTTCACTCTCTGGAGAGTTCTGCATTAAATGGACAGCATTAGACATCCCTCTCGCTCCCCCTTTTTTAATGGAATCTTATTCAGGCATCCAGTGTTTTCTCAAACTCCATTGTTACCATCAAAACTGCTACTCTGCTTGCTTTCAGCAATATGCTCCTGCAGTGCCATCCAGATGTGAGCCCTAAAGAAAGCTACGTGCAGTGAATTTAAATCCTGCCCCAGAACTTGTAACTGGGCAAGCGAACGGGGAACTTCACAATATTCAGTAACAAATGAATTGGACTGTTTACAGAATAATCCTTGGCTCCCTGTGGTAGTGAAAGGAGCTATCGACCCTGTGCACGTCCTTTCTGCTTGCTGCATATTTTACTCATTTGTGTAAAGTAACTCAAAGAAATCTGTTTTGTCCTTGTACCTGATCTAATTTATTGACAAACTCCAAATCAAATCATATAACATAGCAATGAAAAATTAAAAGTAATGTCACCCAGCAAGCAGTGCTCATGTATCTGCCATAGGGATCAATTTATGGCTGTCACTTAAACTGCAGTGTGAAAACCGTCAGCCACTGTATTTAGGATCATGATGTCTGAATGGGTTATTATTTTATTTGGTAAGCAGGGCTTGGAAAGGAACCAACTAAATGAAAAAGAAAGAAAACAGTTCTTGGGGACAATTTTGCTTCCTGTGTCCATCTGAGAAGTAAAGAACTACTTGCCAAAAGCGTGCAAGGGGCAGAAAATGAGCCTTGTAATACAATCAGGGGACTTGAAAGACAAACCTAAGAGAAAAAAAAATAGACTACCGAAATTTCAGCTGAGTCTTTGAGATGATGTTTCTGTTACAATTATAATTAGAAAGTTACAGTGGGTAAACTAAGATTGGATCATGGTAGGCTTAATCTTTTTGCATTATATGACTATAAATCTATTTTAGCAAAGCAATGATTTTTATGCTTGATTATAAAAACATTTTATAAAACAAAATATATTTAGAAACTAAGCATATAAGACAATGAGTAAATGACTACAGTTAAACCCAGAAAGTTGGAAGCAGAATATTAAGATTTAAATTGTTTTGCTTTGCCAAATACTGACATTCTAAAATCTAATTATCATCCCACAATATGAACTCTTCAGGAAAACGTTAACATAAGGAATGTATTATACATGACTGAAGCCAAACCAGAGAAATTTCTAGATAAACGATCAGAGTTCAGAAGCGTAATGTGGAACCCTCTGCCAGCCAAAAAACTATTCACGGACATCCAATATTCTTTTACAAGCTCTATTGTGAAACACACAATAGCTTACTACCTTAGTCATCAGAATGCCGGTGGTCAGCAACTGCACATTCCTACACCAATATTTACTGAGATGAGATCAGGAGATATACCTCAAAGGTTTGACACAACAGTCATAATGCCTTAGTAAAATTCTGGTCACAAGATGAGTAACTCTTGTTCTGAAAAGCATGCATCTCAGCTTTACTTCAGTATGTCTTTTTCATTAAATGCCTCCTCTTTGCCGTGATATCTGCATTAGCAGGAACACTAAACTAGCAGATCAGTCTTGATCAGCCTGACAAACACACTGACAGCAATTTGTTTCTATATGACCCATTTAAAATTTCTCTAAAATTTCACATGAATTATGGTAGCATCAGGATTTCTCCCTGTAACTTCATAAAGGACATAATTTAGTACTAGACTTTTGATGTCCCACGTTAGGAAGAATGGTCAGTCGGTCTTTCTGCAGCACTTGCGTTTCACACATTTGCAGCATGGTGCTACAGCCTCTCCTCTTCATGGGGTCCCCATGCACCATGGCTCAAACTGTGATTTAGTGACAGGGCAAGCTGGCTGGGAGTGAGGGAAGGCTACAGGGCTGCACTCAGCCAGCCCCAGGGCTGCGGCAGTTACAAACAAATGCAGCCCTGGCGGCTTCCCAAAGCTGTTCTCCTCCCCACTCCCTCTTCCCCTGCCCACAATCAACTGACACGTAACTCCTAGGACCAGGCACGTTTCTTCACCTTATGTCACATGATCCAGTATGAAGAACACTTAGGAGGTCACAAACACTTTGAGATTTCTAACATAAATAATGTCACATAAACAAATATATGTATGTTTATTTACATACGTACACACACATATATATGAATACTATAACATTATGAACTGATTATAGGACAGCAACTAAGTAAAATGACATGTGCCCAAGGTGTGGGCACTGCAAGACTTTTCAGAATGAGGAAAAAAAAAGGCTTAAGAATGGGAGGTGAGCTACATCAGTTACTAATAAAAGTGGGGGAGGGTGGAGGATGAAAGACAAGGAATTTAATTTGTTTAATTTTATTCACAGCAGAACCAGCCACCAATCCAGAAGATTAACTACTTTTACTGCATTATTTAAATTAAAATGTAGAAGAAAGGCAGCAAATGCTAAGGAACATTTGGTGGAAAGGGGTATGACAGAAGAAATGTGGTTTATGAAGATGATAATACCAGTTAAATTTCTAATTAAAAGGTGTGCAATTAACTCTTAACCTATCTCCAACCAGCTTCCAAATATTTTTTCTCTAGTAAGTGTGAAAATTTTCCAATTATATGACTGAGTGAAAAGTGCTTTAATGTAATACAAATGCTGCGGAAACAAGTGATGTTAAAACACTGAGCGCTCTGAAACTTGTTCACAGACAGGTAATCTGTCTAAACAGAGGGAGAAAGACTATACATGAAGTCGCTTCTGAAATTTACTGTACATAAAGCAATGAGCATGGTGAGGAAAAAGAACTAACTTCATACTTGAACTAATAATCTCAGGTTAGGAAAGACAGTTTCAATCAAATGACAGCTCAATGATAGCAGTCAAAAAAACAAAGTGAAATGCAAGGAAGAGGAGAAAGAAGTGAAACAGAGAACATCAGTATGCCACTGTATAAATCCACAACTCATCTACCCTTTGAACATTCCATTCTGGTCCTACATCTCAAAAATTACATATGAAAATGGAAAATATTCTGAGAAAGCAGCAAGAATGGCCAAAATTGCGGAACAGCTTCCATTTAAAAATACCTAAGTACCACAGTATCACAGTATCATAAGGTTGGAAAAGACCTCTGAGATCATCGAGTCCAACCTATGACCCAACACCTACACCTATTCCTACTTGTCAACTACACCATGGCACTAAGAGCCTCATCCAATCTCTCCTTAAACACCTCCAGGGACGGTGACTCCACCACCTCTCCGGGCAGTGCATTCCAATGGCCAATCACCCTCTCAGTAAAGAACTTCTTCCTAATGTCAAGCCTAAACCTCCCCTGGCGAAGACAGAGACTGTGTCCTCTTGTTCTGTCACCGGTCACCTGAGAGAAGAGACCAAACCCTGCCTGACTACAACTGACCAGTGCCGAGTATAAGGGGATGATGACCTCCCTAGTCCTGCTGGCCACACTCTTCCTGATGCAGGCCAAGATACCATTGGCCTTCTTGGCCACTTGGGCACACTGCTGGCTCATGTTGAGTTTCCTGTCCACCAGCACTCCCAAGTCCCTTTCCGCCTGACTGCTCTCCAGCCACTCTGTCCCCAGCCTGTAGCTCTGCATGGGGTTGTTGTGTCCAAAGTGTAGAACCCAGCATTTGGACTTGTTAAATCTCATGCTATTGGAGTCAGCCCATCTCTCCAGCCTGTCAAGGTCCCTCTGTAGGGTCCTCCTACCCTTCAGCAGATCAACACTTCCTCCCAGCTTGGTGTCATCTGTGAACTTGCTGATGAAGCACTCAATCCCCTCATCCAGATCATCAATGAAGATATTAAACAGGACCGGGCCCAACACTGAACCCTGGGGACACCACTAGTGACCGGCCGCCAACTGGATGAGACACCATTCACTATCACTCTCTGGGCTCGGCCATCCAACCAGTTCCTAACCCAGCACAGAACATTCCCATCCAAGCCATGGGCTGACAGCTTCTGCAGGAGTCTGCTGTGGGAGACAGTGTCAAAGGCCTCGCTGAAGTCCGGGTACACCACATCCACAGCCTTCCTCTCATCCACCAGGCGAGTTACACGGTCGTAAAAGGAGATCAGGTAATGACAACTTTGCACTCCAGAAAACTATTTTAGCAAACTGAAGTGGAATATAAAGATTTATAAAATCTAGGGTGTCATAAGTGGATGAAGATCCATTATTTGAATACAGAAATTAAAAATAATCAGCTAACCTTACAGAAGCCATATTCAAAATCGACAAAAGAAGCCGACTCTTCATACTATGCAAAGCCAGGCTGTGCGGTGCCTTCCACAGTGTTGGGAACTCGAGATGTTTATAAGGGCCTACAAGGGGGGTTAGACAAAGCCACGGAAAAGAATATTGTGAAAACTAAACATACAGTAACTATAGCCAGCTCAGAAATATCTTGAGTTAAAAGTGGTTGGATGTAAAGGAAGTACTTGGTGGACAAGTCATATAGGCTTACTCTTCCCAATAATTCTTTTCTGGACATCCACCTGTGGCCGCCGTTAGACACAAAACCAGAAGGATAGCCAAGACCCTTTATCTGATCTGTTTCAGGGGGTTTTATGTCCTTTTTAGCTGCCTGTGCAAAAAATTAATATGATCACCATCATACTTCCACAACAGACCTAAAGGAAATAAGGTACAACAAATATCATATTACATGTGGAATCTAAGTAACCTACAACAGCCAATGAAAACGCAAAAATCCCCCAAAGTCTATTCATACAGAAGAGTTTTCATGCAAACAAGCGCCCTTAGATGAATCAGTTTCCTATTAAAATAAACAAACACGAATTAACATGGAAAGTAGATTAGGTACCACCCAATTTTTAGACATAACCGCAGTGACTTAAATACATGGCAAGACAGATACATACATATACACACAAACACTAAGTCTCCAATTACACTTTAGATTAATATCTATATTTTTATAAATTACATTTCTAAGTAGAAAAGATTCTTTTACTTATTTGTGAATGACGTACTTTTAAAAACATAGCAGACTTCAGAATCACTTCAGCATAATTAATATTATACTAGCACCACTGACCCCATATTTTTATCATAGATATTAATTATCCAATTAAAAATGTAAAAAGGCTTGCAAGTCTTATAATCTGTCAATAATTTTCCTTGAATTGATAATGAGAAAGAAAACACACACAGAAGTTTTCATGCTAAAAATTGCATGAGAGTACATATTTCAGTTTGTGGCCAAGTTTCCAGCAAGTTTTTCTCTAGTGAAAAAATGCATACATGTACACACACACTGCAAGAAACCCCAACATTACAGAACCTAATTGCTCTTGGTGTTCTAAAAAAACCGTTTTTGAGTACGTGAAAAAAACCCTTTTTTGCATACACTATCTGCTTAAGGTTACATATTTCATAACATATAGCCAAGACAGCATAAATCCTCATTTGAAACACTTAGGATAAAACATGTTATGAAATAATGATAAAAATTCAGGATATGCCAACTGAGTAACTCAAACTGAAATGGAGCAGGATATAACTTAAAAATAGGAGTGGATGATTTATTATTATCATTATCATCATCATCATTATTATTACCACCTTCCTTAATCAAGAAGGAATTTTCAAAACATCTTTTAAGTCAGGTGTGATTAGAGATACACACTTACACAAGTAAACCTTGCTGCGGTTAAAGAAAAAAATCAGAACTTGATATTAAATACTACAGAATTGTAATTCATATAACTAAAAATGAGATCTTAAATAAGAACTTTATGCCCAAGAATTCTCAAAAATACTGTTTAACTCATATACTCATTAATACCAACATATTTGCATCCAATTAAATAAACAGCACAGACTGAAAATTAACCTCATAACTCGCACATACTTTTAACTTGCTCTTTTCTCAAAAAAATAATGCTTCAGAAAACAAGTCAATTTGTTTAAGTCATAAAAAATAACCTGGTTTCTCATACAAAAGTAGGAGTAGACTTCTACATCTAATTTGCAATACACTGCATTTTCAGCATATAAAGCTAAACTTGACTCAATTCAAACTAAAACCCCAACAACATATCCAAGACACTCACCAACTTCAGAAGCCCTGCAAGTACAAGCCAGATATACAGAACACTTTCCCGAGTCTCTAGGACTTTGAGCCAGAAGCAGATCTTTCGAATATAATATCTCTCAATGGACTTTTCTTCCATTAATTTACCCAGTCTCTTTTTTTAATTCAAGTAATGCCATGACCCTATGACACAACATTCACAGCTGAACTTAACCCTACAGGAAGCAGTATCACCTTTCATCAGCTTTCAAGATCCCAACTGCAAGTTTTCTTTAGTTATTATAACACAATTCTTACATTAGAAGATACAGTGAACAGTAATACTGTTCTCTATTCACCTTGTATGAGTCTCTTGTGACTATATGCTATCACACTCCCCCATCCATCATCACCTTCTAGATTAAAGCGTATGTAAGAGTAATCTCTTCTACAATGGCCATTCCAGACATTTGATCAGCTGCTTTTCTTTTCTTTGCACTTTTCTCAGTCCTACTATAACCTTTTTGAGATGGGAAACCACGCATGGAGGAACACAGCACAATGGTTTTCTGCTTACCAACGTAATACTTTCTCTTCTAATATATGACATTGTTTGCTTTTCTGACCAGGACTAAGGACTGAGCAGATGTTTTTATTAGACTGTGTTTTTATCAATCCATGATATCTCATTCCTGAGTGGTAATGGCAAAACATCTTGCATCGCTGCCTTTGTAGAATTGGGATTGTTGACAGCAGACACATGAGCAATACTTCACAACACATACAAGTTCCAGGGTTGCTTTGAACAGGAGTGCAAATTAAACTGAAAGCGAGTAGGATTAGGTGTCAAAAACACTTCTAAGGATTTAAATTACATGGACACTCACAAAATCCTGAAGGTTATGTTCAAAACTTCTATCAAAAAAGTCTCAAATCAAGTGTGACTAAATAATGTGATTGCTAATCAGCTTTATGACTACCAAAACAACACCCAACCCCAAAATTGTTGAAGACGGGATAAGAAAAACTTTGATCCAGAAACTTTTTTATAAGGAAGGACACATGGAAAGTACCCACACCGGAGCAGTTCATGAAGAACTGCAGCCCACAGGATGGATCTATGTTGGAGAAGTTTGTAGAGGACTGTCTCCTGTGGGAAGGATCCCACACTGGGGCAGGGAAAGAGTGTGAGCAGGTAGGAGAGGCAGAGACAACATGTGATGAACTGAGAGCAACCCCCATTCCCCGTCCCCCTGCACTGCTGCCAGGAAGGAGGTAGAGAAATCGGGAGTGAAGTTGAGACCAGGAAAAAGGGAGAGGTGAGGGGAAGGTGTTTGAAGATTTAGTTTTATTTCTCATTGCCCTACTCCGATTAGATTGGCAATAAATGTAATTTATTTCTCCAAGTTGAGTCTGTTTTGTCCATGATGGCAATTGGCAAGTGATCTCTCCCTGTCTTTATCTCAACCCACAAGCCTTTCATAATATTCTTCTCTCCTCTGTCCAGCTGAGACAGGGGACTGATAGAGCGGCTATGGTCAGCACCTCGCATCCAGCCAAGGTCAACCCACCCTACGCTGGTACAATTTTCAGTGACTATAAAAAAAGTTCATAAACTCCTCTTCAGATTAAAGTGGCAGAACACTACCAGAATTGCTCCTGATAGAATGGGCTAGACAGAAGAATGCACTATAAAATGAAGTACTGGAGACTACTATTTAGAACTACATATTAATATAAAATGACAAACAAAAGAAAATCTGATTTCTGTTTCAGGACAAAAATTCATGTCTTTTTCATAATTTTTAAAAGTCTTTTGAACTATGCATGGTTCCAAGCCATCCCTGCTCAGTGCAAGAAAATCACACTTTTTTATAGGATGCTTGAATGGCAGAGAAAAACAATGAAAATACTTAACACAATAGTTTAAATTACAACAGGGTACTCATTAATCAGTCATTACTTTGGAGATTTTTTCCATATCATTCTTGTACTAAACACTATAAAAATCTTCTTTATCGGTACATTTTTCAAATATTCTACAAAACTTACTGTTCCAAAGGTGACAGGGTTAAAAAGAAAGGTGTTAGTTAACATCTAAGTACAGTCATTTTCTGTTTAGTTTTAGAGGAAACTTCCATTTTTCCAAGAAAGATCTAATAGCATCAACTCTATCTGTTAGGTGTAAAGCTGAATTTCACATGTTCCCTTAAGGACAGATCTGCACTGTTTTTAAGTAAAAATATGATCATTAGGAAAATATTACCTCTTTTGCCTCAAATTCTCCACAGTAATATTCAAATTACTTCATCACAAAAGTCTGATATATCACTTAATCAAAAAAATCGTTCTGAACACTGTTCAAAACAAAAAAAAGCAAGACACAATAAATGACCCTTGCACAATGTCCAAGAGCACTGCCAGACAAAAAACGTTGGCAGAAACACTCACTGACTTCATACATGCATCTACTCAACCCTGACCTGCTGTCTGTCTTGGATTTGGTTCATAAAAGAACACTCTCATGCAGTATAAATTGTAGCTGGCTCAGATAAAGGGCTTGGATCCTAATCAGTGGAATTAACATATCTAACTACGGGTAGAACATCATGACTGTTGACTACCATGCTAAGAGACAACCTGTGCGATAGTTCTTGGTTGGCTGGTTTTAGAAAGATAGACTAGACTAGCCTGATCAAATCATAGAATCCTCTGGTTGGAAAAGACCTTCGAGATCATCAAGTCCAACCGTACCTCTCCACTACTAAACCATGTCCCTAAGAAGCTCATCAAGCCATCTTTTAAACACCTCCAGGGATGGTGACTCCACCACCTCCCTGGGCACCCTCTGCCAGAGCCTGACAACCGGTTCAGTAAAGAAATTTTTCCTAATAACCAGTCTAAACCTGCACTGGTGCAGCTTGTGGCCATGACCTCTTGTCTTATCATCTTTCAATTGCAAGAAGAGCCCAGCACTCACTTCATCACAACCTCCTTTCAGGCAGTTGTAGACAGTGATGAGGTCTCCCCTCAGCCTCCTTTTCTCCAAGCTAAACAACCCCAGTTCCCTCAGTCGCTCCTCGTAGGGCTTATTCTCCAGCCCCCTCCCCAGCCTCGTTGCCCTTCTCTGGACGCGCTCCAGCCCCTCAAGGTCCTTCCTGTAGTGAGGGGCTCAAACCTGAACCCAGTACTCGAGGTGCGGCCTCACCAGTGCTGAGTCCAGGGGCACAATCACTTCCCTGCTCCTGCTGGCCACGCTATGTCTGATACAGGCCAAGATGCCATTGGACCTCTTGGCCATCTGGGCCACTGCTGGCTCGTGTTCAGCTGCTGTCAGCCAACATCCCCAGGTCTTTCTCTGCCAGGCAGCTCTCCAGCCACTCCTCCCCAAGCCTGTAACGCAGAATGGGGTTGTTGTGTCCCAAGTGCAGGACCCAGCACTTGGCCTTGTTGAGACTCATCCCGTTGGTCTCAGCCCATCAATCCAGCCTGTCCTGATGCCTCTGCAGAGCCTCCCTTCCTCCAAGCAGATCCACAGTACCACCCAGCTTGGTGTCATCTGCAAACTTGCTGAGGGAGCACTCGATCCATTCATCCAGATCCTTGGTAAAGATATTGAACAGGACTGGACCCAGCACTGAACCCTGGGGAACACCACTCATGACTGGTCTCCAACTGGATTTAATTCCATTTAGCACAACCCTTTGAGCCTGGTCATCCAGCCAGCAGAGAGTGTGTCTGTCCACGCCAGTGGCAAATCACAGAAGCTGGTTGTATATCAACCATATCAACAGGTATAGTTGAAGATATCTTTGGAGCTCTCTATTTTAATCCCCCACTCAAAGCAATTCTGTCAAACAGGCTGACTTAGGGCTGCATCCCGCTGAGTTTTAAGTCTCCCATTAGGGAGATGCTACAGCCTCTCTGGGCCCTTGTTCCAGTGTTTGACCACTTCATGTACAGGAAGAAGTTTCTTCCTATATCAAGCTGGAACTTCCCATTTTCCAGCGTGCATTCATCCTCTTGTCCTTCCATTGTGCACTGCTGAGACAAGTCAGGCTCCACCTTCTCTGTGCTGTTCCATGAGGTAGCTACATAGAGGAATAAGAGCCCCGCAAGCCTTCTTTGCAAAGGTTATATGACACCTGTTTTGTCAGCCTTTCTGTGTCTGCCATGTGCTCCAAGACCTCTGATCATCAAGTTGTACATTCACTGGGCTTGCTCTAAGATGTCAAAAGTTCAAGATAAGCACTATTACAGTCTTTTACAATATATTTAAAATTCTTATCTAATACAATGTTTGAATGAACTACGTATTCCTAACCATTTTTTAAAAGTTAGTTTTTCTTGCAAGGCAAAAGTCGTTCTGAATAAGCACTATTACAGTCTTTGCACTTGAAGGGGATTAAGGAAAGCGCCAGGGTCCAGCAAGGCACAAAGGACAACAGGCAATCCTAGGGGGACCTAGTGAAATTTGAGCAACAGCCAAGGGCCAGCACACAGGAATAAGCAAATGCTCCACTCATTTCAGGGGTTGAGGCTTTCAGACAACTTTTGTGTTGGATCTCAAGTCAGTCCCTAAGGGAATAAAGAGAGTTCTGTATTTCATACCATAACAGTGGACAAATATTAGGGTTATCATTATTGATTAACTGTTCTGAAGAGAGTTTAAACTACATCATCACCACAAACCCCTGTAACACTGGACTGTGTTCCAACCAACAGAAGAAGCAAAAAGTACAGAGGCCTCAACTGGGCTGTAAGTCCAGCCTTGAAGCAACATTGTAAAATGTTCTTGGGACACTCAGAGCAATAAAATGATAAAGACAGATCATGAACAATGACTGGTTTTTCTTTGAAATCCATTGTAAAATTATTTTCTTTAAAAAGACAACTTGTAAGACATTATACCATAATACACAAAACGGGCATCCACTTTTGACTGGTTTAGAAACACTTTATAAAAAATCCCAATCCTCCACAAAACCAGTAAGCTTGCCTGCTTATTGAAGACCAGTAAAATAAAAAACAAACAGTGAGATCAGAGAGATGGAAAACACTCACACATCATAAAACACAGAAATGTATTGTAGTATCAGCAGTAATCACAGTCACTATTTCCGCAAAGCACAGGTCTATACACTTCAGTATTTGTTTGTGATTTCCTTTTCCAGTATGTTATAGGTAGCTTTAAAACCTTATTAAAGTCTTTTAGAGTCACATTTGTTATCCATAAAATTTTCAGCTTCTGGGACCGGACAAAAAAACCCACCAAGAAGCACATAAGAATATTTTCACGAGTTTTCTTACATCCCTTAGCACTGAATATAAAATAAAACGTTATGTTATATATGCTCTAAAATACTAGTGTTTAGCAATAGAAAGCAATTTCTTTAAAATGCAAATAGCAGAATTTCATTTCTATAAAAGAAGGTAATGCTGTCAGAAATTCTTTGGACTCGATTTTTCTCTCAGAAGTGGAACTTCAGGTGATTTTGTAAATAACTTTATTCCCTCCCCTAACAGGAGCACTGGTTCAAAATAATCTTCCAGATAAGAATAAAGTGATAGAAGGATATGCTTTAGTAATGCTTTTTCCTTTTTAAAAGCCATTTTATTAAGCACAACACCAATTTATAATATCAAAATTATTTAAAGGATGGCTCTGCTTCCTCTCACAGGTTTTTCTTTTTCCACCAGCAATCCTACTAGTGACAGATGTACCCAGATCCAGTCATAAAATAGGCTGCTCACATTTACTCAGAATTTGAACAGTGCTTCTCATAACAAAATCTGAATACTTTCTAAATCCTAATGAATTTATCATCCCTACATTCCTGTGATGTATATTTATATTTTAAACATTACCTTACCGTAAGGAAAATTAAAGATTTATGCTTCAATGAGGTCCATCTGGGATCAATTTCTGATAGTTTTGTAAGAGTAGATGTGTTCATCGGACACACAAAGGACAGAAGCACACTAAGCACATCTGAAAAAGAAGGCTCATACAATTTGCCCAGGGTCAAGAAGAAATAGGGATTATCAGCAGGAATAGGAATCAGCTGTCTTAATTCTCTCAGTTCTCTGCCAATAAGCCCATTTTTCATCCCACAAATCATGTATTTGAGGTAAAATACCCGAAAACCTGTTCTTCTCAAATGCTGTCATTTGTAACAAATGCACATTTAACTACTACCATTATGACTTCTCAGTATTAGAAAGTTGAATTAAAACCAGTCAGAACTGAACTACTTGACTCAATCAAATCTACAAGAACAGCTGAAATTTAGCAACTAATACCACTCAGAAAAACAACACTAAACCGCCAAGAACAATAATTTTCTCAAGCTTATGAGGAAGGTAAATCATTCCAGCTCTGTTTAATGCTAGGAGCTGTTAAGAGGAACCTTTTAGAAAGCTTTCAAATTTGTACACACAGACATTTTAATTATACAGTATTTCCTTCATTATCCCAAGCTCATGATATCCATAAAAACAACAGAAAGAAGTGGCACGCTTCACCTCAAAGGTACATGGCACCTCTCTAAATGAGCAGCATGTGGTGGCCACATGATCCCTAAATCCCCAGAATGTTCCCATCACTTCCAGCACTCCAGCACTTCCAGCCCTCCAGTCCCTTCCATGAGATTTCTTCAAACTACATCAGTCTTTTGCAAGTATGGGAGGACATCCATACATTAATTGTGAAGATATCCTCCCTTTTGACCCGGGGAAGGATGGCTGCAGCAGCTCACTGCCCAGGTATTTATTAAGCTTCCTACAAGGCTTTGCATTGCCTGAGCCCCCTGGTGCTGTACCCACAATGTTAGCTAAACTACCAGCTCAAAATTAGGAGACATCGCTGGGAATTGCTGCCACATGCTGACTGCAGCACAGACAACTTTATATACTTTATGACTATAGCAAATGTTGAAAGTCTAGCATAAGTTACAACGATATTGAAAAAGCCAAGTATTTCTCCTATTAATGTTTGTACCAAAATGCCCTAAGAAAAGGAAACTTCCATTGACCATTTCATTGCTTTATCCATATGCAAAACCACTGCATATCACCTAACAATATCTAGGGACAAATTATATACTTTGGTTTCTCATTATTAACCACGGTCTTTTATACCATGCATTTTGGCTTCTAGTAGTTTCATCGTCATCTGTTAAGAAGATGGTAGCTACACTTCAAGGAACAAAACCATTAAAGAGTTCATACATCGTATAGTGTTGATACTTGCAGAAAACAATTTACCATAAAAGATTAACAATATGATTCAACACTAATCAAATCAGCTGTAAAGATACATAAACACTTCCCCAGGAACTCCTGACTGAAAGATTACTGAAAAAATAAAAATAGAATTCGATTTAAAAAAGAAACTTTTTTTTAAGTAAGATTCTGCTTTCTGCTAAAAAATTCTCCAGAGAGAGTTTTATTTCCATAGTCTGCATTCTGATATGCAGACTTATCCCTAAGTATACAGTATTTTCAATTCAGCAATTTAAAAGAGATAAGTAGTCTCAGGCATCTCATCCTTAAACTAAAGTGTTTAAGTAAGTTAACACAGTAATGAATAAAATCCCATCATTTCTACCATAGGAGCCGTATTTTATTCCTTGAGAATTGGAAATTAACATACTGTACCCTTCTGCCTTTTACAGTATCTTCTTCAGTCTTTAGAAACACTCCTATTAACTTGATTTAGCATTAAAAATGGAATAAATATAATACATTACTGAATGCTGACACAAAACTTCTCTGCAGTAGTAAGAAATTTGTCAGTTTGGAAAAGATTTAACCATACTTACTGTTAAAGTGTTCTTCTAATAGTAATTTTTGCACTTGCATTACATTTATCTTTTTAAAACCATATATTCTCATTTTTTATCATTCCAAACATATAAATTCTAAGATAGCCTAACACTTTTTCCCAAGTTTCCTCCTAATACATCTTTGGATATTAAATCTCCTTCAAAACAAGCAATTATTTTGCTTTATAAACCACTCATTAAAAAATGATTTTGGCATTTTCACTTTTAGAAAGCCTCATTCAATGTCTGACACAAAAAAATCAAGGTTGTGCCTGTAACCCCTTTTTATTTCACAAATTAAGAAAATCAGCCACAATCACCTTCAAAACGGTTCCCTCCTAAGTTGACACACAGCTGCACACGATGCTGCCAACATTCAAAGCACTTTCACAGATCATTTTCTGATAGGTTGCTGAGGTTTGTGCTCTCACATCTTATACTGACAAAAAATGGGTTCCTTTGAGCACTGACTTGATCTTTGACATCTCATCCCCAGAAGCCTCAGTCAATAACTGGAAAGTTTCCATTGTGTATTTCTTCAGTTTCACAAGAAGCTTGATGTTAACTCACTGTTCACTCTCGCACACTGATACTTTCCAACAGAGGGTAAGAAAACATCTACGTTTGAACACGCGTCCACTCGTACTGAGAGAAGCAATCATGTTGAGCCTTGTCTCACTGTGACAGGTCAGAACATGTTCCATAACCATCTCTGCCTCTCCCCTCCCACTCTCGGTTCCCCATCTACAGTGTTAGTCTCAGGGTTTTTTGTGTTGGACCTTGTAGATTACATTTCTAATCTATGACAGCAGTTTCACATACACTGCCACGGCACAGAATGTGGCTATTAAATCCAGCAGATTTTAGGAAATAAGCACACTTAACACACAGGAAAAAATCACAGATATTCATTATAGATAAAATGAAGGTTCCTAATTATAACTAATGCCCATCCTGTAGAAATCACAAAAATCACTCTTAGAATCTAGTTGCAGATACCTTATAAATGCAGATTTTTCCTAAAAAATGAGCAGGTGAAGTGCACCAAAACAAGTCATTGCATTTAACATTTTTATATCAGCACTGAGTACATAACCATGACCAGGAATACCACACACAAAGCTGTTAAAATAAATATTGTTTCCTGTTTTTTAAAACATACTTTGCCTAGCTATTCCCAGAGATCTTTGTGTTGATTTTTTAATAGAAAGTTGAGGCTAAATTAAGGACTAAGTATGCCTGCAGACTGGAGTGAAATGCCAATAGCTATCAGCGACTACCAGTATCAATCTTCGCATGCAAGCACAGAACTGAAAGGGACTTTAGCTCAAAGCTCATTTACAGCATAAAGGATCAACTGCCTATTTGCACTAAGTGCTATAGTTCACATTATTTGCCATATTCACTACCCTCATTTTCTCCAGCAGATGAGTTCAGCAGGATAAACTTGGACTACCTATAGAATACGTGAATAAGAGTCTCCTACCTTACTGTTAAAAGTATCCATCCTGGACAATCTACAACTACTTTCAAGAGTTAGAAACATGGTCCTCATTCTTCTAGACAACCAAAAAAATGTGCACCACACTGGACTAAAATGTGCTCAGTTTAGCAGACAGAAGTAAACTCATGCTTCCACGGTAGCAATAACCTCTGAAACATGTTCCTCTCTAGTTACCATCCATGTGGTTACTAAACAGAAACACACCTCTACCTCAACCCTCAAACGACATCTGACTGCATTCTCTCAGTCGAAAATGGAAACCAAGTGCAATGGGAACGATGAAGCGCCTGCTTTTCCTCTCCAATGTTTTTTTTCTTTTTTTTCCTCTTTTTTTTACAGTATTTTTCACAGAAAAGGTTTGACAGAAAACAAGAACTATTTTAAACAGTTCTAAGTGGCTTGCCTTGTTGCTTTAACTGGAGTTGAATTTCTCACCAAAACCATTTCCTGCAGCTTGATTTTCTCCTCAAATTAAAATTGAAAATGAAATATGAAACACAACTGCTGCTTCCACTTGTTTGCTATGCGAATTTGGTGTAACCCAAATAAAACTGGGGTGGTTTCTTTTCTTTTAAAGTATGAATATGTATAACTAGTTTTGATATAACTGTTACAATTTTTCTTATAATCATGCCTAGCTCACGCTCTCTTCCTTAATGCTCGAAGGAATAATGAACTTGATCTTTAGTTGCAATTACAACAACGTGAGCAGAATAGGATCAGTGTCTGCCAGCATGACAATGATGATGAAATATTTTTTTACTATATGAGGAACGGTTTACTACAGTCTATTAAGAAAGAAATAGTATATGATCCTTTAGTTTAAGATGTCCGTTCTGTAGTTAAGCTTTTTAACATGAACTCGTATAGCAGGGAGAGTATAAAACCTCATATCTAGGCACAATTAGGAAAAATAAACAAAAACATATTAATATGACTACAAAAATAAACATATTTTGTATGTTCATAGTAACAGCTTTCTACTCTATTTAAAGGAAAATAAATTAAAAATTGTAATTGTATGATTGATTTTAATTATTTCACAAAACATGAAGAATATATGTGAACCTGCTTGTATTAAGGATAAATTAAGAGTATAAATATTTTAAATTAGATTCACTATACTTGTACATTTAAATTAGATTGTACAGTTTAGACACTATCTGCCATAGGTTGATGGTATTTAATAACAAGATATTATTTATAAATACAATAACTTTCAATCTTACTATAAAGTAGTTTTATTGAAAGGATATGCCTTTAAATCCATGTTGCCACATTTTTCATGTGATCACTGACCATTAAGATACAGAATGTTGCAAAAAAACATTTAATAGCAAAAACTGAAGTCTGAGATTCTGGTGTGATTAAAAATTACACTAGAGATTTCAATAGGAAAAGCACAGAACGGACTACTGAGCTCTAAGAAGAGGATAGCACTAAGCTCCTAATAAAAAGCATCATTAGGCTTTAGTCTTAAAATTTAATCAGCAGAATTAAAGAATTTCACTAACTACACAGGATTTTTTTTCTATGTAATAGCTTAAATTCTGATAACCCTAGAGGAAGGCCAAGTAATATTTCCAATGTGTACAGGGGCCCTGTCCTACCCCCTCTGAAAAGTAACACGGCACAGAAAATAATATATATGCCAACTTCAAGTGATAGGATGAGAGGAAATGGTCTCAAGTTGCGGCAGGACAGGTTTAGATTGGATATTAGGAAATACTGCTTCACTGACAGGGTTGTCAAACACTGGCACAGCTGCCCAGGGAAGTGGTTGAGTCGCCATCCCTGGAAGTAGTTAAAAGATAGGTAGATGTGGTGCTTAGGGACATGGTTTAGTGGTGGACTTGACAGTGTTAGGTTTACAGTTGCACTCAATGATCTTAAATGTCTTTTCCAATCTAAACAATTCTGTGATTCATTGCAAGCTACTCAGCAAAATCTTAGTAGCAATGTAAAATACAAATAGCCATAAATACGAGAGTAAACCACTTCAACCTCACTTTAGCATTACAGTGTAATATTTAAAAATTATATTTTGCATACAATAATATTTCAGATAACAGGTTTGACATAGTAAAATTGACACAGAATGTAGCAGAAAAGAGCAGCAGAAAATTAACACTTGAAACATATCCTACATTAACTTTTCCTGCTACAATCCCTTCTACTTCATTAACAGCAGCATTTCATATTTATACCTTATATCAACCCAACTTCTGGCATCATTTATGTCAACATGGAATTTGGCTCATATTTTCAATCTCATTAATAAGAGGAGCTTGCACCTGTTAAATTTTACAAACTATGATGCCAGCTTTCCTCCTGTTTTTCAATTGCTTACTGTTCTCAGTACACTCATGTCTCCCTTCTTCCACAGACAGAGATCCTAACACGTTCATTGACCTCATTAGATATTATAGTAAGATAAATGCCTACTCATATTGATGTCACACCTTCATACTGCTTTGTAGAACGACTCATAATCTATAGCATTAGCATATTGGACCAGGGTACTGATGTGATTAATTTGCATTCAGGTGTTTGCATTCCCCTCTGAAATTTTGCAACAAAGAACCACATTCAGATCTTTCATATATTCATAAAGTAGAATATTAATTTGCATTTCCTAAATGTAACTAAGTGTTCAGTGATAAATGAGCATTCAGGGTTCCCAGGGGAATGGCAACTGTATTTAAAGCCTCTTACTAACAGATCACTAACTAAAACCCAGCTCAGGTCTAATAGCTATTACCTTAGAACAACTTTCTACTTATAAAGTAACAGCCTTTTTCACTGATACAGTTCCTTTACAGTTTGGCAACTGTAACGTTTAGAGGATTGAAGTCATAAGTGACATGGAAGGACACTTTTGGAATGATTCACCTAAGTTCAGACATCTAACTGGTCCAGATACATGACAAAGTAAGACCACAACATAAGGCAGGTATGCAGTATATAAGGTAGTGCAACTCTACATCAGTAAGCAGTGAGAAGCAGTTACATTAAAAGCTCTTTGTTGTGAAATGGGCAGTATCTGCAAGCCCTCATGTCCTCACACGTGTGATAACTAGATTAAAGATAGCACATTCAATCCCAATTGATTGTAGCAAAGCCTAGAAAGGAAGACCGCTCTTGGAGACACTTCCCAATACTAAGCCCACACTGCTACCGTTCAAAGCCTAAAACAATCAGTGGTATCACTGGAAATAACTTGAACTACATCAGATAACACATAGAAAATACACTGAACATTTGGTCTCAGCATAGAAAATTACAAAGTACTAGTGATATTCCTTAAACTTGATAGTAATAGCTCTACGTTAACTTAATGACAGCATAAAATAGTGTATTGATTCTAAAGCATAATTCAAATCCAACAGTTTAGGGTCTAGTAAAATTCTAGGTACAACAATACAGAGCTCATTCTAGGAACAACAACAGAGCTCAATGTTACCGATCTGTGGTGTTTCTTGAAACCTACAGAAGTACACAGCTAACCAAAGACTAGTTTATGGACAGTAATGGGAAGTAAGATATGCAGCTCATACGACCATGAAAACCGTTTCAGAAACCTAGAGTGAAGCAGTTTGCTAATTTGATCTGTTCATGAGGAAAAATAGTCTCACAATTAATCCTTCCAATCTTATCAGTCTCACCTGAGCATTCCCAATTACCTAACATTCTTTTGCTGAATTCACTTTCCCATAGGGAAAACAGGGGAACAGTAAGGAGTGCAGCAACCTATTTAGGGTCTCACAACCCCTGAGTGAAACAAGAGCGCATGACAGCCAGTGCACTGCTAAAGCCTGACTGCTATATATGAAACTGAAGCTACTGCAAGTGTCCTTTCCAAATAAAGCATATTGAGAGGGGATTTTTTTTCTCCCTAAAAGCTATAAGCTTTTCCTCTCACAACTCTAACCATAAGCTTAAAGGCAGCTATACAGGCTTCAGAGAGCTGTGAAACCTTCAAAGACTACCAGTCATGCAGACAATGGTGAGCCTAGTGGCTTTTTGCTCTCTAAAAAACCTATTTCTAGAACTCATGACATCAAAGTTTAAGTGGGGAGATCAGGAGGGAGCATTTCTGTCTGACACCAACTTATTCTACTTATGGCATGACATACATGCATTAAATTCCACAACTACAGACGTATTATAAAGAATATTTCTAGAGATCATAACCACGTTCAAATACTTATAGCTATATATCATCAAATGTTTTCATGATCTCCTTAATTGGCAGATCCTATTTAGGAATGGAAATTCAGCACGCGACTAGCCAAAATCATATCCTCAATATTTTATATTGAAAAAAATTCTACAAGCAAATAGTGGGAATTGGCATTTATGATGCCAACAGGATCAAATTCACATTCAATCTTGTTAAATAAAATCCAAGTTACTCAGCATTTGTTGCTTGTGTTGGACAAATACATAGTACTAATCAAGGATCAAGCTCATTAATTCTATTTTCCAGCGTTTTATTTGGTTCAAAAAAGAAAAAAGTATTTATCCTACAGAACAAAGTTTTTATACAGATAGATTAGTTGGTAAGGACTGTGTACATGGCTGCTTACTCTAGATTCTTTTATACTGACAGACAGTTCAATTTCATTTTACAAATATCTTACTATTTTACATGCCTAATGCAACTTACTATTTGACATAATTTGGAGATATGATAGTTATCTATTTGTATGTGTATATATATATATAAAAAAATATTCTTACCAAGATCACTTGGAAAAGAACTGGAAAAAGATGGGTTTCTTCCACAAGGCTGTAAAGACATATTTTAAGATTTATTTTAAAACACATGAAGTGAATTCTTATTTAACACACTAAACTCACAAAAGGAGCAGAGAAGTAGAATAGCTGTTGCCAAAATCCATGACCCAGAACCACAGTCTTTGACTAGCTCTCAATAAAAACGAGATCCACTTCAGCTATTAAATAGAAACAGCAATGTTATATTGCTTTGGAAATTACTTCTAGGTCTTCTCACTGATGAGATTCAAATGAGTGGAACAGTAATTAAATTCATATTTTTAAATGGCAGAAATTAATCAAAATTCAGAAATATAATACTATACATACTATGAAACAGTCAGTGTGTCCCATTAAACAATTTAATAGATTCAGCGCACATAGTGAAGTTATAAATATGCTGGGTTTTTTTAAAGTATGCTACATCAACTAACTTTCTGGCTTTAACATATTAATACACATTTGTCAGCCACTTCTCATAAGAATACTGAGGTTTGGTTACCCAAAAGAATTTAGCTATATTCTCCTGAATTTCAAAACCAAATACAAACTGGCACACATATATATATCTACATAAGGAAGAAGAATATTCTTAAAAAACTAATACTTCACATTAATGCAGTCTTTTCTATTCTTCAAACCCGAAACTTTGAATCAGTACAGCATTTCTCTCTCACAAACACTATGACAATGTATGAATTATATGATGACTTACTTTTTCCTGTATTATAATATCTAATATGAAGAACAAGTCTCCCTTTTCCTTACACGCTGTACTAGAGGCCTATTCATAGAAATCATAGAATGATGGGTTGGAAAGGACCTTAAAGATCACCCAGTTCCACCCCCTCTGCCATGGGCAGGGACACGTCCCACCAACCCAGGCTGCTCAAGGCCCCATCCCACCTGGCCCTGAACACTTCCAGGGAGGAGGCATCCACAGCTTCCCTGGGCAACCTGTGCCACTGCCTCACCACCCTCAGTGTGAAGAATTTCTTCCTAATGTCTAATCTAAATCTTCTCCCTTACAATTTAAAGCCCTTCCCCCTACCACGGAGAACACCAAACTGTGTGTTTTGAATATTTTCTATTGTGTCTTTTGAACATTACTGAAGTGCCTCGAAAGCAATTGGTAGATTTAGCATTATAGCTATAAGATTGTATTAAGAAGTCAATGTAACAAGTGCAGAACTCAAACAGAGAGAGCACTTCTAAAAGCGTTGAGGATGTTCTCTATGTATGCTCAACTTAAGGCAGATGGTTTTGCACACTTATTCAGGGAACTTGGCATACAACATACTACAATTTTGTCTTGCGAGTAGTATGTCAGTTAAAACCACAAAATTACATTACATCGTTCTCCATGAATAAACAGGAGTTATACTAGACTAAGCATTTAATTTCACGTTTGAAGTTTACTGTGCAATAGTCTATACTGGCTTCTAGTAAAACAATAACCATATTAATTCTGTTCAGTAAACTCTTTGCTAAGAAGAATCCATGTGTTCCTAAAATTACACATTTCCATTTAAGACTTTTTGTTCATGTCCAGTAAGAAAAAGGAGAAGGTACTATTTTTATGGATAGTGTAAGCTAAAGCACTTGACTGTGAACTGAAGCAACTAAAACCAATTGCACATTCTCTTCTATAACCTTAGTGAGACAATTGAAAAGGGGCTAAAACAAACATCCAAGGGTCATAAACCCATAAAATGCTTCATTTAGATTAATATCACCTATCAGAGTCACGACTGTTTATATTTTCTCCAATCATGTTACGTAAACAAAATAAGGGATGAATAAGGAATGAGAGGCATGCTAAAAGAACAATTGTATTTATGAAGAATTGAGAACGACCTAGAAGTCATCTGTGCATTAAGTATAAATAACAGTTTCTTATTTCGTATTGGTTTCCTATTTCTCTGATCTTTGCATTCACCTAAATGTAATCATGATATCCACATAGAATCTATATGAAATTGCAGTGGGAACAAGGGCTTAGCTTAAGAAGACTTATTACATTGTACAGCACTGGCATGCAGACTTAGAGACGAGTGAAACACAACTAAACCGGTCAAAGCGTAACAAACCCACATAATTATATGCACCTATACGAACATGTTTAATGCTGCAAAGTAACAGCTTTGTTCAAGCAAATGTGTTCGATGTTTCTTGCATACACAAATGTGTAAAAGCACAAGTTACACCAACAGCAAATGTTACACATTCCGAAGAGAAAGGAGAGTTCATATAAGGAACTTAAAAATAATAAGTTTCTTTAAGAAGCCTGAATTTAAGGACAATTTCTGTTCTTATTAAGCTGATGGAAAAAAATATCTATGTGGAAGGGAAATCTCAAAGATTTTCCTACGTAGGTCAGGAGCACCTGAAAGCTATTTCCCCTGTTGCATCTAACAACACTTAAATAGACAGTTATGGCACCTTGGACACAGCCAGGTCATAAGAGATTGCAGATAGAAAGAGTTATGTTTGAGGATCATTTTGCAGGGTCAGATCTCATAGTTAAATTAAAAGCTTAGACCACACCTGTAAATCAGAATTTTGCTGATGTGGGTATTACAATCCTGGATGCAGAAAAGGTCATTTAAACACCAAAGACTCCCCAAAAGAGCAACTATTGTAATAGCACTCATACCAACAAAACAAAGTTTTGCCAGCACAAACCTTCTTATGCTTAGGGCATACTGGAACTACTCACCCCAGGAAAAGCTGCTTACTCAGCACTCAAACTGACAACACATTGGCAGCAAAATACAATCAAATACCAAGAACAGCTAAGTAATCCTACTTTAGGCAAAACTTAGAAAAACTCCTTTCTCATAAAGGTTAAATTATGAAACAACTGGTTTCAAAAACTGTAAGCAGTCCCGATTATTACAGAATTACAAAGTCAGCTATACTTTCTGCTGAGATAAGCTAAGACAAAACTATAGCCAGCATGGTTCTTCTTAAAGGTCACCTGCAAACCTTTGTGATTCAAACAAGAAATACCTGCAGCCTTAAAAGAAAATTACATACACAACTTAGCTAAACCATACAGCAGGTGAAAAGAGAATTTTAGCTATAGAATTTAACAGAATGGGCATATCCTAAATCAAAAGTAGTTCGGTTCTTTGTAGACTTTTTAAAAAAATACACTAAATCAAATCCTAACCTGTTTCAAAACCAAAAAGATCATAATTGTACATATAAGCAAATTATAGTTTTAAATATCAAGTACTCGCATTTTATTCTCATTTATATCTACACCCAAGTAAACAACATTGGCTCAAAGTAACTGTTTATCTGATTTTATAAGACTTGTCATTAGTACAGTCTGACTCTTCATCTCTAACAGTTTTCAGAATGAGCTTAGGTCTCCAGGCTTGTTTTCAAAAAATAGGCAAGATCTATTTTTCTAAGACATCCTAAATTGCCGTCTTGCAACATACAAACCCACTGCAGGATACTGAACACAGAACAAAGGCTTTTTGTTACAGGTGTAACTTAACAATGCCAGGCACCTTCTTTGAAGCGCCTTAAGCAGGGCTTCTGGTTTCAAGCTTTCGGTCCTGGCATGCGAATGAAGTACCGTGTGCCAGGACGGGAATTCACACAGCCTTGCATTCACCTCTCACAGGAATAGTTCTGGTACACAGTAACGAAGGCAGACTTGAGGAAAGAGCTTAAGACTAACTCCTCTCTTACTGGGCATCAATAATATCGGTACTGGTTCCCTATGCATGGAAATGCGACAGGATATTTCAGTTGTACGTGTTCAAGCTGGGGATCACACCAAGTTAGGAAAAAAGAGGAAAAAAAAAGAATGTGGAATCAATAAAAGTTGTGATCTAGTGTCACTTGGAAAGTAATTTAATGTCACTATTTTATTCCTCTAATTAAAACAGTTTAGCAATTATATATTCTTATTTAGCTTTTTTTTTAACTAAAATTTTTAGTAATTCTCTGTTCAACTACAAAAACCTAAATCCAACATCTAGACTGCTGTTTTCCTCCTTTATAGTTAGGATTTACCTGTAGTTACACTATACCTACAGTGGTAACTGTTCCCTAAAAAAAGGAAATTGTAAAAATACAGTGCAGTGAATTTTCCAAAACACCAAGATTTATACTCTTAAGTAATTTCATTTTCAAAAATTAATATATTACAGTATTCTCATAAGTTTTTACAAAAATAGTTAGAGATTGTTGCATCTGAAGTAAACACTACTGTTAGTTACTCCTTTTCTTCTTTCTTCTAACAAACAGAAATTGATTTTGACCCTCAAAAAATGACTTAAGAATTCATGCTCTTTACACGCCAAGACACTGCAGTCTGCTGTTGCTCGTGGGTTTTTTTGGTCTGGACCATTCGCAAAACCCCACAAAAACACAAGAAGGCAAATGTTTGTATTATCAAATTGAAAAGCTGTGATAAAGGTTAGAGAGTGAACACAAAATGGTCAACACACCCATGACCTCATGCCATTTTAGCAGCATAGAAGAACAGAAGGTCGATGGAAATGGTCAACTGAAAATGCCTCAATCTCAATTTCATACAACAAAGAAACCCATATTGTCTGTGTTTACAAGTTGGAACAGCCTTTTGGGGCCTTTGGTATCTTGAATAAATTATAGAACATTTCACATAAATTTACTCTATCTGGATGAATCCCAAATAACCAGAGAAGTTGCATAGTCATCCTACTGCCACACTTTCATACCATGCCCTTCAGTAGCTGTTCAAAGGCAAAGACAGTAATATTACTGTTGATTTTAAGAAATATTATACCAAGGCACAACTTGCAATAAAATACATCAGGGAGAAGATCTATCAACCTTACCTTTAGGAGTCTTAATTATTTTAAAGTCAATTTTCTTGAAAAGAGTTATTCTTCAATTCCAGGTCCTAAGCCTTGTTAGCCACCATAGTTTACATCTCAAATGACCCAGGGGAAAGGGGGAAGAGAGGAATTTTGGCCCTTCTGCAGCCAGTAATTAAGTTGGATGTAGTATAATTAAATTTTTATCTAACGTTTTACTTTTTGTAGTATACAGCAAAGGAAGACAAACACAGCAATGAAGATCTGTATGTAAAAGATATATACATCACCGGTATCCGATGATTACACCTTAAAGATCTTCACAAGTGTATAATTAATACTAAATATGGGAAATACAACAAGACTGACGGCTATTCATAAGCACAAAGGAACAAGATTTGAGATTCAAAACAAACATATAACTCTAATCTAAGAAAAATATCTGAAGTAGGATCAAATATCTTGAGTATTTGTCAAGTGATGAGAAAGTGAGATGTCAAGTGAGACAACATTTTTCAATAGGTATAATATGAAGATTTGTATTAATTCTAATGATCCATAGAAGTTTTCATTTTATCATGTATCAGCAGTTGAATCATTAATAACTTTCAGTAATTATGTGGGGAAACGGAGGGGGCTTAATTTTAGTCCCAGTGTAAGTGCAAAAACTGTGTGGCACACATTTATTGGAAGAGTGTCAATGCAATCCCAGTCATTTTGTCAGCAGTCTCAGCAATCTTACTGAGGGAGAACAGTTTGTATTTGCAATTCCCTTTCAGGTCCAGTTTCAAAATTCATATTTTTATAGGAATATTTGTTTTTTGATATGTCTAGAATGCAATGCATTGTGTTTCACCGATTTCCCATTACCTCCTACAGTTTTACCCTTGTCTATCCACAAGTAGTACAGGATACCCAACCAATAATCCTAAAATAAGATGACTTTTTTTTAAATATAAAATCATGATGAAAATTACTCCCAGAAAGTGAAGCAGTAATTACAAGAAGGTATGAAAATTATATTAAACCCCTAACATTATAGACTTACAACATGGTATAAAACAAGAAAACACTACGACAAAGCTTAAGGCACATTAGGGATTGTAGTCATAAATAAAAATGAAACAAAGTTGCAGCCTGTGCTATTGTGCTCTGAACCTTTAGTGGCAACCTCTGCCTTACTGGAATTTCCTGCTTTTTGAGGCATAAATTAACTTTTAAAAATATTACCTGTAGTTTGGCTCCTTATAAATATGTGACTTTAAGAATTGTATTTCTTTCCCTTGAGTACTAAGCCCTGAGGGATATTTTGCTTGAAAAAATTATATTAATATATTTCTATGTTATCTCCACGGTCTCTTGACACCCATGATGCTTCCTCCTAGCTTTGAAAAAGAATTGATTTAGCCTAAAACATTAAAAATATATATTCAAGTCCTTTTCAATAGTCTCATGTTTTCATCCTTGCTGAGATTATAAAATACCTTGGTTCGCTCTGATATCAAGGATTTGAGATGTAGGCCTGTAGTGTTCCAATTTATATTGTTGATTACACTCTAGAAAGGACAGATTAATTCTCTGAACAGACTATCTGCAAAGTGATAGGATCTAGAATATAAAGTAGTATGTCAGGCTGTTCCTAGCTGACCAGTACCATCAGAATAAAACAAGTAACCTTCCTCCTAAGATTAGATATTAAATTTCTTTTTTTTAATACAGAGTCTAGCTTTCTGTATATTATAAATTTAGTTGGTTCCATTGTGGGCCACAAAAATAATCCAATATTGCGCGTGATAATACCTACACACCAAAATTCATTTCAGTTGGTTCAGTGAAACATTTCAATACGGATACATGATGGATAATTTTTCTATTCCACTTATCTCTAAGAAACCAAATCAGGAAAACTACGCATTGATTTACATATTATATAAACTTGCAGAAAATGACAGAAACTAATTTACAAAGCCATAAACTGACACTAACTGTAGTTTTTATTAATTCACCTTTCCATGACCATTTTATAGATTTTTTTTCATCTCACTGTGCATAACAATCAAAACTGTACTCTGAGCTCTACATCAGTGTTACTAGAAATGAGAATTTAATAGAGAACAAAAGCTCCATTTAGGGACAATTTTCAAAATTTAAGATTAATCTATACCACAATTTATACATACACTCAAGATTGTTCTATTCAAACTGTCTTAACAAGTTTTAATATTAGTTTTAATTCATTCTGAAAGAAAGCACCTTCAGGAAAGCTGGACTGTACTAATGCATGCAATCTTAATAAATAAATGCACGACTGTCCTTTCTGCTAAAGACTTAGGACACCTATTTCCAAGTCCCTGACAAAATTGATTCAAATTGATCTACTAAGTACCCGAGTTGCAAGGCTCAACTGAACCAAAGCATGTCAATTATCCATTCTTAATTTTGTTATTTCACTAAAGTACATCTATTTTATAATTTAGACAAAATAACATCTCAATGAAATTTTGTTAGGTGTTCATGTTATCAGAATGGAGAGCAATGAGGACTTAACAGTGATATGATAAACAACAGGAATTCTGTGGGAAAGAAATGCAGATCTTTAAAAATACACATCTCAATCAGGACCTTGGAGTATTTATAAAAATAACCATACTTCTTCATAAACTTTCAATATCAGATGACTTAAAACACAACTAATTTCAAGTATGGTTAAGTTAACATTATAATTTCTGATAAACCTACTCATTTCTTGAAGTATTGGAAAAAATACAATTTAAAAGCTTCAAATTAGAATCATATCATCTTACTCTGAAATCTGATATTAGGACACTGTACCTCAAGATTTTTTTTCAGCTTAAGGATGAAGATCACTAATTATAATGAATGGAACTGATGGAAATCTAGTAAGTTTTACTCCCTTTAAGGATCCTAAAACGTTTCTTTTTAGCAAAGCTTTTTTGATGTTGTTGCTGTTAAAGCTTGAGGAAGTTCTTGTCAGATGGTGATAGACTATTTTACACTGTTATTCTATCAACTGGAAAACAGAAAAACAGTTATATTTTTTCTTGAGTTTTAAAGACTTGTCAAAGACAAGGAAACCTAACAATGTTAGTCCTTTCTCCAGTTCTGCTGCTTTATATTACAGTAAATAAAAAAGAATTAAAGCTTTTGTAAGTTAATTCTTATATTTTCATTAACATAAACTACTTCTTGATGTTTCATAAAACTATAATATCATCTAGAACAAATCAATAACTGGTTGGACAAGCTATTTCAACCATATGTCAGATCCTTTTACAAATCCTATTTTTAAAAAAACCCCGAGATTTTAAGCATTTGTGCATTTATAAATTTAAAATCAGGTCTGACTGAGATTTCAACCCTAAGTACATACAATTGTTTAAATGTAAAACTATCATTTGTTAAATAATTTTAACTGATTTGATGTATGAAAAAGGTTCAGACAGTTCTGAAAAAAAACCCTTCTTAGTTGTACACTTTTAGTCATATAATTTAGTTTTAGGTAGTCCTGAGAGGAACAAGGAGTTGGACTCTATGATCCTTATGGGTTCCTTTCAACTTGAGATATTCTATAACATGAAAACCACAATGGAATGTGCAGCAACTTTGTCCTGCTTCTGCCCTTCTATAGCTAAGTACTTCCATGTCTGAGAGTGTTCATGCAAAACTATCATCTGCACAAATACGGACAGCAAGTAGTCTTTTACATCAACCAAGATCTTTGGTTATTATTCTTATACCTAAGAAATTATAAACACGATCTGTTAAAAGAAGAAAACGAGGTAGAGAAAGTACTTCATTCACCAACAAAACACTCTACCACTACCCCTGGCACACTTGCAAGACTGTAAAGCATTTACTTTACACCTCAGACATCCAGCTCTTTGTTATTCAGATGTTAATGAAAGCTTCTGAATCCATATAATTTTTTCAAAGGTGATCTGGAAGATGTAAACATAAACACATCCATCTGCTAAATTACTGACCTATGATTTGACAGAAAAATAAGGAAAGCAAAGTAGGCCTTACACCTTCAACTTAACACATTTGAGCCTACTCTCATTTTATATTTCCTGCAGGTCATGACACAGCAGAGAAGCAAGGGAGCAGCATAAAGGATATCGCATGGGTTTGTGGCCTCTTCTAAAATAGAATCTACAGTATTATAAATCCTTCTACAAACTCCTCTCCCTCCAAAACCCTTCTTATTGAATTTAAAATAAAAAACCATCTTTGGATTCAGAGAGAAACGGAAGGGAGTGGTTAAAATAAAAGCAAGGATCCCAGTTCACACACAAGAGATCACTTCTTCAGGAAATCAACTAACATTGATTTCAAGTTTTCTCAGTTTGCATGAAATTTCATTCTACTACATGACAATCTCTGAAGAATGGCAGACGTTTGAAAGAGATATAACAGAAGGCTGGCAAGCCTTCCACAAAGCAACACCTTTTCTTCACAGAAGCATCGAGCACCTCTTCAATATTTTAAAAATAATTAAGAAATATCTAAAGAAGAAAAGAGGCATTAAAGTGAACTTAAGCCATCCATTCAACAACGAAATTGAAATCTGAATTGAAAATTAAGATCAACAGTTCAGATTTTAATTTGTGAAGAGACTGCTGTTCTTGCAAGTGTGATTACTTCTAACTGTTCTTTCAATGCTGAGTCTCTAGGGAAGAAAGTGGCAAATACTCTGGAACTTGCTAAAAATTCATACCCATTATCTGTTACTCAAAGAAAGAGGACACAAAGGCAAATCCATCCTGAGCTGAAAAAAAATCTCAGTAAAAATGAAGCCTTTAAAAAATTATTTCTTCTAAATATTAAAAACATAGCTACAAAAAATCCTTATCTATATTCATGTAATAAAAGTCTAACCAGCTAGAAAACCACCACTCAATGCTACAATAAGAAGGACATCTTTCAGTCCTCTGAATAATTCCTCCATTACAAAAAAACCACCACAAAACCCCTATATAAAACATATGATTTATCTACTAAAAACCCCACAAGCAATAAAACATTGAGAAAACATTTGGGAACAGCAGCATTTCTGAGTTGGATCTGCATGAAGATTTAGGTGTCCTCATAGTCCTAGAATTTCCATTCATATAAAGTAACAGCATCTATCTTTATATATGTGGAGAACATGGGACTAAAATCGCATTTGTAATATTCAGAACAGTGAACAGAGATTCAGCTTAAAATACTCCCATCTTTCAGTTCAGCAACCAATGCCCACATAGAATTTACAGCCTCAAGCATTATTCCCTTCTCTTTTTTTTGTTTTTAAAAGGGTAGTTTTCGGGTTTGGTTTGGTTTTAATGGTTACCAAATGTCTTCCTTAGAATTGTAAGAGAGACTCGGGCTCCAAATCTCTTCATCAATCCCAGCCTTCTCTCTTCAAGAAAATTTATCTAACCAGTAGGCTATATTTACTCTACATTACACTCCAGCCTCTCTATGTAAAGCTGCCCTACTGAAGAGAAAAAGAATTTGAAGTGTATAAGACCACAGAAGAGGAGAATGACTTTGTCACTTATTTTTTTAGTTCATCATCTGATAAAGCAAGATCTTTAATCCCTGGTGATATTTATCTATTTAAAAGAAACACACAGATATTTACAAATATGTAAATTCCGCAAAAATCCCTTTAAGTGTTTAAATACTTTTTTTTAAAAACTTGGTCTTGCTATAAAGGCCCCCATTTATAAATTCCCAGTGGGAATAAAAATAACAAACAAGTATATTTACATTCATTGTTATCATAAACTAAATCTGAGATGTTCTAACAGCAGCAAACAAACAAGCAGATGAGAGGAAATGGCCTCAGGTTGCGCCATGAGGGGTTTAGATTGGATTTTAAGAAAAATTGCTTCACCAAAACAGTTGTCAAGTATTGGAAGAGGCTGCTCAGGGAAGTTGCTGAGTCACCATCCCTGGAGGTGTTGAAAAAAATGTGTAGATGTGGTGCTTAGGGATACGGTTTAGTGATGGACTTGGGAGTGTGTCTACCTTAAGTGTCTTTTCCAACATAAATGATTCTGCGATTCTGTACAGTAACCTACTAAGGTGTCAGTAAAAGAGGGTACAGACAAAATTAACAGAACAAACACAGACAAATCACCAGGACCAGACAGCACTCACACCAGAGGTCGAAAGGAACCAGGTAAGAAAACAGCTGTTAGCTGTATTGTGTACCTTGTTTAAAACTCTCTGCTTTCATAGGAGAGATTTAAAAGACAGAAAATGTGATGTTATTGGATATTAATTTTTGAGAAGATCCAGATGAAGGTGTGAAAATCGGGGTATTACACACATTCTGAGCTGAACAAATAAGTAGAAGCTATTCTGAAGAACACAGCTGGTGGGCACACACAGAAAGAACCAAGATATTAATTTTAAAGGGATGAAATGTCAAATCCACGACAGAGGAAGAAGTCAGCCAGCATGTGGACACGGGACAGCTGGTTAATCAGTATTCTTGAGGTTTCAAAATGTATTTTAGAAGGACTCCTACTAAAGGCTCTTTAAAAAAGAGGCAGGACTGTTCACATTGCAAAATGTATGGCTAAAGAAGACAATATGCCAGAAATTTATGAAGTATCAGGTGCATCTTTTTCACTGTAAGAATCTGATGCCATCAAATTAAGTGGCAAGTGCCAGATTAAACCAAGAAATCCAAAGAAAAACCCTAAAGAGATGGGTTGCAAGTGATTATGCTATAAATATAAACAGTGAAATTTACTTGTCAAATATATTTTTTAACCCACATAAATGAAGTGAAAATTCCTTATCAGTAGCTACTAACTACAGAAACCCATGTATTCTCAGACAGCTTCTGAAAAATCAACTCTCAAGGGAATGAGAAAGCCTGCAGAATGCACTGGCACTCACCTTCTTCTGAGAGTCTTCTCTGGGCACCTACTGTTGAACACGAGACAATGGACTGGATGATGGACTCGATTTGCTTCGTGCCGAATAGAGGGTTTGTGTCAGAAGTGAATTCACTCAACTCTGCAATTCCATCTGTATACCCTAACCGGCTGAGCCTTCCTCATTACCTGCTTATTTTTTATTTGCTATTTATATTCACAATAGCAAAAATTCACTACTGAAAGTAAAAATAACCAAGAATGAATGATGTTTTCTCCTTCTGTCTAATGCTTTACATAAAGGAGTAAATATGTGAACCTTACAATGACAATTTTCAATAACTGAATTAACAGCAACATCAAATAGTAGCCTTGCATTTGAAAACTTTGACATCCAGAAATGTATCAGCAACACGAAAGAGGTAACAAAATTACAGGTATAAGGTTAATAGCTAATTTCTTTACTAAAGGGGGACTTTTATAAAATTTAATACTAAGGAGCTGTATTTTATATTAAAACAAATGATTAGTATTACAGTCAGTACATGACTAGACTATGAGAATTCACTTGCAATAATGAACTCTGACCACTGCCTTTGATATGAATTACAATGATGTGCAACTTGACAACAGTGTTATTAGCTGACACACAACTTAACATTTCAAGAGAGTCTTTCTGGGTAAGTTTTCCTGCCTGGTGTTTTTCAATAAAAGCAGCATATATGCAAAAATTACTGAATGATTAAATGGTTTGGATTGGAAGGGACCATGAAGGTCACCCAGCCTAATCCCCCTGCAGTGAGCAGGGACATCTTCAACCAGATCAGGTTGCTCGGAGCCCCATCTAACCTGACCTTGAGTGTTTTCAGGGTTGGGGCATCCACCACTCCTCTGGGCAACCTGTTATTATTAGACCAAATAATAGGAACTGCAAAGATCATATGAATGCTTCACTGTTTCATACTAGCATTTTTGCTCTAACAAGAAAATTAGGGGGTTTACAACTCAATTTTCATAGACATGAAAACAATGCAATCAGAATCACATTCAAAAATCTACATATATATTCTCCAAGTTCTAATAAAACCATATCATCCTCTGACAATCTCTCTCAACCCATCCGCATTATGATTTTCTCACTAATGTTGTAAGCCTCTCACGTGTAATTTTATTGTTCAGGTCAGTTGGACTAGTCCCTATAGGCTTACCTGTTACCAGAATTACATATTATTTTATTCATACTCACTACAGAAAACAAGAAAACATAGAAAAACAGAAAAGCAATTTAAAAGTAAATAGATTTGGCTTTTTAAAGTAAGCGTTTCTACCTTGAACTAGAAAATTAAAATGACTAATGAGAAGAACAAAGTGTTTTTAAAGCAATTAATACAAGCCCACATTAATCAACTCGCCAGGAAAGCACCGAAGCGCCAGCCCTCTAGTATTACGGCCAAGTACAGCAGGTTCAAAGATAATCTCTGCACAATGCTAACAAGTGCTTGTGAATCAAATCACAATTCTACCAACACAAGCCCAATTAAAAGCACCACACTGAAGCCCAAAGAATTTAGAGGGTTTTTTACTGTTTGTATTTTGAAATTGAAGGCAGGGATACTAGGCAGACATTGTCAGAATATACTGAAATATAAACAAATGCTAATGCAGAACATCATGGTGCATGATAAAAGGATCAATCCATTATGGACACTGACTCCAAAATTTGCCTTTAACGGTTTTTAATAGGTAATGTATGGGTACAAACAATAACATAAATGAAGTTTGAATCATTCTTGGATGATTCCCGAAGGCATTGTGATGAAGAGTTACTTTAATTAGTCCAGATGATGTGCTGCAGTGTACTTCATCTATCATCTTCACAGGTACTAGATCTGTGGCATTTAGAAGCAGCAGATTTTTCTCTGCTTTTCAGCACCTTCATATTGTGTTTTCTGTCACCTGTTCCCTTTTCTAGAGCAGGGCCTTACATCTGTCTGGGAAATTGACAGCGAGGACAGAAGGAGCAAAAGGTTCCTTATATTGCTCCCCTGTCCTTCAATCAACCACAAATCTAAAGAGGGTCACTCCATTAGTTTTTAGGCTATTTTTCCTCCTTCAGGAAATGGCCTTAATAATAGAATACTGGAAAGTGTCCCACTCTCATGATTATTACCTGATGCAATATCTGACACTCTCCACACCTACACTCTATTTCCTTTTCTCTTCCTTGCAACCAAAAATGTCTATTTTAGCAATCCATAAAAATCAGACTCTACAGTTTCAAATGTTTAGCTTTTAGATATATTGATGCCATCAAATGCTATAAGTTTCTGACTAAAGGCAAGTCAAATACCTGCATAAAAGAGCACACAGTAAAATATATGGCTACATTTCATAACCTTACCTACAAGGTCAAGAGTCAAGTTAAGAATCATGATCCATTTTAAGTTTCCTGGAATAGCACAGTATAAAATACCTTACAATAGCCAAAACTAATAGCTAATTGCTACACCATATAAACAGAAATGAAGACATTCACATCCACTCGTCCTTATTACCAGAAAAATGTGTCAACCTGATCATTACAAACCACAACAAAACAACACACAAGACTCAAAGCAGGAACCAAACCAACCCCAACCCTTAACGAATAAATTACGTCTGACTTTCTATCTGTACACATAATCTATACATTAAGCCAATAAACACACAAAGGACAACGTATTTTAATGAAACTGCTGTTTTTGAATACAGACTTTGCATAGTTAAATCAGATCTTGCTTTGCTGCAGACATTTGCCCCCACTGTAAGAAGTTCAGTTCCCCCAGTAACTCCTTTCACGAGTATAATCCACCAAGAGTAATTAACACGGGGAAAAAACCCTAACACAGATTTCCAGTAATCCCAAGATTAATCACTAACTGAAGCTACATGAGTGATTTCTTTAAAAAAAATCATCAGTCTCAAAATAGCTGAAGAGGAATTGTGCTATTAAGTCTCACACTGGTTTTAGTGCCCACAATTTTTCCTATTATAAAGCATTAAAAGTTCTTGAAGAAAAGGCAATAGTTATTCAGGAGACACACATCAGATACTACCAACACTATGAAAGGCAGACTATTAGCTTTGGGCCAAATATAAACTAGGCAACTGACGGACAAATTCTATTCAAAGGTCATCCTTCCAATATCTGCCGTTTTCTTAGTAAACAAATTATAACTAATGTTGTATCAGACAGCAATTGTTGCATGATGTAAAAACGAGTATATAAGAGAAGCACCTGACTCATTTATACTCTGATCCATTAAGATGAAAACACTCGTCCTTCTGTAAAACTGGATTTTCTTTCTGTGGATGCTCATATGATCAGATGTCCAAATACATAATGTGATCATAGAAAACCCATTAAAGTTTTTTTACAGCTACCATCTTACACATGCTGGATCTTAATGTGTGTGAGAGAGTTAATTCTGCAGCACATTAATGGGATATCACTAGAATTCTCCACTGCTAAATTGAAAAGCAATAGAGTGGAAGAGCTCCCATAATACAAAACGTTAAAAACATTAGTGGAGCAATGGCAAAGATTACAAGGTATTTTTTCTTACAAAATATTAATTATTAAAGGCATTAAAATATGTATTGTACATTAGCAGTACTTTATCATAAGCTTATGACATTAAAAATATAATATTATTTGAATATTTGTGCTTCTGCCATATAGAAAAAACTACCTGTAATAGAAAACAGAAGTGTTCAGAAAAATAGTAAAGAAGATTGAACATTTCTCCTCTGATATCACAAGGTGGCTGATTTACAGTATCAGCTATGAAAAAAACCGAAAGATTGGAGTGTATGTGTCTCCTTTAGGTGCTAAAACAAGAACTGCTCAAATGCTAACACGTCTATCAGGAAGTGCACAGGAACAGACTGAGGGGATGGGAAGAAGAAGAAGAAAGATAATTGTAAGATACAAGAAAAATGGTGGGGTTAAAGAGAGAGCAAGAAAACGAGAATGTATTAGGTGAACGTGTCTGAGAACAAACTATCATATGGAACAAACTAAATAAAACACAGTACCCCTCATCCTCCTCCCAATTCACTCTTCTTTTATTTCAAAATAATGTTAATAATAGTAGCTACTTTTGAAAGATGTGGAAACAACAAGGTAAATACTAATTGAACTTTTTGTCCTTTTACAATCTTTCTGCTACCACCATTTGCATTCACATAAAGTCAGTCACAGGAGAAAGCACCCATCCTTGAAAGCCAGGCACTGTGGACAAAATGCAAGCTTGGAGAAGCCACAGAGGCTCAATGAGCAGTGACTTATATCACTCATCACAGAGCAGAGTTCTTCCACAAAGGACAAATTTAATACCAAAGGATTTGTGTCCAGTGTTACTTATTTACTTCCCATCCAAATAATCACAGATGCTTTCTATGTGCCAAATGAAAGGGGAAAAAGAAAGCATACACCTCGAGCAATTCCAAATTCCATGCTCACTGATTAATTAGCCATCAAACCAGAACGGAATCAATTGTGACCTAGTGCTCTCTACAGCATGTACCTGGTTCCCATTTTGTTCACTAGCAGTTTCTGCAAATATGAATGAATTATTTACCTCTGTCACGCTTTTGATACAGCAGCTACTTCTAGTTAAAATTGAGAAGTTAAAGAATCAGGAAGAAGACAGACCAAGAGAGCTGCATAAACACCACTCCTTCAGATTGGTTACAGCCAAATAAATTACTTTGTGAAAGCAAAAGAGGGCCAGGAAGGCATGAAAGAAACAGAAGAATTACAGATGTGTTAGTACCTGGAATCTAGTAGCCCATCCTTAACTAACAGTACTAGATACATTGGTATTTTAATAATAGTCCATTGGATATCCACAGTAAGTCTTTAATAATATTAAAAAAATAATTGCTGTCTGCTGTAAGAAGACCATGAGGATAAGCGTGCATCCACAATCTACCTACACTGAGCATAAGGGCAAATACACACGGTTACAGAGAGAGAATTCACTAGGCAGAGGAAAATGCTGCTGTAATATCCAGTATTCTAGTTACAGAAATATTTTTATAACTCTTAAAGTATTAGAAAGTCTGTAGGTTAATTCTAAAACCAGAAAGTTGTATTATTTGTTTGTATAATACATAAAATCCTGCAGTAGCATAAATAGGTTCTACCAATAAAAATGCAATTAAGTACAGTTACTGTATTGAAACTATTTCAATTTTAGACTACTCACTGTATTAAAGCACTGTTCACAATAACATCACAAAAAATTAAAAGGATGTTTTCATCTTTTGTAATAAAAACAGTGGGAAAAGAAATTAAATTTCCTTCCTTATGTTTTTTGTAATCTTGTGCAGTGATTTCTAAGCCATAACACTGACCAGACACCTCCAACAGGCAGTGGTGAGTGCAAGAACAACCATATTTTCTGAGCAGATTGAGGAAGGGGAATAGCGACACAAGTATGTGAGAGAGATGCTTCCCTAGTATTATCAGCAAATGCAGTATAAGTTCCACACCATTTTTGTGTGTGTGTGTGTGCGTATATCGCAGCCTAAACTTTGGAACAAGAAGCAGAAAAACCGAAGAGCTTTGAATCACTTCAAATTGACCGGTCTACATCCATTACAAACATATCACCTTTGTCCCAGTACAAATATGCTTCGCTGGACAACAGTTCTGATAATGTTTTTCTATTCATTTTTTTGGATCATTTTAATGTTAAAATTCTTATGATTTTATCTCTAATGTTTCATTGGCCAGAACTATATTAAAATAACCAAAATAATATACATTGTCACAAAGGTCACGATATCATGTTCTATAACAAGTATTCTCCAAGGATTTTCTAAATCTCCTAAGTGCTAATCAAAGTAGTATGATAATGAGATCTATGTTATTGTTAATTCCTAAAGGAAAAAAAACAAACTTGAAAAAGAAAGAACCCAGAACAACAGAGAATGGGTAGTTGTATCACCTCACAGAAGCAGGGCTGTGTTCTGTCAGGGCAACCAGCAGTTTCAGGGCATACATTGGCACTGGGTCTGGAGACATCAGAATGTGCTCATACCTAAAAGGGAAGGGGCAAAAGAAGTCAAGAGATGCATATTAAAGAGTTGATATTAAAAATAATTCATTATTCGAAGACTTATAATAACCACGATGGAAATACAATGCTCTTTGGAACTGCACAAAGCAATAAACAAGACTTATGTATAAACAGTACTTTAAAACCAGAATCAAATTAATGGTAAAAGCAACATTAATAAAAGAACATTGTTTTTCTAGACAGATACACAACTATAAAACATGTATTTATATATATATTTAGAAAATGTATCACATGCTTTTATAAATATAAATCATATTACAATATATATTTATTAAAATGCATTTTTCTACATGCATATTTTTTTATTCATCTATATTATAGGTATTTAAATATTAAAAAAATTAATCTTCAAGAAGCAAGCAGAAATTGAGCCTCAAAATATTAAGGAGAAGATTTATTGGGTGCTCAGGAAGACCATCAACCAATTTATACACAATTAAGCTCTGTATTTTGTTTACATTATGATTTTTTTCAAAACAAAATATTTTACTTAAAGAACATTTGCATGGAGCTTTATGTCTTATTTTAAATTTCAAAAAATACAGCTTTAAGTACAGAATACTTGCTTTCTCTGAGTAATACGGAAAAGAACAATACAAAAATACTTTAAAATAATGTTTATTGAAAGCTATGGCAGTGAAGATAAAACCACAAGAAAAACATCTATGAAACATTTCCAAATATCACCTCATGGAAAACAGGCTGCTGAAAACTAAAACGGATCTCTCTGTTGCTGCTAACGTTCCAGCAAATCCCACCCAATAAACAAAAAAATTTGTTTAAATCCAATTTTATCCGGAAGACAACAGGATACAAAGACAGAAGAGAGTAAGAGGTAAGCATAAAACAACCCCCCCACACTCAGCCACATCAAAACACTGTTTGTGACTACAAATAGTGCTACTCTAAACATGTGGAAGCGACAGAAGTGGAAGCATTTGTAAAAGCAAAACCATGAATAACTACTCAAGTACAAATGAAAAGTTGGTTTGTAGGAAAATCTGCTAGATTAACACGTTCTGTGCAACAAAATGCTTCCACTACATGCTTTTCTTTTTGGGTTCCCAGGTGGGAGGGGGCGGAATCAAGCAAATCACCAAGAACTTCACATCTCGAGATGCCTAGCGCTGCCTGAACCAAGGAATCTGGATCCCTTCCCATCACCTGGGTGTTGGCATGTACCCTCCTGCGTGCTAGCTCTTCCCTGGAATGACGATCCCCTCTCCCCAGGTACCATAACTCAGCACTTTGATTTACACAGCAAGGAAATTTAGCAGGAGGTGTGCTGCTTTCCAGCCAAGTCTCTGATCTGGACAACTCTAAGATTTGGAGGGTGAAGCACACCAGCCGTGCATTCTTGATGTAGCCTGTGGGAGCTCCTTCACAGCCAGCGGGCAAGGTGCCACGGCTACTAGCTATTAGCTTGAGTGTGCTGCCGTAGATTTGCAAACCACATTGGAGAATCTACACAATTAACTAATTGGGAGACTGTGCTGGCTTCAGGTTTTCCGTGATTAATATCTCCCCTTTACAAATAACAGATTCCAGCTCCTGAAAGAAAACCACTTCTCACTGGTAATTGAAAAGGTCCTTTATTCAAAAGAAGAAAATACTATAAAGCATTAGTAGACACTGATCCTAGAAGCCTTACATGAAAGAAACACATATTCCTACCAAACATAATGGAAGTATCTGCCTTTTTTTTGCAGAACCCATAACTAAATCTTTTAAGGCAAGCAAAGATACTATCATGAGACTTAGGTGCCTGAAGTGATCTGCTCATTGCATAAGATATGGATTTAGGTCTCCAAAATGGTAATTCCTAATAGTAATTGAATGAATCAGCCATACTAGCTGAAAATTCTAACACTTGGCAATATACATGTTTTATTATAAACACATCAATACCCTGCCTAAATAAGGTCCACTTTAAACTATTTTAATCCTTCTATATATTACGTTTGAGAGAGACTATTACTATTCTACACCCTTAGCATCCTAATTCCACAGATTTTAATAAAAAACAGACTAATTTTATTTCACACACAGTATCACACACAGTATCGTAAGGTTGGAAAAGACCTTTGAGATCATCAAGTCCAACCTATGACCCAACACCTACACCTACACCTACTCCTACTTGTCAACTACACCATGTCACCAAGTGCCTCATCCAAATTCTCTTTGAATCCAGGGATGGTGACTCGACCACCTCCCTAGGCAGCACATTCCAATGAACAATTACCCTCTCAGTGAAGAATTTCTTCCTAATGTCAATCCTAAACCTCCCCTGGAGAAGTCTGAGACCATATTTCTCTCGTTCTGTCGCCGGTCGCCTGAGAGAAGAGTCCAACTCCTGCCTCACTACAACCTCCCTTTAGGCAGTTGTAGAGAGTAATAAGGTCTCCCCTGAGCCTCCTCTTCTCCAGGCTAAACAACCCCAGCTCCCTCAGTCGCTCCTCAACTTAAATTTCCTTTAACTTGAAAACCTGTGCCCTTCACCCTACCCCTCCAAAAGATAACATTAGCAAAGAGTATTTCTAATGGAAGGCGAACTAATCCATCAAACCAAATACCGTGTGAGAAAATGCAGATTTCTAAAATTAAGGTCTTCACAATTAATATAAACACATTGCCTGAACAAATACCATTAGAAGCTATGAATACAGGAATCTTCTGTGAAGGGAAAATATTCCATACTTGAAATACTTTGTTAAAAGATGTCCATCCAATGATTTCCCTGCCACTTCAAAACAAAAACCAATTTAGTAACACCAGTATTAGAGAACATTTTAAGGGTTCTGTAAACTCTAGGTACTACACTGCATAGAGTTATTTTATCAATCTTTTCTAAAAGCAAGAGTGATAAGAGGACCTAAAGAGTTGAGGATATGAATTGTCTTAAGCCCCTTAAAAAGACTAAACATTTTATCAACAAATTATGTCACACATCCAGGACTTTGTACTTGCAGAACTGGCTTGGTAGTCTACTAAGAGCAACCTACACAATCTTTCAAATAAACTAAAATTACTTAAACATTCCTCTCCTTTTGCTGTTTCTGGCTCAAATTTCAAATTAGGATATATAATTAGGAATATAATGAACTAAATGAAAAAGAGCTGATGTTTCAAAAATCTGGATACGTAACAGAAAGCATTTGCCTTTCATTTTCTATAGCTGAAAGTTTAATTTTGTTAATGAAAACACTCAGGAAAATAACCTTTCAGTGAACTGAAATAAATTGACACAATTTCATTCAATTGGATCAAAATCCTGTGAGGAAGTTAGTTTTCTGATCTACAAATGCACAAATATTTAATTGAATTACCATTTTATTCATGATGCAGAAGATGAAGAAAAAGTAGCAAACCACTGCATTCCCCTATCTATCCCAAGGTGAAGACCATTTTCATTCCATACATAGAATGGTTTGGGTTGGAAGGGACCTTCAGAATCATTGAGTTCCACACACCTGCCATGGACAGGGACACATTCTACTGGATCAGGTTGTTCAAAGCCTCATCCAGCCTGGCCTTGAACACCTCCAGGAATGGGGGATCCATGACTTCTCTGGGCAACCTGTGCCAGCGCCCCACTACGTTCACAGTAAAAAATGTCTTCCTACTATACAACCTCTATCTCCCCTCTTTCACCTTAAAACCATCCCCCTCGTCCCAACCCTGCAACCCCTGTTAGAGAGTCTCTCCCATCTTTCCTGTGGGCCATTGTGACAAAATACTGTTTCCTGGGTCAGTTTTACATTTAAACAAATTAACTTGTAGAAGATAGTTATAGGAATGAAATATATACACAAATGAGTACTACTACAACCTTCCGTAAGGAGAACATCACACATTAAACCCAGATGCCCCTCTCTTCCATAATCAACAGCTCTCAGTTCTTACAAAGCAGAATTAAAAGGGGTGGAAATACCCACTTCCCCATGCAGACTCCCATGAACAAACCACCACTGCATCTTTCCTCTCCTCTTTTGACTGTCCTTTAGCTTGGTCACACTCTGTCTTATCCTTTGTTCAGCAACAGAAAGACTAAACATCAGCAAACACCTCTTCAAACTCCAAATACAGGCTGGCTGTCTCTTTACATCTCAGAGTTTTCAGGTAACCCTTACTTCCTGGGATAGGGTTTTATGTTATATTCATGAGCAGGTTACACTGAAACTTAGACTTCCCTTCTCTCCACATTTAAGCCAGACCTCTTTGCATTCTGAGAAAGGTTATTTTAAGAACTGTAGAGAGTGTATGAGGATTTATTCCCACCTTCCATCAACATTTTCCTACCCATACCTAGAACACTGCTGAACAAAACTTCCCTTCCGTGTCTTTTTCGACATCCAAAGCAGCTGCTTTGGTCTTTTCTAGGTTTCTTTTTGAGTCTTCTCCAAACTGAGTTTTGAGGCTCTCAAGTGAAAAATGAATTTGAGTTTTCTTTTCTTCAGAAAATCCTTAAACCCTTCTCTGCTTTTTGTTTCCCTTGTGCTTTCTTGCATTAATTACCTGCTCCCCACAGGCGAATATATTTACCAGGGGTTGGCTCAAATCACAGGTTCAAGTAAGGTATTAAATATGCAGACACCAGTTAAGTCTTTTCAAAACACTGGAAGAGTTACATACTGCTTTACTATGCTCCTAAACCAGAGTAAAATCTGTTCATACCAAATTCCAATATATTCCAAATATCATAAACATCAATAATTATTTTCTTGAGACAATCTTGAAGTACTTTTCAAATAAAAGATCCTCCTCTCTACTGGTGAGATAAAGGAACTGATTCAGGAAACACTTAAAGCCTGGAACCAGGAGTTACTGGAAGACGGTTTTTTATACATCTACAATGAAATGCATGCAAAAACAGCACTGCAGAAGTCCCCAAAGTAGGATCATATTTAGTCTCAGGCCAAAAAGCCCTGCCATGAAATCGAGGTAATTGGCAAGGAGACAGGAGTATACTGGCTGTTTTCCTTCTAGTTTGGATTGCTAATTCCCCCAATTCCCAGTTCAATGAGAAACATTTTATAAGCTGTGCATGTCTACAAAGGGCAAGACTCAGAGCAAGGACAGATCCTGGTCTCCCTTGACTCTGGGTCTATTCCTCTATCTGAAGAAAAGTATCTGACAGCTTTTAATAATGCATATACTCTCTTTTTAAAATAATATTTTTAGTTTCTGTTGTAATTCATAATAACAAATTTTCTCTTTCCAAGTGAAAAAAGACAGTGTGAAGGAACATGTGAAAATAAGCTTCTCTATAGAGCTCTAATATTTCATTCCCATTCTCTCTTACAGAGAAAAGATTACACATCTTGCATGGACAGAACTTTGATCCCCAAATTGTAAGAACATTGTCAACTAGCAAGAGTCAGTCTCGTGTTTGGGGAAGGTACTATATTTCTGATCATAATCCAGCATCTGTTCCCCCACCCTTCTGCCATTTACTTAATGTAGGGGTGGGGAACAATTTCCTCACTTACAGCAGCAGTACTTACAATTTATAACTTCTGAGGACCGCATATTAAACTACACTATAACATTACTAGAATAATATGAAAGATAAATGATGACTCATCTTTACTGTAGTCATCCTGTGTTTGTGTTTTCTTTCCCTCTACTCACATAACCCTACAGAGTTACTAGTTCACAGCATGCACGTGTATAACAGAGAGCTGCCTTTCTGCTCACCTGCAAGTCATTTTGAAATGACAGGCATCATTTGACCATAAACTATATAACTGAATTTCCAGGCCACATCTGGCCCACAGGCTGTAGTTTCATCTACTGTGCTGCAGAGTTTTTCTGCTGCCTGGGGCAGCCAGAAAGGACAGCAAGTCAGAGAAAATAATACCTAGGTGGATCTTGGAGGACTAATCCATCCTGCACTATTCCTTTTTAAAGAGCTATATGCCATTCCATATGATTTCAGGACATCTTACGTGAGGGTACAATATTGAAAACAGACAAAAAGATGTTGCTATTAGACTATTCCGACTAGCAGAGCAAAGAGGAGTATTTAAATCACAGCCTGAAAGCCAGAGAAAACTTGTTTCACTCCAAGAGCAGTCACAGGCACGGTATCAGAAACGACTCTCACAGAGAAGTTGTGCTTGTGTTGTGTATGACAAAGTAAAGCAAACCTGGAAGAGAGATGTTGGGCAGAGAACTCTGCCAGCAGTTAATAGCTATTTCTCTTTTGGTTTTGCCATTTAAACATAAAAAGGGTAGTTAAAACAAATACGCTGTCAAAACGGATTGAGTATCAAGTTACTCTCTATTACAGGAGCAAAATCATACTTACTGAGGAAGCAATGAATCTCTGATGAGAGACAGAAGCTTGCTGTTTGAGTCTAGGCTCTCCACTTTCTCCTCAGCTATGACCTTGTGGCTTAAAAGCAGTGATGTGGTTTCTGAGAGCAACCGCAAGCTGAAGAGTCTCCATTCCACTAGAAAATAAAGGTGCCAAGAATGTGACCACAGTGGAGTCTAATTAAAACAAAATGTGTAATTCATGGAAACTGTAGTTGATGTGGCCATATACTTACCATTCTGACTGTGGACCAAAGAAACTAATGGTGGGAGGATATAGTCTTCAACCTAAAACAGAGAATAAAGAAGATCTGCCTTTGATTATTCACGAGGTGGGGGGTAGGGAGGGAACAGAACAGAGATACATTATCATCTACATTTATTCCTCTCCTAGAGTCCTTAATCAGAGAGATGAACGATCATGGAAATTCATCCATAATCACACTTACAAAACCATCAAGTTCACTTTTCTCTCATAAGCTGCCATAAAGTTACAGAAAGTAATTGTACTTTCAGATAGAAAACAACAGTAATTTTGGTATAATTCATTCAGAGTAAATTTAATTTAAAACAGAATTCACTGCAGATGTAAGATATTAAGAAAAAAGAGTATTAGAATATTATTAATCTTAATGCTTTAATCCATAAACTGATGATTGAATTGAGTTCAGAAGAAATAGCCTTCTAAAACAAATCCACATAGAAATCAAATACGTCAGTAAAGATGTACTACCTCTAATGCAACAACCTTAAGCTTAGTAGAAAGTCGTGGTAAAATTTTAACTTCTTCCACTCTGGCAATATTCATTCTTCCATTAAAATTTAAATTTACTGATTTAAGATTTGAAGTAAGGAAAAAAACAAAACCCAGTCAACTCTTTATTGTCCTTGAGTGTATTGCTATGGATTAATCACCTGTCACAGGACTAGACAGCTTAGTTCCATCTGAAACCAAATTACGGCAAACTAAACTACAACTCAGTTTTATATATCTAATATTACAAAAATAATGTAGTATTAGTATTCTCTATGAAAGAGTGAATTGCTAAGCCTTAAGTCATTTGTAAGATATAATTTACTCAGACAACTTGTTTTGCGGAAGAGGATGGATGGACACCCCTGCAATTTTTGAGTATGCATCATGGATACACAGATTGTCCTTGGATGTATCTATACAAATAAAATTACGGTGTAGGTTCTCACTACACCATGGACAGGGTTTGGTGTAACCAGACTGTGTTATAATCCCCCACATGTTTTATTTTAGGGATTAATACTAGAAGATACAATTTCTCTGACTTTATGCAGCTATTATTAAAAAACATCAATAGAAGCTCAAAGTAGATATGAAAAGGGGACACTAAGTGAAGTAAGCCTCCAGTCAGCAATAGCAAGAATTAACAACCATTTCATTGTTAGTTTGTGGTCTCTGCTAAATGAAACTCTGACATGAAGGGATTAATTTAGTCCAGCTTTTTTTCCACTTGTGCAAAATCTACCAAAAGATGCCTTTGTTACGTACTTTCAATAGAAGAGATAAGAGGACTCCTGCTTGAGATACGAAAGTCAATCTACTTTTTCAAGAACAAATAGCCTTTACACCTATATAGATAATGCTATATATGATAGATGTAGTGATTTTTGTAACACTTCATAATTTCAAAATATTTCATGATCTTTTCCGTTAATACGCAATAAGATAAATAATAAAACTACATTGCACTCCAACATCTCCATTAGTGCTTGTTTCTAAACTGTTCTACAAATGGTAATTTATCAGTTATAACATACATGAAGGTAGGATAAAAAAAATGTACATATATAAGGTCTTCCAGTCCATAAAAACAGTTCAACCTAACACAACGCTTCTCAGATGAAAAGACATTTTTAAGTGGCAAATGAAAGATGTGAGACAGGAAAGAGGCAAAAAAGCAACTCTTGATTGTCTCTCAAGCAATGCAGGACCTCAGAATATTCTGAATCACTCAGACTGATGCCAATTAAGATGGCAGTACACAGCAATATGATGCAACTACAACTTCTAAAGATTCAAATCTTCTTTCACTTTCATGCGGTACTAACAGTAGTCTGTCACGTTAGTGAATGGCATTAGGACAAGTCATAAGTCTTTTCTAAGCTCAACATATTTTAAACTATTGTAAAGAAGACTCTTTAGGTCTTAAATAATTGTAGTAGTTTTTTCTGACACGAACCGCAATTTTGGCAATTAAACTGTTTAGAATACAATTCTCCATAGCAGGTGTTGCCTCACGTCAGTTTGGTGTGGTGGGGAAATGAACTAAATGAAGCACTAATTCTATGGATAATTATTTTGTGCTGCAAGAGTGTATCAGAATGCACATGCTGAAGGGAGACGCAAGTATTAAATTGTACATGAACCTTAAACCAGATACTTCCTAACTCTGAAATCATCACCTCTCTCCATGCCATTTGGGTCACTTTTTTTAGTAATGCGCTCACAAGTTTGTAAACAAGATATGAACTAAGCAAGTAATTACTGAGGTGAAATAAACAGAAGTGTAATAGTACATATAATATTTTTAATAAATTTATTAGTGAATTGCACAGGTTTCTGCAAGTTATGCATAGAGAAGCATTGTATTAGTATTTTAGTATTTTCTAAAGGGATTGAAATAAATAGAAGAATCCTCAAGGATTTAGTTTTTCTTCTTTTAAATGACTGCTATATGGAATCACATCTCCACACATGTATGAAAACAGTCAGATATTTTTCTTGTTTCAGTCTTTATCACTAAGATTGCTTACAAAAAAGTAAGAAATATTCTGCTTTAAGCCTGAAGAGACTAGATAGTTTTATCTGGGTTTCTACCATCTTTTAAATAGCCTGATATCCAGTTCATGATAACTCCCTAACTGCACAAAGCCACTATTGTATAATTCTGTACTGATGGCATTCAAAGGCTATGGCTGCCACAACTCTGCTGTTATCAGCACCCAAAATAGCAATGAAACAGTAGAAACTTCCATACGCACTGTATTCAAATCTCCCAGCTACAGTACTTAAGCACAGACACACAAAAAATGTAGCTCAAACCCAGTAATCCTGTTTCTGCAAATTGGAGGGGAGAAAAAGAGAAGGAGAAATAGATCAAGCACAATTCCAGTTTCTAATGAAGTAGCTCTTGAGGTAAGAAACCTCCTAAGCTGATGTTGTATCTGCATTTTGGATGGGGCCTTGAGCAGCCTGGTCTGGTGGGAGGCGTCCCTGCCCATGGCAGTGGGGTGGGAACTGGATGGGCTTTAAGGTCTCTTCCAACCCAAACCATTCTGTATTTGTCCCATCATATTTTAAATGTATTTACACTTTTAGCACGTGCAATACCTATAGCACTGAACTCCACACTTCTATTATGGAATGGTACTTCCTTGTTTATTTTAAAGCAGCTAACTTGATATCCACTTATTTTATTAAAACCATGAATAATTATTTTCAATTCATCTTTCCCATGTCATTCATGATTTTATACTCTCAAGTCTTTCGTTTCCCAGCTGAAGTTCTTATCTACTCTGTCTCTTTTCACATCACCGAGCTGTACTTTTTCTTGTTAAGCTTCATTCCCTTTGAGAGTGAATGACCACAACTGCATTGACTATTCAAGGCCCCGGGGCACCACAGACTTACCACGGTACAGTGGTGTTTTCTGCTTTTTTGCCTGATCTTTTACCAGTCATTTCTAATAATCTAGTTGTCTTTCTGATTACTACTGAGTATAAAGCTATCATTTTCATATAAAAATGATGCTAAAAGATCTCCAGAACAGTTACAAGTAGTTTAGATCCTGACACTGCATATTCATAGAAGGAATGATTTTCCTCATGTGCATTGCTTGACATTTATCAATATTGAATTGCATGTCATTTTATTGTCCTTTCACTCAATATCTTGAAACCTTCAGCAGCTCTTCTGTCAGTTTTAATTTTCACTGCTGTGAATAATTTAGTGTCAGTCAGTTCTGTCACCTCCCTATTCATTCTTTTTTCTGGATTAGTTATAAATAGCACATGTTGTAACACAGATTTTTGTAAGGCACAATTCTTAATACATTTACATTTTTTTAAACCAATATCTATTCTCTGTTTAGTAAAGTTAGCTAGTTAGAAGTTGATCTGCCAGAGAGCAAGAGAGAAGGCCCACTGATGGATTTGAAGAGTTGTTGGTACATAACTTTGCCAAAAACACTTTGGCAATCCAAGTATAATATCCAAACTAGAATATATGTCTCTCTGACACCCCTAAGGGATGCGATGCCATCCACAGGGACCTTGACAAGATGGAGAAGTGGGCTTACGAAAATCTCACAAGGTTCAATAAGGTCAAGTGCAAAGTCCTGCAGCTGAGTTGGGGCAACCCTCAGTTTCAATGCAGGCTGAGGGATGAAGAGATTGAGAGCAGCCCTGCCAAGAACAATGTGGGGGTCCTGGTGGATGAGAAGCTGGACACAAGCTGGTAATGTGCATTTGCAGCCCAGAAGACCAACGTTATCCTGGGTGGCATCAAAGGAAGCATGGCCAGCAGGGCCAGGGTAAGGGAGGTGATTCTGCTCCTCTACTCCACTCTGGTGAGACCCCACCTGGAACACTGCATCCAGCTCTGGAGCCCTCAGCACAGGAGGGGCACAGACCTGTTGGAGCCGTCCAGAGGAGGGCCACAAAAATGATCAAAGCCCTGGAACACCTCTCCTATGTAGAGAGGTTGAGAGAGTTGGGGTTGATCAGCTTGGACAAGAGAAGACTCCAAGGAGACTTTATTGTCGCCTTTCAGTACTTAAAGAGGGCCTATAAGAAATATGGCGAAAAATTTTTAGCAAGGCCTGTAGCAATAGGACAAGGGGTGATGGTTTTAAACTGAAATGGAAGTTTAGACTAGCTATAAGGAAGAAATATTTCACAGTAATTGTGGTGAAACAGTAGCACAGGTTGCCCAGAGATGTGGTGGATATGCCATCCCTGGAAACATTCCAGGTCAGGTTGGATGGGGCTCTGAGCAACCTGATCTAGTGGAAGAGGTCCCTGCTTACTGCAGGGGGTTTAGACTAGATGACTTGCAAAGGTGTCTTTCAACCCAAACCATTCCATGATTCTACAACATTCACTGATTTCTGCAGAGAAAACTCCACTAGTGAGGTATGAACAACCAGCAAAAGCTGTACTCACTACTATACAGTATTTCATTACTTACAAAAATCACATCTTTTGAAAGCAAAGCATAATTTTTATGCAAATTCTTCTGCAAAGTCTGTATGTTACTTGAACCCTCAGGGGAGAAGAGATTGACAAGCCACAGTAGCTAAAGTATTCACCAACCCAAGAGCAGCTTGAAAGAGAAAACCATAATTTCAGTCCTTCTCCGCTTGTCTCCACTGTTCAGGAGATGTCAGACACAAGGCCTGCACCCTATATGTATATGCCTGCTTTGTCAGAAACAAACACTGCCTCAGCTTTACTTAACCTTGCCAAGTGAAGCACAAGTACTCACTGAAAAGCAGCTATAACACTGCAGGGGCTCCCAGTGGAACGTTCCAATACACTGAATCACTATTTAGCAGGAGGTACCCCCTAAGAATGATGACGGGAAACTAAACTTCCATTTGCATGTTCTAGTCAGCAAGGATACATTCAACTATTCAACATATACATTTACCATGTATAAATTAACCAGCATATAATCAAACATCTTTTTTCCCTTACAACTTAGGAAAAATTGCTTCACTGAAAGGGTGGTGAGGCACTGGCACAGCTGCCCAGACAGGTGGTTGAGTCCCCATCCCTAGAGGTGTTCAAAAGATGGGTAGACGAGCTTCTCAGGCATATGGTTTAGCAGTGGACAGGTATGGTTTGGCTTAATGACCCCAGGTCTTTTCCAACCAGGCAATTTTATGATTCTAGATTTAGGCTACGTTTTTATGATAGCTTAACCCTCTTCTCAAGGCCACAGAACTTACCTTAATATGGTTAACATTACTGACCTAACAAATCTCTCCCTTGATTAAAACTGAGTATCAGAGCCCTTCTCATCAATGCTTAAGGCCAAATGTCTTGACATTTGGTGTTACGCTGGGTGGGTGAAAAAATTAAGCAGGCTTAAAGGCTGGTCTAGTAGCACTTGAGAATCATGCTGTTTTCAAGCAAAAATTACACCCAGGAATTCAACTTACACAAAGAAACCATGCTATCCACCCCATGTAGCTATCATATCCAACTCATAGTTGACTAAGCCCATCACTTTTCTTCCAGAGATTGTTTCTAGAGGTATCTGATTCTTTTCAGTGTGCATATTATTAACTTAGAACTACTGACAAATATCTTCCCCTTATCCACTATTCAAAACAGATCATAACAAAGCAAAGACCATCAGCTCCCAACCCCATTTTTTTCCTGTCACAGGTAAGATCCACAACATCTAATATGACCTTGACATTTATCCTCATTAAAATTCCACATACAAAGTTATTGCTGAAAGTGACCATGGAATTAAGATCATGCTGCCTTCAAACTTCTTAAAGCATTTGCTGGAGGCACAGCATGTTTCTCAATGTTTTAATATTGCCAGTAATCTTTCAGAATGTAATAGAAAAATAATCTAACGCATGTTAAAATGAATTGGGGAGGAGGATGACATTTCTGTAATTTTTTTTTGAAAAGTCTTCAGAACTTCAGAGTCTTCGTTGAGGGGTTTTTTTTCCTTACTTCTGGGAAGTGACAGCATTGATTGACTGACTCAATATGTCAATTAGTACAGAACTTGTTTCATAAAAAAGACTCATGTCATGTGGATTAGCTTAATGGACAGAAAGCCACATGAGGTGTAGAATTTTAATCTACTTGAAAAGGGAATGTGATTGAAGAAATGCTGTACAGTATGTTCATATAGTCATATCCTGCACTGATAAAATTAAGGTGTCAGTGGTTAGATCAGAACAGCCTGTGGATGAACACCACAACTGACGCTGAATCAAGAAAAGATTAAGATGAGTGAAAAAAAGCACTTGCAGAAGTTTCTAACGCTTGTGTTGTCATCTTTGGTGAAAATAATAACTCTTATATTGTCAACCAGCAGATTTCCATGTCATACTGCTTTTCCCTTGACTTCCAATCAAGCAACTCATTATGTTCAGAGTGCTTTTATTTTAGTCTGATTTTTAAAAATAGGTTCTAAAATCTTGGGGAGAAGAATCACTGCTGACAAATTTTGCCTCAACCAGATAAGAACTTTCATACTTCAGGTAAAAGATCATCTGTGCATTGTACAGATAATTTTGGGGAGCTAGTTAGAGCATAGAATGGAGTCCCACAGGAACTGTTTACCATCATGCATCTCATCACTGCTTGAAGTGCTCTGAATTACCATACGTCCTTTTTCAGGCAAATAAATATACTTAACAGAGAAAAGAAAAATGCAGATGATACAGTCAGCACAAAATTCTTCCAGTTAATTATATCTAAACCTTTATCTTTACCAAATAATAAATATTGGTAGAAAACTTATTATCTGCATTTCATAAATATTCTTCCATTTTAGGTACATGGAAGAAATAGGCAGTTGGACTTGTGTCAGTTTACAAACCTGGGGTTTATATTCCACTCCAGTCTGTAGAGACTCTTGATGGCCTTCAGCATCCTATTAGCATCCCTGGAAATCTACAGTTTGTTAAAACTTGCCGAGTCACACCTACTGTTAAGTCTTTCTATCTTGAAACATGCAAACAACTGCACGCAAAGTGAAATTATGGCTCACTACTGGCTTTTATTTTAGCACTTTCAATTAATTTCCCTTAACTTTATCATATTTATGAATACATAATACAGTTGGTCCCCACAGAAATTAATATCCTCAATAACTGACTTCCAGTTGATGGCAATTAGCAATTTGATCACAAACAATCTATTTATTCGGTATTCTTTTTTCAAGGTACAACTACAAAAGCAAACCAAACACGAACTAAAACCTAGAACAAGCAATTCCTTTACAAAGTGGAAAAAAACCCTGAAATGTTGCTCCTAAATTCCTCCATTGATGCTAAACTAAAACCAGAACTGAACTGAAGAAATTACTGGTTCTGCTTGCTTAGTATTAACCTCACTTTTTATTCAATTAATTAAACTTGATTAGAAATGTATTTATTTTCTGATTAGAAACTTTAAAGCAATGTCACACTTGTAGTGGAAAAAATGCATCCTCTCAAGAATAGTTTGGCCCTCTCCTGCCTCGTCCATAAACTGCTGTTTGTAACCAAATTTGTCTAAAGAAGAAATCCAGGCTTCAGAGATCTGCCATGTCTCTCCTGTAAAAGAGTTACTTATTAACCACTGTTATACTTAAATATTGATCCGGAAGCTCAAACGTGTCTTGCTTCAACTTTTTAAGAAAGCACCAAGTTCCACTGGGTGTTGGCATTTATATTCATAGATTCTAGTCACGCTCAGCGAGCAGCAATTAGAAGATATCCCTTGAGTAACAGCAATTCTAAAAATATTCTGTATGCATCATAGAAGATGAAGTACCGCTTTCTGCTAAAGTAATGTATGCTGTACATTCAAGTAAAATTAGCACACTAGACTTCGCAAATAGTATTAAACTAATTACTGTTTGCACCACTAGTGGCAGATGCGGTTAGAGATTATTAATTACAGTGGACAATTTCTTGAATTTAACATACCAAATAGAAGGCAATTTCTCTACTTTATTTTGTGTCTGAATGGCTATTTTCTGAGTGTCAGGAGGGCTATTTTACATTAGGAAGAACTGTTACTTATGAAAATAAGCAAGTAATAGATTTTTTTTCTCAAAGAAAAACCCAGCTGTTCATTCACAAGACCATAATTATTTTTAGTTAATAAATTGCAATATACACCTATTCTAACTCAGGGAGACTATTCTACAGAAGTGCTGTGCGTCATAAATTTACAAGTGGGACAAGCAGGAAGTTTTTTTTCATAAGGTTAACATAAGGTTAATCAATGTGTTCAGATAGATTTTAAATAAACACCTAAAACTTTCAATATATGCAATGAAGTAAACCGTTCCCTAGAAATTTTGATACTTAATAAAACTCATCTGCTGGTAGTCAGGACTTACTTAAAAAGGGAGTGGGATAGTCATTGCCTCACTTCAATATAACATCTTGCTGAATGTGGGGATGGGAGAAGGGGAAGAAATGTTGTAAAAGGGAGCTGTCTCCTTGGTGCTGTAACTTCAGGGTAAAATCCCCAGATCATTAAAGTTTAAACAGCTAGGGAAATTTCATTTAACATGGTGACACAAGGTATTGTAATTTCAGTAACTATTGATGGGCCTCCACAAAAAATGGTGCATATTTCTGTCAATATAAGACACACTGATATCCCACAGAAGTAAAACAATTACTTTTAAAGTGGAGGTGATTCTAGAACGACACAGCCATAATACAGTAACTTGCAGGCTGACAGGCATGTAAGGAGATACCAGATTCATACTTTACCTTCATTTACATTTCTTTCCTTTGCCTCATTGAAGCAAACTGAACTGTTCAGTTCTGTACTATTTCCCCTCTGTTAATTGGTAGGATTTTTGTGCCCAAGGGCCATTTTTTTGAATATCCCTCTTTTGTGAGCATTAGTGAAAATAAATATTAAGCTTATTTACATGTTTATTTATCTTTTTTATTACTTTCAGTATTTTCACCTATTAAGGCTTTACAATCTAAATACTCAACTAATACATACACCTCTAATAGGATTCAGCTTCTAGAAACACTTAATTTGTAAGATCACCCATTCTTATCTTGAACAATCCCTAAGTTCATTCATTATTATGAATTTATCAATTTGCTAGTGCCTTTTTTGATATAAGTGCTATATTGAATGTGCCCTTAATCTAATTCCAATACACACACATAGATATAAGTTTGAATTAAATGGTCACTCCAGTAAGTATGGTGGGTTACACTTTTGGCAGCAACTCTGGCACGAAAATGCACTGGTACATGTTTCAATGATTTGTCAATCACTGACTCAACCTACCAATTTGCTGGCAAGTATTTCACAACACATCTGTTCTGGCTTCACAGTATCACAGTATCACAGTATCACAAGGCTGGAAAAGACCTTTGATATCATTGAATCCAACCTACGACCCAATACCAACACCTACTCGTCATCTCAACCATGGCACTAAGTGCTTCATCCAGTCTCCTCTTAAACACTTTCAGGGACAGTGACTCCACCACCTCCCGGGCAGCACACTCCAATGGCCAATCACCCTTTCAGTGAAGGTTTTTTTCGTAATATCAAGCCTAAAACTCCCCTGACAAAGGTTTAGTTGAAAAGTAGCTTGGCTCAAAGTAAACAATTTAACAAAAAACTTCAAAGAAGACAAATCTTTAGTGATACAAGAAGCTTATAGTATGTGGCTTTGGTAATTGTCACGCAATTTTTAGTAAGCAGTTATAATTAAGCAAAAACCCCACTATAACTGCTATAAACTGTTACTCTTGGTGATGACCTCATCAGGAAGAGTATTGATGGTACGGGATCCTCAACTCTCAGAGGTAGTCTTTCCAAGCTATGTTAAAAGTATAATGACAAATGAAATGGTGAAATTTTCACTAATATATAGAAATATACTCACTTTCAGGCTGAAGAAAGACTTACAGAATTAAGTGTTATATTTACATTAAAATAATTTTAAGAACTGCTATTTCTAAACTTCTCATTCTCCCTCTAACTTCTCAACTAAACTGGGTTGGAATGCCTTGCTGCTTCTTTGAAAATAAAATCTCTCTATAAACAATACGGATTTTTTTCTGTCAGACAGAACCACAATATACTTTAAGCCATAATTTAAACAGTTTCTAAGTCTTCAAAACATTCAGTTATTAATGGAATTAGGCCAATTGACAGACTTACAGTCAAGCGATGGATTGTCAACAAGACAGGATGCTGTGTTACTGCTTCAAAGGTTGATAAAGTAGTCTTAACCAATTCTTCTGATGCAGCTTGCCCTATTTGTAAAAATCATTGTATTTCATTATAAAATGCAATATTTAGAATTCCCACTTATAAACATACAGCAATAACATAGGTTACCTTACCTATTGCTCCATCCAAGTTTGTTTCTCCTGAATCTACTGATCTGATAAAATTCTACAGAAGAAGAGGTATTTATGTTAAAACACCTGAGAAATAAAATTTCAGAAGCGTAATCACTGAATAATTACAACCTGAAATTCTTTAAGGGGATGTGTAAATGCAAAATATTAATACACCTACATTAGGATACAGTCAGAATAACCAAGACATGAAAGATTAAAAGCATTCATGATCTCGCTGTCAAAAGATAATACTGCAAGTCTGTAATGCTGTTGGACACTTCAACCCATAGCACAGCCTACTCTGTCTAATGTCAGGGATGACAACATTTCCAGCTAAACAGACAGTAATTAAGTGTCTCTATTCTTAACAGAAAACTGTAATTTCTAAGAAGACTTTGAACTATTTCAGACACGGCTATGTTAAAACAACTCACTAAAACAACCCAAATAGCCTCCAGAAAATGCAATTTTCTGTTATTTGTAGCATCTTTTTGATCTCCATGCATACTACACGTAGTATGGATACAGTTACACAGAGGAGAATAGACCAAAAACCATAAACATCTCTTAAAAATCACCTAAATTAGTCATCATCTTCAGGAACGGGGACAATGAAATATTAATAATCAGGGTTAAGTAAATATTGTACAGCTAGACCCATTATTCTTTTGCCTTTTAACTTTGATTCCATGCTTTTGTTTTCACATGTATGCATAGCTGCTTATTTCAGAGGGGACACATAAGACATGTTATTAACATTCGCTAAAGAAGGGAAAACTCTCAGTAGAATTTATAGTATGTTCTTTTTTAGTAAAGCAGTATTTAATACACAGAGAATTTACCATAGATAAACGTCTTTCTCATTTTCAATTTGCACATATATCTATTTACTTATAGGATGGTAAAACATTAAGAAAATAATGCTTGCTTTCTATTTCATTATCAATTAAAATTCTATTATTGCATATTAAATTGGCAGGAGTTTCTCCATTGTCTATCTTTTTCTAACTATGTAAGAAACATCTGAAGGATTCCTGTCTAATTAAAAATACAGTTAGAAACTAATTATATATTTCATCATTTAAATGCATCTCAGAGACAGTCATAAAAAACAACCGCTTCTATAAATAAAGTTATTTTTCCTTCTTGATCATCTGAAGAAAATTACTAGCTATCATATAATTAACTAATTAACTTGTTTTGGAAGAGATTATTTTATGTGCTCATTTAAGACATTTCCACACCTAACCACAGTCTCAGAACCAATCAGGAAAAAAATCAGCAGAGTTGGTGCAAAAATTGTTCTGGCTACTAATGCTTATTTCCTTCATTTTATATTAGAAACACAAAATGATGATGTATTTACACAAAAACACCCAGCTACTTGGGTGTTTTTTTAAGCACCAGAGAGGAATGGTGTGTGTATTCTGCTACAGGTGCCCCATACACTGTGCTAGGAGCATACAATTAGCTGTGCCTTTTGGGCAGAGCACGCCCTCCGTGTTATTTCTAGTGACAGTGGAAAACATGAAAGGACTGTCCTGACTCCATCTCAATTTCTTTGCACAAGAGTACTGAAAATTACAGTGATGACGGAAATAACTTCAAAGGAGCAAGAAAAAAAAATTCTCAATGAGCAACAGTTACAGGAAAATAACTACTCTTTTCCTTCCAGATAACAAGGACACATCTTTCCGCTCCAAATAATTTCTTATCGTTAAGAGTAAGATCTTTGTAAGAGTAAGAGTAAGATCTTCGAATAAATCAGAAATTAAAAAAAAAAAAAAAGCCAAAACTTCAAAGACTGACTTGCTGAAGTCTTAGAGGTCTCAATTCCAGCACAGTACTTCGAAAAAGTACAAGCTGATGATCAGATGTCTCTTTACAGATGTCAGTGGGAATGCTGCTAAACACAAAATTCCACAGGGTATACTGTTGCCCGGTAGAGTGGATAGTTACTCTTCCAGAAGTAATTAGATTAGTCGTATCATAACACAGTTCCATAAAACGGATTCAAATTTTATATTCATTTTTAAGGTATACTATTTGCCCACCCTATTTCACACGTAAATTGAAATGGTATATGTAAGTTCCGGGATCGCCTCGTTTGATGGAGACAGAAGGACAAGATGCAGGAAACATTCAGTAAAGTAATCTTGTCCTTGATCTGAGAGGAATGCTGTGCTAGTCCAACTCAGTCAGTAGTTCAAGCAAGTTGGACTAACATCAAAAGAAAACTTACATTGTACCTGATCTGCTGTACCTATATTGTTGACAGAAGAATTTCACCTTCTAGAAGGCTGATCCAAAGCCATTAATAAATACACTGCCTAGACACAAACTCTCCAAAGAGATAAAAGGCTTTGTAATTCAACATCTACAGATTTTTTTCTTCATTCTAATACTAACTTTTATACAACTATTTTAGTAGAGCTAAATTAAAACCACATTTGCCTGGAATGAAGAGTCAAAGTAGAGAGACAAGGGAATCTGAACAGTCAACTTTACTTTAGGTGTTCGTGGTGAAGCATTTCTTCACGCTATTGTGGAAGTAAATATCTAGTTGTCATTCATGAACCCACCTACTTGAAAGTATTTGCTTCACTCTGATATGCAACTTCAAAATATGCTTTTTTCTCATTTAGCAGAAACAACTGTTTTCATATGAGAAAATTATATTACAAGTGTGCTACTTCACTTTTCCTGTACTATCCTGTGGCACAGTTAAAAAGTTAATTTTCGATGCTAATGTCACAAATAGGTTCTAGATGTTAATGTGCAACATATCTTAGCTCTGTAGCTTATAATACTCAGCTTTTCATCAACTAAATACAGAATAGAAGTACTGGAAAGAAGAAAAAAGGTTACAAAAGGAAATAATACCTCAAATATAGATTAGATTATAATTTACATTTCATTTATACTCATAAAGTACTAGCATAAAATCCTAGAAAGAATATTCCGTATAATTCAGAGCTAAACTTTTCTACTCTAACATAAAGCATGCAGGAAGTTCTCGGTTTCAGACACGGGCAGAGTTTCTCTATACTTGAACACAGGATAGCATATTTTCCCTTCAACTCAACACATTACTACAGAAAATATCTTCTGATAACATATATAGTTCGAATATAGCCAAAGCTTAAATTTTATATTCAGAATCAAGTTCTCTTTCCAATTTATAAACTTAATGACATTTTATTACATGAAAATAATTCCCAAAATTTTATGCATGTTGTAAATATGTTGTAAGTAAGAGTTAGCTTAGATGATCATACTCACAAGTAAGGTCCCACAGTTGAAAAGAAACTCCTCTGTGACTATCTGGGGGCGAAATACCTATTTGAATTTAGCAAAAGTTGAAAAAATTACATTAAGTGCATATCTATGACCAGAAAAAGCAGAACATGTATTTCACAATCAGGTTAAAAGAGGACAAAACATGTATTTGGTTCTACCATTAGAGTTGTCTTACTATCTACAAAAATAAAGCTTACATCCTCAATGCTGTTACATAGCTGGAATACTCATCAACGTATCTACACACAAATCAAACTCTATTTTTCCCTTTCTCATCATGATCAGCAGAAATTAGATTTTGGGAAACTACGGGAATTTGTCCTTTGTTTACCAACTTTGGGAAGAAAGAAAACAATCTACCTGGGATGTCACAAGATGAAGCACTACAGGCATCATAGGAAGGCACATCTTCAGCTGTTTAGCCTGAACCGTTGATGGGTGTTTACGTCCAGAGATATTAGTTAAGGCAGCGAGAACATCACCTACAGAAAACAACATTTCATACTGATCTAATGTAACTGTTTTACTAAAGAACAGCAAATGACATATAAGACATCTCTGTCGCAGTATCCTCTGTTCCATCCCGTATTCTGCCTCCTGCCAAAAGTAGTGTTCATGTGACTGCATGCTAAAGCAGGCTAATTCAGCACTTCTATTTCCCAGCTCAGTGTTCAGCCAGGACAATTTCCTGCTCTGGCTACAGGGACAGGAACACAAATATGACCTCTGGCAAAACGGTGAGGATAGAAATATAAGGCAGGTGTAGAAGCAAAGAGGAAACTGCTCCTCTTGGCAAGGTGGACTTACACTGGCTTTAGGTGGCTACATATGCATGGAATTATATTCTTGAAATCCTGTGGAAGCAATTCTATTACCAATGAAAAGAAAATCAAAATTCTCATGAGTTCTAGCTGACAAAGAGCTGAATTTACCATGGTTAGTAGGTGGCATAACCCTTAAGTAGTACATTTCTCCTGCAGCACAGTACCACTGGAGAAAGAAACAAACATCCTTCCCACTGCTTCCAAAAGATCCCTCTACGAGCCATGCACATAAAAATTCTCATACACAAGTCTAACAATTATGCAAGTAACTTAAAGCAACAGGAATTCTCATGTTCTCATAAATGAAGTAGCAGCAGGTCAATGAGTGCAATACTGAAAATTATACTTCAAACTTCAGTAGAGATATGTAAAAATCAAGGAACATTATACTAAATTGTGTCACATTAGCTATTGCCTCGAAAAAGCAAGAGCCCTTCTACACGGAATGAAGAACAGAAGCAGCAGGAGAAATTCTCTCCCTATAGCCTGAAAATATTAAAAGCCAAATAATGTCTCAAAAGAACACTTACTGTATATTCTTCCCTAGAGAGCTGTACAAAACTGTAAAAAGGGAAATCACATAGACAGAAACAAATAAAGGACAGGATATGGTATTTTACATTTTCATGCCAGAAAAGGCCCTTCCTTTCAGAACAGAGTAATACTTTATTCAAGTTGAGTAATACCAAAGCTTTTCTTATGCTCTCATGGAGTTCAGTCTTCACCACAGGCTGAAACGACAGAGTCTGGCACTAAAATGCATAGTAAAAATACCTAGCCTTGAAGACGATTTAACTCGTCCTGTACTATACTGCTCAAGAAAAAGAAAGTGTTGCCTAAAACTCCCCAAATACATAAACTAAATTGTCGGGTTTTCATGAACACGTTTTTGTTTTGAATTAATCACAATACTGTATTTCAACAAGACTTCTCTGGTTAGCAACAAATAATTTACTAAACAATTTACTGTCTTTTTATGTTTTAAGGCCCATATAATCATCACATTTGCCAATTTTGCAGTTGATAAATAAATAGACAAGGTTACTTTAATTTTTAGCATGATTTAAGTAATTTATACCTACTTATTAGAAATAGGTTAAATAGTATACATACAGTAATAAAATTAGGGGATTTTACCTACTGCTGAAAACCTTTAAAATTATCCTCAAGATTAAGAATTTATTTCATTTGCTTAAACGTATCTTCAAGGCCAGTTTCTACTCCTTCTTAATCTAGTTGGTTTATAGCTACATCTGGTGGAAGGAGATGGGACCTGTAAGGAGCTTACATAAATGCTTATTAAAAAAGTCAGCTAGGATTAATTCTAAATCAACAGTTAAACTGCTTTTAACTGTTCCACTTTTCAAATCTGGTTATTTTTCTTAGAAGCCCACAGCTTTTGCCTCCTCAAGCAGAATGCATTCCTTTGCCATACTCACAGCAATAAAAAGAAAAAGCCTTCTGACAAATGTGGGCAAATACAGACAGATAACTCTATCTTAATAAAAACAAACCACACAAATCTAGCTTGGAAAGGAAAACAAAGTGTAAAAATAATGCTTGATAGATCAGTGAAACTGAAAATCAGCAGAAAAAACCTTCAGCAGAATACATGTTAAAGGAATTGATGCACTATGAATTATAATGATAGTAACCATATATTTGATGTACAGTACTTGCAGGTTCTGAGGAAATATCAGGGCCTACTATATTAGTTGCATATAGTACATAGAGACAGTAAGAGGTGAATTTCTGCCTCAAACATTTATAGTTTGAGACTTACAAATCCTGAAATACAGCCAATGCACAAACTTGATATTTATTTTAAAATATTTGCAGCAATGCACAAATTTGCATTGTCATCAGAAGTAAAGTTTCTTCCAAAATAGCAGCATGACATTTAGGTCTACTGACCTTTGCGGTGCTACTATTTCATTTTCAATATTCTAGTGATAATGTCGGGAAGATGAAAAATATATCGGGTATCATCTCATCAGAAAACAAAGCATACACCATCAGGATTGGGTTTGCTCCCTTCCTTTTCTGGAATATTCATAGCATTTCCTTCCTTGTCTTCCTATTTAGATTTCTTACTCTACTCTGTGGGACATCTCACGCACCAGAAGTTTTAATAAGAATTTTAATGACTGGCCACACCAATTCCTTCCTTCCTTTCCTTCCTTCCTGCCTTTCTTCCTCCCTTCTTCTTCCCATCTCCTTCTTTCCTTCCTTTACCCTCTCTTTCTCCCCCTCCACCCTACCCTCCACTCAGTTCCTTCCCTTCTCTCCCTCCTTCCTTTTTCCTATCCTTCTCTCTTCCCTTCTCTTTCCTCCCTAACTCCCTTCCTTCCCTTCTTTCCTTTCTTCCTTCACTTACTCCTAATTAACTTTCGCAAATAAAAACCTCACCTTTCCTCACATAACATACAGCACAGCTTTTTCCAGGAATGATTATCCCACCACTCTCACTCATCTTGGGCAATTTCTGTGACATTTCTTTTATTCAGTGTCAATCTTAAGTTCAAACCTCACCAGCAGATCCTCCTTAATTTTTCAGGATTTTATCAAGTGATTTTGTACAAACAGCCAAAATTCTCAACCTCTTTCACTGTCTTTTCTTGACTGACTCCCCAGATTCTCAAACTAATTTCTTTCTACTCCAGTTTCTTCTCTAGTCGCCCAATGCGTACAAATTACACCCTGCAATGTAATTTTGTCCTATTTGCAGGCATGCTTTTCATTTTTCCTTCAACTCCCCTCTTCCCCAGTCCTCATCCCCCTATGACCTATTTGAGCATATTCAATGACAGGACCTTAGCTGCTATACCCAAGCAAATTTCTGTTTGATCATTTATGAACAGCACAAAGTTCAAAGTAGCTTTTCAGCATTCCAAAGGTTCAAATACTAGTGAAATTTGAGTAGATATTCACAAAATTGTCCACAAGTATATCCTCCGCAGAAAAGCTACTTTGGTGAAACTTCAAGTCCTTCTTCCTAAGTATAAGGGATGGGCTGAGATAGCACTGATCTTATCTCGGAAAAAATCCTTCCATCTTTTTTTTATGCATAAGCAAAACACTTTCAGACACTTAGAACAACTGAAGTATCTAGATTTAAATTTTCCAGAAAAACAGCCTGAAGTTTCAATGTAAGTGATTAACGTGTACTCCCAGATACGCCCTTTTACATCTCTCCTAGCTCTGTGTTTTATGCGGCAAACTTACTCTTAGGGTTTTCAATGTTTGGAATATCTTAAGAACGTTGACAAAACTTCTTGTATTTTTGGGCCTCATTCCTGACCGTGCTGATAGGGCTTACCATTCAAGAAATGAAAAACATTAGTATAGAAAATCACGCATTCCATATAAAATTTCTGATCATGACATAACTAAAACAACTTAATTAAGCTGATACAATGCAAACTTTTTGTAATCAGATAATACAGTCTTTCCACCTGTATAGGTAAGGAGATTATTTGTTTCTCAAGGGAGTAAAGAAAGGTAAGTTTTGCTCAGTTAAGCAACTGAATTTACCTAGAATTCCTGGCAGCTCCTGCACAATGTGATAGATGAGAAGATCCAGGCATTTTGACAGATATACGCTACCACCTTGCTGCTCTTTTCCTGGCATGGTCTTTCTGCTGTCTCTTTCAATATACATCACAAGTCTACATTTAAGCAAGAGCAAAACATTACCTCTCATAAAAAAAATGGTACTCTATCTCAAAAATACCACAAACCCAACATTCCTAGTATTTGCAGTTACAATCAGGATGACACATTAGTTTTGTTGAAATTTCAGACTTTTCCTATGAAATAAATCAATTTTTAAAATAAAACAAACGAATGTGTCAAGGAACAAGATGAAAGAAACCTTTCAGCTACTGTAAGTGCAACTCTACTAGTTTAAAAGAATATATGATGCCAACATGAGGAATGAACCCCTCTCCAGACTTATACAGAGAGACTAATTTTAAAAACCACTTTATTTTGAAACATATGATCAATATGTGCAATATGAGCAAAAGACTAAAGGCATTCATTTTCATCATGTAAGAATTCGTAAAGCAAGAATAATTTAAGTCAATGTAACACGAGATCAATCTTTCAGTCAAGAAAAATCATACTACATAAATCATAGTACAGCCTACCAAAATGTTAGCACTAGTTAGAATGGCCATATCGAAGGAGATAAAAGCCCAAACTAGCCTTACATCCTTTCTCTGGAAATCTGATGTTCAAGATTTCTAAACACAAATGCAGTGCTTACATTCTAAATAGTACACGCTGTGTAGCTTTGTCGATTTGCAGAATGACATTTCTCATAGTACCCTATGGTAACTGATCTATTAGCCATTGGCTAACTTACAAGAGATTGCTTTAATAATACACCTGTAAGAGAATGCTTCAGGCAGTATTTTAAAATGCTAAATTTGAATAGACAGGAGGGCCAGGCTTTCCTATAGGGGCATAATATTGAAACCTTTGTTTCACATTTGAACTCCCTGGTGGTCCTGTGCAAAAAACTGTCAGCCACTGGTGAGAGAAATCCATGCTCTGGATTTAAGAATTTATTTCAGTTTTACCTCTCTTTTTTCTTTCTTTTTTTTTTTTTTTTAATAGCTTTCTTATAAATCAATGCTCTATTATACAAGTATGAAGCTACCTCATTTAAACTGCTTTACGTGTATACAACAAAACTTCAGGATTCATAAGTACAAAATTTTACCCCAGGAGGTGAGTATTTCCATTAAAAAGCCAATTTATACAATGAAATAAAAACTATCTAAGAATGCACTTTGCCAGATTAGGCCTCTAAACAATGCATGATTGTTATGGAATACTACAACTCACCTTATCTTTCCTGAAATGTGGTACAGAGACAAAGATAGAGTTAAATCAAAATACCCATTCAGTAACTACCTTTCACTTTTGCAATAGCCCAGACTCAACACATTCAGCTGCACTTCCCAGAGACAGTCTATGGAAATTGTGTTAAATTACAAGGAATTTTGATTTGTCTGGTAGAAGAGAACTACTTAAAAATCAAACATTACAGTTCAAGTAGAAGTTTCCTTAAAAGCTTTAGGTTTTTTAAACATAAAAAATAGCATGTTTTAAATTAAAATGGTATAAAACTCTTTAGCCTTTCCAGACAATCAAGTAATTTTTACTCAAAAACTGTTTACCTTTGAACAAAAACATGACAAAAGATCAGAGTTTGTATGGATTTTTTTCTTTAAGAAAACACTTCCCTGATTTTAACAATCATCTGATTCTATATGGAAATACATTTTTATCTGTTTAAGTTTTACTTATAATAGGCTGAATAAACTTCAAAATGAGTGGCTTTATTGCTGAGGGAGGAGGGTGTTCATTTTGTCAAAGCATGTTTTATTACTTACATGAGAAGCATACAAAGTATGTTCATTTATTCTGAGAGGGGAAAGACAAAGTTTATGTAAACTCATGAGTTCTCCCTTTTTATGTGTCCTTGCCATCACAAAATTGTCTTTCATATAAGGATCTTCGAAAAGTATGCATAACTACTTTTTTCCCTGATAGTACTGTTCATCTAAATATTGTCTCAAGGAAAATCTGTATACAGGCAGGAAAGCATTAACATTTCTATTTTCCTTCAGTAAATCTCTCGGTCATATGTAGAACAATTTGCCCACTACCCTTATTCCCTGAAGAATCTCAATGTTCTGCCCAATGGCCAAAACTAGGTCTATGGAAATATATTCATTCAATTCACATAACGCATGTTTTTCTTGCACTCAGCAATAAATTTAAAAATATGTAGCTGTTGCTGTAAATAAATTAAATATGGTGAGGAATAAACCACCACCTATGAAATCAAGTTTGATTTTTAAAAAATTTCTTCAGGTATCTCTATTGTACGGTATGTCCATCTGGGAACAATTACAGAATAAGGCAAAACAATCCAAGTCTTCTGAGAAGAGATGTGAAGAGTGGAGCAAAAAGAGGAGAACTATGGAAAGTTAACAGTCCTGAGAAACAGGAATGGAAATGAAGTCTACTAGCAAGAAAGAAGAACTGTTCATTTATGAAGATGACGAGCATGAAAAAAAGAGAAGATTTAGTCAAAATTCAGAAGATTGAACTGAGATGTGGTAAGATTAGTTTTCAAATACACAGAAGTCACTGTAAAAAGGAAGAAACTACATTGTTTTCTGTGCTTAACCTGTAGAATGGATATGGTAAAATGAGAAAAAAAGACATGAGAAAACAAGAATTTTTGAGTGTTATATATTCCTAACAACTGGAAAAGCTGTCAAAAAGAGGTTACGGAATACCCACCAAATTCCATCTCAAGCATAATAGAATTTGACCTGGATCAGAAGGATAGACTCTGCAAACTCTCAAGGTCCCTTTAAGAAATGTGAATGGACTTAAATCCAGGTGGTGGCCAGTCACAAGTGGTGTTGCCCAGGGCTCACTGCTGGGACCAGTTCTGTTTAACATCTTTATTGGTGACCTGGATGAGGGGATCAAGTGCGACCTCAGTAAGTTTGCAGACATCAAGTCATGCAGGACTGTTGATCTGCTTGAGGGCAGGCAGGCTCTACAGAGGGATTTGGACAGGCTGGGTTGATGGGCCGAGGCCAACTGTGTGGAGTTCCACAAGGCCAAGTGTCAGATCCTGCACTTGGGTCACAACAACCCGGTGCAGTGCTACAGGACCGGGAACAAATTGCTGGAAAGCTACCTGACAGAGAAGGACCTGGGGGTGTTGGTTGACAGCCAGCTGCACATGAGCCAGCAGTGTGCCAAAATGGCCAAGAGAGCCGATGGCATCTTGGCCTCTATCAGAAACAGCGTGGCCAGCAGGACTAGGGAAGACATCGTTCCCCTGTGCTCAGCACTGGTGAGGTTGCCCCTCGAATACTGTGTTCAGTTTTGGGCCCCTCACTACAAGAAAGATATCAAAGTGCTGGAGAGTGTCCAGAGAAGGGCAATGAAGCTGGTGAAAGGTCTAGAGAACAAGGCTTATGAGGAGTGGCTGAGGGAATGGGGATTGTTTAGCCTGGAGCAAAGGAGGCCGAGAGGAGACTGTATTGCTCTTTACAACTACCTGAAAGAAACTTAAAGTGAGGTGGGAAAAGAAGGAAGATTTTTAAAGGATGTTTAATATAAATATATTGTTTCTTTTACAGAGAAGCAACACTGGATGGCAGATCATGCCAGTAAGAAGGATCAATCTCTATTTCTCCCCTACTATGATTTTTTTGTTGTTGTTTGATACCAACTTGCTGATTATTTTTCCTGAAATCACTGATTTGTGTAATTTTTACCTCCTGCCTTCCATTTCCCATTTGACCAAATTTCTCTGTTCTTTTTCTCACTCTTTTTCTAGGCCAATCTTAGATATATAAGGCCAACAGGCTATGCTAGATGTGAGACTGTAATAGTTGTCCAGGTAAAGCTTTTCCTTGGACAGCATATACAAAATCTGAAAATTTAAAAAAAAAATATGGGAGGTGGGGGCAAATAACAGAGAAAGTCTTTGCTCTAAAGTTGTGCTTTGGTGCACAGTCAGGCTTTTGTAGACTGCAAAAGTTTGTCAGGAATATTACCCTATCTTTCCACAGGTGTCTACCTCTGCAAATAGCAGAAAAAGAGGTTTAAATAAATTCTTTAGGGAGGCAGTTCAGTAGTCAAGGCAGTCTCTATTCACCTAGGAAATTCTCTGAAAGCATTCAGATCCAGAAAGAACAATTCAGTGAGACTAATCAGAAAATGCTACTAGCTCAGAAAAGGGTGAAATTATAAGTTTCAACAAAACTTCAGGTTGAGAAAACAAAAACTGATGGCACACTGAAAAGTTGCCTTATATTAATTATTTTTATCATAAACAGATTTTATAAGCTAAAGCAATATAAATCATGTTACAGGCATTAGCTGCAACTGTTAAAGACAAACCAAGAAGTAGAAATTATGCATATTTTACTACGTACTGGTTATATTTCTCAAAGCAAGCACCTTCATAAAGAAAATTTGAACATATCAAACATTTTCAATACTTATCCCACTGATTACTGCTTACTGTACTACAAATTTCAAAGAGTCTTCATTTTGAAGCAACTTTTCTGTCACAGAACAGGAAACATTTAACTTAAATATTCCAATAGGAATGCAACAGTATAAGTTCTTCTAAACTGTATATGCTCTTCCAAAGTTCAGGATATTATTGAAAGTAGCTATCTCCACATACAGTGGATCATTTCTCCTCTCTCACCCTACTGTAGACATATTACTTCCTGGATGCCAGAGAAAGGTTTTAGTCTAGATGATCTAGCCTGCCAAGAACTATACTGTTCACTGAGGAACTATTATGAAGAAAAAAGAGCAAATCAAGAAAAATAGGTTATCAATTCAATAAAGCTACTATAAGGCTTGTCTATTATTTTATTTAATGTGTCATATTATGCACTGGTCTCTAACCAGCTCTGCCTGGAGCACTGTAATACAACAGCAGGATAAAGCCAAAATTCACAATACAAAATAAAATCCCAAATTCACAACACATTCTCTTCAGAAAGGCTGCTCATTGGGAAGCATTATAAATAAAGAGAACAAATTGTTGATTAAAGTGCCACATAATATCTCAGGTCTAAATAAATGTAACTGTTAGTACAGGACTTGTTAGACGTATCTCTAAACACACAGCTCAACCCTATGTGCTATAACAAGCATATGAATAACAGCAGTCACTAAAAATGAAACCATTCATAATGGCACTTAAAAATCATTAGAGACATTTTACACGAACAAGAACACATCACCTGATAAAACACTTCTGGAAGTATAAAAAGATACACATGAAAAAGAGATCTGGATTCAGTACGTATTCTCTATGATCTACAAAAAATTGGGATATCTATGGATTTGTACGCGAGCGGACAGATATATAATGACAGCAATCCACAAGACGTCCTCTTACAGTGGCCTCACAGTATAACCCACCTGCTCCATCCAGTCCAGGCCTTTAGCTCCAATGCTTAGTTCTTCTCAAACATCAATATAAGATACAAAGTTATATTTGTTGTAAATACAGTTACGATTTACAGCTACTCACAAGCCTCATCTTTTTTCACTTTCTCTTCCAAACCTACTTTATTCCAATACCATAAAAACTGTGGTTACATTACATTTTGCTGTTCTTCATAACAGTAGAAGATATAAATCCCAAATAAAATTTCTGCCATCTGAACTCTCCAACCCCTGCCAAAACGTGATGACAATTTATATTTTAAGAGTCTAATTTCCTCTTTTCTGATATGGGAATGTTTTTGTGTCATCAGAAGACACAAAAACTCAGATAACTATTCCACTGTGAGCCAAATATATTTTTACAGCAGTCATTTCTTGCAAAGTGTTTTAAAACACAGAAACAAATAAAATATTTCATGAAAAGCATACAAGAATTGAGCAGTCCTTTTACAAATTGCTCCAACACCACAATGAGCCAAGAAATACTATTGTACATTGAATGTGTCTATACTAATAGACTATGGATTATACCACACCCCAAGATGAGGGAGGTACAAAACAGACTGGCAGCAAAATCTGCTCCCTGCTAATGGTCACTGGGACCACAAGCTACTTGAAAAGAGAGACTCTCCCTATAAAAGAGTGGTTTCCCCTTGTGAGTAATCATTATCTAATGGTCCCAGACAAAAGTGAATACTTCTCTTGATATTCTCATGAATAAAATTATTCAAACTACACAGAAAATCATTCACTCCTAAATCACTGGCTCAAATATAGCACATATTTTAAAGTATTTCAGGTATGACTGAAAATAAACATTACATTTCTAATTATATTCCATTATCAACTTACCTTGCTTGACAACTAAGTAGCAGCATCTCCCTGTTATTAATTATAACTTGTAGCAGGACCAGAAAGGCTTTTGCTCGAATAAAAGTTGAAGGACTTTCAAGTAAGTGAGTAATTGTAGTCACAAAATCCTTGGTGGAAATAAACAAGAAATCATTAATATTATTTTACAGGATAAGGTTAATTACACTGTATTTTAACACTGTATACATTTAAAATGTGCTCATTTTCATGTGTATTCTGTATTAACAAGGTATTCATCAAGTCATTCATAGCAAAAAAAAAAAATAAATCCACAAACCATTGCCAAATAAGTTCTGTGCAAATCTGCTTTGTGTATCTTCTCAAAAGCTGCAACACATAAACACTGTGTAATATACTATGTCCAAACAAGTACAAAACGAACTACAAAATATGACAGAACTTATATTTTTAAATATCCTATATTAAGAATAAGTGTAGGATATTTTAATATATTTATTTTAAAAGAAGACTGAAAGATTATCACAATACATAAATAATTCAGCACAAATATGATTAAATGTTTACCTATTGATTCCCATATGCGCAGGGAGACAACAACTTTGTAGGATACAATCATGACTACATCAGACAATTACACAACAGATGCTCAAAATATATGGCAAAACTGTTTCTACCTCCTCAATTCTACTTAACTAAATTAATTTTATTTTGGGTTCATGAAGTGAAGAATAACTTTTCAAGGAACAATACAAATTAGGACTTGGAAAGAAAGAAAAAGGATAAAACACAAGTATTAGGAAACCGTGACTTTTCAAAGTCACTGACTCCATTCCTCCACTCCACTCCTATGACAAAGCCAATGTAAAAAATGACAAGATTCTTGACAACTCCTTCTTTCCTTAAGTCTAAACGAAATATTTTAAATAGTTTAACAAGGATAGTGAGAAATGCAGAATAACCACAAAATATTTCCCTTTGAAAGTTTCACAATGGTTAAATGACTGCATTCTGAAATCACAGCTTTCTTCTTTTGTCTCTGTTTTGCCCTGTATATTGAAATAATTTTCTTCCCTAGTTTTGGGAATGTGGCCTGACATGTAGAAGGATGTGAGATTCATATGTACTGTCTCAGTTTCCAAGGGAATAAACCTGAGAATCAGTGGAAGGAAAAAAGAGAATAACTGAATTAGGTATTATGAGTTGTGAAAAGCGTAAGATGAGGATCATTTATGCTCCGTCCAACGATATCTTTTATCTCTTGAAGAACCAAAAGAGAAAAATGAAAGGAAAAAAAAAAGACCAAAAAATATGGAGTATCCTCTGCGTCTGAAGAATAAAAATATTTGCTACTCATCTGTACTTTTTTTTGTCTGAAGACCAATTGGGCCATTTGCTGATTAAAAAAACCAAAACAATTCGTCTTCAAAGATTACCTTGCTGGCAGCAGCAATGGTATTTTTAGATCAACTGTTGATCAGAATGCCTTGTTCCGAAAACACAAACCCTACTTCAAGTCTCTCTGTCTTCAAATAAATAAATAAATCAGAATTTAAAACTCAGTCAGAATTTACAAATTAATCAACTGGCTCTATGCAAGAATGAAACGGAGCACACATTAACAGAAACTACCTTCAAACATTTGAGCTGTGTTCTCAATGGAGTGACCGTGTAGAATAAAGAGGTTCATAGCGTGTGCCTGCATCTTGGGTACAAATTTTAAAATCTTGCTGTGATGTACACTTAACATGCCAAGTGTTACATTATTCAAATTCTGTCTTTTGCTGACAGAGTAACTGAAAAGCAACTTCATTGTCATAAAATCGAAAATCAGCAATGAATGTAAATTACAAGAGAGAGTCTTTGCAATAATACATCATTCCTCTTTACATAGGAACAAGAACAGGAGTGTAAGAGACGGTCAGCAAAGCATCAGGTTTTACTCTGATACCATTTTAACACAGTCTTTAAAAGCAGCCAGCATAAATAGCAACTACAGAAATTCCAGAAATACAAACTGTTGTTAATTATTTGAGAGCTGTTTTCTGTGATTTGTAATGCTTCATAAACAGAAGAGCTTCCCAATCTTGTGGTCAATAAGCATAAGCTGTGTAAAGTTTAATGCTGTAAACACTTCAACAGCTTTTGGAGCATGGCTTGTAGCTCCTCCGGTACAAAACTGCAGCGGTAAAGTTCTTAAATTACAATCTACTAAAAGCAAGAGTTAAAATTTTAATAAAGTGAGGAGTTGGGGGTTTTTTAATGAAATTACTCAAAACAACAAGTATTTACATTAAGAAATCCCATGAAGACTCACACTTAGTGAGAGAGTATGTACAAAGCAACACTGACAGCTGACATAAATGGACCTGATAAACTGAGCACCCAGACATCATGACAAAGACATAGACAACTACAAGCCAAAGCATATTTGATTATTTTCAGTCCTCACATTCTGAATAGCAGGAATATTTCAATGTTATGTGTGGGGTGTTACCATGGGTTAAGACAACATTGTTAACTAAAATCAGTTACATCCGACTTAATCTGGGAATATTCTAGTAATCTGGCTTAAAAAATAAAAGTGACATTTCGGGATTGCTTTTCTGGCTGGTCTGAGGACTGCAAACGGTAGAAGTTTAACCAAAGAAAATCTGATGCACATCTTTGCTGACCTACAGAACTCAATGTATCAGAAAAGCCAAAAATTGCTGAAGTACTTTCTAAAACATTAATTATTAATTGTTTCACTGTTCTATTGTTCTTCTTTCCCCTGCAACTGTTTGATTTATCTGTGGAGACTGTAGGCTAAGGACACTCTTTTCACTGCAAGTGATTGAGTCGTTGACTGCAACAAGATCATGTTCTTATATCGGGTACTCTTAGTAATATTGCAAAGCAAGTTCAAAACAAATCAAAAAAAGCAATGATGTTTTCAGATTAACTACACAAGGGTAAAAGTTAGACCATTATTTTCACTACACAAGAACTGAAGTTGCGACAGCAATCATTTGTTTTATTGTTGTGTATTTTAAAAATCCCTTTCTATGCATTGCAAATACTATATGTTGAGTTATAAAGATTTTGTTAAAGATATTTATATTTTTATTAATTCACAGTGATATTGACAAAACTATCAACAGAGGTTGATTTTTAATTAAAAGACAAAGAATTGAAAAAAGTAGCTTACATATGAGGATAACGTTTATAATGCATTTATAAAGCTTTTTTTTGGTGCCATAACTAGATATGACCAAGACAAAAAGAGACTATGGCCATTTACGCAGGGAAGCAAAGAAACAATGTGCTTGTGACAACATGTTGCTGTAACTCTCTCAATAATTCTACTTCTTAGTACTGGAGAAAAAAATAAACAAATTAAAAAATCCCAACAACATTATCTGACCTCTGAAATAACCCAAATGTATATAAAAAGTTGTATGGCTGGTTTTCACTCATTCAAAGGTGAATCTTGAGAAGCCAGATGAAAGTAACATTTGGGTTTAGTTTTGTTTTATTTTGGTTTGGCTTTTTATCTACTGCTATAGCGTGTCAAAGATCATTGAGTTCTTTTGCCACAATTTATTTTAAAAATATCAGTTTTTCTTTGTTTCCTAGACAAGAAACTAAAATTGAAAGATTCTGTATTAGAGAGGAACAAAACACAGTCCCTTCTAGCTATTGAAGATCTCTGAAGATTTATACAAGAGTAGATGACCACAGAACTGCATCTCTCTTTTGTCTTCTGGCTTTTATTTTGTAACTGGTTTTATCACCGTTCTTGAAGGGATAAGAAAACAAAGGTAGCCTTAAGCCTTGTAAGCTAAGGGAGTTTCCAGGTAACATCTACAAAGCTAAATGATCTCCATCTTGAATTTACATCTTTAAGCATCTTTTAATATGTTGGTTTGCAGCTGTTTTAAAAAGACAGACACAACCTTGTCACTGCCTTCTGTATAACACTGAGGTGCTTCTGCTTCTTAAGCTAAACTACACAAGAATTCTACAGAAGGCAAAATAGTTTGTAGGACAACACTACCCACTTGTTTTTTAGTTTTTCTTTCTCTCATTAAGGTGGACTTGTGTGTCATGCTCACAGAATACTGAAAAGTGCACGGATTAATAAATTCTGCTTTCAGCAATAAAATATTATTACTCTATGTAATGTAATAATAGTACCTGGTAGCTGAAATCAGGAGCCAGATTATATTTTTAGATCTTATTCAAGAAAAAAAGAACTCTAGTTCCTACAGTCTGATTTGAGCAAAACAGACATTCTATGATATATAGATTTATCTGAGCTGTAAGGCAAATACAGTTACCAAATGTGGGTACATGCAGTAGAACTCTACCCTCTTTACCATTTTTAAAGTACAATGTTTTTTCAACTACAGCTTTGGGTACTGTTCCTACTGCTACCATTAGAATGATATATGCTCTTAAAAGAATGTCTACATTTGTCTATATTTTGATTTTCTAATCTGCAAAATTGCAACACTTACAGAACATCTATGATAATTAATTAATGCAGCAACTTAAAACCCACAAAGTTTCAGCCATTGCTGTACTGCATGCCAACAGAACTTTCTATTTTTCTATAACTAGTTGGAGAATTTCAGAGTTTAATATTTTTACAATGCCAAAAATTTTAGTAAAATATTTCATAAGAACTGCAGTATCAGAGAGTCCTTTTAGCAATGTAAGTCCTCTAAAAACAAGAAATTCTTCACAGAAAACATCATGCTGTAGACATATGCTTGCTGCACACTGCATTCTTTTGCTGAATTTTTTAAGTGAATATTTTTTTTAACATCCTTCTCTAACCAACTCACAGTAATGTGTGCTATTAGAAACTACGGTATTACGGAACAATTTGCCACCTGTTAGTGCTGTTGTGGTAGAATCTGTGGAAAGCTTAAGGCCAGCCAATACCCGAGTACAGAAACATATTGACAGTTCTGACAAGGCTTAGAAATATCTTTCAGGAAGAGAATGAGTGATTTCAGGCTGTGAGAAGACATGGGTGGAATACACTAGATTATTTTTTAATTTAAACATTGTTGCTAAAACAATGTGTATAAAAACCAAATCAGTCTCTCTCAGCTAAAGCTTAATAGATTGTTACAGTCAAGATGACTGTTAGGTTACAGTACACGTTACAACAGAGTATCTGATGAAAACACAAGCTAAAGTTCCTATTTTCTTTGTGATTTTTCCAAGCAGAGGGGGATTACTCTTGTTTGTGAACTGTACAGATTCAGTGCAAAAAAAATAAACACTATTTCTCTAAACACAGAATAATTTGGTGATCAAAACAGAAAGCTTTTAATCATCCCTTCTGAAACTTATATTAGACGTAAATCAGAACCAATAGTTTTATTCAGTGACACGAAAAAGAAAACCCTAAGTTATTAAAATGCTAATTTCTGCAAGACATTTCAGTTACAAATTGTCCTAAGGTCCTTTAAGAAGAGCATAAAGTACAGCTTTAGATTCAATCAGTACACTCATTATTTTCTCTTTTAAATATCTAAGACAGCTATATCAAATAGATGTCCTCATACTTTCCTTATTTTTTTCCTTAGGGCCATTATCAGTTACGGTCTGGCAAGTGGTTTCGGAATTGACTGAATTCTAGCTACAGTATCAATTCATATTCCTACTACTACCAGTTCTTGAAGATGTGTGCAAAACTACACACTTTGTTACTAAGATTTTAAGCAAATAAAAACATATTCTTCATTTCCTGCTATTCAGATATGAAAATGTCACTGAATTAAGCATTTTGAAAGCACAAAACCACAACCAGAGCCAACGTTAACTTTCCATTAGTGAAACTCCAAGCCAGTAAATATTAATCTGAAATCAAACCTTTTCTTGAATCAGCCTCTGTAGATGAATCCCACATGACAACATCGCTGAAAACATGGTGAGCATATACTGCTGAACTTTGCATATTCCATTTGCCACAGAATTTAGTACAGCTGTTAATCCCACTTTTTCAATGACACTCTGGAAAGCACTGGGTGTGTAACGAGTAATTCTGCATAAAGCCTACAGAAGTGAAAAAAAAATTGTTATTTGATGGGATTATTAATTCAAGAGAAATAATGGAGAATAAAAATAGGTGGTGACTTTTCTGATAGTTTAGGAATATAGAGAATTCATACAGTTTCATTCTTAAGACAAACCTTAGAGGAAAAGGGTACTTATTTTGAGAGACCTGGAATTCTTCTAAATGTGTTGCTATATGCTCCATTCATCTGAAAGTGAAATATTTGGTACATCAACATCAAGAAGAGTCACATTACTCTTTCCCTCTAGAGAACAACAACAGTAAATTCTCCATGCCTGAGTCTTTTATCAGCACAGAATGAGGCAGAGGCAGCATCATGTAACACTGTACTAGAAAGGAGAACAGGCAGCAGCAAAGAAACAGCATACAGAACAGAAAGTCTGGTTACCTGTAAGGTGGGCATCTTTCTTCTCTCTCTCTGCTCATGGGCCATAATCTGATATGTAGGAGTTCACTAACTAAATTCTATCTTTAGATCTAGATGCTTTAGATCTAGATACTTGTTAAGGAACAAGTATAGTTTAGTATAGTAAACATGCAAACCATTCTCCAAATGGCTGACTTACAAATATCAACGACTATAACAGCTTTATCAGGAAATGCAGATACTAAATGTACTGTGGTGAAATGAGCACGAATCTGTTCAGTGTATACTAACTTAGCTATTAGTGTATACTAACTTAGTATAGTTAGTGTATACTAACTTAGCTATTTCATAATAAACTTTACCAATTGTCTCCAGGATGGTTTAATCTCAAAGTCAACACAGTCTTTCCTTTTGATAGCTCTGGAAATGTAACCTTCAAAATACTATAACTGCTTTTGTTCTCTCCAAATAAAGAAAATAAGTCTCTTTAGACACTTAAAACTTCATTTTCTTCGAATTGAATGTAGTGTTAGGATAGGAAAACTGATTATGTCAACTTTCTGATTCATGTGAAAATCTGAATTAGTTTTAAGGAAAAATTTTGAAGGTGACCCTCTTCTATGAAAAGCTGCCAATATGACCACTTGTCTGTTCTTTTCAGTCCAGATATATTTCAAAACTGCTGCTTATTTGGTATGCATCCAATAGTGAACTCTCATTTAAGAGAAACTACAGTCAATTACACCCATGGAATACCATCATCTGAGAAAACTTTTCCATGTAAGAATCTCAGAAACTGCCCAGTTCACCAGTACAAAAACATTACTGGAAAAAAAGGAAGGTACAAAAGATAATAAATGAAGAGCTTATTATTTTCAAACAGACATTTTACTGATATTATTCATCTACTCTGCTCCTGTTCTTCCTTTCTAGTCCAGGAACCATATTGATTAGAGCATTTTATCTTCCTTTTCCCACCCACCCGTTTTAAAACACAGACACTCAATCTCAGTTTCTTACAGTACAGCATGCTCTATTTCCCCAAGGATACCATCCAGCCCTTCACCTCTAGTCTGAGTTCTTAAAATGAGTGAGTAGGAGGTATTCGCATTCACTAAACCTATCCTCTAGGGTTATATCACCAGTGAACTGCTGGGACAGACTGTGCCAAAGCAACATGGAGCTAACTTGGTGTGGCAGCGTGGTACATGTAGACTTGTCAATGCCTTAGCTGTCTGCTGCCAACCCTGTTAAACAAGGGTGACCATAACCACAGGCCATCAGACAACCTCCATGCAACTCTAGTAGGAAAGACATGGCTATTTTCTAGGATCATATTGCAGCTCTGGAGACAGCAGGAAAGCTCCAGCCCAGAACAGCCGAGGGGTCACAGAGCACTCTGCTGAATGAGTGAAATCAACACCTCAGCAGAAAAGCAGAACACAAAATTTAATGGGAGATAGAAGACAAAGTATCCTAAATTATTTCAGCAGATTCAGTATCAGGGGAGAACAGACAGAGACGGGACAAAATGTGGTAGAGCATGAACTGGAAACCAATGATGACAAGAGGTAAGAGTAGAGCTAAACCATCAGCTCTCAGCAGCAGTCTTGGAACAGGAAATAATCATAGTAAGAGTAAGGTATCGACAGAGTATCTCCTGGAATTGGCTTCTCTGTCCTTGCTCTCTGCACAGCCTTAACCAGCACTTTTCCTCCCAGTAGCTCCAACCCTAGAGCATCATGATTCTTTTTGGTCCATTGTGACTTGAGATATTCTATGATCATCTATGCCTTATCCATTGCCTTCTGGTCATACATGCCATATGGTGGCTGCATAACAATCATCCTTCCAGGATATGCTGTATGACTCTCTTGAGTTTAAGAATAAATGCATTAATGTATCTACACCACCTAAGACTCAAAGAAACTATTCAGTACCAATTATTTAAGGAAAAAAACCCAACAAATACAATCAACAAAACAAGCCCCCCAAAGATTTTGTTGTGCTTTCCCAAACTAGTTTCCACTTAAATGGCTTGTATTTTGTTATTCCTCCTCCAGCAGAAAAAGCCTTTTCTTAGAAAGGAAATATTATTTTTTTTTTAAATAAAAACCTTTCAGTATACTGGAAAGAAAACATTCTTCCTGCTGCTGAGCTTGTCAGAATGTCACTGACATCTTAAAGAATTATTTCTTCTCTGAGTCTAGCAAAATGATAAAAAGATATACCTTTCCTACAGGCAAAATCTGTGATATTTACCTGAGGCATGTTGGACTCCAAAGTGAGCAAAAATACTGAGACATAGTCCCCATTTGTCACCTCTGACAGGCAGGATAACGCAAAGTGTCATTTCTTGACTCCAGAGACTGAAGACAGAGACTCTTCTTGATATGTTTTTATTATCGACTGAAATAATTGTAAGTAAAATTCCATAGTGCCTTACTACTGATATACTTTACAGACAGCCTGCTAGCTCTAGGTAAAAATATGACACATGCATTTCTTAAGAGAAATGTATTTTTACATGTCGATATAGATGTCAGTCAAGAATAAGTTCTTCAGGATATATTCAAACAAAGGAGGAATGACTGCATAATAAAATACAGCAGGACACTGATCATCTCAATTTATGTGGTCATGCAAAATAAAAACGCCTACATATCTATAGTAACAATTTAATGAAAGTAGAAATTGTAGAGTACAATACACCTGGAGAAAATAACATTGTTTAAATATCAGTATGTTACTGAAGTTTCTATGAACTTCAGCTGGTAAAAGATCTTCCTGTGCTAAATTTCAATACTGATTGGTTATTTTTTTCTAAAGCTAAGAGTATATACTCAAACATCTTCACAGTAGTAATAACTAATCATGATTTATATCAGACTGCATAATAAATACAAAATATAAGTTCATTCTTTAGTTACTTCGGTGTTTCACTATCAAGCAGAAAAAGAATTAGAGTGACACCTTAGTGTATTCTACTTTTTAAGTTTCCTTGTCCAATTCACTTCTGGGATCTCAAGGGAGGCTGAGGATAGAGAGGGACAAACATCAACTCTCTCTTCTCAAAGTCACTAGAAAACTTATCTACTGCCAAAGTGCACAAACCATACGGCACTGATGATGCTGCCCTCTTGAGCCCACTGCTACAAACAGACATAGTGACTTTGCACTGATGACCACTGTATTCTTGAGAATCACAAGTTCTGCATCTTAGCAGAAAAAACGCTCTTGCCTACCTCAAGCATGCTATACTGTGCAAGAAGAAACTGACTTTTCAAGAGGATCAAAAATAAAAAAGCCCACTGACATCTCCTCTGGTGATCTTTCTTTGCTCAGTGTCTGAATGTAGTTCAGACAAACTTTTTCTCTGGAATATGCTGCTCACTGGCACACAAAACTGGCCTGACTTTCCAACTGGTGCCTACAAGTGGAGTAGCTCTGGAAGTCTGGTGTAGAAGTCAAGGAAATGGTAAACACTGAAGAAAAGTTCTCCAAGAGGAAAACAGAGGAACACTAGAAAAACTTTAGAACAAGTTTTAAGAGATAAAAATGAAGAGCTACGATCCAGTAGCAAACAAATAAGAACTGCCCAGTCTAATGGTTGACAAGAACTGAAAGCACAAGATACAAAACAACCCTTATGGCAAAAGTAGTGGTAAGAGAGAGCACTGAGCAGACTTGTTTACATATTCAGAAAATAAAAGAAATCATAACTCTAATCTTCAGCCTTTTACCATATATACAGTCATTATGGAAGAACATAATACACAGATCAAATGGGTAAAGTTTCAAACAGAGCCCTTCTGAAAAAGCAGCCTGCCAGCCAGACTCACGGGCAGGCTTGAGCTCTAAATACTCTGTATAATGGTTACATACACACTTTAATTTTCTGAGACTGACAGTCCTCTACTCATAAAAGTTCTAAGACTAAGATTTTCAAAGAAAAAGAATTTCAGGGGCCACAGAACAAAGGTTTCTGTAACATGTATTTTACTAAATAAGTTTACTGTTCTAAAAAGTCAACACAGTTTCCCAGTATTTGAGCAGTTCATTTCCCAGGCAACACTGGTAAATGTTTAATAAACACATTTTAAATTTTTTTTATACATATTTAGTATATATTTATATTCATATATTTATTCTACCATTTCTCTTTTCAGCTATACTTCAGATACATTTTTAATTCTCTCTTTCTTATTACCTGAATGCTGGATGTGTCTAAGTGCATACTGCTGCAGCAGCAACGTTACCATTGTCCATCTGAGAAGCCAACAGTAAATTCAGTAGTGAACCTGAGCTCTAGTCAGGAAATGTGTATCTAGTTATCAAACTTCACTCCACAGCCTGGAGAAGAAAAGGCTTTGGGGAAATCTCATAGTGGCCTTCCAGTACCTGAAGGGGCTGCAGGAAAGCTGGGGAGGGACTTCTTAGAAGGGTGAGTAGTGATAGGATGAGGGGGAATGGCTTTAAACTGGAAGGGAAAAGATTTAGATTAGACATTAGGAAGAAATTCTTCTCAAGGGTGAGGGTGGTGAGGCACTGGCACAGGTTGCCCAGGGAATCTATGGATGCCCCCTCCTTGGAAGTTCAAGGCCAGGTTGCATGAAGTCTTGAGCAGCCTGGGCTGGTGGGAGGTGTCCCTGCCCATGGCAGGGGGGGTGGAACTGGATGGGCTTTGAGATCCCTTCCAACCCAAAGCATCTATGATTCTATGATGAATTTAAAATGAGTCAACTTCTTGTTCAGTTCTAAAATATTACCTGTATTGGTGGGTAAGGCTTTTGTTTAGTTAACAAGACATAGGATTAAACTCACAATCCTCCTAAGTTATTTTCTACTTCACAAATCTTTTTGTTCCAAAACTTTTTCTTGCTCTGGTAGGTTTATTATCATCCTATATGAACTTAGAAATTCGGGGGAAAGACAAGGCCTGACAATTCTATAGAAAGTAACATGATGATTTCAAATATGCCTTATAAGCAAGTCTGTGATTAAAAGAGTAAACACTGATGTTTTACATGAAAACAAAAAGAAATTTCAATTTTGCAAGAATTTAACTGATTCTTTGAGTGACTAAACTTTTCAAACATAACTCATGATCACCAGCATAAGAAAATACATGCTCCAGAAAATGACGAACGAGGACTTCTCATAAGCACAGGACTGTAATACATGCACTTCTCAATTTCAAAAAAATTGTATATATATTTTACTGTAATCTGAAGTATAACTATACATAGAGAAAACATGCCGAAAAACATTTCCGTTTCAATTCAGGATTACTTTTAAAATAACCTCTAAAACATTTTTACATCATGAAAGGAAATTCCTTACCGAAACAGCAGTTATCTTCAAAGAATCTACTGTAGAATGTGTGAAAAGGTACCACAAGACAGGTCCAATTTCTCCTGTAATAAATCCTTGCGCATGGTAAGAGCGAGTAGTGCAAACATTTTCAATGATCTTTGCTGCTAAATGGTTTACCACCCGGTCTTCCTATAGGAAGAAAAGGAAAGGAAAGGAAAACTGGTATGCAAATGTCTCTGATTTCTTTTTAAACTACTGTCTATGTCCACATTTTATTCCACGTACACTGTCTTCCTGTGGTTTGATACTTTTCACAGTCATTTCACAGGAAACCTCAACTTGTGACAAAATTATGTTTACAGATCCTACTTCCCAGTTTTTCTTCTACTGCAAAGACAATTTAATACAAGTATAATTAAATATAAAATCTTTCAACCTTAAATGATCAACCCAAAATAAATGTCGTACCAAAAAAATTAAAAGGTTTTGTTACGTTAGAGATAGTCTATGATCCTTCGTGAAGGAATGTCTGTGTATCAGAACTCATCACTACAATACGCTCTGAATAGCAAAATTATGAGATATACATTTACATTAGGAAAAATAAAATTAAGTACATTAAACACTTTATTCAGAAGAGACAACAACCCCCAGGACAAAGAAAAAGCCTTCTTACAAGACATTCTATAATATCCTTCTCCTCCTCTTCTGAAACAGACAATCCTGATCAATGCTTAAGATAAACCACTGGGTCCCATGTACTATAACAATTCCTAAATTTCTGTAAGGGATTCTGAATTCTTCATATTTTCAATACTAATCAAATAATTTTATCTGCAAAATAATTTGTTCAAATATACTGTATATGTTCTTTCAATAGCCACATAAGAATATTCATACCACAGTATTTTCAATGGAACAAAAACATTATCTCACAATCGTCACAAGCCATCAGCACATCATGAACGTCACCTGGCAGCAGTTCTTTCTTAAGAAAGCTGTTACTGACTCCAATAGGTGCTTAACTTAATACAGATCACTTAAAAACAGTGTCTCCACTTCTCCACTCCCTCTTCTCTCCCTCGCCTCCTTTCTTTAGTATCTCACTTTTTGAATTTTTTTTTTAAACTTTGCTTTCACTTAAAAGCAAAGTCTTTACCTTAACAGAACTGGAAGATTCATTGCTGGTGGGTTTTGGGCTGTGCATTGCCTCACCTTATCTCAAGCTTTAACTACGAATAAGTGAAGTCTTTCAATAATGCCTCAGATGGCATTCTTGGGTTCAGCAAGAGTGAATTTCAGTATAAGTACAATCAATTTAATTTGTCAAGTCTACCTCATGGCCTGGCTTCACAAATAATTCATCATAATATCTAATTGATTTCTTTCTTCAACTAATCTCCACATTATCCTACTAACCTTTGGATTTCTGACATTTATGTTCACAATTGGAACCACCAACAACTGTGTGCAATGAAAATGAAACCTTTCAGAAAGCAGTAGAAAAGCCTTCCAGAAGGGGAGAACTTATACTTCATTAAAAATACATTCAATATCCATTCTTCCTTCTACTGACTTAGGTATGCTAAAATATAGAAACTGATGTCGAAATATTTGAAAACTCTAGTATAATGCTGTTTTAAAAAAGCTGTATTTATCATTTTCATGCTAATCCTTCCAGTTCTCCAAAAGAACGGCAGCTCTACTCAAAATACTTAAAAAGAAATACCAAAGCTGATTCCCGTCTAAGCTAGTTACACTCTATTATAAAACCCTACTGATTTCTGTGGTTGTCTGATTTACAGCCATGAAACCAGAGAATTTACACTTCTCTGTTGTTACAGATTTTCTGACTGCAATATATTGTGTCTTTTCCATCTATTAAAGATACATGTTTACCAAAATTAAGTTCCTCAAAACTTTTCATAAATATTATTTTTAATGTTTTTCTGTGAGTTCTACTTCTGAATGTCAGTGGTTTTCTTATATATACACAGTTAAGGTAAAAACAAATGGATTTATCAAACTGACTATATGCATTTAAGATCAAATCCATAATTGAAATGTTCATAGTCAAGTTAAATCTCATATGAAGTCATTACTAAGAATGCCAATTGGGACTTCACTGGTACTTTAAACAGGCAGAAATACTTAAGAAATGCACTATAATACCATTAATAAATCATAATCAAAGCATTATACAGCAGATAATAGTTATTATGAATGTTAACAATTTTCCAGATGAAATTACAGCTTTTTTCCACAGAATTTGTTCCTGAAGGTGTGCCTTGTTTCCTTTCAGCCACTGCCGAGATGAGTTATGCCCTGTGCCAGACAGTCTTAGTACTTTAGCTAGAAAAAGGTCATGTATCATCACCGTGCTCTAAAAACTCAACGAGACTGTGAGAGTAACTCTATTTGCTGCCATCTGAGATTGTCTATCGTAGCTCCTCTGGGATCTCTTTGTGAGCACTGTCTAAAGCAACAGGACCTGTGCCATTTTCTGCTTAATTAGCTCTCTGGAAGGCAAGCCTGACCTAAACTAATATTTGGCCTCTTATCTAAAGGACACATTCTGTCAGGTTACCAGGACATAAGCTACGTTAGTGAACAGAAATGGATCTTCAGGATAAGAGTCAAGCAGTTCCATAAAACCATTCCACCTCTGTCCATATCATGAACCTAATCAAATATGAACCTAAGAATAGAACTGTATCAAAAAGAAGCACATGCTGTACTTTCACTGGATTTAGATTTCAACTCATTTTATAAAATGCGCTTAAAGATAAAGCTCCTAATCTTCAGTAATGTTGAACACTTGCAGTAATATCTGTTTCCAGTTAAAGTCCTGGATGTTTAATGAAAATGAGCCCTGACTGAGAAAGTAAATATCAGAAGGGCAAACAGATGTAAAAGGCTAAAAGAAAACTTTTAACCAAGACTTCAAATTGTCAAAACAAGGAAAAAAATGTCATAAATTAATCTACTTTATTTTTTTAAAAATTACTGAATCTACTTAACATTTTAGTTGATTTTTAAAAACAGTACTCTAGAAGTTTTGGAGGCACTGAAGATAGCATCATTCAATTTAAAGGTTAAGATAAAATATTTTATGATCTTTCTATATTATACTGTGTATAGTTCCATAAACTTGAATAAAAGCACAATGCTGATAAAGAAACTTTGCAAGCTGAAAGATTCGGGAAGTAACATTGTATTCTATCAGTATTCTAAATCAACTTCCATACACTTCTTCCTTTAATCTAAAAAGACAGAATAAAAAGAAAGTACAAACATAAGTTAATGAAGTAAAGCTGTATCACCCTAGACATTCATGATTATAAGAATTAAATCTTAATTTGGCAACAATTTGCAATATAAAGCCTCCACACAGAAGGAGCATGTAGAAATGAAAACTTTATATATCTTCTGTGGAATTTTTTTTTTAATTCTGTCAGAAAACTAGAGAATTGATACCTAAAGAAGAAATTAAAGTGATAATGTACATGATTCAGACCATTACTTTTATGCCATAGGCAATTCTGTCAGTAAACTAAAAAAATGGTGTGTAAAAAAGAAATTGAAGTGGTAATATGCATGATACAGACTGTCACCTTTATACTATAGAAAACTGACACCTAAAGAAGAAATAAAAGTGAGAATATATATGATTCAGACTATCACTTTTATAATAAAGGCTGTCATATACTTCCTGAAGAAAAGAGTTATAATTTTGTTCTCCTCTCCTCTGAATTCCTTTCTCCTCCAAATTCACTGTAAAGGAAGTGCTCTGGCTAAGAATAAACATTATAAAATATACTGCCTTATCTTATATATTGGCAATTTAAAAGTTATCTTTTATTATTAAAAATTCTCATGGGTTCATAACCAAACCCTCAGACTTACATCTTACTCCCTCAGGGAGGAAGAACTCGATGTGAAAGAGGCAAATGTGCATTATGAAGCTTATTGGCAAGCTCTGATTTATTAAAAATCTTGTTTACACAGTACCTTGCATATTTAAGAGATGGAAAACTATCCTTTGTAACCTCATTTCTTCACTGAAAGGGTGGTCAGGCACTGGAACAGCTGCCCAGAGAGCTTGTTGAGTCACCATCCCTGAAGGTGATTAAAAGACGGGTAGAGGAGTTTCTCACGGACAGGGTTTAGTAAGGGGACAGGTACGGTTGGACTTGATGATCTCAGAGGTCTTTTCTGACCAGATGATTCTACGATCCTATGATTCTATTTATTATTTCTGATTCCAATATATTCTTCAGGTGCCATGCTTTAAAAGAGGAGGATTATGCACGTTATAAAAGCCATATACAGCTAATCAGCTATAGCTGTATATATTAATTTATCCATGTAAGTGTATTGCCTACATATTTTTTCCAGGTTCTATGAAGCTATTAATAAAATTGCATATAATTGAGTACTTCATATTTACATGCCATTTGTAAGCAGAAATGGACAGTTACTGAGCACCAGAAAGCTTTTAACGTGATTCCTCTATGCTTTCACATAGGAAGACTTGAAATAAGTCTTGCACACAGTTTCTGATTCTGCTGCCTAACTCCTTTGAAGGACATCATCAAGCATCATAATCCAGACCCAATCAGACAAGAAAAATTATAAGAGACATCAGAAATTAGTTTGGATATAAGAAAGATTATGTGTTCTAAGATGACTATCAGAAAAATATAATATTTAAAAGGAGGATCTCAAAGAAGGGAAGGGCAAACACAAGGGAGGAAACAGTGGAAGCAGAAAGGTAAGAGGGTCTACTGGAATGCAATTGTGAAGAGAGGTAAAACGTAAAGCAGAAACTAAAGCTGAGATTTCACTCAGTTAAGATTAGGTTGAACCTTAAATGTGACAATGAAAAGCAAAAAAAATACATGCAGGATCAATGAGGACATTTACATAAGAGATAAGATGAAACATTAGGAGTGATGTAGACAAGAGTATCTTTAGCAAAGGAGTTTTGAATAAACTAAGTACGATGGATGAAAGGGAAAAGGCTAGCCACGTTAGCATTAAGCACTGAACACTAAATAAGAATATCCTTTCTGAAACAGAAAGTATGTTTCATGATGGCGCAAGACATAAGAACCTGTGAGACCTCATCACTGTCTACAACTACTTGAATGAAGGTTGTGACGCGGTGGGTGCTGATCTCTTCTCACAGGTGACAGCGATAGGACAAGAGGAAATGGCCGCAAGTTGTGCTAGGGGAGGGTCAGACTGGACATTAGGAAGAATTTCTTTACTGAGAGAGTGGTCAGGGATTGGAACAGCTGCCCAGGGAGGTGGTGGAGTCGCCATCCCTGGAGGTGTTTAAAAAAACGGGTGGATGAGTTTCTTAGGGACATGGTTTAGTAGGGAGACAGGCACGGTTGGACTTGGTGATCTCAGAGGTCTCTTCCAACCTAGCGATTCTATGATTCTATGATTCTATGACTAAGCACTCTAGCTGCAGAAATCAGAACCAGAAACCCTGCTATTTGGATACTGCAAACAAACATTTACAAGTTGTACTTGAACATAAATACAGATGTCTGGAAGAGGCACTTTTTGTTAATGTTGGAAAAAGTAATTGGACAGGATTAGCAAATAAATACTGGAATATTTACTACATGTGTTCTGCCAAACTGCAACATTATACCACTCACATTTGGCTTATCATTTACTTATTTATGAGTGTATCAGTTTCCTTATTTTGATATATCACTGAAAATGCCTGTTCTTTACCTGAGTTGAAAATCCACTTCCATCTTACATTAACAACATTGAAGTGCAGGAAATTTGAAGTTGTGATCCCCTACAGATGAAAGACTTTCTCAGTCTTCTACTCCACAATCCTAAAACTCCTTTCACCTATACATACACTTTTTGTCACTGTTAGATTCTCAGGCATAGGACGTATGTGGAAATTACACTACTTGCATTTTCTGAACATTTTGTTCCTTTACAGGTGAATAAAAGGGAAGCATGCACATTCCAGCCTCCTTCCTGCTCTAGTGGTCTGGTTCAGACGGCAATTCTGCTCTAATAATGACAAATCTTACAAAACACCAGAGATCCAAGTATGCATCAGAATAGTTCATAATGAAACTGAAGAACAGCAAATTTACCTTACAAAACTCAAAGCTATATAAGATATAGTACTGAATGACATAAATTTTATTTTCTTGAATTCTTACTTAATACATCAAATAAATCTTCCTAATTATCAACAAATAAATCTTCCTATCAATATAAACTACAAGTAAGTATCTGTTATGCACATACTTACCACACTCCAGTAATTCAGAATTTATTACAAAAAGTTACTTTGCCATTTTCATAAATATACAAATATTCACTCCAGAAAACATACTGACATAAAATTTAAATAAGCTTAGAACAACTAAAATAAATTTATTATTTCATTAAATTCAGTTATAATTTCTTAATTACTAATCTAAGAATGCAAGAGTTAGATACATGTATTAAATTGTTAGATCAGGGAAATTTATTGAATAAATAATAGATTACAGGCTACAAAATGTAAAATAAAGAAATGTAGCAACTAAGATTTTAAGCTTAGTAGTCAAAGAACATTAAGCACAGTGAAGGCCAATTTAGACGATATTTTCAGGATTTTCACATCCAGTGCTTTACTGCTTTACTGAAGCAATAAAAACTAAAATGAGGTTCTATGTAAATTTGATAGATCTTAAAAAAATCTGTATTGTTCACTTTAACTACTGCTATTATCTCCTACTTTGCAGCAGGATGGAGGGGAGGAAGCATCATTCACACACTCCCCCACCACACCTGCATATCAGCCACTAAATATTGTCACAGCCCAAAGAAACTTTGTGCCTGCTACCAGAGCAATGCAAAGCTGACTCAAAAAAACCCCTAAACCTGCACGTTAGAGCCAGTGTATTAGGTTAGTAGAAAAGAACATTGATTTGAGAGTGGAGAGGTTTGATGAGCAACAAGGATTTTCATTGGTACATCATTAACAAAAATAAGACTAAAGAAAATTAGGTTCACTGCTGAATGAGGTGGGGTCAAAGGACACAGAAAAGGCTCAGGAGATCAGTGCCTTCTCTGTCTTAATCTTCACTGTCCTCAGAACATCCATGTCCATGTGCCAAACAGCAAAATCTAGAGGACTGAAGCATACCTACAGAAAGAGAGAGGCAGGGGACACCTCAGAAAACTGGACATGCCTAAGTCCATTGAGCCAGAAAGGATGTAAGCAAAAGTGCTGAGGAAGTCAGTTAACATTGTTGTGAGGGAGCACACATCTCCAAAAGTTTGTGGTGATCAGGAGATGCTCCTGTTGACTGTAGGGCTGGGCTGTGGAAAGCAAATGGCAGGCCCACCTTCCAGAGGACATCCAGAGACACCCCTAACTCTGGCCCTGGAAAAATTACAGAGCAAATTCTGCTGGAACCTGTTTGCAGGTACATGAAGGGAAAGAAGACTGGTAACAGTTGGAATAGATTTATCAAGAGTGAAACCCACCTGACCAAGACGAAAATCTTTATTTACAAGACGACTGGCTCAATGGACTAACACAGACCAGTGGGTTTAATTTACTTCAGCTTTAACAAGGCCTTCCAGATGGTTTCCTATACCTAAGCAAACAGCAAAGACCTGGACATAAGTGGACCGCTAGAAATGTAGAAAGCCAGTTGGACTAGCAGACTCCAAGTGTTGTGAGCAGTAGAGAGTTCAGCTGTGGCAGTTGATGCTGCTCCCCCAACAACTTGAAGAATACAATCCAGTTGGTCACTCTGGTCATTACTGAAGACATTAAACAGCATTGATCTCTGAGGGACACTTCTAGCTATTGGCTGCCAGCTGAATTTTGCATTACTGATCACTAAAGTGAATCTTCCTGCTGAGCTTATCTTCCATTTCTCCAGTCCATATCTCAAATATCTGGTGATAAGGGGAGTATGGAAGAGTGTGTCAAAGGCCTTCCTAAAGTGAAGTCGTACAACATCCACAGCCCTCCCTTTGTCCACAGTGCCAGTCATGTTCCCATCATAGAAACAATTCAGGTTGGGCAGAGGGCTGGGAGCATGTGACATATGAGGAAAGGCTGTTCAGCGTTGAGAAAAGAAGGTTCATGGAAGATACTATTGCTATATTCAACTACCTGAACAAAGGATAAAGAGAAGCTGAAAACAGATGTTCTCAGAGGTGCATGGCCATAGGACAACAGACAGTAGCCACAAATTGTAACAAAGGCAACTCCAATCCTACGAAGGGAAAAGGTTTTTTACTATGAGGGTGGTCCAGGCATTTCCCAGAGATGTTGTGGAACTGCCATTCTTAGAGACATTCAAGAATCAAATAAACCTGTCCCTGTGTGATCTGATCCATTTAGACCTGCTTTGAGCAAGAGGTCCATTTCATCCTACATCCTAAAGTATTGTATCATCTTACAGCTTCAAACATTTTGAAAAAAATTCTAGGCTGTTATACTTAAAGTCAGTCTGATGACACCACACAGATATTTTCATAAAAACTTTTGCTGCTCAAGATTGTGAAATCTACTTTTTCACTAAATAATTGAATAGACTGAAGAGACTGATCCAGTATCCTCTTGGATATAATTCAGTAGTCCTTTCTTCATATGTTTTGAACAAATATACAAAAGGAATACCACAAATTGAAGTGAATACTTTACTAGTTTTCTCAATCTGTTATTTCCATGTTGTTCATTCCTCCTGCACCTCGGCATCTAAAATATCTGGCACAAAAACTTATTTTATATCAGAATATTCTTTCCTTAAAATCTCTTTCAAACAGATGTCTAACAGTAATATGATTTTAACTATAGTTTTAGACACTGCAACATTATTTTCCAAGAACGATGGATAGCTTGTGATGTTATAGAGGATAAGAGAGGATTGCTACAAATGTGGAGGAAAAAAGGAATAAAAGAAATTGTAGATGATAATAGATGGTAAGTTTCTCTCTCTACTTCTATATGTTGCAAAGTACTTTACATATTCATGGCCATTTTTGATTCTTCATATGATGTTGTTATGGTAAGTTGAGGCTGCTACAACTGAGACAGCAATTTGTATTAGCAATTTGTGTACTCTCACAATTATTGTATTAGCATGCACTGTACTCTCACAAACACGTAGGAATACTTAAACTTCTTTATAAACCTCAAGCATCTTCACAAACAGAAAGTGTAGAAATGTATAGTTGTGCTTGGTTAGCCTAGACATAATTTTAAACTTAAACTTAATTATTTAATTCAAACTATTGCATGGGAAATATATTTCTATTTTGTGTTAATTTTGTTCAAGAAAAACATATCAAGATGAATTATTAAGAAAATTTTTACATGTTTCAGGACTAAGACGCGATTTTATTCTATAGGAATAAATGAGCAGTTTATGAATGCCTTGATTTAGTTTCTTTACGCTGAATATTCAGAAATAGCAAGTTTCCCATTACTAATTTTATAATTAAATAGTTTCACACTCATGTGCCTTAGAACAATATCTCTCTCTAATCTATGACCTGGCAATTGTTCACAATACACACACAGTTGAGTGTTCTTGATCACATGAGGGTTTAAAGGTGTTAAAATGCATCTCAACTCTTCTTCTATTAATCACAATCTGTAGGCAATAAAGATCTCGAAAAATTAATGAAGATATTTCTCTCACTCTCTCCTCTCCAGCAACCTCCAACACATTTTCTGCCTTGAGCTTTGCCTTGGGCAAAAATAAAGTCAAGTGGTCTCATATAAACAGTAAATGCCAACCCTCTACTCAGTTCTTTTTCATTTTACAAATTGGAACCATATGCATGTTTTTCTTCCCTTCTTCTAACACAGCTAAGTTGTCATCAAGAAAACTGAAGAATATGGCGTAGTACATGTATGAGAATAAAACTGATCACTATTTCTTAACCTCAAAAACATGCTAACAACCCAGCATAACAATACAATTTTCAAAAACTGAACAAGTCAGTAAATCTTGCTGAAGAATACACTGTACAAAAATCAAATTAAAAGAGGACCGCACAAAATGCCCGAATATTTCTCAAAAGAAAGCCATAATATTAATAAATTACACATTTTTTAGCAGTAATTTATATTTTCTATCATATTTCAAAAAAAACCAAGCAGCAATACATAAATGTTGAATGTACAGAGAGCAATATTGCATTTTTGCACCAATCTCCTGTTTAGGTCATGGTCTTATCATGATTATTTAAATTCAAGAGCAATCCTTACTTGACAAGGTACTGCAGTGTTGCAGGCTACAATCCTCACGCAATGCCTAAAGGGTTATTACAGTGGAGAAATTCTACCGAGGACTACGGAAGAACCTTACCCCTTCCCGAAGACACCTCATTAGCACAGTGTAAGCAGCAGAGGGAACAACGCAGCATTCTCTGGGGTGCTCCCTTTTTTCCTCCTGAAATGAAGCCAATGACACAAATGTTTAAATCAAAAAGATCGCAAAAATCTCACTAACATAAAAAATAGGTAACAGATTAGTAACAAGGTTGATATTATATACATTTTCAAATTAACATATACTAGAAAATATATTAAATTCCAGGGTAATATGACTATTTAATGTTTTTTCATGTGCAACACAGAAACTGATCAGCTTATTTAAAGCATCTCCAAAATCCATAACAGAATTTGTGCTAACATTTCTGGGTTTCATTGATACCTTCTAATTCACACACGCAAAAATATTCTTGTATACCTCTCAATAATTTTGATTACTTCAGAAAGAGATGACTGATTATCAAAAGTAGTAATACTTCTCATTAAAGGTGATTATACCAAACAGTATCACAGTATCACAGTATCACAAGGCTGGAAAAGACCTTTGAGATCATCGAGTCCAGCCTATGACCCAACACCTACACCTACTCATCGTCTAAACCATGGCACTGAGTGCCTCATCCAATCTCCCCTTAAACACCTCCAGGGACGATGACTCCACCACCTCCCCAGGCAGCTCATTCTAATGACCAACCACCCTTTCAAAGAAGAATTTTTTCCTAATATCAAGCCTAAACCTCCCTTGACAAAGCTTGAGACCATGTCCTCTTGTTCTGTCACCGGTCGCCTGAGAGAAAAGACCAACCCCTGCCTGACTACAGCCTCCTTTCAGGGAGTTGTAGAGAGCAATAAGGTCTCCCCTGAGCCTCCTGTTCTCCAGGCTAAACAACCCCAGCTGCCTCAGTCGCTCCTCATAGGGCTTGTGCTCCAGCACCTTCACCATCCTCGTCGCTCTCCTCTGGACGCACTCCAGCATCTCAACATCTTTCTTAAACTGAGGGGCCCAGAACTGGACACAGCACTTGAAGTGCAGCCTGACCAGTGCCGAGTATAAGGGAATGATAACCTCTCTAGTCCTGCCGGCCACGCTATTCCTGATGCCACTTGGGCACACTGCTGGCTCATGTTGAGTGAGAGAAAATTATTTTTGTCTGGCAACTAAAAATATGCAAACTTACTTCGGAAAAAACTTTCAAAGTCATACAGGGAGATAAAAAGTATTTAATAAAACATACTGTGTGGAATAGCCTTCAGTACGTACCAACAGTTTTCCAAGATCTCTATGTATATTTTCCCTCAAAATTGCCCTGCTCGAGTGGTTAATTTACTGCAAGTTGTATCAGGGGGTTGATTCTTCCACCAGAAGTTAAGGAACCCCACCTCTGCCCTGCCCCTCGCCCAGTAGCCTACTGTAAAACTTCAAGTTAAGAGACCATTTGGATATCATTAAGCTTTAGCTAAAACAACCTCCACATCTAGGCTGGTAAGAAAGAGATATTAGCAAGGAAAAACAAACAAACCTCTTTTGGGAAAGAAAGAGAGAAATAATAGGCATTGGATAGTATGAAGATGATATGTCAATGAGATCAATGAGTACCTTCTCTTAATAAGCAGACAAAAGATGACAAGCAACAGTTCCTTCAGAAATTATATATTTCTTGAACTCCATTATATTAGTAAATTATTTTTAGCACTCTAATTAACTGTTCATAATAAGAAACAAAGGATGGGCAAGGGAGGGATAATGGTGCAGAAACAAACTATACTTTCTGAATTTATTGCTTTCTAAGTGACCTACACTAATTTAACATACATGATGCGATAATGTCAAGTATTTAATTAAACCATGGCACATTAGCAGGGAAGACTATTATTGAATTGTCTACTAAAATTAATTTTCCTTCATTATTGAAAACAAATAAAAACTTTACTTGCAACATATATCAACAGGGAAAATGAGTTTGCTAAATCTCCCAATTTTTAAGCTTTATTTCTGCTAACTTTGTGTTAGGCTGTATGGGACAATTTTCCTTGAAAGCAATTGACAGACTAATAATAAAAGTGGTTTGAAATCTGACAGAGACATCAGATCTACTACATTCTGCCTGCTTCATCTTATCTGAGTAACAATACGTTGATATTTAATCACAGTTTGTCTTCCAAGGCTTAGAATGTAAATTTAAGAAAATGCAGCCTGAGTTTCAAAGAACAATGGTTACCAAAAATTCCATTTGAAATCAGTCAGGATCATTCCATTTCCTTTTCCACAGCACTGTGAATGCAACCGTGCTAGGGTAGGATCTAATACGGACTAGATACATCAATTTATTGATATCACAGGCTGTACTGATACGTCCTATTTAATCAAAGTCTCTAGCTCAGATGTTCTAACATTTAGATCTGCCACTTGAAGGCCATCACTCATTATGGTGATTGATGGAATTGTTTTATGAAGTTAAACCTTTACAACTGAAGAATGCAATTTAATTTATCTCAGATGAAGTACATGATTGGACTACAACATTTCTTGAAGTAGGAAAAGCATCAGAGAACATACAAGGCCAAGAAACTGTTGACGATATAAATGATAGAAATAAATTTGTCTACTTTGCCATAGGAAATTTTTTTCACATTTGTTAAATTTGTAAGGATCACTTGATAGCCTTACCTTGCTGGCTATGAGGTAAAGAAGCTCCCCAAGTGCTGGTAAAAGGCACTGTTTCAATTTGCTGTTTCTGAAGTTCTCTCTGATGAGTTCAGTTAAAAGTAGAATTGCCTAAAATTAAAAAAAAAAAACTTAGAACAACACGGATAACCTTTTCTCACACGAAATGTGCAGTTAAAGGTAACAAGCTTTATCTGAAATGCCATCTTACTGATAAACTCTTCACTTACGCTAAAGAGCCATTTGAAAGCATTTAGTAAGCATGGAATGACAAGAAAAAATATAATTACAAAACAGATTATATATGCAACATGGAGAAAAATACAATAATGAAATATTCAAGGTGACAAGATGTCAGCTATCCCATCTTCCTCTTTCCCTCAGGACAATGGAAGTAGATCTGCCAAGAAAAAAAAAGCCTACTTGCTGTTCTTACGTTTCCATTACAAGACCTAAAAGTTCTCCCCACCATCAGGTTACAAAAAGAACAAAAATCAAAAGAAGCAATGCTGTCTTTTGTGTAGATATTAAATCAGGAGACAGGAATTCTTGAAGTTTTGCCTCCTGATCTCTGAGTTCAATGGAGACTCACTGCACAAGAACTGGGCATATCATTCTAGTTTTCTGTACCTCTAGAGTTTCTGTTTACAAAGCGTATGTGTGTATACAGCACATATTTGTATATATATATAGTGTATTTATATTGAGAGGCTAGAGGGAAGTGGAAAATTCTGATTCATCTTGTGCAAGTAACTTAGCAAGAAATCACTTTCCCATGCACATATGGAAAACATGCTATCTGCTGGCTGGGATGTGCTCCCCCAAACCCAAATGTGCTTCAATATGTTCCGAGCATATCACAGTATAGAAGCCAGTTGTTTCTTTAGTTTAAGAAAGATAAATCTACATGTCTCCCCAGCTCCAAAATATTCATGTCTTGCAAAAGCAGCAAAAGACAACAGTTCAGCAAATATGGATTTAACATATCTCCTATGTAGTAGTCCTTAAAGTAGTTCCTTTGACTACTGGGAAGTATTTAGTTCTAATACTTTTAAAGTACTTATAAGATACAGAAATTATCTCTGTGAACAGATACTGTCAGTGAGGTCAGTGATTTCCAATAGTTTCCATTATACACTAAGTAAGATCCAAAGCTATCTTCATTTACTTCAAATAAACAGTAATATTGCACCTACTATCCCCTTTTAAACCTTGGAAACAGTCAGCTTCTCAATTATCACTTTAAATGTGAAATGTGATGTAGCTTGCACTACCTTTTTTTTTACTAAATAGAGAAAGTATTGCTACAAAGTATCTTAGCCTACAGAAACAGGAAAAAAACAGTAGTTCAGTCAAATAACAATGCTTGTTGCATGTTTCACTATTATACAGAAAACGTGGCAATAGAAACCATTGCATTATGACCTCTCTTAGTAAAATCCCAGTATCACAGTATCATAAGGTTGGAAAAGACCTCTGAGATCATCGAGTCCAACCTATGACCCAACACCTACACCTACTCCTACTTGTCAACTACACCATGGCACTGAGAGCCTCATCCAATCTCTCCTTAAACGTGAATGGAGCATGAATTTTTTTTCATTCTTCTGCTTTTGAACTCTTCCCTTCCCCTTTAAAGAACAAAAACATTATCAGCAGTAGCACTGAGACATTTCTGTTTTAGTAAAGAACAATGGACTTTTAAAAAATTTAAATATTTTAAAGTTGGACAAACTCTGTGACAGTCCTATCACAAAGTCATTGCGTCTAGGTCTTAAATACTGATGATGCTACAAATATCTGATAAGAACCACAAACGTTTATACAACGAAGATCATCTAACGGATCAAATCATAATGAAATAAGTGTTGGATCATTGTAATACATTTTAATTGCTCTCTTCTAGTTTAAAACTAATTTAAATATGGTTAAATAATTGGGAAGATTTAATGGCTGGAAAAAAAAAAACCCTCTGGTGTTTTAACCCAAACAAGCAAGTGTTACCTATATAAAATAGCAAAGATACACACATTTTCTGGACATAACCAAGGAAGTTGAAGAAATAGACATAGATGGAAGGACAATAAGGATGCAGAAGGAGTTAGGAGTTTGATCTAGAGTGATACAAATGCGATATGTTCATCCATATGAATAATTCACAGTAAAGCTCCCAAGGAATTTTAGCTACTTCAGTACTTACTCCCCAAGGGGAGAGCAAAACAATCCACAGCCCTTCCTCTGAAAGGGACTACACGTGCTATGCCTTTGAAGAGATACATGTTCTTTAGCCCAGGGAGCAAAGGAAACAAATAATTAAAAAGCAAAACAAGCAATAACCACCAACACCAAATAAACCACAACAGCAACACTGTGGTTTTCTCACGAATCATGAGAAGTGCTCAGCCAAATGCAAAGGTTATCTTAAACAGTCCTGGCTCTCTACTCTCAACATCTCCCGCTGCCTCACAAAGCCTAGCAAAAATACAGTCACTAAGCAGGAAACAGCTAAACAGGAAGTGTTATTCTGAGGTTTTCCTCAGAAAGCTAAAGGAAAGTGTGATTTTGAACATAAATCCCATTCTGTATAAAGCAATGCCAAAATATACACATTGGCTGCTAATGACTGCAAAGCAGACAGCACATCTGTCCTTGAGAGGTAAGCTAGGCAGGAGGCAACCATTCTGTTATTTTCTGGGAAAAGACCAGTAAAAATGTGTAAAAACTTAAAAAAACACAGACAATAAATTCACTATCATCCCTGACTTGCAGTTCAGAATATCAGAACATCCTGCTTTCAGCCTGAAATAAGAAATTGCCCCAATGCTTATCAGCACCTTATAAGTCACTTCAAATTTATTGCATGTAATATTTGTATGCATTTATTGGATCATGTAATCTTTTAGAGATCTTAGAGAAAAACTACTCGTAGATATTGCTGGATTCTGAACTACTGCCATTACCACACTTACATTTTTTACAATGACAAATTCACAGATGCAGAAAATCAGTTGTCCAGTAAACAAATAATCTTGTCTCCCAGATCCTTTGATAATATTAAATGCAATTTATGTTTTTGCAAGTCATAGTATTTTTGCAGGTACAGGCTAGATTGCAGTCTCAAAACTTACTGTGATTTGCATCTCTGTAGAAAGAGGCAAAATATTGACACAAAGGTCCAAAAGCTCAAAGAAAATAATCTGTGAAATTTTGTCTCATTTTTAGATTTTGAAAGAAAATATTCTGTGAAAAACCCACCACATTCACATAAACATATGGGGAACTGCAAGATGAATCAAGAAGGAAAAAAAAATTTAAAAAAACCAAGAGTTTACAGACTTTAACAATCATCCCAGGAAACAACCATTTCCAGTCTTAAAAGTTACAAAATACACTTCATTTTTTTTTAACAGTTTACAGATATATTTGACAGCACTTTTTCTTTCTCAGATCACTAAAGAGTTTTTATCCTCAGCTTTCCTTGATTTTCTTTCACCTTCTGACCTTAACAGCTTCGTAACTCCAATCTTTGTACAGAGAAATATAAAAACTGGAAATGCAGTCTTCAAATCAAAGCAATGAGGTCTATTAAACAAACTTTAACCTTCTCCCCCTTTTTTTATGTTATGCTATGTTCATTAAGTGGTTTAACTCTTTTCAGAACATTTCTGTAGATGTTATTAAGGAACTTTAAACAGCCTGCTGTTGCAGAGAGAACTTCACTTTCATATTTAAGTGAAGAAATAAATGTATCAGTAGGTGTTAAAGCTTCTAATATATCAGCTCAACAAAGCAGTCATCAAGTTGGTCCAAGTGCGGTTCTGCACTAAATGATGAACACGTAATGATACCATTTTCTCCTTTACTCGATTTGCTTTCTATAGCTGTACAATATTACTCTTGCTTTTGTGATGAAATACATATTTTAAGAACGACTTCCACTGTGGAATCAATACCACTAAATGGGCCTCAGCTCTGTGGCAGTAACAGACATTATCCATATTCAGTTAGCATCTCTCAACTCTGCCTGTTCAGACTGAGTGAACACACAAAATTGATGAGCCGTGCGATAGCGTGAGCTGCAGACAAGAGCTCCAGCAGACTAGCCAGGGCCACTGAATCACCACGATACCTATGGTAAGATTGCTTGTCTGTTTGCAGGCAGGACTGGATGAAGAAAAGACAAATCAAATTGTAACTCTGCTATAGAGAACCAAGGCAGGCTGTTCAAAATTCACAGTTTTAATGATGTATCTCAACAAGCATAAAACCCTGATTTAATATCAATCCTAATCTTGCTTTGCATCTGTAATATTTATTTTGCCAAAGGACGGTTAATAAATTCGCAAATTTTCATGACACACTATGTAATTACATTTATGTATGCAGTCCTAAAAGTCTCAGAATCCTATATCCTCTCAATTAAAATTGTGAATTAAACTTTGTATTTAGTAAATTATTCCTTTACTCAGTACTAAGATCGGATTGCCTGCCTTGCTACTCAATTGAAATTTTAAAAAAATGTCATTAAATTAAATATATTGGGTAGATTATCCATCTTCTTTGGGGTTTTTTGGTTGTCATTAAAATTAAGAATTTAAGATTTAAAATTAATGAAAATTAAATCAAAGAACAATATTTTATACTGGTGAACAGAAATTACTGTTTCTCACGCTCCTTCAAGATTTTAGGACTAGCAGACCTAGTTATTATATTTATTCAGAAGCAATAAGAGAAAGCTGTTATGATATTCCAGTTCGTACTCTTTTATCATATTTGAAAGAAAAAGCATTAAAACTGAGTTAACAAAATTTAAACTAAGAAATTATTTCCTTTCCTGTGCACTAACAAAAACTGCCCAAACACAGCTTATTTAAAAGTTTATTTTTAAAATGCTAGTTTACTGAACAAGAGAGAAGATCTGTTCCAAGACACCCGAGTCATAAGATCAGTGACTGACTTGCAATAAAATTGTAGTCTTTGTTAAAAAGAATGAGTTGCATGAATTTTTATACTTATTATCTTCATATATTATGATAGCTTTGACCATTAAAGGTTAATTTTAGTAACTGTAAGTATATTCCTAACAAGAAAAGCATAATTAAATTACCAGAATCCAAAGGCTAATAGAACTGTATGGAGGTGCAACTGCAGTAGGCAATGAAGATTAAATAATTACTGTTCATTTTAGTGGATATTCACTATTCTTAAATGTTATGGGCTCTCAAACACAAGTCTGTATTTATCATCATCAGATAAGGGCCTCTTTTTCCCTAGAAAGCATACAGTCTAACACTTGCCTTATGACATCCCTGTCTTCATTGAACACATTTAAGTATTCAAATACACAAGTGCAGGAAATGGGAGCTCACAGCATATGTCACATACTGAACAGGCAGAGCATCTGTGCTGTGAACCAAATTTAAGACGATGATCTTCCTGTTTCATAGCTTCTGTTGCAGAGGACACATGAAGTTGTGCTTCATCATGTGTATCATCAACACAATTATATATATACACATATATTTTTATAAAATATATTCATAAATGCTTTACAACATTAAAAACATAATTTTAAGAACATATTTTACATTTCCTAAAAGAAGGAAGGCAAGCTGTTTCCTGCACTGTTGTGTGCACAGATTACTTCTAATCTACATGAAAGTGATTTGCACAGGATTTCAAAAACTCTTTCATAAGAAAAAGAAATAATATTTGAAGAAAACCTGCACAAAGGCTTTGATTCAACATTAAAAGGTGGCATAAATTTCAGGTAAAGAAAGTGCATTACCTGGAAAAAAACACAACAGAAAAATCAATTTTATTTTAATGACATAGTCTGACAAAGTCTCTGTCTTACCTATAGGACATTCTTTTCTTTTCAATCTGTCTACATTTTCTCTTTCAGAGCAGTAACCAGTAATGAACTGAAAGTCCTACACTGTCTCATAAAAGCATCTTAAATTTAATAAATTACTTGCATCTTTTACACTAGCTGTCAAACTGGATGGATATAGTATAGTTATAGCAAGACAAGAAAGAAGATAGATTCATGTCTGGATAGACAGTCGTTACCTTCATTTACAACAACAGCGTGTGGAGTTGATACATTACCTGTAGCTGATTCCCCAGCCATTTCAAGCTATATCTAGAAGTTTCCTTGCAGTGTTAGGAGCCCAGAAGTGAAAATCACAGCAGGTTCAAAAATCTTTTTAAAATATCTTAGAATTTAAAGTAGCAATGTATAGATGTACAATATCACATCATCCTTGATCTATTATTATGACTGTCAGCAAGTCTTCGTGGAAATTAAAACATACTTGTAATTCTGCAAACTCTTACAGCGATAAAAACTGTCTATGCTTCAAGTATAATGGAAATTACTTTTCAGTACCTTTTCTTGTAAGTACACACCATGTAACATGGGCAAGTGATGGCAATGTAATCTCACTTTGCATGGAGAAAAGCACTCTCACTAGGCTGAGAAAGTACTCTGTGGTTGTATTGCCACAAACCAGAAAAGAAATTTCGGTAATATTTATACCAAGCACACAGAAAAAAGATGATGAGCCTTCTATGAACATCTCAAGCACGTTGCCTACCTCTCCTTTCAGTAGATTATGTACAGTAAAACATTAGAAGGGATAGTTGTACCTGATCAGGAGCTGGATTCGCATGTACCTGCGATCCACTGTACCTCAGTGAAAGCCAGTTAAATAACCTGAAATAAATACCTAGCTTGACTGAGGAGTTGGGTGGCAAGATGGAAACATACTTTCATCAAACTCTTCTATGGGGCGGAGATACAAGAAGAAAGGGTCTGAGTCAGTGAAATATTCAGGTTTTGCAGATTTTGTGTTCAGTACAACAAACTGGGTCATGGAATGAGGACTGCTGCTGCTGGCAATCAGCTGGAGCTGGTTTACATCTAAAGATGTAAACTGAAACTAGAAACCATTCTTCACAGAATAAGATTTAGCAGGAGCATCCAAAGAGGATATCTTTGTCTTCCCCCCCCGTTTCTCTTCCTTTGCCGCCCCGCCATATTTAAGTAGCATCATGACATGCAAGTTTCTATCATTCCTCCTTGCCTTTCTGAATATCATGTTTCTGAATTTTTACTCTTTTGTAATCCTATGTTGTTACTCCAAGTAATTCTCTTCTGTTTCCAGACAATATGCTCGTTACTCACTTGATTTAGAAGCCATGCTGATGACACTCTTGAAGACCAACATCCACGAATAAAATTTCCACATACTATATTTTACATTTATTAATTCTACGTAGAATTTATTATATTTTTTAAAAAATTTATAGACTCTGAGGATTTTCTATACATTTTCTTTGAAATTAGTTTCATTTATTGATGAATGCAAATTCCTTCATTCTGCTCATTGAAGACATAAACCAAACCAAACACTACCTGGCTAGAAATTGCCTTCTCTACAGAATTCTTTTTAAATGTGTTTCAGACTAAAATAACTTTTTTTTTCTCCAAAAGATAGCTGAAAGTACTGGTATTCAGATGAAAAACTAGGACTACAGCCAATAAACAACTGATCTTGCCTAACATTGAGCCCAGTTTGAGTGTCTTTTTAATACTGTAATCAGAACACAGCAGTAAATTAGGCTTCTCAGCTACCACCAGTGTGCAATTTCTATTATAAGAACATGTTGTAGTCTAATTGTGCCATACAAGCAAGTATGTGCTTTAGAGGAAAAGGCTGCAATTTTTTCTTCTATTACTAGTCTATGATTTGATTAATTTACAAGTGCAAGACCAAATGAGATGGGAGAAGGCCTCTCTTTTAGGTTCATTCTTCAAGGTATGTACTAACTTGCAAGAGCTAAACACTACAATGAGTAAATTGTACAACAATTGACATAGACCCAAAGTTAGTTGATTCAAAAGAAATTTAAAATATCAAAAATATATGAAAATATATTAAAACCCAATTCTTAGCTATGTCAAGCCACAATAAAAAAAGAGCTAATAGCAACACAACATAGAATTACAATACTATATGATGAGACTTGGCAAACATCAGGTAAATAGCATCAAAATTATGCCAGGAATATTTGAAGCCATACGTAGATACGTGTTTTCCAAAATTAATAGCAAGAGTCATGTGTTTCATGTCCAGAAGGTTAGGCATGTAAAATTGAAAGGTCTCTCCTGCAAATATTTCACTTCTTTCACACACACAAAAAAATCGTTCTTGCTAGGTTATTTTAACTATAGAAACAAGATTCCACATTGTTCACCGAGCCTTTCACACCTCAAGTGTATCTCCAGTGTATACGGTGTATCTACTTACTTATGAAATTAACAGTTCCATAGTAAACCAGAAAAAAAATGGAACAGGGGGAAATCACACACTGCAAACACTGCAAGCAGATTTGTCTTAAGACATAAAAGGTCTGCTGGACCTGTCCTTTTTAATACATAAAATTCTTTGCCCTGTAGTGTACCTACTTTAATATTTTAAAAACATTTTAATTAGCTAGAAGAGCTATTTGAAACTAAAGAGGAACCTTTTGTCAATCTAAGAAATGAAACATACTTTTTTCAAACTCTTCGTCTTGAAATTTACCTTAATTTTCATGTTCTATTCTATAAAATCTGCCCACAGTATGCCAGTGAAAATAACAACAAAAACCGGTGTTACAACCAAAGGCCAAAATCTACCCACGATGCCAAGAAAACTCATGAAAGAACACATCTAATTTAAATCTACAACACATGACAAATTTGTCTCTCTGCCCCATAACGCACAACCATACAAAATTCCATATTCTTATTTTGATGTGTTGTTTTCATGAAAACTAGGGACAAAATATGTGGTGTTAATCCCAAAAGGTGCAGCATAAAAGGAGAAGCATTTAGATAATTGTTTTAGCCTATTTTTCTAACAAAAAAGATCTGCCCATTGCTTCCTTCCCTGTAATCATTTGAAAACTCTTAATCCTCCTAAACCAAGGATTTTCTGTTTAAATTTTGTGATAGCTAACAAAGGAAGAGGCGAATATGCTAAATGATAGCCTCTGTGTAATTAAGTTTAAAAGACAGCCAGCTGCAAGGCAATTCATGAGAAAGCAGGCTCCGTCAGCCAACACATCTGCTTGTTAGCTGTAGAAGCAAGGATTGTTCAAGTATCCCTACTGCACTTTCTACATATGGATTTAGCTGCCTAATTTTAAATACAGAGAATGAACTGCAAGCAGTAAGTGCTCTTGGGGCTTTAGAATTTTTTCCTCTTTATGAAATAGTTCTCAGTGCTCTCAAGAGTACCAAGAAAGCTAAGGGTATATTCCCAAAGGCAACTGGTGTAGTGGCTGACAGTTTATTTGTTAACATCACATTAATTTAGTACAGCTGACAGGCTGAATATTTTCATTTCTAATGCTGCAGGATAATCACCCTTACATTTTTGTGAAAATAATAGCAAGGTACCTTAAAATTCCTGTATGGGATTTCATTTTACTTGTCTTGATTTTTTTTTTTGCATTAACTTAAGGAAAAAATTAAAATATATATTCATTCACCTTGCTGTGTATGTTTACGTATTAAGCCAAAAGGCTCTAAGAAATGATTGAATGTTTTCAGTTTAGATTCTGAAATATCACCAATAAAGGAAAAAATATTCCATGCATACACAGAACAGGACACAAGTATATTCTAAAGTCTAAACAAAAGTGATGTTGGAGGAAAGACCAATTGAAATGACTTCAGCAAAAGTCCACATAGCACAACAGTGAGAAAAACTAAGCTTCCCACAGCACAGTACACACATAATAAAAGCAGCTGTCAGACACACGGTACACCTCACCTAATCGTCATTTTTCCTCTGGTAGTAAGTTAAACTGAAACTGCTTATCGCCCTAGGACCAAGACAAAAAGATAAATCCTATTCAAGAATTCTCGAGCTGCCTTCCAAATGAAAGAAGTTTCCAGGTTTTATTCGTTGCAGCCCTAGGAAAGGACAGTTTATACAAAATAATCCATGCACCCATTACTTTCTCCTTTTATGCTCCTGCTTAAGAACAACCTCTGCTCTCAGGCAAACATGAAGTCAGTAGATTTAGGATAGAAAAGTTAAAGTGTACATTATTATTTAAAAGTTTTCTATGCAGCTGAATTCAAGGTAAATCGTAACTCGATGTTGACACTATAAACATTATTTATTAGCTTAACATTTATGCTTGTCTTAATTTTTTAACAATAAGAACTACTGGGTCAAGCTTGGTTTCTTAGCAGATTTTGCACAGTAGAAATTTCTTTGCATATTTTCCATTCTGAAATGGAAAATAAAAAATAACGTATTTCTGGGGTTTGGAGCAAATTTAGTCCTCACCATACATAATTCCCATTAACATTAAAAAAAAAATATTAGTTCTACAGTTGTCATGCATGTAAAATTTGCGTCAATGGAAGTCACTCATCTGTAAAAGCTACCTGGAAATAATCCAGGAATAAACATTTTAAATCATGGCAACTTATTTGACTATCACAAAATTTAAGTAAAAGAAGTGTAACTTCTGTGTGTTTGAAGCTTACGCTTCCAATACTAGCTGTAGCATTTCTGTGAGATAATTATGTTTCTTTAGCTGTGCAATATGCAAATAGCGAACTTTACAAGAGCAAATGACTCTTTACTGTTAAAAAATTGAAAAGCTTAAAGCAGAGCAACTGAAACTCGAAACATTTACCAATTTAAAAAGAAATATGGTAGGAAGGGTCATGGCTCCACAAAACAAAGGTCACACTATGCTTAAAACAGAAATCTCACAGTTTGTGTTGCAAAAATACTACAGCAGAGCCATCAAATGGTTAGAATCATCAAAAATCTGTGATTACAGGGAAGTGTATGTGTGGAAAACAGTCCTACAAGCTGTGTGGTGAGACATAAAACACTTCCACCATTGTAATCAATTACAAAGACTCCTTTTAAAGTGTTCTCTGATGGAAGATGTGTTAGTCTATACATAAGCAACTTAAATATGGCAAAACTTACACCCAAAATGTTCATTAGTTTCACAGTATGTCTACAGATGAATAAAGGTAACTCCTTTTTTTCCAAAATGGAACCTGAGTTTAGTGTTCTACTTTCCTCTTAAAAATGAGTTTACTTTTACAATAATAAAAATTAAAAAGTTACACAGCAATATGAAACGTAAATGAGTACCACCAGCTACAAACATGAACATAAACAAGAACTTGACACAAGTCAATGTGTGCATCAGTTACAAACCGTGACAGAAAATTAAGGTTTTGTATGACTGTATTTTCATCCTAAAGAAGTGTTATTCAATTATTTAAAATTTAGATATATGGAAAGAAATCATGATTTCACAAGACAAAAATTTGTCAATTAAAACAGCTAAGCAGCTGCCAAGTGGATGAAGACTGCTTTTTATCTTCATGAATGTTCAGCTCCAGGTGCTTTTTAAAAAAAAGGTACAAAAACCACAAAGTGAGCTTGGGCACCCTCCTAACTCTGAACAATTAGGTACTGACAGTAAATCTGAAGCACAGACCTGCAGTGGCTTTCAGAAATGTTTTGCTGACACGTGCTATTGTAAGCCTGATACTCCCAATACCCTATCAACACTTACAACTTCTCTAAAATTTCCCAACTTTCAAGCTTTCACTTTCTCCTATGGAATGACACTTTTTTGTCTCATTATGGATCCTCTCATTGAATCTTAATTTGGCACTTTTCAACTCCATGAAGTGGCTTTATTCTTGAACTAAAATATTGGAAAAAAATTCCAGTTTCCCTATTGTATTATAATATCAGTCTCATTTTTTCTAATCAATGCAGTATTCTTCTGAAAAATATTTAACTAGAAATAGATTAACTGCAAGTGAATTCATAGGTATAAATATTCATTTTTATGATTTTATTTTAATACAGCCTACCTATTAGAATACATCAGCAGAATAAAGATAGTGCACAGTTCCAGTTAGATCTTTGTTTAGTCTGTGAAAGTTTAATTGTATTCTATTTTTGCATTTTAGTGACCTCTTGTGGTTGCATTCAAACACTTTGCTTTTCACAGATTACCTGAACAAGAAGGTGGTTTTTTTTTAAAAAAAGGGAAAACCCCTAATTCTTCAAAAAAGAACAAATCAAAGGCTTATGGCATATAGTACGTGAAAATTTACTTTAGCCTGTAAAACAAAGATGAAGCTTCTTTCCTTTGCTGAAGTTTTTCTGTTTCTTCAGGACTTAATGTTACCACTATTTAACAAACTGCTTAAACAACAACAAAAAGGTTAGTGGTACAGTTTCGTCCTCAGCGATACAGGAATTATCCTTACAAAAATGTACAACTATGTAAAAGACAGATGGGGGTAAAAATGAAGAGCCAGGTTTTAACATGTATAGAGCCAGCAGTGGTGTCCTACATGGGTCTCTGTTAGGTCCTGTGCTACTATAAAAGTACAAACCAAACCACAAATAACTGGATGAGTACATAACAAGGTGAAAAAACAGAACTGCAAAGGAGCTGTGATTGAGAGATTAAAAAAACAGCAAAGAAAACTTGGTGTACAAGCATGGTACATAGAGGGGGTAAAAGTAATTCCAGAATCACATCTGACTGACTTTTCACACTTGGGAATAAAATTTTGGGCCTATGGTACGCAGTCCTCCAACCAGATCGCCTGTGTCTAACACATCAAAAAGCAAACAATACTAGAATTTACGAGGAATAGAAGAGGAAACAAAATACAGAACAATCTACCAATAGATAGATCGTTCATGTATCGTCTGTAAGACCTGGAAGACAAGAGAGTCATTTTTAGATTTGTTTTTCTGACTAGCTACAGCTTGGTTTTGACATTTGCTGAATCACAGCAGCCACTAAGAAGCCTTAGCTGGAGCATCAGCTGGCTCATAGATGAGAAAAAATTACAGCATTGTATTTTAACACATTATATGATGCTGGTTTAAAGGCTTGAGTTTTGTTGGTTTGTTGTGGGTTTTTTGAAGTGTCACACAATATCCAATAGCTGACAGTTCACAATTATGTTCAATGAATTCACAGGTTCCTCTAGTTCCTTTTGGAGGGAGTAGAGGGGAATATGGTTCTGTAGATCAGAAATTCCTAGATTACCTCATTTTGTAATTTCATAAAACAAACAAAAACACCTAGGTGATAACAATAATGTTTTGAGTTCAGTTTTCACTACAGAAGTGAATTGTTATACAATATAGCAAGATAATCATAATTGTTCTTAATATTCATTAAAAAGAAACGAGAGGGACCTAGAAAAACAAAAGGAATTCTTAGCTGCATTGCCAAGAAAAGCCAGCTATTAACCAATAACTAAATGTTTCTACACACCAGATCTGCACAGCATTTGCTATGTGTGTCTAGCAGTTGTTTTTCACAAACACTGACCACATTCAAATCCTGACTCCAGCACATGAACTAGAAATAATGTTACATTCGCACTTTAAACAGATATTAAATAGCAGATTCTGTCAAGTTTATACAATTTGTGTGTATATCACATGCAAAAAAAAGGCAAGTAAGATCACTTTTTTCTAATCAGTCCTGTTTAAGTCAACTACTGAGCATGTAAGATGAAAAAAGAACTAAAAATAGTTTTCTTCACAAAGCAAATGACTTGCCCTTCCTTACATACATTCTTTGAGAACTGTAAGGAATCTCAAATTAGTCCCATCTGAAATAATCTTTGGAAAAAAACGGGATTTCCAAGAACCAATTGTACTATTTTTATACTAATTATAATAGCTATGTTTCAGGAGGACCAAATGTCAACACTTTTTTCTTGTTACACACGTGCACAAGCAGCATAACAATGATTAATTAATTTTCTGAAAAGGAGAGAAAAATGCTAGAGTTTTATCATTGGTGGATAGTTCTGTCACAGGTTAGTTGGTTAGTAAAGATCAGAACCACAACTACATTGGATAAAATCAGAAGTTCATATATTTACTAATTTAATTAATTATATTCCCATTTATATATATGAGAAAAAATAAAAAAGGGCTCAAAGAAAAAATGCTGTGAAAGTTTCCAACATAAATAGTAAAAGCATTAACAAAAATCCCTTCCACTAAAAAAGGACATTGAAAGTTACCTCAGAAACAGGTACATTTTCTCCAAGTTCAGATGTATGTAAGGCCAGTAAACCAATCACCCGAGCAACTCTGGCACGTCTGTATAGCAAATAAATTTTTTGTAGGTGCAGAAAAACTATTTCAAATATATCACAAAAATAATTACGTCTCGTTTATATTTTACACAGATTGCTAAGGAGCAGGAAATATTTCAAGCACTATTTACAGCTCAGATTTTCTTACTTCTGTATTCTTTGTATCATCAAATTATTTCAGATTTCAGCTCAATTCAGCAATAAGTGCATAAAGACATTAACAATGAAGAATGAAGATTCTTCAGCTTCTTTTAGTCTTAGTAATCAATCTTGCTCATGTTCCATTTTCTTACGACACAGAAAACTCCTGTAGATAATTTTAAACTTTTCAGTATAGCTGACAAAACAGAAATTAAATCTGTATCAGCAAATCAATTTTAAGTGTTTTATAGAAAAAATGGAGTAATAAAATCAACATTTATAACACAAACAGCAGAGGGCACTATCACATTGAAATATTTCTGACAGGCATTAAAAACAAAGCCAACATAGTTATTTCACGACTATTATGGTATAGGTTTGGTTTATTCAGTGATTTTAAGTAATACTATTTGCTATACCAAATTATATAACTTCTAGATAAAATTTTAGATATATTCTATAATCTTTGGTCTTGTGAAATAGCAACATATTATTTCAATGCTGAAAAAATTCAATGCTATGTACCCCAATCATATTTCTGGCCAGGTACCAGAGCAGAACAGGTTAACACATTTCTCAAATATCTGTTAAAGAATATTTTTAGAATTCAGTGATAATTCTGTATTGCAACAAATTAATTTAAAATAATTGCTACTTACATATCCCAGTTGGTGGCTGCACGCAGCTGCTGTATCAATACAGGAAACTATAGTTTAAAGAAAATAAATAAACATTGGTGATTTTCAATTATGTGTCTCAATGATAGAAGAAAAATCAATATATCAGTATTTCATAAAAATGTGTTAGGCTAACATTTGCAAAAAGTATTATCAAAGACAAATACTGTAGATACTATCCAAAGGTTGATTAAAAAAAATGGTTCTTGCAAGGTGAAACTGCCATTTAGGTATACACTAAACTAGACTTTTCAGAGACTGCGCTCACTCTTCAAAGCAGTGCTTAATGAAAGTTTTACTGTATGTTCTTTAGGAAGTTATTCTCGCTATTCTTTTCAGACATACGGCCAAATAAAACTGATTTAACAATTCAAACATGAATGCTCAAACATGAACTTTTTCCAGTTTCCTCTGTCGCTTAATGATTTACAAAGACTAACACTTCATCCTATGTTATTTCACACTCTCTATCAAGGTTAGTATTTACCCCAACTTTTTTTACTAATACAGCAAGTCTATATATAAACGTATATGAAATCTAAGAGAAAGGATTATTTTCCCTCAACTCCTTTTAAAAACCTGACGTGGAATTCAGTAATTTTTTTCATTAATTTGTACTTAATTTACCATATCATTTTAGCCAGTACACAATGATTTCTTCATATGCAACTAAAAGCAGCTGATTTTGCCACAATGGCAAGTATGTAAATCATGCTGAATCCTTCAAAATTTTAGTATTTACCAGCTGAGAGCTAAATAGCCTGCTTGCAACTTCCTTATGGACAGCCACAGTACACAGATAATACAGTAAATTCAATTTTGAACGTGCTGTTCCTGTATTCTTCTCAGTGGAATCGAGCAGTGAACATATTTGTTGCAAGAAGTCATTCCAGTCCATGTCTTCCATAGATGATAACTTCTCAGCTAACCATAAGAAGAAAACAAGTAGTTAAAGCTAATGGATCTTCGATGTTCCTTTAATACACTAGAAAGTAACATCAACATGAATACATAAGTCCCGAAGTTTGAATATAATTATAATTTTAGTACTTAAAATATTAATAAAACATATTATAATTCATGTCTGAAGATTAGAGAAATCAAAAAATAATCGAGAAGAAAAACAAAGCATAAAAAGGTAACAGTAAAAGCTTGAAAACATTTCTGAAAGCACAACCCTGCTAAGTCCTTGGGCTTCACTTAAGTAAACAATTATTGCCATTAAGCTTAGCAAAGGTAATAGTTGTTGTCCTTAATCATTAATAATTTTTAATAAGAACGTGCAGTTTCATTAGAGTAAATTTGAGGCAAAAACTAATCACACCCAGCCAAATATCCTCAGAATCAATAAACTGCAAATGTGTATAGTTATTCATAGAGGTAGCTATACACCTAGTTAAGCCTTAGTAGAATTAGAACATAAATGACTTCAGGAGGAACAAAAAGAAGTCAAGTCACTAAGACAATTAATCTAAATTACGTGGTTCAATTCACTGACCTATTCAATTCTCTAGTCTACGTGAACAAGAAATTTTCAAAGATTTCCTTATCAGTCTCAATGGAAAACTTCCCTCCGGCAGCCACACACTCCCTCAGTTTTGGTTAGTTACTTATTAACAACTTATCTGCCATCCTGATATGCTCCAGTACACAATACCAAGAGCACGTCTTCTGTCTTTCACTCCAGATTTACACATAGTAACAACAACTCCTAATGACAACTATAATTCACATTAGTAAAGGTAAAGGTTTAGGATTTTAGGTATTTATCATAATTTTTCCATACTATCTTTAATAATTGTTGACAAACAGAATCAAATTCAGTATCTTCAAAATAGTGTAAAGTTGTCCAGGAAAAAGCTACAACTCTGGAAGTGTAACAAACACAAACCCCACTGACCCGTATTAAATAAATACAAAGAGCAACAGTTAAAACCTATCAGAACATTAGCCTGATAACTTACCTACTTAAATGCAATATGAAATAAAATACCACCCCCTTAGGCACTTGAATCTGATCATTTTTGCCTAGGATGTTAATAAAACTAGAGATATTTCCTGTTACTATGATGTTGACTGGGAGACTGGGGGACATTATGTTCTTTCGAACTATAAAATTTCTTGAAAAAATTCTGTCTCCAAAATACATACTTTATAAAAAGAAAAAAGGAACTTTTCTGTCTAGGAAGAGGTGATGTGTGAATTCTAAATAGAGCTCATATCTGGCTAACATGCCTCTTCAGGCACAGTAAAATGTAGTAACACTTCCTTAAATAAAAAAGAGGAAATTTTCCACGGGGAAGAAATGTTACACTTACGACAATGAGCAGCCTTTTGTTTTCAGAAATAACAGCAGCCTTTCTTGACATTAAAAACAACAACAACAACACAAAACCAAATCCCAGACAGCCCCACACTGTCTTCTGGGACATGATTCCCATAACATTTTGTGATTAAAGATGGGACTGGCAAGGCTGCCTAGTGTTTCAGCCGATCAACACTGCACATTTTAGGGTCCTGCTTTCATTTGCTTCTCTGCCTTTGTAAAATTTTAATCTATTCGGTTGAATATTTCAGTTAAACTATCTCTGTTGTTTACAAAAAAAAAAAATAATAAGGAAAAAAATATGCTGTTTCTCCCACACTAAAACAGCATTGAATGCCCTATTTTAACAGCTTTTGAGTGCAGGCTTCTAACTGACGAAGGAAGAAGAGCAAGGAAGGGCATGTAACTGTTAATACTTGAAAGTTTACTCAAAATGGGTCTAGCTAAAAATACTACAGATCTAACTTCAGTATCAGAAAAGTTATGAGTTCTCTAACTGTGACAGCTCGTCATCTACAAAGGGAAGGTACAGGTCTTGTGATAGCGAGTTACATGGTCATATGCAGAATTTGAGGTTTAAGAGCTTCAGCAGATCCATACCTGAATATGTTGGTATACGCAAAGTTTTCAAGTCAAATTTAATTGGCACTTGCTTCATTATCTGGTAAAACAAACAAGCACATTACAATTCGTTTCATTACATTTCTGGAAATCAGGATGCAAAAATGGTACAGGACAGGTGTACAAATCATTTCTTCTTACTGAGGCATTTTCTTGTTTTCTGGTATGCATTTCTTCCAAGTAGATGAGATTCAGCTCTATGATTTTAATATATTTAAATTATTAATCATTTTTAATGGAAATACAAAAGCATAAGATTTTTTTCAGTTTACATTCCTTTCTTGATTATATCAGGAAAAATACTTGCATTTTGGTTTCTAAAGCTACAGAAAGGAACTATGCAGCTGAGAGCTCGTAAAATGTTTAAGCAATTCATTGCTATACAGTAAATACAGATATTTATATACTAGAACATTCTAGAATATAAAAAATCATATTGTCACCAACTAATTATTCATAAGGTACTCAGTTTTTTCCCCACAACACACTGTAATTTTCTCACACATTGTGAAACTGGATGACTGAACAGCGACTAAACATTTGAGTTGTAATTTTCAGTAACTAAAGCATACAAAAAAGATAACCATATACAGGAATTTAGCCTTTGACAGATGAAGCCTAAGTAAGAACTTATTTTCTAAAAAAGGTCTCTGCAGCACAGAGAGAAATGTCACAATATAAGCTGACATTTCAGCTTTTCAAATTCTGCCAGCATCAAGCAAATCCCTTTCCAGGAGATTAAATTGCAAGCTCTTCAGCTTTATCAGGTGACAGTATTATCCTTTAGTCTGAAGATGACCAAGAATGCAATGACTCTGATTACACAGCCCTGGAATTCAGTGGGCTATTTTGCATTAATTCTGAGTCTGGCATTGCATGGTAAAGAAATTAATCTCCATGTGCACATTAGTATGTACACTTAATCCCTAATCTCATCTCCTGTACTTGTAGTAAGAAGAGAAGTAGTGAAGGGTTAAGGCTTTGTATTGAGTGCTGAGACAGAACTGAGAATTTACAGAGGTGGCTATTCAAATGCATCATTACTTTTGAAATTCTCCACTGGCAACAATGTACCCCAGCCTTAAACACATTAAAACAGTACTCTTGGGTAGTTACTTAAGCAGTGTAAGATTTTTAATTTTTGAAAGTGATAGGAATTCCATCAAAACAAGCAAACAAAAAGATTGTCCTACTGAAACAATACAACAACTAAAGGCTGTAAGGCTTCCCTAATAAGCCAGATGCTCAGTTCCAATGAAAAAATGATGCATTCCCTGCATCTGCCACCTACCAAGTTGCAAAAACTCTTTTTTTTTTTTTTGCACAGAAATAAAAGGAAGCCTAAAGGAGCTCTTGCCTATCATTCCTTCTACCAATACTAAACATGTGCCCATACCTGCACATGACACTGTCACTGCAGTGCAGAGCTCTTGATTCATTTTTTGGTCTACCCTTTGTTGTCAAGCAAGTGGCAGTCTATGCTCAAGAGATTCATTGCAAACCGTTATCACATTAGAATCCATGAGACAAAAATTAGATAGACATTTCTTGGAACTTCAGGTCTTCTTTCCCAGAGAAAATATGTTCATATTGATCAAAAAAATTATCACATATAAAGTTTTGTGAGTCTGTAAAGATACAACTCCTAATCTAGAAGGCTTCATAGATGGCCTTGCTTTGAGTATACCAAAACACAGTTTTGTGTTCACTGAGGCAACACATATCAAAGCAAGTTATCAGAAAACAAATCTACAAAAGCACTGAACATAGCATTTAGGAGTTTCTATTTCGTGTAAGACATTATTTAATATTAGTATTCAATCCCAAAATAACCCAGTTCTCCAAAGTAGCAACACAATAGGTTTTAAAAGACAGCCAAAAAATTGCATGAAGGCTTGCCAGGTGACTGGGTGGAACTGCTTTAAAATGAGAATTATAAAATACAGGAAAGGAGTGTCACCCTGATTTATCTGCAAAAATAGCCTCACCCACAAGTTCCTGAATCTTATATTTTATTTTGTTGTACCTTTGGATTGTCAATGATTGGTGTTATGATAAGATCAGACTCAGTGTAAATGAGCTCTTTCAGTGTTGACTCCATATCCCGCTGACTTGAGCACATACTTTTAGCCTAGAACAAGAACAAGGTTTTTCTAAAAAACTGTTCTGCACAAAAAAATAAGTTTATGTTTATTCCTAAAATATTCCTAAAACTCGCAACATAAGTTTAAAATAATAGACTGAGAAGAAAGAAGATAGCATTATTAGGAGGAAAAAGAAGATTAAGCATCTTGATTAACTCTTACATCTGAAGTTGTGTGGATATTTTTTTAAATAACTTTGACACTGTAGGAACTGCCTTCCTGTTATAACTACGAAAGGACGGAGGAGAAAGTTGACTTTGCCACAGACTCCAGGCTAAAATTCTAACTATAAGGATATCACCATCCCTTAATATTATTTTTTTAACTCACCTTTTTCAAGTATGACTCTCTTTGAGGAGAATTTTGGATTGGGGCAGTTGTAGCATCATTTACTTCTACAGCAATGCTAGTTCGAGGAGTGGGACGAGAACTTAAACAAGAAAGAAAAAAAAGAAAAAAAAAGAAAGTACAGATTAAGATTCACTGTCAACTACATTTTTTTTGTTATTCCTTCGAAATTCTCATGGCATACAGTAAACTTTCAAAGTTGACAAACACAAATGATGTTAGGCCTGCTCCACCAACTAAACGTGAACTTCCTGTCTTTAAATATGTCCTAACAAGATTAGGATTTGTTTGTCAGTTAGAAATGGGAAAGACTCGGTGGGTTTTTGTTTGGGTTTTTTTTTTTATTATCTTCTCACCCATAGTCAGTTCTGCAAATTGGATGCTAAAACATTACTATCTTGATTCCTAATAACAAAAAAACATAAGAAGAGAATTAACTTGACCAAAAATTGCAATTTCATGTTATTCTCTTCTAACCGCCAACTCTTAGCTAGGTAATGGGATCTTAGAATTTGTCTAATTCTCGTGTAGGAATGTAAACTGGGTTTTCTTTTCAATTTTTCTTTTTAAAAGATCTTGTTGGCTAATTAGAAAATTAAGAAAGGACAGCCCAGAACTCTGCAAATTTGCATTTTTCACAAAGCTGCCAGTGGACTTTTTTAAAAATTAATTTTAATTAATTGAAATCAAAATGTTTAAAATCAACTTTAGATTTATTAAAATTGGCAGGCCAGGAAAATAATTTAATCAACAACTTCAAATGAATGTGTTTTCTTGATTAACATAAAGTAATATACACATTTAGCTGCAAATCAGCTTTATCGATTACAAAAGGCACCTAAATTAAAAAAACAAACACCAAACAAAATTACAGATACTCATGAAAATCAACAATCAAATGACTAACATAGGTGTTCTCATTCTTATCCTTATTTTGCCAAAAAATTGTCTTCTATCTGTTTTCAAAAGAAACAAATTTAAAAGGCACAATGAGGAGGTGCCAGAATATTCTCTACCAACTAGAAAAAAATACATAAAATGTCCTAATTCCTATGATACAAAATACATCGGGATCTGCTCCGCAATTTAAGCAGTCTTATTTTCTAAACTAAAAAAAAGGTATGATTTCTAGCTAGGAGGCTGAACAAATTATTCTAGGTTCCTGCATGCTTAAAAACATGCAGATTTGCTAAATATATTTTTTCCACACCTAATTTGTTTCTGTATGTGTTTAACAGACAGAAAATCTTTCCTACTTTTCCAGTTCTCAGCTGGTTTCTCAATTTAAAATAAGTGATCACTGAATTGAAATAGTCAAAATTAGTAAGATCTATTCCCTTTGCACAAGTAGAAGATGTGATTGCTGTCACAACCTGATTAACCACTCCAGCAGCTAAGTAAATTCTGGCACCAAGTGACAGGTCAGCAGCTTCCTTTCATTTTAATGTTTTAAAACTTCAGCAGGTAACACATGTTTTGAGAAATTAAATCATTCAAGCAAAAAGAATTTGCGAAAAGAATAAATTTTTAAAAATCTTTCTCTGCATTAATTCCAAATTTCATATTAAAATAAGTATACTTATAAAATATGTTGTTCTTGAAAATACTTTTTTTTTCTACTCTCATTCCTGATATAATTTGGATAACATTGTTATACCAAATGTTTGTAATGTCATTGCAGCCTTTCTTTGCATATTCCTAAAGTAAACAGCAAATGGCATTTTAAATTACTAATAGCATGGTTTTAGCTGTGATGGAAGAAGTTGTAAATGAGATAAGTAATATTTTATTAAAACCAACTGAAATAACTGGAAAAGTAGACACACTATCGTGCACAACAGTCTTATTTCAGGTTGCATAAGAAGCTTGAAAGAGTATGTAATTTTAAACTAGACTATTTCTGCTTGATGAGGACAAAAATTAAATCTATTTTACTAGCTAATCTTCTTGGCTTGAAAGTTAGTACAAAGTTTCAGAACGAGGCCTCAACTAAAAAACCAACACTGTTAAACCAATCACTATATTTTATGTCTACTTAGTGGATTGTTACCGATAGCTTGTGACGAAAAGCTGCAGGCAGAATTTATTAGTGGTTCACAAACTGAATGGTTATTCTTGTGTATGTAAAGTAAGCATATTCAAAACATATTCTCATATAGATAAATTAAACAGGAAAAAGGTCTAAATAAGTTCTTCCATCTAGATAGACAGCTAAGAAATCAAAAGCCTATTCCCAAACCCAGTGTAATAAAGCCATAAAAGCATTGCTTTAACCGCATACATTGCTTTCACAGTTCTTCAAAGGTGTCTTAATATTAAACTTCTGATAGAAAGTTCAAAAGGAGACACACTAGCAAAACGTTACAAACAAATAAAATATCTGAAGAGACAAGGGAGGGGGAAAAAGGCATAAAAGGTTTTCAACGGTTTTCTAATTGTTCTTTAGGTTTTCATACCTGAGAAGAAATATCGACTCATTTGATTCACCATCAACTGCATTTTTTGGGCGCAATTCGGTTTGAGTTTCTACTGAAAAGAGAACATGAACTTGCATTCAGAAGTTAAAAGTAAATAAAACATAGTAAATAAGATAGGTACAATTGACAAAATCCACAGGACACAAAATAATTCAAAATAACGAATTGTATTACCTATTTTGACAGAAATGCTTGATAGCTTATTTGCTCTTGAGGATGACGGGTCATCTAGATTTTTATGAGTATCCACTGACTCTCTGGCACTCCAAGACACAGACAAGACTATGTCTTCACTGCTGTTTAACAAAAGATATTAATTACATAGACTTTAAAAAAAAAAGAAGGATCATATCCATTATTTGTTGCAATTATTAGCATACAATTTAACTGTCATTCTCCAGATCAGCTTACTAATGTAATGTGTGCAACACAGTTTTTATATTGTAATAGCAGTGATGAAAAATAAGTTTACTTGGACAATATTAAAAATTCTCTAGCTACCTCAGTAGAAGTTGCATGAAAGAAACTAAATTATTACCCTATAATACCAGAGCTATAAAGCAATATTAAAAGCTTTAGAGACCATTCAGTGTTCGCAGGAAAAAATCACAACAAACATATTTCTAATAACAAAACCTGTAGCCTAGATTTAGATCAATAAAAACTACCTCTCTTTTTTTTTTGCTTTATGATTTATGTCACCTAATTGCAAGTTTATTGATTTTGGTTGTTTGGGGTTTTTAATATACCCCTCTATTATTCACATGGGACTGGGTCATATCACCTGGAGACCCTTCAGAAAGGTTATCAAATATTAATCAAACCCACGTTGTGAAGAAAACAAATACATGGGCCTCACAGTAGAAAAAGAAAAAGTGCTGAGCTCCTTTGGCATGTCAAGTCTATGTCCTATGTTTGTCATATGTGCCAATTAGTGCACACCTCAGCATATATTTCGGAGGCATTAGAAAACCCTCAAGAGTAAAGCCAAATAACCCAATATTTCACAGGACATTAAGATTCTTCTGATTGTCTGAGTATTCCTCAAAGATGAGCACTGTGGTGCAGACTGACATAGATCTTGATAAAACCTTGAATAAATTCTTACTTTGTGGTATAAACTTTAAGACTTGATTTCTTATCTGCCTGGGTGGTGAAAGCAGTAATACAACTAAAAAATAAAAGAGATGCATCTCAAACTACAACAAATATTAATAACAGAAGTACTGCAACACTAGGATCAGAAATAGGTACTAACCAAGAGAGATTTTTAAAAGGCAGAACACACAAAAAAAATTCAGCATTCTAAACAACACCCACTTTCCCATTAGTTCCCTAGATTGGAACCTAAACCTTCCAAATATTTAGAACAAAAGAACATAAAAATCAACACTAAATATCCTAATTCAAAAATAAAAACAAAAACCAGCAAGATCACAGAACTTCTGAAGAAGCCTAACTTTTTAATTCGTAGAACATATTATTCAAAAAGATTTTCATTTTTCTGCATAAACAGCAGTATAGAGTATTACAAATTTAGAAAAAAAAGTCATTAGATTAAAGCTTTATGTCATAAGCAAAGAATATGGGTCAGCTGCATTTGCAAGGATATAAGCTGAACCACAAATCTAAGATGCTGTACTGATAGGCTTTGTGATGCTGTAAGCCTAATGCATAAAAACAAACAAAAAAACCTCAGTAGAGATAAAACTGACCTATGTTTATAAAAGTCTACTAAAGCTTAAAAAAACTGATATGCAGTATTCTTGTATAAATAAATACACTTACATAAAAATAGGAGACATTAGTTCAGAACAAGTTTTAACACATTCTATAGCCAGAGGAAGAATTCTGAGGAATTCAACAGACAATTTAATAACTAATAGAATAATTCTTAAGCATCCAAAACTTTACTCCATTAATCAATCACTTTACAACATGAAAATCCTAAACAAAATTCAAAAGCAGAAACGTTTACTGGAAGTCGTATTAAAAAAAGTAAATATTCATTTGCTTGGATTTACTACATAAGTTTCCCTTAAACATTTGGTACCTTGAGCTTGTACCCTGGCTGTCTGCAGAATCATCACCACAATGGCTAAGAGATCCTTTCCAGAATGGATGATGCAGTAGGTCTGTCCAATTCAGCCTTTTGAAAAACACCAAACATGCTGAAAAAGCAGTGGCAAAGCACAGCTCCACAGAGAGACACCAGCCTAGGGTTCAAACCCAGAGACACTACAGAGCAATTAATCCTTTTGTTTGCTTTTATTTGGTCAACAAATAAGTTTTCTTATTGGATAAAATTTTTGCCTCAGATCAAAATGGGTAATTCACACATCACAGATGTCTGAGACTAAGAATGAAGGAAATTGCACAGCCAATCCCAGCATTTAAATTATCTGAGCTACTCTATAAATGATAATCTTAAATTATTTGAAATATATCAGCTATAAATCAAAGCTTCATAAAATAGATTGCTCTGGAAAAGCAAAGCCATATAATTTTAAAACTGCCCATCATTACTGTTAAAAAGTTATATATTTAGCATCAGCTACAAAAATACCAAGATATACTTAATCATACCATTTATTTTGTATATATATCTTCATCTAAGAAAAAGCACAATTTGTTCTTTTATGAGGGATTAAATTATTCTTGCATTCTTTGTGCTCTACAAAGTACTATATCTACAGTATCAGAGATATTTTTTCCAGAGGTAAAAAGAGATAACGTAAACAAGTGTTATGAATTTGACAGTTTACCTTTTCTGAGGATCCTTTTGAAGCAAGCCATCAAGCAAACTAATGAACTCAGCAGAAGGTGTATGAAAAGCAGAACCTGTAAACAGAAGCACTTGAGAAAAGTATTGGTCAGCAAAAACAACCATCACACAACCATAACTATCTACAACTCATATTAAAAAAAGTTGTATTTAACCTGAAAAAAATCTGAATGTATGAAGAATCCTAAACATACACTCAAAGGATTTCAAAGGATCCTCAAAAAGCAAACAAACAAAAAACACCACCCAAACTAACCTCAAAAAAACAATCCAAAAAAATACCAATGCTTGGTCTCCAAACTAATTCAAATTGTTTATATGTTAAAAAGAACTCTCCAATTTTCATATAGCCATTAGCAAGAAATAAAGTGAAATCTGCTTAAATTGAAATTAAATTTCCCCCACCATAATTCTGAGGCCATTGTTGCACCGTACTACACAAAAGGTTTCCAAATTCTTATTTAGCTGTGAAAGACTCTACTTCTCAGAGCTCAGAGCTATGAATCAAACTTCACCCATTTTGGAGACAGAATTTCTCTTAGAACTGAAACAAAAACCAGTTTTAATTCTACAGGTCACCATTTTCACTACATTATTATGGACTAAAGAGCCACTAATATTATGTGTCTCCATGAATAACACTGATGCCCAGAATGACTGAGAACAACAATTCCATCCCAGAAGGCATTATAGGTCTACCTTTAATTCCTAAACCCAAATTATATGCTCATCTGTCAAAACGTAAATAAGCATTCATCATTAACAGGGAAAAAGTTCTTATCAAAGGGCGACAATGCTGACATTCATTTTGGCAGCTAACCAATTCCTGCAATCAGCCTCAGAAGAAATACTGCAACCCAAAACTTAAATTTTAAGTATTACTCTGATTTAATTCATTAAACAGCAGCAGAATGTTACCCTCTGGTCTAGGTGGCAACAGATCTTCATACAATATCTTTTCAATTAATTCAGAAAAGTTGTCTGAGAAGAATGGTGGTCTTCCTACAAACAAACAGAAGCACACTTCACAGATTAGGCAAATTTCAACTGTCAGGTGCACTGGTATACAATAAGTTCATTATCCTAAGGAAACATCCAAAGAAATAAACACTGTCAGCCCAAGTTCTATTTGTCAAATTCTTTTGTCAATTTAAGTGCAAAACCTTGAATTAAATTCTTATCATGAACAGTGATCAAGGATAGAATAGGCACCAAAGACGGCTTGATGGAGGTCACCATGATAGACGTGAATGAATCAGCAAGGAGGCAACAACAGGTCTGGGCAGAAAACTTAATATCTATGCAATTATGTTGATCCAACAGATCAGTGTATTAAGATTTCGGAAGGTAGCACTATAATTCTATTATGTGATGAAATTTCCTTTCCAGATGCAGCCCATGCTAATGGGTATTTTATTCACAGGAAACCAAATTACTAGTTTTACACTAGTGAAATAGTTTTCTCTTTCAAAAGTCAAACTAAGGCTCCTCAGAGTTTGATACTTAGATTAAAAACATTACATTATCAGAATTAACAGACTGCGATAATTTAAAATTATAGTGTTTAAGGAGTACAGGTTGGTTAGCATCATAATATTTAGATTACAGTCAACTTAATAATATTACTTCATTTGACTCTTTAATGAACTTTGGTTTTTTTACGTACAGTTAGTATATCCTTCAAGAAACGTTTAAAAACTGTCTTAAGTTTTTCTGTGTCTTAACTTCACTAGAAAGTTAGCAAGAACTCATGTCGGGACCACAAACTATGCTTCCATTATGACAAATATTAAATAGATATAGAAACTTACAACCTGAGAACATTTCATAAAGTAAACATCCCAAGGACCACAGATCACTGGCTTTGGAAAAGTCTTCTCCCTTTATTACTTCTGGAGCTGTGTATAATGGAGGGTCTATAAAACACAGTATGTAGAATGCACTTTGATTATTCATTCTGCATTTACCTTCAAATTTTGTCTCCGCACTTCAGTGAGTTAGGGATTATCTACACTTAGTGTAAGAAAACTGAGTTACCATATATAAGTAGTTTCAAAGGAACTTCTATATTTTTATTTAATTATGTAGGATTATGTATGCTATTTTGTTGTTCATTTCATTTCTATTAACCAAGCTGGCTAACACAGCTATTAACGCAGAATATGTTTTCATATACCTTGACAGCTTCCAGAGCCAAGCAAATTGATCAGAATGGTAAACATATAAAATTCTAATGCGACTAACAGAAATAATTATGTTACATCAGGTTTGGGCTTCACTGTTGGCTTCTTTTGTTGTTTAGGTTTTTTTAAAGCTATCCCAAGACATAAACCTTCATGAAATTAGAAAATTCTGTTACAAAAACTCTGTTCTAAAAGGTAGCGAGCCAGCTGGATCACTGATCTAAACCAGTTATTGCTATTTTTACACTAAAATGCCATGAAAACATCACATATCAAATTACAGCAGCTTATTCACAAACGCCTTTTATATTGGTATAGAAAAAGAAATATACGGTTCCCTCCTAAACACTATCTTGGTTCTCAAAAATCTCTAAAAAATTACACTCAGCAAAAATGTCAATTCCGTAGTCCTTTAAAAAGCTTATTTTGAATTCTTTCGTTCCTGGGTTTTATTTTTTAAGTGACAAAAGGTCATTAATCATACACATCAAAACAGCTGTTCTGAAAGGCAACAAGAAACAGATTAGATTTTTATTTCTTCCTGAATAAAGATCTGGTCTTGGTTTAGCTTTTCCAGTATGGACTTTCAGCAGGAGTCAGCAAAGTATTAAGAAAGCTGTCTCTGCTCTCATAAAATATTGCCAAGAATTCAGTTGTTCATGATAACAGTAACCGTTACAACACAATTATCTTGGAAATAGAGGTCTGTGAGACACTCCAAGATGACGACTAATAGAAGATTCAGAAGACTGAAACCAAATTTCTATATTTTTCTTATTCAATGAAAAAAACAACAGTATTTGAAGTATATTTGCATGGATCTGTATGTTGAAGCTAAAGCACATTAACTTTCTAATATTTGAAAAGAAATTATCATTGTTAAGTAAAAGGTACTGAAACAGTCCAGCCTCAAATCAGAAATCACTTGGACTATTTGCATCAAAAGGACAACGGAAGTACAGCAGTGCAGTCTCCAAAGAAGGAAGCAGCAGTTGTGTAGTACTTAATGAATTTTGTGTACACACTTAACATGAAGTTAACAGAATTTAGTCCTAGATCATACGGAGAGCATACGCAGTATAGACTTTTAAGAAAAATCCATACATAATTCCAATGCTCAAATTTTACTGAGATAAAAGGGGATTCATTTTAATTCACTTCTTTCCTTTATCATACTTCTAGTATTAGTTATTTCCTCACTCTCCAATTACTACTTTATAATTGGAGAACAAAAAGTTGTAAAATAGTGATTCTTTTTACTACTTCTTTTAAGCTTTTTTTTTTAAAATAAATGAATGAACAAATAAATAAATAAATATGTTGTCCTTTATCAACTAAATACCAGAAATACATTTTCATCAGTTAGGAAAGCCAGTACCAGTTTGAACTCTGAGTATCCTAAGTTTTAGTGATCTCTCTCATTTTTCTGATTCTACTTCTTTTACTTAGCTGAAGATATATGAAATGTAGCAAGGACTAAAGGTATTTTACACCATAGTTTTCATCAATTAGCAATTAATAATTAAGCCTCCATAGCAAATCCAAACCTAGGATTAATATTTTTAATTAATTAGCTACCTTGAAACATTTCAGATCTCATTGATATACTCAATTTGGGTGGGTTGGGTTGTGTTTTGGTTTGGACTTTTTTTTTAATAAAGAAAAATGAAAAAATATCTTATAAAATAATGAAAATATGCTCAGTATAGACAGACAGTTTGTATGTTAAACTGTAGTATAGGGATTTGATGTCTAGTTGCAAAAAGAAACATAAAATAAGACACCTCCAGTTATGTTATGTTGAAAAGTTTGTTGTACAGGTATACTACAGTCTATAATCACCCACATAAAACTTCAGTTCAAAAATAACTTAAAGTTTATTTAAAAAAAGCAGAAAAGGTCAGAAACTGTTAAGATGTCATATATTTTATGACAGAATTATATTTTTTCCAGCTTTTAGTTCAACTGGCTTTGTGAAACTTAGAATTATTACCATATATTCATAAATGCAGGTTTTTGCTTTCTAATCACTTGCACGTCTTTTCCCTCTGTAAAGTATGATCTCTCTGAACAATCTTACTTCAGAGCAAAATTTTGGGTTTGAGTTTACTTTAAAAATTCAACATATGCAGGATACATAAAACTTGCTTACAGGAAATGTACAGATCATGGTATCCATTGCAAAGATATGGGCAAACACATCAATCTTTGCAAATTATAACAGAACAGAATTAATTATTCCATTTCTCCAGAAATTTAGTCAGCCTCAACAGAACAAAGAACAACTATTTTGTTTCAAGTTCTTTTCTCCAAATTATGTCAAACAAAGGCTTTTTTCAACTTGTATTCTGTGCCTTTGGTATAAGATAACTTTGGCTAGCAAAAATATTATACCTCGAAATCTGTTTTTCAGGTATTTTTGAGTAGTGCTTTCACTGATGTCTCTTTCGCCTTTTTCAGATGCAACTAAAGCAAAAAATTCTTCCAAGTTTTCACCATCCACTTTAGCCAAGCAAAAATTAGTGAATTTCAAAGTGCCAGTGCCTTCCAGCAGAATCTACAATAAACATAATCCAACACACAAGTATCATATACTAAAACTGATGACTACTGAAATTTCTAACACAAAGTATAAAATAATTAATTAAAAAATCAGTCTTAAACCATTTAAGTACATAGAGATGATCACTATGACTGAAAACACTGAGAAGTTTTAAGTCAACGCCAATATCATCTTTTTTCTTATAACCAAAAAGTTACAGAATCTCGTAACAGAAGCTTTAAGAGTTTTAATGTTCACTTTCATTTCCTCATTATTAAATCTAAATGAACAATGATGTTACTATAGAAAAGAAAGTAAAAGTAGAGTAAAACTGTACAGGAAAAATGAAAGTGTAGTAAAAACAAGCATTGCTTCATTCAAAGGAAAAAAAAGTGAATCTTTCTAATTTTATCTAGCAGAAAATTCCAAAGATTTTGGCCAATGATTGTTAGAGTTTTCTCTGTGTGATCACTGCTTATTGTCAAAATTAGAAGTTTCATAATGCCAAAAATGCTCTTTGGAGCAACAGCCTGTTCAATCAGATGAGGAGATAAATAAATAATAATTAAAAAAAGAAAAAAAAAGTAATGTTACTTTAGAAAATTTGCAGTTTGTGTTCAAAGTAGCACTTTACAGCAACATTCTTCTTTGGAAAAATACAGAGGCATCTCCATTATACTTTATTCACACATTTTTTTTTACTGCTTTTGGACCCACAAACAACAGAAACTGAGTATAACTGTCCCAGATTTTACAGAAAATTCAGAGAAGGGCAACTTGATCATTTACAGAGGAAGAGCAAAACCAATTTCTGTTAAGTAATAATTTTTGGTTATCGTCATTCTGGTCACTACATAAATTAAAAACAAACGTGGACTTTGACAAAACTACACATAAATCCCACACACATACACAAACTAGTAACTACACAAAGATATGTATTTTTATGCAAGGTAGTTTAAACGGCATTGGGAAACAATACAGAAGGTTATTAACAAAGAAAGTTTAATTAACTTTACTCCCTCCTTTAGAATTTTCTATGACTTCAAAATATCCTGCAGTATGATTGAATAGGTATAATAATGAAGTCATATGTCCGAAGACAGAGAACTAAAATCCTTCTTCAATTCAAGCCATTACACCAAATCAAAAATAATCTATCCCATTGTATCAAATATACAAGAGGGAAAGAAATCAATTAGATCATAAAATACTCAAGCTATGGACTTGACTCTCATTGTCTTCACATATATGGTAAAGCTCAACTGGCCTCCAACCTCTTCCAAACAGTAAACCAGAAATAATTAATTAAATGTTGATGGCATACAAAGTAACATGCAGGGTCCTCTATAAAAAATAATCCTTCTTACCTTCCCAGGCGTCAGATCACAAAAGATAATTCCAAGCTTGTGAATATGGTATAAACCAGTAACCAAATCAACACCAAATCCTCTCACTACATCTTCAGGCAGATGTTTATCTTGAGCAATAACAGATTCTAGAGAACCACCTGAAATATGTTTACATGTAGTCAGCAAGATCATATAAAGAAGATGTCATACATTTAATTCCCAAGTACATTATATAAGTTTCTTCAAAAGATGTCAAGCAAAAATCATTATCAGTAGATAAAAATATTTCTTGATATTATCCAATAGTTAGAAATTCCAAAATGTACAGAAAAATATTATCCATTTCCAACAATGATAAAAAACTTAAATTGCGACTATGTTTCAGTTGAGTGCATGGCTTAAAAATTACTTTAATATGATTTATTTTACAAAGGAAACAGAAGGGAAAAAAGAAACCCAGAAAACATGTCACATCACAACTTAATAGTACCCAGTGGGTTTATGCAAATTCCTTAACCAGATCCCTGCTCCATGAGTTAAAAGAATGAACAATATCACGAACAGGCTATCAACTTCTGTGACCGAGTGCTAAAGCTAATGACAGGTTACATTGTGGGGTCCTGAGGTCAACAACATCCAACAGATAAATTACTGTGCAGTCCTTTTCTTGACCCATGCGGCCCAGTCCTTTCACTTTCATCCCTTCCTCTCTCCCTTTTCTTTTTCAAGAGAAAAGGAATTTTACAAAAAAAAAACAAAACCCAAACTTGAGACTAACCTTTCACTTCCCCGGTTTCACAGCACAAATCCCAGCTTCCTGGCCCAGCAAGTCCTACTCATATCTCTCTGGATTTCTCATCCTAACATGAGATCCTTCTCTGTCCTTCCAAAATCACCGCTCTCCTCCACTAAGGTCCAAGCAACATCTCCTCTGTTTCTGATCAGATTACAGCTACAAAGCCTTCTAATAACCTTCACGTATATCCTCTATCACCTCTGTCCTTCCTGGGCTTCACATTCACCCTCAGCGCTTTTCCTCACTGACTGTTACTGCTTCTGTGCCCTTCCAAAAATCTCTCTTCTTCTCCTCCCGTCACCTACTTCTCCACATCCCACTGATTCTCAGGTATGTCAGGCTCATCCCATTTGAGTTATTCCTGTCCTAACTGTTCATAAGACTTGGACTTCTCCTTATCTCGTTTCCCACAAACTCATTGCTCAGTCTTTCTGCTCATTCCCATCTTCCTCAAAATCCCTTTTCTCAATCTCATTTGATCCTTTACTACTCCTGCACCAAATATGTTCCCCTAAGGCTACACTTTGTATTTTGTGCATTACCTATGGGTTTCCTGGGTTATTTATTATTTATATCTAAGACAAATCATACAGATTAAAAAAAGAAAAAAAAGGACACAAAATTCAGTCCCTGAATGAAAATAGAGATTAGGAGAGCTTTTCATAGAAAAGATACTACAACTTTTATTCCAGGTCACATAATAGACTTTCCTGAGCTTTTTTCCCTTTGCTGAGTAATTTCTTTCAGAGAACAGCAAAACTAAAAGGTCATAGTATTCTTCAAATTACTCAACACCGCTGAATCTTAAAATTGTTTTCTTTCTAAGCCTTTTTTATGCTGTTTAGTAAATTCCTTTTAAACCAAGTCTATATATTACATGCTACAGTAAAGAATTCTCCATCATGTTTAATTACTGGTTTTCATAATGTATTTTACAGGACTAATAATGCCATATGACCACACACACAGAAATAAAAAATAGCAATAAACAGCAACACAGAGTTATGCTGCATCTGATAACAGAAATTCACTTTGTCATCTTGAGACAAGTAAGAGAGAACTTCCATATTTCAAAATATGTTTTCAAGGCTCTACAAAATTAATAAGAATTCTATGCCTTATTCTATTTATAAGTAAGCTAGCTTCAAAACACTCTCCTTGTAGCAAACTGCAATACTGCAAGGTAAAAATACATAATTGTTCAAACGGTACTTAATAAAAGGCTGCCTGTCTAATAACTTAAATATGTGTTCAACTAAGCAAACAGGCCAAAGCCTCCATACGAGCCATTAACTTCACTTTTAATCATTGAAAGAACTAACTCCATTTTTTCCAGAACTTTTGGCTTTTCTTCAGTAATTTTTGGAACAGAATTGTGATAGAAAAAAATGCTGCATGCAATACAGATGTTTTCTATGAAATAAACTCCAGATACCAAAATCTTAACATGCATCACTCACACAACTGGTCTTCTTTTCTTTCCATGTGGAATAAAGCATGCTATCTGGAGTTTAAAACACACAGTCATCACAATTAGAGAAAGCTTGTATTTAATAGATTGCTGAGAACCTATCAAAATGCAATGAATCACTTAATGAAGTTTTGAGACCTTAGAGCTCCCAAATTAACTTATTAACATAAAGAAACATTTTGACATAAACAAGTCAAAATACTTCGACTGAACGGAAAGAAAACTTACATAATCTAGTATTAGCTACAGAACTGTCCTTTGATTAAAATATCAATTTGAACAATAATAAGCCATTTGTACATTATAACTCAATTTGCTCCTTGCTCTCTTTATTATTGTGTGCTTTAAAATGAAGAAAGAACACCAAAGCTGCCAGTACTTAGAAAACTATTCTCAAGTAAATTTTACTTAGCTACCCTCCAACTATTCACAATTTGGTTTTAAGTTCCCCTGACTTGCCCTACCTCTTCAGCTATTGAAACTCAACATTATGTCACATCAATTAACATTTAGCATGCATATACAGTGAAGCAGAGAAATACGACTTCAATCTATTCCTAGAAATGTTTCCAAAAGCAGAAAGTTAATAATCAGATAATTATTAAGCTTTTTCAAAGATCAGTGCTGGGTCCAGTCTTGTTTAACATCTTTATCAATGATGTGGACAAAGGCATTGAGTGCACCCTTAGCAAGTTTGCAGATGACACCAAGCTGGGTGCAAGTGTCAATCTGCTTGAAGAAAGAGAGCCTCTGCAGAGGGATCTGGACAGGCTGAATTGATGGACTGAGACCAACAGGATGAGGTTTAACAAGGCCAAGTGCAGAGTCCTCCATTTAGGTCACAACAACCCCATGCAGCGTTACAGGCTTGGGGAAGAGTGGCTGGAGAGCTGCCTGGCAGAGAAGGACCTGGGGATGTTGGCTGACAGCAGCTGAACACGAGCCAGCAGTGGCCCAGGTGGTCAAGAGGGCCAGTGGCATCTTGGCCTCTATCAGAAACAGTGTGGCCAGCAGGAGCAGGGAGGTGATTGTGCGCCTGTACTCAGCGCTGGTGAGGCCACACCTTGAGTGCTGGCTTCAGTTTTGGGCTCCTCACTGCAAGAAAGACATTGAGGGGCCGGAGCGCGTCCAGAGAAGGGCAAAGAGGTTGGTGAGGGGGCTGGACAATAAGCCCTACAAGGAGAGACTGAGGGAACTGGAGTTGTATAGCTTGGAGAAGAGGAGGCTGAGGGGAGACCTCATCACTGTCTACAACTACCTAAAAAGAGGTTGTGATGGGGTGCTGGTCTCTTCTCACAAGTGAGAAGTGATAGGACAAGAGGAAATGGCTGCAAGTTGTGCCAGGGGAAGTTTAGACTGGACATTAGAAAGAATTTCTTTACTGAAAGAGTGGTCAAGCATTGCAACAGCTGCCCAAGGAGGTGGTGGAGTCACCATCCCTGGAGGTGTTTAAAAAACGGGTAGATGAGTTCCTTAAGGACATGGTTTAGTAGGGAGACAGGTACGGTTGGACTCGGTGATCTGAGAGGTCTCTTCCAACCTCATGATTCTACCTAAATATTTGTTATGGAGAAACTGACAACTACTCACCCTAAGCTTATCTCACCTGTGCATAATTCCACTATAAGCCAGAGATGGTTGCTTGTTTCATACCATTCATGAAATGTCACTATATTCTTGTGTTTGATTTCATGAGTCAGACGAACCTAGAACAAAGATTTTAACATACTTAATTGGGGGGGAAGTGTAATATATATGGACTTAGGACAGGAGGAAGATACAATATGGCTTTATTCTAGATCAATTACTTGTTATCTTACCTTTTTCAGTGCAGTAAAATTATTCTCCAAATATTTTAGTTTTACATGTATGTTAAGGAAAGACCCTACCTAACTCACCTGTTTTTAAAACTATATTAAAAAATTCCCCAGCCCAAAATTATAAGCATGATTTCAAAATTTAACCTTCCTGCATCCCTAAAACAGCAAACTGGAAATCAGAATTTGGAGTCAAACTTGTATTCCTACTTTCCTTTTCAATGAGAATATAAGTGTGAGATGATATGATAACTATAGCAAGAAGTAAAAAGGAATTTTTCAATCATTCCTAATCTTATCAAGCAAAAGTAATCATTCAAGGGTCCCTGGAAATCTATATTTCTGTCACATCTACATGGCGTAATCTCTACAGATGCCTCTGCATCTCTGCATCAGAAGCCAAGCCTGAGCCCATCAGCCACAGTGGCAGCACCTCTTGGATAAAATATTTAAGAATGGTAATAAAAACCAGTGGCAGAACAGCAGCCAAAAAAGAGGAGTAAGAATGTGCAAGAGAAACAACTCTGCAAACACCAAGGTCAGCGAAGGAGTAAGGAGAGGAGGTGCTCTCAGCACCAGAGCAGAGATTCCCCTGAAGCTTGTAGTGAATACCATGGTGAGGCAGGCTGTCTCCCTGCACCCCATGGAGGTTAACTGTGGAGCAGAAATTCACCTGCAGCCTGTGGAGGACTCCATGCCTAAAGGAGACTGTGACCCTGTGGGAAGCCCATACAGGAGGAGGCTCCTGGCAGGACCTGTGGGCCCGTGGAGAGAGAAGCCCATGCTGGAGCAGGGTGGCTGGCAGCACTTATGACCCCATGGGGGACCCATGTTGGAGCTGTTTGTGGAGAACAGAAGCCCACTTGAAGGACTCATTTGGGAGGAGAAGTTTGTGAAGGATTTTCTCCTGTGAGAAGGACCCTACACTGGACCAGGGAAAGAGCATGCGAAGTCCTCCCTCTGAGGAGGAAGGAGCAGCAGAGATGTGTGACTGCAGCCCTCACAGCCCATCCTCCTGAGCGGCTGTGAGGGGAGGCAGTAGAGAAATCGAGAGTGAAGTTGAGCCCAGGAAAAGAGAGGGGTTGGGGAAGGTGTTTTAAGATTTGTTTTTTATTTTGATTACCCTGCTCTGATTTGATTTGCGATAAATTAAATTAATTTCCCTGAGTGGAGTCTGTCTTGCCCATGACAGTAATTCCTGAGTAATCTCTGATCTCTCCCTGTCCTTATCTCAGCCTATGAGCCTTTCAATATATCTTCTCTTCCCTGTCCAGCTGAGGAGGGGGAGTGATAGAGCGGCTTTGGTGGGCACCTGGTATTCAGCCAAGGTCAACCCACAACAGAAACAAAATTTATCTAGTGGAAAAATGAAATATTTGAAGTGTTTATCAGTTACAGTTTCTTTTCCAGAAAATACTAAATGCCTAAAATTTTGCCAAGCTTTTATGAACCATACTTGATTTACTTTAAATGCTATTCCTTTAAAAAAACATTTACTTCTGATAAGTAAGAAATTGATTCATTATTGGGAGGTATTTCTATCATTGCATTTGCATAATTGATAACAAAATAAAGCAAACCACAACATGCAATTAACCATTTTCACAAGTTCTCTGACATATCACAGAAACAGTAAGCCTGTAAACATGGGTTTATGCGTGTAATTCAAACAACAATAAAATTAGAATAAGAAATAAATACATCAAAGTAAGACTCTATTTAAAGTATAAGAATTTTAAATCTGAAGAAGCTGATCGAAATGGTGACAAACTTCAGCTAAGAAAAAAAGCACACAGTATTTTTCTATTACCTGTGCTACAAGGATTTTGTAAGCTCTATGTTTTCCCAGATTTAGCAGGAAAAAAAAAGTTACTTACCCAGTTTGTTATTTCAGCTCTTTTGCATTTATCAGTGCAAAGAACGGCAACAAAATTAATTGTGCCCTTTCTTCTTCCTTTATAAACAACTGTTTTTCTTCCTGTTCCAATCTCTTCATATAGAATGAAGTTCTCCATACTTATGGATGCTTTACATGCAATGGTTTGGAAACATGACATTAGTCTCATAAACAAACTTCTAAAGAAAGAGGAAGGAGGGGAAGCATTCAAATTTAATAGTCATTGATGTGTTGATTTACCCCCACTATTATTAAAAATAGGGATTATACAGTTCCAGTAAGATCAAGCAAAATTACTTCACAGAAAGCCTCCTCTCAAGAAATGAGATCAAAACTTGGAACAGAAGATAGCATTTTCCACTTCCAAAGCTTAATATGTTCAAAAAGTTACAGGTGAGCCAGTAGCTACAAACTGCAAATATTTTATCTGTAAGTAAAAATCATACCACCAAACTTAAAAACATATGTTCTACAAAAAAAAATGCTGTCCATATGAAAAAAGATTATATTGAAAGCCTTTCCAAATAAGAGTGCCATTTCTGCCCAAGGGCACTCCAGGAAAACTTGCCTCTGCAACTTTTTACAATGTAATTTAAACCTGCCAAATAACTGATTTTATCAATATAACTGAAAAAAACAGGACTTTGCGATTATTAGTGTTCCTACCAATGCCAAGCTAAATGGAGCTTTACCAGTTACAGGACTCAGAATCAAGGATTTTTCACAGGTAAACAATTCCTTGCACATAGAAGCTACATAAATTTGTTGGAAAATGTTATATGATGGAGAATCAAGGAGTTCCACAGGGTTTCAATTTATATTCATAACTATCATTTTTGTCTCTCTTATATGCTTTAATTTACATGCTGAAACCAACAGAACAATTGTCATTTGTTGCATTTGTACAAAAGTGGCATTTGCACTTCTAAACTGTTGGATGCTTTTCATAGAAGTCTGGTTAATTCTTTTGTTCTACAAATATTTTCTCAGAGAATACCTGCAGCAATGGGAGAACTGGTAGCAAAATACTGAAGCAACTCTAACACATGAAGTGAGTTCTGTGTCAGCTTTCCATCCTGCTCCTCGGCTATTCCACTGGGTTAAGAGCATGGACATAAAGAATCCAAATACCACAATATTCCAGAAATAAGATCTATTGCTAACTAGTCCCCCGTGACCACCTGGTAGTAACTTCTTCCAGATCCAGGCCAACTTCGCATCCAATGCTCAGTTCTTCCAACTATCAATCAGCTTAATTAATCCCAAGCTATTTGAAGTAGTTTTCTCTCATCTCTACACAACTTCTTCCATTTTGTTTATAAAACTGTTGTTTTTTCTTCAACAAGACCAGTTCTCAATGTAGTTATCCTAAAAACACAGAAAAGCAGCATATTGGAGAGGGTAGAGCAACAACAGCAATGATCAGCAAGGATGGAGAGGAGAGGCAGCTTAAGCAGCACAGCTGCCAAATTGCAAAATCACAAACCACACGCTCAATTTCACTTTATCATTTTCATAAGACACAAAACTCCCAGAGGGACAAATCAAAGACCAAAATGAAGATCAGAGAATTCCCAAGTTTTCAGACAGGACGTCAAGTGAAAATACAACAAAGCACTGGGCCGCACCCAATCACACAACAAAGTGTCTGTCACTAAAATACTGGCTCTTGCCAGAACATCAGCCAGGTGCCACATGCAACTCAGATGATCCAGAATTTACAACACACATAGGAACCTCGTAATTCCAGGATTTCCTTTACCAAGGATAATTGCCCAAGATATAAGCTTTCTTCCAAAAAAGAAGAAAGAATCTCACAATTATAATACAAAAGCTTTGGTATTGATAATGTAAATCAGTTTAATTTTACTGAGCACCAGGAAAGCAGGTAGGTACAGCCAGTACAACATAGGAATACCTTTTCCCCTGCAGTTATCAAGGAGAACAAAGTAATTATACAATGATCAGTTTGCCAACCATTCCAAAATAAGACACAAAAATACAGCATCAGAACAGATGGGGGTTTCCATTGCTCTACCTCTCTTTTCTGGTTCATGCAGATCACTGCACTATTCTTTACCTTCTTTTTATGGACAGCTTTTAAGAAAAAAAATAGATTAAAACAATTTTTTTAAAAACACAATGTTTACAGAAAGATTCCAAAATAGCAATGCCATAGAAATGTATGCAATAAAAGAGACAGTCAACCCCTACTTCACCCCCTAAAATTTACACAGCCACAGCCCCTTCCTTGCACTTCTTCTTTCCCAAGAATACTTCAAACTTGACATGAGTACCTCATCACAAGTCTGAAGCACATACACACTGGATGATGGGAGATTCATATGACCAACATGCAGGTAAATAATTTCATACACCAGGCTGGGAGCAGGCCCAGCCCAAGCCACCGTTGTCCAGCATTCACCAGCTGCAGTGGCCTGCAGGTATGGCTTTCATCCAGTGCCCATCGCCATTTCCTGCCTGTGGCAGAGCTGGTGGCTCAGTCTGTAGCAGTCAGCGGCTGTCACCAGTTCCTAGTGGGTGTTCCACTACCAGGAGTCTCTGCAGAAGGTGCTGTGTAAGCAGCCTCTGCCTGTCTGCTGGCAAATCTGGCCCCCACCAACCTGCCACAGCACCTGCAGGCTGCAGCACTGGCAGAGGGCCAGGTTTTGCCTGTATCACTTGGCTGCCTTTGCTTTATGGAAAGAGGAAGTGAAGATGGAAGAGGAGGCAGAGGACCATGGGGGATTACCCTGGAGGTACTTAAAAGTCAGGTAGACGAGGTGCTCAGGGATATGGTAGTGGACAGATATGGCTGGACTCGATCTCAAAGGTCTTTTCCAACCAAATGATTCTATGATCCACTCATTCAACAAAGCATCCAACTGTATGCCAGGCTCGACATGTACAGAAATATCTGGTTATCCAACAATGTGAACGCACATTGGGACAGGGTACTCATGGACAGGGAAGCTTTCACTGCTACCTCAGTAGCAAGAGGCTACAGGGAAAAGGGAAGCATCTAGTCTTGCACCCCTGAATCTGAACAGTAAGGCCAGGCCATAGCTTCAGTACGCAAACTAACAGACTGTGACCCATGAAGGAGACTTGCAACAGCTGGAACACATTCATCAGTTTTGAAATACAGTACAAAGAAATCAAATGTAGTGAAACAAAAAGTGGAAAGAAGTATCTCAAGCTGAGATGGCTGCTATGGAAAATTTTTCCCTTTTTTATCCTTTACCAGCCTATCTTTTGCTTTTTTTCTGCCTCTTATTGACATTCTGTAAAGCACAGAGCAAACTTTGATCCTCCAAACTACTTCTCCTTCATAGTGGAGACCCTTCCTCCTTACTGCTGTCTTGGCATTATGTTAAACATCATGACAAGTGCCCAGCTGCTGTTGAAGGGCTCTATCCCCTCTTTGCAGACGCACAGTCTTGTGCCCTCTCTTGTGCAACCTCTGTCACTCATCTGACTCCATTATGGAAGCCTGCCATACCACCACTTGTAATGAAACAAGCCTGAAACTCCACAGAAGCAACCAAAGCAGCAGCAGACTTCAGCTGCCAAGGGAACTGCATTTTCTCCACACAGGATACCGATACAAGTAGTTACTCCTGCAAGAAGTTGAATTATTTTGATTTAAGCTACAGTAGAATTAGTTTTCTACCTGACTTCAGTTAAGTTTCATTTAAGGAACTGTATTTTTTTAAAGTTAGACAGAATGTCCCTCTGCTAACATGTTTTTTTCAATAGCATTTTTTTTTCTGTTTATCCAGACACGTCTTGTGTTAAGTATGAACTATGCTGAACAGATGTGTCTTCTTCTGTAATCACCTCGGTTTGCAGTCTTTCCCTGTCTAAAATGCAAGGTCAGACAGAGTTTGCTCAAAGGTCCGATTAGTAGAGATTTGGCTGTTGTGAAGTTCCTAATAATATTAAAATTAGTCCTTGGAAAGTAACAGAATATGCATAAGACTTCTGGGAAAGTTTATACATATATGTGTGAGAAATACATCCTGTCCCCAGCTCTTGTCTCGTTATGCAGGATTGGTGGAAATCACTCCTCCTTGCATCCAGCGCTGAAATAAAGGATGTTACTTTCTAAAACTCCAAAACGAGTCTTAGAGAGTGCATTTGCCAGCATTTGCAGTATCAATACAAGACCACGATACCAAGGAAACGCGGTTCCAAAAGCGTTTCTTCCCTTTCTTTGTAAGAGAAGAACTAGAACGCTCTGAACAGAGCGGCACATGCACGACCCCAGGCCTCTTGCAGTCACAGCTCTGCCAAGCTTTATGAACTTCACAACAGCCAAATCTCTTGCTAACTGGAGCTTTGGAGCCAGCTCTATGGTCTTTAAGGTCCCTTCCAACCCAAACTGTCCTACGATTCCACGATTCTGTGACTCCGGCCGTGGCTGCGGGAACCGGGGGGAGCAGGGAGACTGGGCCAGGGAGGGGGCGGCCCCGCCTCGCGCGCCCGAGGACCGAGAGGCAGGCGCGCGCCAGCAGCAGTGGGGGCAGGAAGAGGGTGGATGGGACGCAGCAGCCGTACCTGGGAGGCGGGAGGCGAGGAAGGGGGCGGGAGGGGAGGGCACGGGCAAGGAGGAAGCGCTGCCTATCGCCGCACTGCCGCCGTCATCAACCGAACCCGGCGGAACCCCGCCCCCCGGGCCGGAGCCGCCCATGCCTCAACGGGAGGGGGGAGGGATGTTCGGCGTTGTGCCGATGGGGAGTTCGTACCCCCACACACAGCCAGCGGGAAGGGGTCCCGGCATAACAGGATGAGTGACTGAGCGAAGCTGGTTTATTTTCCCTTACCCCCACAAGCACAGGGCGCCACGCGTCCGCGGGCCTGTTCCCTTCGCCCCCACGCGCACTGCTGCGATGGTCGCCACCCCGCGCCCGTATCTAGGAGACCGCGCGAGACGCCGGAAATGGCGCGGAGCCGCCATTGGACCAGGGAGCGCTCACGTCACAGCGAGGACCGGGGCGGAGGAGGAGAGGAGGGCGGAGTTCCCGGATGTTGCGCGATTTGCGACAGGAGGGGGCGCTGCCGAGCGGGGGTGGGAGAAGGGGGTGGGTGCCTGAGTGGGCAGGGCGTCAGGGGCGCAGCCGCCCTGTTGCCAGGCAACCGCGGGTGTCGGGCTCGGCGCTGGGGGGCGGACGCTGCTACCTGGCAGGACGGGGCTGGGTCTCAACAAGGTCGACGTCCCTGAACAATGCATCTACGGATCCTTTCAACACTTCCAGGGTTGGTGAGTCCACTGCTTCCCTGGGCAGCCCGGGCAAATGCTTCAACACTCTTTTCAGTGAGGAAATTTTTCCTAACATCCAATCTAAACCTCCCCTGGTGCAACTTGAGGCCATTTCCTCTCGTCCAATCACTATTTACTTGGAAAAGGAGACCAACACCCAGCTCGCTTGAACCTCCTTTCAAGTAGTTGTGGAGAATGATAAGCTCTCCCTTCAACCCCCTTTTCTTCAGGCTAAACAGCCCCAGTTCCCTCAGCCACTCCTTATAAGACTTCTTCTCCAGCCCCTCACCAGCGTCCTTGCCCTTCTCTGGATGCGCTCCAGCATCTCAGTGTCTTTTTTTGTAGTGAGGGGCCCAGAGCTGGACACAGAATTCAAGGTGCAGCCTCACCAATGCGGAGTACAGCAGCACTATCACTCCCCTGGTGCTGACCATGCCATTTCTGGTACAAGCCAGGATGCTGCTGGCCTTCTTGGCCACCTGGGCACACTGCTGGCCCACTGTCAACCAGCACCCCCATGTCCTTTTCCGGCAGGCAGCTTTCCAGCTGTTCTCTCCCAAGCCTACAGTGTTGCACGGAATTGTGATCCAAGTGCAGGATCTGACACTTGGCCTTGTTGAACCTCATACCGTTGGTCTCAGCCCATCGATCCAGCCTGTCCAGATCCCTCTATATAGTCTTCCTGCCTTAAAGCAGATCAACACTCCTGCTCAACTTGATGTTGTCTGCAAACTTACCGGGGGTGCACTCAATCCCCTCATCCAGATCACTGATAAAGACATTAAACAGAACCAGCCCCAACACTGAGCCCTTAACAGGGAGGATTCAATGTTTCTTTAGGCTGTATGCTAGACGGGCAGCTATTTTTTGCCCCTGTAGGAAAGTTTTCAGTGTGAATTTACTCTCCTAATACTGAAAAAAAAAAAAAAAAAATCCCAAACCACACTATTTGGGAGAGGGATGTTAGAAAAGTGTCAGCTGCAAGAAGTTCTTCAGTTTTGTTTCATAACTTCTCAGACAGCAGAGGCTGTAGCCACAAACCACAGATCTGGAGGAAATCAAGCTTCATTAGTTACACAGCTTGCCGAACATTCTGCCATAGTTTAGCTGTTGAGTGGTTTGCTAGACAGTCTACAAAACTGGTAAGAGAACCGTGCTGGTTTACTGGATATCCACATAGAATTGATTGGACTCATAAGCACTGAAAAATATGAAGTGCATATACATAGCAAAATTGCTCACTTAACAATTTCAGACTCTGTCCAATTTTGCTACCTATGTTTTCAGCAATTTCAGAGTTAATCTGTAATTACCAATGAAGCTACAGCCTTGAATCTGGGCAAGCAATACATTTTCCTTTTCTTTTTTAATGTAAATCAGTAGTTGACTAGATATAAATAAACCAAATGCGTAAGTAGATGTCACCTAGTTTCTTTTAGTAAGTACACAAAAAGCGTGCTTTAAAGAGAGATTTATTTTAGAATGCTGTGTATTTTGTATTTGGGTCTGATGAGGGTGACTGATATAAAGAAGAAGAAATAGAATATTAGCTCAATTTCAGAACAGGTCCTGACAGCAGCTCAATGGTAGATCTTAGAAAAGTCACTTAATTTCATTGTTCCTGTCCAAGAGGGCAAAACTAAGCCACAATAATTATCAATTTACTGTCTTTGCTTTCAGATTTTTAGTGTTTTGTCCTGTGTACAACTTTCTGCTAAACTAGTCCAGGTTATGTATTGTTTTTATGCAAAAGGGGAGTGACATGGTATAAACTCTAGCATTAACAAAGTCTGTTGAAATCTCCCTATAAGAGTGGCAATAGTATTACAAAGTACAGAAAGAGAAACACCAAAAAAAGGTTTAATAACAACCAAGCCAGAGTTTCATAGCTTTTCAAATTAAATGTTTTAATGATGAAAATTTACAATGTAATTAAAGGCAGACATAAGTGGATGTGTTAACTTGTACCCCTCTTTCTCCCAATATCTCTCAGTTAGCAACTATGGCACTTTTTTATTGTTGATACACGCTTTATTACATGTCTGTATCTTTCTCACCATCTGGATGCAGAATTTCAATATATTTCAGATGGGGATTTTCCCCCTTTGATTTGGTATAAGAATCATGATTTCTCTCTTCAAGCATGTCACTTGCTAGTAAAAGAGTCAGCATGAAGAAATAATCTAAATACAAATCAGGGCTATAACTAGGAGACTTTTATCTTTAGCCTTTTTCATAACTGATTTAGTCTGTTACTCCTTTAATCTGTTACCAAACATGACTCCAAGTATTGTACTCCACTGCAGTAAACTCTTCTGTGGGAATATTTTCAGTTCAAGAACGGAATGCAAAATATTCTCTCCACTGTTTGCGCCATTTCAGTACTCTTAGCAATCCATACAGTAAACTCAGCTTTGCTACTTGCCTGGCTACGATATGGGATGGTCGGATGTAATCAAATTCTCGTTCTCAAAAAAATACATGATCTAATTTAAGGTAAGCTGAGATCTTGTGATTGAAACCACATAGTTCAAGAATGCTTAAACACCAGTTCAGGAATGCTTAAACACTCTACCCTCAATGGGATGGGTTCTACGGATGCCTCTGACATTTTGCCTACTTCCTAAGATTCTGAGTAATAGCCTATAATACTAAGGTATTTTTCCATGTTTTATTTTCATTTGGTAAGGAGATCTGTTCTTTAATTTGCTTTAATGCCTGTTGAAGATGCTATACACTTCTGTTTTATTTTGCCACATGTACATAGCAGGTTTTCTCCCAGCTATCACGATTACTCATGCTCTATCCCTTCTTGCTAGTACATGGTGTTTCTTTCCATTCCAGACTGACCCTATTCTCAGGAGAGTTTCTATTCTCAGTGTCCTGGGTATGATGACTCAGTTATGCATATATAATATTTTTATGTTTCAGTTGCCTTGACAGTTCTGTCGTTTCTGGGAGGTACATGGGGCCACTTTTCTGATCTTTGACCATTTTAGCAGAACAATGGACATGAACATAAGCACATCTTCATTGTGTGCTTTTTATTGTCAGATTATTTTCCAACATCCTCTTGAAACTTGCACATCCTTTCATTGTTTGAGGGAAACTCTGTATGTTTTTCTTTATTTCTGCATCTCTGTGGTAACATTATGTTTCTCATACTTTAGTCACTATGTTTTTCTGGTACAAGGCTGCTGCTGAATACTGGTCCTTCTCAAAGTCAATAAATTCAAATGTTACAGTTCCAGTATCGTATGCTGCTGATACTTGGAAGCAGCAGTGATTTTTCAAATTCTTTTGGTAGCTTCTGCGATTTTTCTGTGTGTAAATTTGTTTTCTCAATCATAGAGTTGAACTTCTCACTGTGGAATCATTATTGCAAAACAGACGTAGGCAATGTGTTTGTTTCACTGGTGAGGCAAAAAAATCTACTAGAGGTTTCTTTTATAAGAACAGGGCTCCAAACCTTACTTTGCTGGATCAACTTGTAAGGTGGGCAATACAGCACATATAGCATTCTTGTGTTGCCACTTCCTCCATTACGGCCTCAATGGTTTGCGTATGTTTAAGGTTTGAAAAAGATGTGGTAAGGTGCTGTGTAAATTTTAATACTCTGGGTTAATACCTTTGAAAGTTGGCATATTGCAAGCTAGTTTTAGCTTCCCAAAATCATTACATTTCCTTGGGAAGTCAGCAGCTGCTCTGTATATGATACTGAAGTAAAAAAAAGCTTCCTCATTTTTGTTTGTTTGTATTGAGATTTATCTGGTAATGAGGTGGGGTTAATTGTTATGGATTACCACAGTTTCTTCCTGGCATTCCTTATACCACATTCTTGAGTATCATCAGCTCTGACACTGAGTTGTGAGGGTGGCTGGCAGAGCTGATATTCTGCTGCTGCCAGGTTCACTACTAACAACATTCTCAATACCTAAGCCTACCTGCTGTCTTCCAAAATAGGATGAGATGACTGCCTTGGTCATCCGGGAAGACTGAATAGGCTTTGTCAAAATCGTGCTTATTCAGTGACTATCATGCTGCTTATATAATTTTGATATTATGTAAAATTATTAGTGGTGCTTTCTTTTTCTCTGTATTTCAGTGATCCAGTTATTACTTACTCTAATGCAATAGTGTGTAAAGCAGATGCTGTGCTAGTTGAATTACTTCCACTTGTTCTAGGTATAACATGATGGGAGGACATCCTATTTTCTTCAAATAGATACAGGAGTTTTCACTCTTGCAAGAGTCAAATGTTTTGTAATTGAGTATACAGATGCACTATTTCAGCAGAAAGCAATGACTTTTATGTTGTATATTCTGAAGATTCCTGTATACTCAGGCTATCCTTTGCATCCTGATTAGAATTCACAGTGTCTTCAAGGTATTGCCATGATCTCACAGTGTAATTTTCATTTGGCTTTGCTTGATTGCAATTTTTTTCTTCTTTTTTCTTGCAAAATGCATGCCTGACACATTTATGCACACTATCTTGCATTTAATTTCTTCTTTGTCTGTATCTTCACTTCTAATGCTAATCTGAGCTTTACAAACTATTTATTCCAACTTGCATTTCATTAATATCAAATATGTGCAAAACACTATTCTCTGAGTCACCATTTGCTTTCTTCGTGGTTTTTCAGACTGTAAGATCTGGAATAATGCTGGGTTTTGCCATAATTATTATGATCCTCTATGCAGGATAATTTTAATGAGTTTTCTCCTTAAGACTTTTTTACCTTGCTTTCAATTTGCCGTCTCTGCTTGTGTTTATGTTTTAGCTTGTCCACAAAATTTCACTTTTTTTGATTTAGCTTCTCATTTTCCTTGTGTTCTTTTTGAGATTACATGTGCCTACCCTTTGTGTTCTTTTTGAGATTACATGTACCTACTCTCCCTAGGTCACAGTTGCTTCAAACCAATGCCATAAGCTGGTGTTGCACCAGCCCATTTATAGGAAAGAATTTTCTAGTAGAGAAGAGGTTGAAAAAGGAGAAAGCAGTGGTGCTGGCTGACGCTAGGTGAATGAAGCATAGAGCTATGAATAAGAAAAGCTTTTTTGCTGATTGGATTCTTCCAGCAAAGGCAACATTGCATGTGTTGTTGTAAAACAAATATAGAACAAAAAACCCTCCACAAAACCAGAAAATATCTATCCAAAGTACTCACATTTTTAATTTTCACATGCTCAGCCAGACAACTTGCAAGAATCTGTGTTTTGATATTCAAGTAAAAGCAATGTTAGCTTTACAGAAAACACCATTAAAACAAGAGAAGATGTACAGGCAGCATTATGCAGACACTACATAGATCCTTTTAAAGGACTTATAACATTTCTTAGTCCATGCTGATATAAAAGTGTGACAAATGGGGCCAGTAACAGCATGTATCAGAAGGGAGAACAAAAAGAGGAAGCACCACAACTCCTTTCTTCCTAAATCCATGACAAAGCTATGCAAAAAAACATTTGTGGGATATATTTTAGTATGGGTTTTTTTTCTCAGATCATCTATTCACACCCATACGAATTAGCTTGTTCTCTGAGATTAAAACCATCAACTGTACAATCATAGCTGCAATTGAGATCTTCAGCTGCCAAACTAACCAGAGGTTTCTGAAACTGGTTTCAAATGCTTTTAAAGCAGTATTATATTCTTTGATTGCTTTATAGGGACTATAAAAGGAGTTCTAGGGATGACAAGTAAGGAACATATAAGAAAAAGCAGCACGTTCATTGAAAATTGTATTTGAGAAGTCTTCCATTTTAGCAGGAAGTAAATAGAATTTCTTCTAGAGATCTAACCAAGGAAGCAAAGTTGAGAATGAACGTGATAAATATGTGATAATCAAGAAGAGAGAGGAAGTGGAGAGGATAATGAAAAAAGAAAGAGAGCAGAGAAATCTAGGAAACATTTTTTAAGTATCTGGTTACTGTATCAATTGATTTGGAATACTAGGTGGATGAATTGAGATAGAAGAAAGAGCGTAGCAGAGCACGGTTATATGCACTACAGCACCATGTAATAAAACACCATAAGGAGGATTTCGTGCAGCAACCACCAAACAACCGCTACCATATCCCATGACTAGCATATAGACATGGCCCCTTCATGCAAGGAGCTGGCAATCCCGTAGCCCCAAGTTCTTTCGCCCAATGTACTCCCACACAATGGAGTTGCATATAAATGGTGCAAGCCATTGCTATTTGTTGCACTGTGAGGGACTTCTGCATACTCTAATAAGACTATCTTCAGTCTCAGCAGTACATCTTAAATCCTTGCTCCTTACAGACATGACAGATCAATTGGTTCTTCTCAACAAGATGTCTCCAATCATGCAGACTTGTTTCTCTCTTGTTGGAGTGGACGTTCACTTTTCTACTTCTTGGTTTTGGCTGCACATCATTTCTGCCTTCTGTTTTTCTCAACATTAGATTTTTCTTCCTGGGCTTCAATTCCAAGATGCCTCTGTTGAGTGTGTTCCTCTGTTTTTGTGGAACTGAAAGCTCTTTTTTTTTTTTTTTTTTTTTTCATCCTTTACCAGCCATCTTTGCTTTTTTTCTGGTTCTCATTTATATTCTGTAAAGCACAGAGCAAACTCTGTTCCTCAAAACTACTTCTCCTTCATAGTGGAGACCCTTCCTCATCACCGCTGTCTTGGGATTATGTTATACATTAGAACAAGTGCCCAGCTGCTGTTGAAAGGTTCTGTCCCTTCTTTGGAGACGCACAGTCTTGTTCCCTCTCTCATGCAACCTCTGTCACTCATCTGACTCCATTGTTAGCTGTTTCAAGAATTAATCAGAAAACTATCCTGATATAGCATGCATGCTGGCTAACCCCAGGGTCACACACATACAAGCCTGGTCTCTGAGACAGTGATAGGAATACTCAGCTGAGGATGAGAAGAGAAGGGACCAACCTTTTTAACGATATCTACACTGATGGGCAGTAACGTGAATCTTCTGGTTTGGGGAGGGGTTAGATGAGACTACGGAGATGATTTAAGAGTGCAGCGTTACCAAAGGGATGATCCTTTTCCTCCCAGACAAACAGTTTCAACTCTTCCTTTGTGCTCACTCCTGACACTTTTATGACCTCAGGATGAATCTATTCAGTTCACTAATCAGGCAGAACGCTGACAAGGGAAAAAAAAAATTGTCAGGTTAGTAAACTGAATCACTCACTGAGGAATCCTTAGCACCAGAGCCAGCCCCTAGGAAACCCAGGAGTGCCTGACTCCTGCACAGGAGAAGTGGGGAGAACAGCCTGCTCCTTTTGCAGCAGGAAGCTCTTTGGTTGACTCACATGCCCCATCTGACTGAACCGTTAGTCACTTCCACGGGATCTGCTCTAAAGACACGCCTATTACACAGGCACTAGCAAATCCTCTGTTGTCCTTGTAAAATATCTCCCCTCTCCTGTATCACCCAAACCCATCCCCATCTGTGGCTCTCTTTGTGTGCATCAGTAATGTGATGGATCATTTCTTTTCATGGGTTATTCAGGGTCAAACCTCAAATCCATTTACACTTAACACACATCCTATGCTCCTGGAATCCTGTCACAAGCATGACTGCAACATTTTTTGTCTTACCAGCTGTAACCTTGGACACAATTCTCTTCTTCCCTTACTGGTAAACAAAAACAGTCAAACCCTCCTCCAACAAATATTTCTCTCGGTTGCAGAAATAAGAAGTTGTGATTTCCTCCAGATTTATTTTTCTTTCTTTGTCTTTCTTTTTTTTCTTAAGAACCCAGAATGAAGCTTTTATCTGTCCATGAGAAATTAAGAACAAGTCTTTTCCTTTTGGGATTTTATCATGTCTCCAACTTTCCTATTCATTAGGGCATATGCAAGATCCTTTTTCTTCATTCCTCTACCAAACATGAAGAAACACATGTTTTGAATGTTTAACTTCCATCACAACCCCTGTCCCTATTCGCTTGCTGGCTCCATGCACCAGTGTCCCTGCAGCCCGTCTGGGTGCTTGGCCATGGTTCTGCTCAAGCCTTTTTGACCTGCCATGGCAGGCAGCACTCCCGCACTCACCGTGACAAATCCAGGAACAGGTGGCCCCAGCAGTCAAGTCAACTGTACCAACCCAGGTCAGTCAAGCAACTCTGCTATGAGGACATGCTGAGAGAGTTGGTGGTGTTCAACCTGGAGAAGGCTCCAGGGAAACCTTATAGCAGCCTTCTAGTATGTGAAGGGTGCCTACAGGAAAGCTGGGGAGAGAGTTTCCACAAGGGCAAGTAGTGATAGTACAAGGGGGAATGGCTTTAAATTGTAAAGGGGAAAATTTAGATTAGACATTAGGAAGAAATTCTTCACAATGAAGGGAGTGTTCTATGATTCTAAATACTGTCTGGTTCTACAGCGTCCTGTAGCAACATATTCCTGAAATTTACTATATACCTAGGAAGTGTCCCTACCCATGGCATGGGTGATGGAACTGGATGATCTTTAAGGTCCCTTCCAAGCCAAACCATTCTACGATTCTGTGATTCAAATGCGAGGCGGCCAAGGTGAGCACAGTGCAGGTCCTTCTCTGCCATTAAACCTAACACTTGGCAAAGCCCCCGGCCGAGGCAGGCAGCTAAGGGGCTCTCCAGCGCCAGCTCACCCCATCAGAAGGAAAGGCGCTGTGCTTGGGTCCCTCTGTGCCTCCCCAAACCAGCCTAGGTTGGCGGCAGCCATGGGTATGGAGGAGGTGGCTGTGCTGGGTCGCTGGGAGACCTGGGGAGCACTGAGGCATGGGCAGCTCTGTCTGAAGTCACAGAATCATAGAAAGGTTTGGGTTGGAAGGGTCCTTAAAGCCCATCTGGTTCCAGCCCCCCTACCACACCAGGCTGCTCCAGGCCCCATCCAACCTGGCCTTGAACACTTCCAGGGATGGGGCATCCACAGCCTTTCTGGGGCAACCTGTGCCGGTGCCTCACCACCCTCAGCCTGAAGAATTTCTCCCTAATGTCTAATCTAAATCTCCCCCCTTCCAATTTAAAGCCATTCCCCCTCATCCTATCACTACTTGCCCTTGTGAAAAGTCCCTCCCCAGGTTTCCTGCAGCCCCTCCAGGTACTGGGAGGCCACTATGAGGTCATCCCAGAGCCTTCTCTTCTCCAGGCTGAACAAGCCCAACTCTCTCAGCCTGTCCTCACAGCAGAGGTGCTCCAGCTCTCTCATCATCTTTGTGACCTCTTCTGGACCCGTTCCAACCGTTCCATATCCTTCTTATGCTGGTGATTTCAGATTGATATATATTCATCAATTGGAATATTTAAAAACCCCAAACACCCCCACAAGGCAATATGACAGTTAAAGAGTAGCAGCATAGCTTGGGTTTACAGCATCCAATGGACTGCAAGGTTAGACAGTCCTGTCCAGAGGAGCTGGGAGACGAGGCAACGAATCGACTCCAGTGCAGTCACCGACCGATTTAACTAAAGCAAAGCTGCCAACATAATGAATCTAAGAATTATCTCTGCACCGACCACCGCAGCGCTGAGTTACCCCTACGGCGGGGCAACGCAGGGCGAGCGATGCCGGGCAGCGTTGCCCCCGGCTCTGCGCCGGCCCCCCCGCCCGTCTCACGCCTCCCTCTGCCGCGCCCCCCGCAGCCAATTCGCGGCGGGGGGTCTGGTTGCCGGGCGACGCACAGCCCCGCCCCCGAGGCAGGGCTGGGCCGTGCGGTAACGGCAGCGGGGGGGGGCGACGGGGGGCGCTGTGACTGCCGAGCCAGCGCCGTGTCCGCCGGCGGCGGCGCTCCCTGCCCGCAGCCCCTGAGGTGGCCGCGCCGCCCCGCCTCCTCTAGGAGGCCGCGCCGAGCAGCCCTGCCCTGCCCGGCGGCGCGGGGAAAGGCGAGCGGAGCAAGCCCCGCGCCCAGCGAGAAGGGCTAGCGGCGGGCGCCCCACGTGCACTGCCCCCGCGACGGAGCGGGTCCCGGGCGCCGCTGCAGAGCAGTCGAGGGACCCGGGAGCTGAAGACGCCGAGAGAGCGGGAGCTGAACGCTCCAAGGGACCGGGAAGCTGAAGGCGCCGCTGCAAAGCCGGGAGCTTGAACGCCCCGAGCAACCGGGGAGCTGAACGTGCCGGGAGAGCGGGGCGCTGAGCCCCTCGAGGCACCGGGGAGCTGAAGGCGCCGCTGCAGAGCCGGGAGCTGAACGCCCCGAGGGCCCGGGGAGCTCAAGGCGGGGAGACCGCGGGGCTGGACGCTCCGAGTGACCGGGGAGGAGCGCACATGCGGCCCTGGCAGGAGGAGGCGGAGGGAGCAGCAGCAGCAGCAGGAGGCAGCCGCCCGCAGCCCCCCCGGCGCTCCGCCCGCCGCGGCCCCCGCTCATTGTCGCGGGCCGGGAAGGAGCCGTGAGCGAAGCGGCAGAGCCCGGCGGTGGCCGCCGCCGGCAGCAGCAGCGCGGCTCCCCCCGCCCGCGCGGGCGCCGCCCCCTCCCGCGACCCGCGGCTGCTGCCGGCGGCGCCCGCGCACGGGGGGCCCCGAGCGGGGTGAGTGCGGGCGCACGGGGGGTAGGAAGGGGGCCGCGGGGCCGCCTCTACCCTGCGCGGTGCGGGAGCGTCCGGGCGATGCGGTGCAGGCGAGGCCTGGCGTGACCGGTGGGGAGCGGAATGGGCAGCCGGGCAAGGTGCGGTGATAGCGAAAATGCCGGCAAATAAACTCTCGAAGATTTTAGAAAAGCGAGCATCCTTTATTCCAGTGCTGGGCGCGTGAGGTAATGGTTTCCATCGGTCCTGTGTAAGGAGACAGGAGCTGGTTAGCTGGAGTATTGAGTCCAGTTCTGGAATCCCCAGCATAATATGGATATGGAACTGTTGGAACGGGTCCAGAAGAGGTCACAAAGATGATGAGAGAGCTGGAGCACCTTTGCTGTGAGGACAGGCTGAGAGAGTTGGGCTTGTTCAGCCTGGAGAAGAGAAGGCTCTGGGATGACCTCATAGTGGCCTCCCAGTACCTGGAGGGGCTGCAGGAAACCTGGGGAGGGACTTTTCACAAGGGCAAGTAGTGATAGGATGAGGGGGATGGCATTAAATTGTAAGGGGAAAGATTTAGGTTAGACATTAGGGAGAAATTCTTCAGGCTGAGGGTGGTGAGGCCCTGGCACAGGTTGCCCAGGGAAGCTGTGGATGCCCCCTCCCTGAAGTGTTCAGGGCCAGGTGGGATGGGGCCTTTGAGCAGCGTGGGCTGGTGGGAGGTGTCCCTGCCCATGGCAGGGGGCCGGAACCAGATGGGCATTAAGGTCCCTTCCAACCCAAACCATTCTATGATTCTATATTTGCCCCTTACACGTAAATGTATACATTTTCCTAGAAATCTTATTTACATTCTATTACTTCCCAAGGACTGATTTTTATGTTATTATGAACTCCACAACAGCCAAATCTCTGCTGATCGGAGCTTTGGAGCCAGCTTTGTCTGACCTTGTATTTTAGACAGGGAAAGACTGCAAACTGAGGTGATCAAAGGAGAAGACACATTTGTTCAGCACTTATACTTACACAAGACGTTATAATTTCTTTCTGAACAGTGTCTGGAAAAACAGTGAAAAAAATTGATATTAAAAAATAGTATCAGAGGGGTATTCTGTCCAAATTTCAGAAAATGCAGTTATTTAGATGAAACCTAACTCTATTTTAGCTGAAATTAAAATATTCCACTTTTTGTAGTAGTAACTACTTCTTGTATCAGTGCAAGCAGCTCCTTATCCTCGGGCCGCAGACCCTGTGGTAGCTGGGGGACCTTCACGGCTGGCTTGGCTCAGGAGCAGGTGGCGAGCCTGCGGTGGCTCTGTTCCTTTGTCCCTTTAAAGGGTGTCATTGTTTGCCGAAGGTCGAGAATTGCTTGCAAAATTTGGCTTGTGAATTATTGACAGGTGAGCTGTGCCGTTTTCAGCTAGAAGGATCCCCCCCTTAACAGACCCAAGTTCCAAAGCCACTGGGTAGGGGCATGCAAATATTAACTCGGACTCTTCAGTGTCAGGGATTATGGATAGCTTTTGGAAGAATACCTCTGTTTAAAATTATTAAAATATTCCATTATGTTTTCCTCCTGAGTCTGAAATCTTAGTGGCTGCTTTGGTTTGCAGCTGATGCTTTTGGACTTACTGTTTAGATGAGCTTAATTTCAGTTAAAATTAGAGAAGGATAGCAAATGTTCCAAAAAATGGAACATCTGTTAAAGAGTGGGAGCCCAGGGTTCTTTCCCTCTCTTGCTCAGACTTTCGGAGAAGTCTCCTGTGTGGAGATGTTTCTGTCTTGCGCTCTGTAACCTTATTTGAACCTCTCAGTCCACTGAGATTAAATCATGGGTGTAATGGTTTTTGCAATCAGGAAATCAACAGCAAAAAAACCCCAAGCTAAAGCAAAACAAACAACAGTTATAATGACCAGTTTGCCATATGTGCATGTTTTACTACGGTGTGTTACACAGTTTCCTGTACTGTAATTAATGCCCTGGCTTCTGACCATACTGGAAGTGAAACATGTTTGAATGTAGTTGTTCCTAGTAAGGCTCTTCTGGAGTTTCCATAAGAAATCTGGAAGAAGGAGCATTGTCCCCCGGCCCAGGAACCATGTTCACAAAGCTGTATCCTTGCTGTGTTAATTGAGACAGAGCAATCTGTGATGACACCAGATGAGGAAATAATTTTAAAAGCACATAAGTTAATTGTATTAAGCCACAATTATACCTTTTATTTCTGTGGTTTTTAATGAGCATCATTACAAGGGAGGAAAAACAGAAGGGTAAAAATCCTAATGGGAGGCAAGAGTTTTCAGTTTTTAATGTGAGCTAGTGAGTTATGTTGAGACCAGACAGCTGTACTTGTGGATAGAATTTAAATTTCTGTTGAAGGAAATCAAAAGTTTCTGTCAGTTGCGTGAATGAATGAACTGCTTGCCAGTGGATTTAAATGCATGGTGGATGACAGCAGTGGAAATAAGTAGAGTCTCTCTGGATCTAATGCCAAAAACCCCCTAACCAAACAAAAATCTTGTATTTCATAACTGAGCTTGGAGTCTGTTCTAAAGCACTGGGTAGCACACCTGTATGCTAAGGATGCATTAACATGATTAGGCACATACATGTATATATGTGGTGTTCCCTGTTTTATATATGTATGCATAAAATCCCAGTGAAACCTGAAGTTGTTGCTGCAGCCTCTGAGCATCTGACTGATTTAATCCAGAATCCTGACTAATGAAGCAGTACCCGCATGTGATCTGCAAGTTTTGCCATGTATATTAATGACTGTTAACTTGGCACTTTGTTTGTGGAACGCTGGTCAGAGTTGGTGGGAGTAAGCATGAACCAGAGGGTAAGATCAGATAGAAAAAGATTTGCCTGAAACTGTTCAGAACTTCTGTTATTCCTCTCTGCTGCAACTCATACCTGAGCTCCTTGCTGTTTCTCACTTTCTGCCTTCTGTAACAGATGGCTGGCTGTTTTTGTAGAAGTAATTCAGTTCTAACCTTCTGTGTCATTTGAGAACTTTCTTTTGAGTTTCAAAATCTTCTAACCAATCTCCTTTGGTATAGAAGAATGAGATTAGTATTGTAGAAATGAATGCAGACTGAATATTTTAGTTTTAAATGTGCACTTGATGAATACTATTATTCCTTACTGTTGTCACTGTATAAATATGAAATTAGTGCTAGGAAAAATGCTGAAACCTTCCACTGCATCTGCTGTGAGAGCCAGTTAGCTGAATTTAGGATACCGTTTTTCTTCTGATAGCTCAGTAGAAGCAATTCTCAGAATGAGTGCTATTGAGGTGGTATCTGCGGGATCAAAAGGCAAGAAGTTCAAACCAAACCTTTTATCCTTCCTAAAAGCCCTGAGTTTTTCTCTTAACTATTTCCTACATTATTTAAAAATTCTCTTGGGAGCAGGGAGATAATAAGGAGGAAGGCAGTGTATGAATTATGTTTGTTTGAAATCTATTTCTTGCCAAAGTCTTTAAAATAGTTTTCCTTGATTTCTAGAATTAGGGTGGTTTAATGCTCCTGCCTCTAGGATCAGAAGTAGCATTTGTGGGACTTCATTTGTTTTGTGTTGTCTGGATGTTGTATGCTATGAGTGGTACTTGAGGTTCATGGAGTGTTTCTTGTTGGTTTGCAAAAAATGGTGTGTTCTTTGTTTCAAATCTTGAAACAGATGCCTTCCCCCTGCCCTAATAATGACCGTTCTGTTTGCAAAAATGAGGGCCGCCTCTAATAATTCTCCAGTATTAGGCTGGGTGCTTCATATAACTTTTTTAATAACCCTATTTTAACTCTCATAAAACTGATTTCATATGCTGTTTATTTCACAATAGTCATATCAATGCAAGACTAGACAGACTAGTATGATGTAAGAAGGCCTGATAGCTAGAATATGGAATTAGGAGATGTGTTTTAGCCTGTTGGTAAGAGAACTATTGTTTGTAGGTAGGCTGTTATAACTGGTTCTGTTTTCAGTTGAGCTATCCCTGTCTTCAGATGTGTACTGCAGTTCTGCCTCTGTAGGAAGCTTAGTGATGCCACCAAGATCAAGATTAAAGAATAAATATGCTTAAATTACATGTAAAATGACCAAAGGCATCCTGGCATTTTTCTGTCTGATGGTCATACTGTTTCTGCTGTGAATGAGACTGTCACTTGGGTGTTGCATAAGGGCTATTAAAAAGAATAGATTCCCGTAGCAACTGCACACCGAGTGGCTTTCAAAGTTATAATAAAAATGCAGTAAATAGGAGAAATGCTTTTTACTCACTAAATGACAGCTATTGCATCTCAGTTGCAGGCAGCTCACCAATGCGTGAAGCTTGGTAATGCTGGATTTGTAAAACTGGTCTGTGATCTACAACAGCTGTGCCATAAAGGTGTGTTTCTGAGTCAGGTTTGTATCATTAGAACTCCACAAGCAATGCCATTATCTTCTTGGAATGCTGAAACTGTATGGAGGGCTTACTTTGTGGATTCAGTGGTGGGATCATTACTACTGAGAGAGATAAAAATCTTGAGAATGTAGGCTTTCCAAGATACCAGTTGATGTCAGTTGGTGTCTGATTCAAAGCCTCCCTACTTACTCTGAGGTTTGGCTGAGGTTGCTGTATGAGTTTAAAAGTACTCTTATTTTACTTTACAGTGAATAATGTGTTGTCTCCTAAATACATTTCAGGAGTTCACTGCTAATATTCTGTGTCTAAAACTGTCCTTTATTTGAACTTTGATTCATCAATAGTTCAGTCTCTATTGGAGCCTATTGATTACAGTGCAAAAAGTCATCCTATATAGTCACCCTGCTTATGGCTGTCCAGCTAAGAGGCTTATTGATGGCACAAACAGATTAGCTCAGAGATAATTCTTAGATTCAATTATGTTGGCAGCTTTGCTTTAGTTACATCGGTCGGTGACTGCACTGGAGTCGATTCGTTGCCTCGTCTCCCAGCTCCTCTGGACAGGACTGTCTAACCTTGCAGTCCATTGGATGCTGTAAACCCAAGCTATGCTGCTACTCTTTAACTGTCATATTGCCTTGTGGGGGTGTTTGGGGTTTTTAAATATTCCAATTGATGAATATATATCAATCTGAAATCACCAGCATAAGAAGGATATGGAACGGGTCCAGAGGAGGGCCACGAAGATGATGAGAGGGCTGGAGCACCTCTGCTATGAGGACAGGCTGGGAGAATTGGGGTTGTTCAGGCTGGAGAAGAGAAGGCTCCGAGGAGATCTCATAGTGGCCTCCCAGTACCTGAAGGGGCTGCGATAAAGCTGGGGAGGGACTTTTCACAAGGGCAAGTAATGATAGGATGAGGGGGAATGGCTTTAAATTGGAAGGGGGGAGATTTAGATTAGACATTAGGAAGAAATTCTTCAGGCTGAGGGTGGTGAGGCACCGGCACAGGTTGCCCCAGAAAGGCTGTGGATGCCCCCTCCCTGGCAGTGTTCAAGGCCAGGCTGGATGGGACCTGGAGCAGCCTGGGCTGGTGGGAGGTGTCCCTGCCCATGGCAGGGGCTGGAACTGGATGATCTTTAACATCCTTCGGACCCAAATAATTTTATCAGTCTGTATTAGAACCCTATTGGTTTTGCTTGCATTTATAGCAGTTCAAAACACTGTAGCAGTCAGCAAAATGGGAAGAAGGAAGGAAGTGTGAGAAAAGCTTGGTTTAAAAGCTCTTGCAAAGTTTCATTATTGGTTTGTTTTGACATAAGACCATGTTACTGCCCAGCAAAGCAAATTTTCTCCTGGCTGTGGATTCCACCTTCTATCCTCTATCACATTATGGCATTGGACATCAACTTTGTGACTTACCTGGTTTTTAAGGTTAGTTTTCAATCAGATTGTCTGTCCTCTGGGCAGCTGAGCAGCTGTTAGCGGTCAGGCAAAGGAGGCAATAGGAGTAAGTGGCTGAGGGTTTTGTGTCAGGAGGGAAAGTCTTCAGTGAGCATAAGCTGATTTGAAACTGCTTCTCTCTAAGCTTTGGTATAACCAACAATTGTGTGTTGGTACATGAGATGCTGATACTGAGACTTACAATAACCTGCTACGTATTTACCTGCTTGTGAAACATTCTTGACTCCCGGCCCCTGTATGAACAGAAGAGGCAAATACTGAGTAGTTGAGCTATACACAGACATTGTCGTGTATGATACAGAATGGGAATATACTTAATAAATTTGAGTATTTTCTTTACACTTTCAGTTCAGTCTGCTCTTGAGTGCTTATTCCTGAGTGAGATGCCCACAAATTGTTGTCTCTGATGTGAATAATGCAGCCCTCAAAACTTACTGTGTAAGTGTGTAGAACAGTATTATTTTAGATTCATAAAATAATATGAGCTAACCTTAGAGGGGAGAAAAAAGTCTGTTTCGCTTCTGCTTTCTTCACTTATTTATTCTTAGCTGGCTTTTGCTTTTTAAAACTCATACAAAATCAGCAGAGCGTTTTTTTGCTTAGGTTGTTGTAACATAAGCCGGTAAATATTTTTCTTTATAGACCACAAGAACAGAAAGAACAACAGGCTGATCTAATTTATGAAGTCTGATAAGTTATGGCTCCATCCTAACGTTTTCGATATGAGTTAAAACTTCTGTATGTGTTTTTAATCACTCTGGGGAAAACCAATCCAGATATTTTTCATGAAAAGTTGTTTTCCTAGTGAAATAACTGTGGTAAAATTGCTCGTACTTTTATGCTTTTTGCCTTTTTTTTTTTTTTCCCCTCCCTCTTGTATGGTGTATACTAGGGGGTTTGGAAAGTAGAAGCAAGAGTTTTTAGTGAGACAATCATTTTTCCCCCTACTGCTTTTAATTTGTTAGCCTTTTGTAACTTTGCAGGAGATCTTCAAATACCTTTAAATCTTACGTGTGGTAAAGCATGAAAAGTTATTTTCTTAGTTTCTTTTTGCAGACCCTTTAAGGAAATCTGTGAACACCAGGATGAGAATGACTGGTGAGAGAGGAAGTGCAAAGAGGAGAAATATAGAGTGATTAAGAGTTTATATTTCTGGGATTTTGCAGGCAATGTGCTGTAAAAGAACAGAGTCAACTTTATGGTCCTTTGCAAAGACAGGAGCTCTATGGAAGATGTGCCACCTTGTGTTTGGTGGATTATGGCATGGTTGAGGTTGGAAGGGACTACTGGAGGTCATCTGGTCCACCCTATGTTCATGCAGGGCCACCTACCAGGTTGCCCAGGACCATGTCCAGACATCTTCTGAATATCTCCAGGAATGGAGACTCCACCACCTCTCTGGGCAACCTGTGCCAATGCTTCATCACCCTGAGAGTGATCAAGTGTTTCCTGGTGTTCAAGGGGAACCTCCTGTGTTTCTATTGGTGCGCATCACCTCTGGTCCAGTCCCTAAGCACCACTGGAAAGAGCCTGGCTCATCCTTCTTTGCATTCTCCCTTCAGGTGTTTCTTTACATATATAAGATCTCCCCCTGAGACATCTTTTCTCCAGGCTGAACTGTCCCAGATGTCCTAGGCTCTTCTTATAGGAGAGGTGCTCTGGTCTTCCTTCTTTGTGCTCATGGCCCTTCACTGAGCTCTCTCCAGTATGCCCATCAGTCTCCCTTATACTGGAGAGCCCAGAACTGGGCAAGGTACCCCAGGTGTGGCCTCACTGGTGCTGAGTAGAGGGGAAGGATGGCCTCTCTAGTCTTGTTTTCTACCCATCTTACACCTGTTAAAGGAAGAAAGTTAAGAACCATCCCCCCTCACTGCGCTTGTGTGTAATAATTCCGGTGCTTCAAAGGAAACATGGAAAACCTGCTTATCATTAGTTTTCAATGAACATAGCCTAGAGGGGAAGAATGAAAACTGTGGATACATTGAAGTATTTATGTGCACCTCTGAGGAGATGAGTTGATTACTGTAGATTGGAACCAATCACTGCACTCTCTATTGTGTTCACATAAATTCTCCTTTTTAAAAGCATGTGATGGTAATGTCATATTGAACTTAAGTTTCATGCAAGTCAGGACTCTGCATGAATTGCTGGCAGACAGCAGGCATAATTTGGTGTCCTAGAGGGTACCGAAGTGCAGTTTTGTTTGCAGAGAGGGGTATTTTTTAAAAAAATCGACATTGATATCTGTTGCTTTGAAGAAACAGACTTTTACATTTATATCCTCTTCAATGTTTGTGTTGTTGAACTTGTTTTACTGAGAACAGTGCCTGTTCCAGAAAGCCTGTGTTGTCCATCACATACTACACATTTGTATGCTTTGCAAGGGGGCACTGTCCATTTCTCGGCAGTAAGCAGAAACCTCGCAGTTTGGATCCATGCAAACCTATTGCCCCGGTGTTACCTGTAAAATAAGCGGAACTGGAAGACTTTAGAGCAATGTCAAAGTCCTTAGACTCCCCTTTAGCCCTGTTTTGAATGGAATTTCTTTCTCTGCAGCTGCGATTGCTCATACTTGCTGTATTTCTGGGGAGGTATGCACTGTTGATGTAAAGTGATGAGGAGGAAATCAGTCTTTCTGGTGTTATGGTTTCTTATTCTAGATCTCCTGTAGTCACAAATTGCGCTGCCTTCCGAAAGGAATGATAGACTTCTGTTTTGTTATGGTAATACTACAGTAATTATCACTTCCAGGAATTTATGGAGAGGATGGAGATCAGTGTTTACCATAAACTTTACCTTCTTTGAGGCTTTGGTCCTGTAGTGAATTCTGCAAACCTGCTTGTGTGAAGGTCATGGCAAGACCAGCCCCTTGTGGCTGTGCAATTTCATCGGATGATAGGTAAGCATGTTATGGTGTAACCTAGGGACCTGTGGCTGGCCTGAGAGCTGTAAGTTTCCAATATAAAGCAATCTGAATTGAAAGTGCTGCTTCTGATTGTCTAAAATGTTTATAGACTTCGATTGTTCCTGTGTTTTTTGCCTAGAATTTTACTTCATAATGGCTTACTCAAAATTCTTATTTTGCAAGACATCCAATGCCATTAGAATGAAAAGGCTGAGAAAGGTGAGATACAGCACTTACCTGGCAGGATACAGTCTTGTCTCATAGTCCAAAGTGATCTCTGCTGTCATGTTATTGTATGTATATTATGCTATCGTTTTTCTGTAGAGAACATTGAGTTATTGGTGACAGTCACTTGTACTACTTTTATCTACTAAATGAGATTTTGTTTAGGAACTGTTGTATCTCAGGCAAATGCAACTTCCTTAATACTGTCGGTTTTATATTGCAAAAGCTACAAAACATTCAGTGTAAACTTCCGATGAACTGAGTTTAAGCACTGGCGAGTCACAAAAATCAGTCTTCTTTTACTCTGCAAAGGATGAAGGGGATCAGCAAGAGCAAAACATTTGACTGAGGTGATTCAGGAAGTCTCACCATTACTAGATTTAAATTCAGTGCTTGTCAATCTCAGTTATGAGCTTATCAGTCTCCTAGGATCAGTGGACTGGCACACTCTTTGTGGTCTTGGATGTACAGGACCTAACAAAGTAGAAGATCTGAACGAGGCAGCCTCCTCAGTAGACATGAGGGTTACACCTGCAATTTTTTATTTACAAAGCTAAGGTTGATAGTGTACATCACTAATCCTCCTACAGCAGAAAAACCCCAGGTGGGTCGGAAGACCCTCTTTTCTCTGAAGAGTGTATGATTCACTCAAGTAATTTGAGTGCGTTTTACAGAAGTTTTGAATACCTCTGGCAGATAGGTTGTTTGAGGTAGGGTGGCACTACTGTTACAGTAGTGATTTTAGTGAAATCTCTGTGTTCTTTTTGCCTTCTGAGGACCTGATGGACTGTTAAGATAACCATGATGTATTTCTATGAAAAAGATTAGTGTTCAAAATGGAGCCTGGGTTTTTCACAGGCTGGGAACACAGCACATTCCAGTCTCTGTGCCATCCCTCTTTGCTCACTGGTGACTGTTCTCGGTAAAGTCAGACTCTCAAAGCATCTTAAGCTTGACTTACTGACCCCCCCACTCTAAAAGTAAGCACTGCACCCGTTAAGTACTATTTATCAACTTTCAGAGGGTGCCAACTGTATGTTGACGTGAAGGAAGAAAAATGGAAAGTTTTATTATTTGTGTCCCACTGTGCTGATACCCTGCACAGGAGGAAAACAAGATTTTTCATTTGAAATGTATGGACAGGAGTCTTTTTTTGTTTTGATCATGGAAGTAGTACTTTCTTTTGTAAAAACCTGAAATGTAGAGAACTGCTTTTGTGGAATGAGAGCCTGTTAAAACTAGAGTTGTTTGTCTGCAAAGTCAAAGATCATAACTGAATGTAGTTTAAAGGGAGTAAATATAGAATCAACAATTTGCATTGATACCTAACTCCAGTTAAAAGGTTCTCAGGCCAGGAGGAACAGGCAGATTGATTCCCTGCACTTTGGCTATGGATGTTGAATGTATCTCCTAAAAGCAGAGTGAATTTCTTTAATTCAGACTTTTATGATCTTATTTCATTGATGGATATTTTGTATCTTACTCCTGTTACAAAGTTATGATACCTGATAGCAAGACATATATCTTAATAATATAACTTTAAATGATACCCAGGGAGAAGCTGCGGACCTGAACACTGTCACTGACAGTGTTCGAGGTCAGGCAGACAAGGGCTTTGAGAATCCTGAGACATGAAATACTAGACAACCTTTAAAAGTTCCTTCCAACCCAAACCATTCTATGATTTTATGAAATGTGACCTTAAATGTGGTTTTTTTGGATCCAAAAGTAGTATGAATGCCATATGTTGATCTAGATGATATTTGCAGTAGGATTTAAGAAGTGGAATCGATTTCACATATCTACTAATGTAAAACTGATGATTCCTTAAAAAAATAATCACATGACTTGTCACCTGGTATTTAGCCAGAAGGTGAAATTCAGGTGGACAAAACTGTATTTTTAAATGGGACTTACTGTTAATCATAATTAATTTTTTTCCTTTTTAAAAAATATTGGGATTAAAGCTGACTTTCTTCCTTTCTACCAACTGACTAAATGGATTATTCCTTGGATTTGCAGATCTAGCACGGCTGCTCTTCCAGCAAGTATGAGTTCAACAAGAACAAAAATGTTACTTGCCTCTTCAGTTGCCAGTCAATTTCTCAGCCTAAGTTTCATGTGAATATAGAATTGACCTGGGTAAAGTAAATCTGAAACCTCGTATCTTTTTATCCTGAAGAGGCCATTGCTCTTAAGTCTTGAGTTAATGCTTGTGTAGGTTCTGTAAATTCTGGCTCTGGGCACTCACCTAGTGGTTTCCCCGAGTCCTGTGGTGGGATGGGTAAGCACTTGATGACTTGAGCCCTGCTAGGGATTGCTGTTCTCGTGGTAATGAAGCTTGGAAAGCAAACGGAATGTCTTGGTTTAGTGGTTTAACTCTTAAAAACCTGTGGTTTCCTGATGAGCAACTGGAGCTGCAGAAGGCAGTCTTCCTTCCCCATCCCCACCGCTCCCTCATGTGCTGCTTGTATGGGCAGGCAATGGCCCAGCTTAGAGAGCTGATCTAGCTGAAAACTACTTTACATCACCCATTTGTGTGTTCTCTCCTGTCCTGCCTTGCCTCCCCCATCTCCTTGGCTTAGCCTTTCAACCAGGCTGCATTTCCAATCACGTCGACATAGAATGGCACAAGCACCAGTGTCTCTGATGAAAAAGGAGTGATGGGAATATATGGCTTCAGGGTAAGTGTGTGCTTCAGGATAGCGTGCACTCGTATTAGCTGGAGATGACTGGGAAAGCGTGTGCCTGAAGGCTGAGCTTTTGCAGCCTGGTCTCACAGTTTGCCCTCTCTGGTGGGAAGAATCTTACCTTGTCACCAGCTATGTGTTCTGCTGCTTTGTCCACAGGTCTTCCATGCTGGCTGTTACCAGCTGGGAGATAAGCCAGGGAGGCACATTGGAAAAATATGTTTTCTTTGGTTTTAGTTTTTTTGCCAGTTTGTGTTTTTCATGGACTTAGATGAATACTGGAGAAGGCACAAGGGCATGGCCAGTTAGTATTTAGTTTGCTTTACCACACCTTTTATTTAACAGTGTGCATTACGGTACATAGCTCATTTTTAAGAGATCTAATGTTATCAAAATTGTATCATTTACTACTTGCGTGTGAGGGTTTTTTGGGGTTGGTTTCTCTTAAATACAAGAAAGCAGCAAACAATTTTAGTAACCTTGGTTAGCAAAATTTCACGGGGAAGATTGAATACCCTGTCCTGCTTCTATTATCTGAAGTAGTAAATTAAGACTAATTACCTCGTCAAGAAGGCTGAGAGGAAATTCCTAAATGCACTTAGCAGCAAGCCTATTGTTTTGAACCTGTGACCAGTGGGATAACTTGAAGATATTAAGACATGATATAATATTGTAGCGGGAGAAATGAGTAAGAGGAAATAGGAGGGGCTGCGTAGTTGGGCAAATGATCATCTTGTAACATGACTTGTTATAACAGATGTAATACTGTGTTCTCCTGTTTGTTCCTCAGACCTTTCTCTGGATAAGATAAGCAGTCATTATAATATGGGCAATAAAATATTACTTTTGACTTAGCAAACTCCTAGACTGAACAGTTATAGAACACTTATTTCCAACTCCAGAAATCAGTAAGGCATGAAATTACAGGGATTCAGCCTGTTCCAGCCCTGGTTTTAATCCAACAACAGGTAATTAATTTTTCTTCTGAATGGGAATTGGTGGTTCCTAATTGCCCTGATTTCTAACTGGAAACTGTTGTTTGTTTTGTGATAAAAAAACCTGATAGCAGCGCTGTGTGGCAACTTGGAATTGCGTATATGGGAAGCCGGGGACTTCCGAACACTGCATTGTTCAGTGTTATTTTCATTTACCACTGGAGAAGTGCAAGGATTTTGAACTCTTGGGATCTCAAGTTATTAAGCCACCTGATGTTCTTAAAGGGCACTGAAGACGTTTGAAAGCATCTTCTATGAATTCTGATGTTTTGGCTAATCATATCTACTTTTTAATCCCTGTTTTGTTTTTTTTCTCTTTTTCTTTTTTGTATTTTTTTAATCATACTGTTTCTCTGGCTCTTTTGTATGTCAAGTATTACAGATTTTCCTTTATCTCCTCAATTAAGAGCTCAGAGGGATCTTTCTTTACAGGGAGTCAGTTAATAGTTTGTGAAGTTCTTGGTAGCAACTACTCACACAAATGTGTTTGAAAGAGAGAAATTAACAAGGTTAAATGGAACTGATAAAATGCAAGTGAAAGTCTTGTTTAAGATTTAGCTCTTAAAAAAAAACAACCCAAAATTTAAACAATTCTTTTATTAATTTCTTTTCTAAATGTCTTTTCAAAGAAAATACTAAGAAGTTGTTTTCTAGGAAAACTTATGTAATATGGCAAGTTTTATGATAAACCCCAGAAATGGCTGTGGTGGCCAAAAGAAGTTGAGCTACCTGACTGTATTCCTTGTCGTAACAAAACCTTTATAAAGTGCCTGTTGAAGTTAATCTGAAAAAAAAAAAAAAAGGGCATTTCTGAAAAAATGGACTTGCTAACATCTTGGAGAATAGGTTTTAATAGGGGTTGTAAGATGATATTTACAGATCTAAAAGAAGATTCTAAGAGAAATGGAATATGGCCCTGTAATTCAGGAAAGGTTCCTTGAGTAAAGTCTAAATTGTGAGGTTGTGGATTACTGATTTTTAAAGGGGCTGGCTGGTTGGTAGGAGGTTTTTTTTTTTATCTCTGTTTATCTTTGTTCTTTTGGGAAATAATTGCAGGAGTCAACAAAATGAGTCTAGCTTCAGCGTGGTTAACCATTTACACTCTAGAACAGCATTGAATCACAATGCTTTAACAGGTTGTTACTGCTTTTTATGTGAAAATCACTCTCAGTATGAAAAAGGTGGTCAAAGAAAAAGGAAGACAGTGATAGGGTGGGTAAGTGTGTTTTAGGGCATCTTTAAGGTCCCTTCCAACTCAAACCATTGTATTATTTTATGATATTTGGTTCAAAATGGCTAGTATTTTGTCTTGGGAGCCTCTGGGCTTCTCTGCTTTTTAATAATTAAAAAAAAGAGCCCAAATTACTATTGTTGCACCTGACTGAATATAGTTAGTATATACAGTACCTCAGCTGTGGAGGTAAAGGAGTCTGGAATCCTTGACACCTGAAATGTATCTCTGAATTGCGGTCTCTTGGATCTTGCATGCTGCAGGATATGGACCGTGTCAAAATGTCAGCAGCTGCTCCCACGTTTGCAGTGCTGACAATATGACCTTCAGGGTAAGAGATCTCAGCTGACGTGAGCTCTGCCCCGCGTATGTTTGTTTTACTCTGTATGGAGCTTTTGTGGTTGCGTACTTCTAAATGACTGCAAAGCAAAACTTCTGCACTTGCAAATGGCTCTTGTAATACTTATGTACTGATACTTCCATGTTTTCATTGTGCCCTGGGGTGTAATACTTGGTGGTAAAGTATGTGTGCAGCTTAAATTAGAAGGAGGCACGAAAAAGAGCAAATTTATTCCTTGGCAACACTGATGCTGTCTTTGGACCAGTTCCCATTTGCACCTAGAAGGGTGGGTTTGCAAAGCAGGGAGTTTGCTTGAGAAATGGTGTAAACAGGAGGGCAAGGTTAATCTGTTACCCTGTCAGCTCAGCACTGGTAAATGCAGTCCAGCATTGTGATGCTCTCTTGGCTATTTTTGTCCAAGTTTTGCCTCTTGTTTACAGAGCAGGTCCAGCACAAAAATCAATACAAAGTTGCAATAATAGGAGTGTGCTATCCACCTCTGGTAATTACTGCTTTGGTATTTATTCAAGATAGGGGCATATCAACTGGCACAAGACTGAGACATCGTGAAATAGCTGATTATTCCATGCTGTGTGCTTCTAGGGTTTATTACTCTTTCAGCTAAGTTTAGCGAAGTGACTTTCACTGGAGCCTATCACCTCTATAAAGTGTTCAGCTGGTGTGAATCAAACTGTAACTCTGAATATTAAGGCTGTGAAAGGTAGGGTCTTGTTAATTGTGGTTTGGGAGGCCTCTAAGGTACTCTGTCTGCGTATGTCTGTGATCTCATGTTATTTATGAGCTTTACAATTAGTTTACAATGTTAAAACAGTTCCCCCATCCACCTCTGATCTTCTACACTGTGTTGCAGCACGACTGTTAGAGACATATGGGAATGAGGCCAAACAGGAATTATTGCAGGTTGTAGTAACTGTGTCTATGGATGAGTGTACTATGCAGTTATACAATGTTTGCATTGTGTCTGTCTTCGTTGTGCAAGGTATTCGTTCGTCCTACATCCTAGTCTGTAGCTTCCTGAATAGCAAAATTCAAGTTCTGTCAGTATAGCTGCTCAATAAGACAAATGTTGAAATGCTCAGGAAGGAAAAACTTATTTCTGAATAAATTACATGTCACTGAGAGGAAGGACATAGCATCCAGATGGGCTAGAATGCATGCAGGTGAAGATTCCTGGCCTTTTCCTGATGAATAGCTCTATCAGGAAGAATACAAGAAGTAGAATGAGGCTGAGTACTTGTAGACCATTGTTGTATCGGATGAAACAACACAGCTCCAGCACAGATTGCTCTGGTCTGTCTGTCTCTCTGAAGCGTGGAGGTACTAACCCACTTAGAAGGTCTCCTTGTCTCTGCCTGTTTTTTCTCATGTGAGACTTGAGGCTGCAGTGTGTGGCACCAGAGAGAAGGGGGGAAGGATACGAGCCTATGGCAAGCACAGTCTGGAGACAACAGTAGTTGTGTGCCCATTCTGAGCCAACAGGTGTGAGCTGACTTACGCAGGAGGACTCTATTAGTTCTGCAGATTATTTTTGCCTCTGCAAGATTATGCTTGTTTTGTGAACGGTGATCTTTTCTGCCAAGTTGAAGGGCGTCATGTGCCTGTCTTGTAGTTACTGTATCTGTTACACAAGCAACAGCTCAGCAACAGGAGGCTTCTTTAATGTGTCTGATGTCAAATTTATTTTTAAAAAGCGCTATGATTCATTGTGGGTGCCAGCCCAGATCTTTACCATAGCCACAGTCAACACTTGTGACACAGCTGTTGCTGCCATTGCATAGGCAGCTCCCTAGCTGCAGCTTAAGGTGGGAATGAAGTGAGTTTGCCCTGTTTGCCTTGTCAGAAATCAGCAGCATGACCACATACATGCAACCTTCTTTAGGTGCTTGTTCTGTACAGTTTATAGTATTGTTTGATCATGATCCTACTGTTTGATCATTGTTTGGTTAGCAGTTTGATCATGAATTCTCAAGGCTGTATCTTTTCTTTTAATAGACGTCTTCTGCTGCAGGTTTTTGTTTCTCCTTTTGATCTAGTTCTTGCCAATGTTTAGGTTTTGGTTGAAAAGGTGGGACAGTTTGCCTAGTTTCGTGAAATGTACTATTTTCATACTGAAGTCAGAAATAAGAGCATATGCATAGTGTAATAGCCCAGTTGTGAGACTTGAGGAAAAACTTCTATCTGAAATGTATCTTGATCTTATTGTTCTGAGAGAAGAGCAGTTACAGGTCAGATAGAGGGCTAACAGGTGATAAAGGCACACAACTGATGGGTGACTTCACAGTCAAACTGATTACTGTAATTTCGCTGCTTTTATATAAAACTAGAAAGTAACTTGCTCTGTATTTTCTCTACTCTTCCTCTTTGTTGTTCAATGATGTGGTACAAATTAAGAAAAATTGTCTGCTAAATGGTTCTCATTTTAAAGTGGGCCAACATTACAGTGTGGGAATTTACAGTGGGTGTTGTCTTTATCTGCTTTTGGGTTTTTGTCCCCTCTCTCCCTCAGGGGCAATGAGAATGAAAGCATTCTTTGATGAAGATGGTAGTGTCACGTATTGGTATTTTATAGCAGACTGATTAAATGGGTTGTTCTTGGAGTTTGTAGCTCAGTATTCAGTCTTTAGTTACTGTGGATACAGTAATTTGCTAAAGTAGCCACCCATTGGTGCTTTGCCAGTGACTAAGCTTGGCTGTGGAATGCTTGCCTCTCCTGTCTGTGCCAGTGACGGTCACTTACTGGGTCAGGTCTAGCCTTCCGTGGGTGCAGCTGCACACATTGAATAATAAACTGGTAGCTTCCAGCGGTCAACAGGCATGAATTCAAAGTTTTTGTGTATATGCAAGAGTAAAGAGGACAAACAGTGGACTGAAGTGTAATGAAAGTTTCTGGCACCACAACCCTACCCAAATGTTGCTTTTTTTGTTCCCACCTTCACAAAGTCTGTCATACTGTTTTGCTAGCCTCCTCCTTTGGGCATGGGAAGTCTCAGATGTTTCCCTGAAGCATTTGCGTGATAAATATTAATGTCTAATGCTGTCTCTGTGTGGCTAAAACATTGTTCCATTTCCTGAATTCCTTGCTCTTCTGACTTTGGTTTTTTTGTTTGTTTTTTTTTTCCTCTGTAAAATATTTTCTCCTCTATAAACCAGCTTTTGACACTTTTAAAAGAAAACAAGTAAAACCATCTATTTGCAAGTAAACTAAACTGTCAGGAATGGAAGATAGTCCATGAATTTAGCAGGGTGAGAAAAAACCCAAACAACCAATCCCTCTGTAATACAGTTAAGTGCAGTTAAAGCATTTTATGTTTCTAACCCTGGATTACCGAGATTTGAAGTTATTTTCTTGAGTAGCTTCATTTTATGGAATAGGGAGTGCTTTGCTAAACCAGAATTTAATGATAGGAGCACTGGGAAATCCTATGGAAACAGTAACTTGAACTGCGAGAAATCTAAGCATTTCAACTTGCTTTCTGCCTTGGTTCTTTTGTGAAATGCAAATTGAGCTGAGAATGAATGAATGTGTCCAACCTTTGAGCGTTTCTGTGCTTTGCCTGGGTTGGGGGCCAGAATCAGGAGTGGTCACATGAGCCTGTGCTGAGATCATTAGACTGGGGACACCAGCTGTGCTATTATTAGGGGTTTTAAAGTCCGTGGCAGATGTTCTTAGGCTCTCTTCCAGCCCCACATATGGTGCAGTGGAGTACATGGAAAAAGTCTGACAGGCGGTTTTTCCGTGCAACAAACAGATTCCCTCCCCTGCCCTACAACTGGGCAAGATATTTTATGTTAATTTGCATGTAGCAAAAACTAGTTTGAAGTACTTGAAATAGAAGAATGAAAAAAGTTGTCATATAAGAATAAACAAAATTGCTTTGTTTGGGAAGTAGGATTTGGGGGGCAAGCCAGAACTCAAGTCTGTAAGGGCATAGGTTCTGCCATTCATATATTTGTATTTTATTACCTTTGACATTGCTATTTAGACAAGGCCCTTGTTGTGTTACTTTTTGTGTATATATGTATGTAACATAAAGCTGTTCCTGCAAGGACTTGAATGTATATGAGATAAAATGAGACGTAATACACACAGAGCAAAGTGGTATTGGTAATGCGATGATCAAAATCTGTGAACAGAACTACTGCTTATTATATTACAGTGCTATATGGCATGGAGAAAAAGCGCATTTATTCATTATTTTTGTTGGAGTAGGAAAAGATTGTGTATGTCTTGTTTTGAATCTGTAAGTTGTGTCCCCTCTGGAAGTCAGTTAACCAGTTTAAATATCCTCAGAAGATACATCACAAGCTACTTAGTATTTTGTGGACTTCAGATGTGCCCTGTGTTGTACAAAATGCCAAAGGGAGGTATCTACCGGGAAGGTGCAGGACTGGCTGAACGGCAAACCAGAGGTACATGAGGAGCTGAAGAATGTAAACTATTTATAATAGGTAACAAGTATGTCTCTGTATTTCTTGTGTTATGGGGTTTTTAACCATGTAAGCATGTTGTTGCTAAGCAGAACAACGAATGTTTAAACAATTGCCTGTGCATCATCTTTTCCTTTCTGTCGTTAAAGTGTGTGATGTTTTTTGAGCTAAACCAGTTGCAGTGCTGCATGAGTTCCCTTGTGTTAAGCACAACAGAAGAAAACCCAACACTTAATAAGTTTTTATATGTCCCGTCTTTCAGCTTCCTAACTCTAATCAGGCAGCTCTTGCATACAGAGCTGTTTAATAAGATTAAAGAGAAGAGTACCCAGAATAAATAATCTAAAATCCAGTTCTTCTTGGGGCTCTCATTCTTTTCATATGCATTTTCTCTGTGCTTGTCCCTTTCTGGGTACTATAGGTACAGAACATGCAATTGATCAGAAATCTGAATACTCATTCTTTGTCACTGTTTTATCTGACACCAAAAAAACAATGTTGGTGACCTAAAGGGTTTTTCATTTTTCCCTTTAAGTCAGTGAACTGGGATTTTAGCCAAGTGCTAGGACCCACTTGTAGGTGCATATTTCTGGCAAGAGGTAAATCTCTAGATGTGGTCTGAATGTGATTCCCACATTTTATCTCCTCATTCCCAAACTTTTAATGTTTCTACTTGTTAGTAGTGGTGTTTTAAACCACTAGAGACGCAGATGGTTCTTCAGGCTGTTCCCATAATACAGTGTAAAAAGAACCAAGTGGTTGCTCTTCCTGCAATGCGGAGAGCTGTGGGCTGCGACCCCAGCAGCCTTTGGTGGTTCCTGTGGGTGGGTGCTGTTTTACAGCTTGCACCCAGTCATTTGAGAGCACTGCTGTTTGATTGTACCCCAAGTAAGCTGGTCTGTACACTGAAACCTGGGTGTCATTTACTCGGGTTCCTAGCGGTGAGGAATCAATTGCTATTTGAATAAGATTGTGACAGTCAACACAGTCACATAACTCCTATAAAAAGAACAGTGGCTCCTGTGTGACTGTGATTACAGAGCAATACCCAGAGAAAATTTAAGAGGATTAGTCAAGGCATGTTGCATTAAACCTGACTGCTTAATCAGAAGGTTTTTTTCTTGAGGATTATTTTGTTGGCAAAACTGAGAAAATCAGGATCTTGATGAGATCCAGGGGTTTGCTCTTAAGGCTTAGAGCAAGCAAAGTCCTAATGTGCTAACATGACTGGTTAAAACATGTTTTCCCCAGGTAAGAAAATATAATTTTCTGCATTATGGGAGGAGACTGTAGTAAATATGCCTTGATTGATAGGTGGCAGTCCTTATTTAACTAGAATCCAGGGTTTACTATAGCTTCTTACAGTGTCCACAACTTTCTGACTGGAAAATAATTGCTTGGCTTAAAGCGGTTGAGTCTTGCACTGAGAATATTAAGCCCCAGTCAACTCCTCCCCCCCCCCCCCCCCCCCCCCTTTGTGATTTTAGCAACCTGTCCAATTTCCTGTGCATGTGGTGGGAGGAGAGGAGAAGAGGTTTTGTTATAACCTTGTTTCAGAAATGCCCGGCAGAGGATGTGCTAGAGGAAGCAATTGTGCTTGTTAAGTCTCAGCTTCCAGTATTCTCTGCTTCTCTGGAGATGCCATCTGTGAAGCTGGTTCACATACCTCTTTTAGCAGAAAACACTTCTATGCAATAGGTTCAAGAGAAACAGTTGCTGGTTAGGTTTTAATTTCTCTGTTACTCTACAATTTTTTAGACATGCAGATTCTCACGTGGATGTGTATCTTTATGGGTAGATGAATCAACCCTTGGCAGATGAAAATCTTATCCTCTCACTGAACTTATGTTCTAAATCTCTCCTGTGAGAACGTACAGGAGCCTAGTGGCTTCACTCTCTGTTCAGCTTTCATCTATATAAAGTAGTATGGGTACTGCCATGTTAGGGGCATATATGTGTTTGTTTTATGAAGGTTTATGTTGTGAATTGACAGGCTGATAGATTAGTGCATGCTCCTGCACCTTGGGTGTATTAAAGATGGGCTGTAATGTTTGTTTTTTTAATATCCCCTCCAAGCTTGACACTTCTTTTTGTTGATATCTTAGGGCACTGAGCATGTTGCTGCTTGAAGTCAGCAATAAAAAGAGAAACTTACTCATGTTCTAAAGGAGTGAAGCTCTGAAGAAGCAGATCTCCCACTCTCTCCCTCCTCCTAGGTTAAAATTAGTTCTGCTGGCCCAGAAGGGACTTACGTTTCTTGCTTGCTTTCCAACTGTCAAGCAGAGTATGTATTCATGCTGAACAAAGTGGCACCATTTGTGGATCCTTTTAATGATGTATTCAGAACTCCAGTGTCTCCTGATTTAATGAGTACAGTGAATGTATTCACAACTAACAAGACTGTGCTCATTAAACAGCACTAAGTTAACTGTCCTATTCTCTTCTAGCAATCCAATTCATAATTAAATGGTGTGATGCCATATCCGAATACAACACTGGGCTGTCAAACGGAGAGGTTAGATGTTCTGTGGGTATGCGTGGTTAGGTAGGATTGTTGGAGTGTAAGTAATCCAGCTCAGCTTGCCTCGCTTGATAGGGCTACTTTTCTTGGTAGGGGCTTTGTGCTAATATGTCCCAAACAAACAAGAATTTTAAACCTAAGCAGTTAGCCAAAACATTAAATTGTCACCAGTTTGCACTCAGTTTTATATTCTGCTCTTACTGTTGTGTAAATCTGAAGTAGCACAGTTGTACTAACTGGAATTATAGGAGTGTAACTGAGGACACAATTGGACCCTTGGTTGACTTGCCTGCTGCATAAACTCAGTTGTACAGGTCTGATGGTGGCGATACCTGAAAAATGCAGAGATTAGTTCAGTGTTTTGGACTGGCTAATGTAAACTTAACAAAGGGTTGTGCTGCCTAGAAGCATACAGGAGCTTGTTGGAATTGTCTTCAGTGATGTTAAAATACAAGTAGCAACTGCATCCTCATGTAAGTTACCTGTCTTCAAAAGCACACTTACCTTAATTTTTCATGGGATTATGAAAGCATAAATATTGAATACTTATCTTTGCTTTTAATCTGGTGTCTATTCCAAAATCTCTTGGTTTTAATAGTTACCAGCAGTATTTAATAACAGATTTAGAAGCAGAGGGAGTTTGGGCCTGAGGGAGGGATAGCACATGTACTCTGCTTTTCTACTGGCAACTTCCTGACACCTGTTTTAGGGGCGTTTAGCATAATCAGGATGACAGTCCTTATTTAAAACCATCTGATAATCTATTCAGTTTGTGTTGTCTGCCTTTCTTTGAACTGATTTCAGTAAAAAGCTGTATGGTCCTTAGTACCTGTTTGCCATCTGGAACAGCAGGTTCCCCTGTGGATAGAGGCAGATGTACTGACTGTCTAATGCAGCCTTCTGCAGCTGCTGCCTGTTACCACAGGCTTGTGGGACTGGCTTTGATTGCTGTTCCTCAGCCCTTCCCTGCAGCTCCCTGGCACAGGCGCCTGTGTGAGCCTAGCAAACATATGCTGAATTATCTAACAGATAATCATTAAAATTTCCTTCTTTCCTCTTAAGAGCCATTTTCATTCAAATACACTGAGTAAAAGCATCATGGCTTGTCTTCTGCATCTGTCCTTCCACATTAATACTGAATGGTGAGGTTCCTTTTCAGTGCAAACTTACTGCTTCGTGTTGTAAAACCTAAGCATGAAATGTTTGTAATTTTGAGGAAGAAAGCTTGCACACTCCAAAGTAAGGGAAGAACTTTTTCTTTCCATCTTTAAATATGAAGAATGAGCCGTAGTGGTTAATTCAAACTGGAAAGCATTTGGGGCATCTTGTGGAGAGATGAAGCTACTCATCGAGTCTTGTGTAGTGTGGGGATGTGTGCAGTGAGTGCACTGTGTGTAAAGGACAGAGGTGGGAAGGATTTCAGGGTTTCTTTGGTTTGTTGTAATCCTCAGTGGAACTTTCCCTGCTGGTGTCTGGAACAGGTGAATTCAGCTGCATGGCCCTTTTGTGTAACCTGTTGATAGAGGTGAGATGGATACCGTCATAGGGATACCGTACGCAACTGAGGCACGAAGTGATGTTTTGTAACCTGTTGCTTTGTACTTCTGGCTCTAGGTTTTTTTTCTGTCTTTATTACACATAATGGTGAAAGGCCTGAGTGTTTTCCTCTGTGTGTGTGTGTCTGGGGGTTGCTTGCTGTTTTGTTTCTTGGTTTTCATGGTGTGGGATTGCAAGGGCAGAAAAGGACTATTTCGGGAACAAGTGGCTTTTGTTTTAGTCTCATTTCTGAGGTTGAATTGCTTTTAATTTTTTTTTAATACTAGATCACAAATGTGCATTAGACAAGGAGGAAAGTGGAAACTGTTTCTGTGTTAAAATGCTCAATCCTGGTTTTGGAAGATCTTAAATCTTTCTAGGTGAATTCTAGCCTTTGTCTGTATCGTGGGTTATACCTTTCTTATAGTAGCCACATAACTTGTTTTAATATTAAGACAGTCCACTACTCTGCCCATTTGCTGAGAGAATAATCTGCTTTTTACTGATTGTGCCTGAGTGTCCAAAAAGCTAAGACACATTCCAAATGTTCTAGTTTTGCATAATAATGTATCCTGCCTACATACAGTGTTTTCAGAGAAGCTGCAAGGGAAAGATTTTTGGATTGATGGCATATTTGCTTGTGTGGGTGTGAAAAGGCAGTGTAGGGGATATTCTTCACTGGAAAAAAGTTCCACAGTTTCCTTTGTAAACTTTCTTGGCCCGTCACTTCAGTTTGGATCTTTACACCCACCTTTCCTAATAGCAGTTACTACAAAGGACATTTTTTTTGTTATCTTGCGTTAGTAAAACAACCCTTGTTATCAGCACAGATAGCTGCTCCCTTCCTCCAACCTCTCTCTCAATTATTTTTAAAAAGACAATGACCTTTTCCTTCCTGACCAGATGTTTTGTTTTCAGATCTGTCATTTGCTGTTCTCCCTTTGGTTGTTATATTTTTGTCTTCCCATTCTTCAGGAACAGAGTTGACTGCAGTTCTGTGAGAGTTAATCTCATTGCATGTACTGCAAGTATCTTAAGTAAAAAATGCTTTGGGATTTATAAATGCGTTTGGTTTTGTAAATTTAAAAAAAAAAAGGGTGTGTGTGTGTGAACATTCAGTCACAGCTTACTTAGGTTCTGCTCAAGCCATGTGTTGATGGAGACTACTTTTCCCCTGTGAAAGTCAGGTGAATAGTTGCTTATTCCTTTATTTAACAAATCGATTATTTAAATTGGAACGGAGTAGAATACCTTGAAGATCTGGGGTGTAATGATCTTGCCATTCATATCCACAGTTGCATACTTAGAGCAATGACTCGTGTTTCAGAATAAACTGCAAAATAGTTAACCCAAGCAAACCTACACAAATGTTCAGTTTAGTAGTCAGACAGCTGTAGAGTTAAATCCTAATTTACCTCACAGTGACACAGTCTTTGCAAAGGATAAATAATCTTACTGTCAGTTCATTTTTGATTAAAGTGTCAGCAAATCTTACTACTGAAAATGCACGGGCAAGGCAGATGGGAGATGGCAATTACACAGACTCATTTGAAAATATGAAAGAAAAATGTTCATTCAAAAATTCTTAGTTCTTAGAAAGTACATTTTGTGACTGGAAATGAATGAAAATGAAAAATGGATTTTCACAGGCTGTATCTGCTGTGATTTCATGGAAACATCTGTGGAAATTCCAACTTGTACACAAAGCGTATGAATGGGAAATCTTAGTTCTGCTGCGTGTTGGTAAAAAGAAAACTTTTTTTCTGAAATAAATTTCAGCCTTTAACAGAATATTTTATTCCATTCCCTCACCACTAAAGTGCTGTATTTGCATATTGCTGCAAATGTTATTTCTGGATTGTCTTTAACAGATACTAATTGGTGAAGGTCTACTGCTTTGTTTCTATTCTGTTTTGCGCTCTTGAAGAAGGGAAAAAATTATCTATGTAGCAGTGGAACAAAGTGGTATACATAGCTTGGGAATGGGAAGGTGTCTTATTTGAAGTAGGACAGGTACAGTATTTTTCAAAGTGAAAAGTTCTAGGTGAAACATTTTCATTTGTCATTACTTTAAATGTTGTTACTTCGTTCTAAAGCTCAAATTTAATTTCTCCTATTGGAGGCGTTTGTGTTTGAGCTTACAATGAAGTATAGAAGTGCACATGGGAATAGAATTACATTTGCAAATGTAAATCACCTCATCATATCTACCATTCACCATATGGTGAATTTCAGTTTTCTGTAATCACAGCCTGATACTCATAACAGTTCTTGCACAGACTCATGCTAAAACTGCATGAGTCGGGACTGCTGTGAGGCAGGAAAAAAGTGGTGTGAAAAGGCACTGGGAATATCTGCAGCTCCACTGATGAAGTAATGCAGATTTTGTATCTTAAAGGCTGGACATAAAAGGCTGGACTTAAAGGCAGGCATAAAATATGCTTAGTCTTGAATGAAAGAATAACAAGGTGATTGAATGCAAATCAATCTGAAAAAAAGCTCGAGTGTAAAGGATTCATGTAGTAGGAAGGCAGTCCAAAATGAGGAATCTTCTTTTGATTAGGGTTGGGTTGTCAACATCTAAAAGCTTGCTGCAATAGGAAGCACTGTAAAAAAAAAAATCAATGCAGATGTGAGCCTTTTGAGGAATTGCTATTCAACTTTTTAAAAATCTAGATAGTTTGACGTGAGGAGGAGGAAACCTCCAATAAGAGAGATCAGATGAGAAATGCTTAAAATTGCGTTATCCTTTGTTTTGTCTGAAAGGAACATCTCTTTTTGGAGAGGTTTTGCAGGGAGGGAGTCACATACCATATCTACAAAGATTCTAAAGTTTGTCATTGGTGTAGACTTACCCTTGGAAGACAATGCTTATGCATCTTTTGTTTTGACACTGAGAGTTGGATCAGTTCACAAGGAGAATTGCTACTGGGAGAAGAGGTGGCTGCAATTGCAAACTTGTCCTGAATGTGAAGGGATGAGGGGCTGTCTGAGAAGAAGTGCTGTGATCCGTCTTGGAGAAGAAATAACGAAAGGACAATTACTCTTTTCTTGAGAAATGATAAATTATTTCCAAATTTTTAAAACTCAGGGTTTCCTGAGGTGACAGCTCATACACCATAGAAAAAGGCTGTTTTGATGAGGTCAGAGTTCGTGACTGGCTTTCCTTTGGAGGATAATTTTAGCAAAACGGGGTTTAATTTGTGGGAGTACTTGCGTGATTGCCAGATGAGCTCATACTTATGCTCTCTCATCAATGTTTCAAGACTTGCTGCAGAAAGCCTCAGTCTTTTGAAATGTATTTAGTTTTAAAGTACTCCTTTGTTTTGTTCTATAGATAAATCTTACTACTTTTGTGAAGACTCTGGAAACGTTTTGTAATGTTTTCATGATGGTGTACACCTCCCTGTTTATGCTTTCTGTGTGATGTTTAAGAGGAAAGGATTTGCAAACATCTAGTTTGCCTAGTGGAATGTTTGCATACAGTTGTCTATGATCAAACTAAAACATTTGGACATGGTTAGGAATGTGGATATTGAAAAATGCACTTGAAGGGTGAAGGTTTTAATGTAGCAAACAGAAGAGAGAAGTAGTCTAACCGTTTTTCTCTTTGACTCAGTTTGGTAGTTTGTGCAACTGCTCTGCCAAGAGAGGGCGAGGAAACTTGTGCGTGAGCCAAAGTTACAATTGCATTCAAATGACCTTACAGCATCAAGAGCTGTTCATGTGGGGGAAACGCAAATAGAAACGACACTTAAAGCAAGCCTGCTAGCCAAATGGTGAAATTCTGGAGGGGAAAAGGAGGATCAAGAAAGGAAGAATGCTATGCAGATGATCAAGAGCAGAAAGAGTTGAAAAGCAGGTACAGCAATGGCTGCTGCGGGGCTGTAATCCCCCCGTCCTGTTTGTCTCTCTCGGAGCTTAGCTTTCAATGTCGTATGTATGTTATGTTTGTGCAGAGGCCTTGCTAGCAGTGCTTTAAATCAACGCAGACAAAGGAAGGGAACGCAGCAAATGCTGCTTTAGTACTTTTCAGATTCCCTTACTCTGCGGTTCAGTTGAATGCTGGTTTTCAACTATTGCGCTGTATAACGCTGCCTGGCCTCTTTCTCAAATAATGTGGAGCTGAGCTGCTGTTGTGCGCTCAGATGCAGGTTTTGTCCCGGTGGGGCAGGGGGAAAGGCTTAGGCTTTGATGGGCAAAAGTAGGGTGTGCTTGAATGGGTCAAGGATCACTGTTTACTGTGGCTGCTTTCTCCCTCCAGACCTCGAGGTCTAAAGTGCGTCCCTACTAAACTGCCATGGTATTTAAAATGCTGCCACCATAAGGTTGATGGGGTTTTTTTGACGCTAAATCATAAGGAATCTGAGCTAATATTTTTAAGGTTACAGATGAAACTGCTCTGGGCATCAGGTATCTTAAGTCATGATATTATTATTAAACAAATGTGGCAGTGGGAACAAGCAAAGCTGTGCAAACTGAATTACTTCCACAGTTTTGCAAGCTTTTGACTACAAAGACATTGCAGTTATTTGGGATACTCCTGGGGCATCAGAGGCAGGAAAGTTGTTACTGTTTATACGCCATGTGCAGTAATCTTTATGTATGCTGATAGATACTTTGGTAACTTTAAGCCTACTTACTGAAGGGTGCTGTTGATGATACTTGTTTAACCGATATCCTGGACTTCATTCTGTTGTTAAAACTGAAATTCCTGCAACATAAGGAGCTTAGACGTAAGTGTTTCCTTTGAAACACAAGAAAACTTGTACGGGGGATGTCGTCATTTTCTTAAGCTCATTTTCTGGATGTGGTTTGAGTTTGCTTTTCTTATCTGTATTTCTGTTTGAAACCAGAATTTTAAAACCAGAAAAAAGCAAAATGCATGAATTTTGGATAGTATGAACTATTTTCTTCATGGAACTTTTTCTTTTCAGAGTAATTTTTCCAAATCTTGATGGCACTAAAATATTAGATGGCTAGAGTTATGTGTTTGTGTTCTGGTGACTGGAAGGTGGGAAGGCTATTTAGATCCCCTCAACATTGCTACTGTGATTTGGTTTGCTTACCAATTAATTTATTGTAGTAATCTTCACTGCCATAATAAAATTAGGAACAACTCATTATAATATACTAATTCTTTTTACTACTCCACAACCTGACTGTGTCTAAACTCTGTTAAAAGGATGGGTATATTTACTGAATTTGTTAAAACATTCGCAACTGTTGCTAATCAAGTTCAAACAAGAAATCAAGATTCTTTATTTTTCACATGCTCTTTGTTACAAAACCCATTTAATCTTGGAGCCAAAATACTTTAAAGGGCCTTTCTATGGTTGGGAGTTTTTTAGCTTTGGAGCAATGCTCATAATAGCTGTTCCTTGTGCTGTGATTGTCTGACTTGAAGGAAACTGATGTTTCTTAGTCAAAAGCTTTACATTTTAAAACTTTAGGAAAATGCTTTGGACTGGCACTACCTGCGATACCTCTAATCCTTAACACATTAAAAAAAATCTCAGTGCTACAACTACTTTAGTAGAGCAAAGGGGAGAAAATGAGATGTTTTTGTGGAGTTGTTAGCATCTGTAACATTACTTTGCAAATTATAGGAGTGTAATTCTACCTGGACTGAGATAGAGTTCATATCAGGCAAAAAGAATACCCTTCTTGTTAGTTCCTTTTACTCTTCTCTATTCCCACTAGTTCAGGTAGGATTACGTTGCGACTGAAGCGCACTTAAATTTAAGTAGGAGCCCTTGTCCATAGGGATTAGATTAAAAAATCTGAAGCGTTCTTGAGTGAAATACATCTGATGGATTTTTCTTGTTTATTTTCATACAGCTCACTTTCTTCTCTTGTAAATTCCTTTTTCACCCTGATAAAGAACGTAACTGTACCGTGAATACAAAGATTTTGTATTCTTCCTGTTCGTTTATAGTTTGCCCACTCTTCTTGTTAAGTCTCTGTTAAGTCTGCTTTCAGTGAGGTGCTTACATTCATCACAGAGTGGCTCAGAATCTGTCCTGGCTTTTTTATTTATCTCATAAATACAGAGGAACACCTGCCTTGCACAGGTGTTCAAGTTTGCAGTTCTTGTGGAGAAAGCCTTTTTGAAGGAATATGTTATATTCAGAAATATTTTCAACAGACTTTTCCTGCCTTTTCTTCCTAATGTTCCCTCCGTGTGTGTCCCAGGTGGTGGTGTTTAATGTATGTACTCCTATGGCATGGACTGAAATGGAAATCGGTTTTGTTTCTCTCTGGTGAACTGTGTCCCAAAACACAGTGTTAACGCAGAGTCTAAGAAGTTGGAGGCAGAGGGAACTGTGTGAAAGGTGCTGTTAGAAACAGCCCTGTAGTCAGGAGGTCTTGTTCAGTGAGTGGTCTGGTTTTAAATGTGGCAAGGGAGCTTGGTTAAAAGAAAAGGTAGGCCTGCGCTAAAACTTGCAGTCTTTGCAGACTAACAAGAAAACAGAGTAACTTTGTCTTAAGTATTTAAACAGAACTGAAAGTATTTGGACTAATTTATAATGCATTTCATAGCTTTCCTAATTAGGATTTTATTTGGAATTATACTGAGACAACTTGCTTCATACATGAAATCAGATGTGGATATGTAGTCTTGCCTTCAAAATTGTTGCTAGTCATCATGGGGCTGTGCAGGGATTCCTGGGAAAACCCGAGAATTCAAAGTTTTTACCTTGTGGTTTCCATGTTGTTAGATTTTTAGATGCTGAAACTTATTTCCTCATCAACTGTGTTACTGTTCCCTTTGATTCCACCTCATTCTGAAATCCTGTTACTTTAGGAGAGATGAGGTGTGCTTCCTGATGGTATTTAACTTCATCCATGTAATGTTTCATTAGAGAGCTGGAACTGAAGTTGAAAAACAAAGCTGACAAACTTTTCAAGAGAAGAGATGTAGAAAGAATAGCTGTTTAGTTAGGCTCTAAAAATCATGTGAACTTCAAGCCACTTGAGAGCTTAATTTAGTGGAAGACTGGCTGAAGGGGCTTAATATAGATAGCTCAGATATCATGTGGAAGCTCTAATTTGGACATGTATTGATATAACACACCTTGAGCTTATTTTTATTTGTTGCTGGCCAGATTGCTTCTTTGCTTCCCTTCTTTAACCCCACTCTTTATTCTCAGGAAATGCAGTACATTGGCAACTGTTGCTGCACAACTACACCTCACTGTACCAGGGAGAACGAAGGAAGATTGGCTGTCAAATACTGGCACTGGTTCTGTTTTAGCCAGTTTTCAGTGGAGTCTTCAGTAGACTTGTTTTGTACTGTTCCTGGTAACTCTGACTGGGAAGGTGAAACAAGTAGTGGCTCTAATCAGGATATTCTTCCTCTGGATGAGAAGTATTGGTGACTTTTAAACCAGGCTTTTCCTTTTCTTCCTATAAGTGAAGTTCTTGAAGTAGTGAGAGAAGATAAAACTAATGTGGTAGGAAAAATGCTTGGCTCAAAATTGAGAGGAAAGCAGCTAATCCGGATGGATCACCATCTCGGTGCCCTTCTTCCAATGTAAAATAAAACAAAAGAAAACAAACTTGAGTTTGTGTGTCTTGAAATGGTGAAGTCTTTAAACCAGGCAAATTTTTTACTCTTCTCTGCTTCTTAAAGACACAGATTCACTGGAATTTCTACTCTTTTTCCTTTTTTTTTTTTTTTCCTTCAGGTTGTGCTTAAGCACTGCTTTACCTGCATGTTTCCCAATACTGTAACTTAAAATTATGGCTCTTACAGCAGCAACGCAGTAATTTTTAACTTGGTTCAGAAAAGTTGTTGTTTCTGGTGTGGTCATTAACATAAGGTCAGTTGGAAGGTCACAGTGTAACTGGTGTGACTTGCCCTCTGATGGTAGTGTCATGGGAAAAACAAATGGAAGAATGGGTTCAATATGTGTTTACAGTAGCCATGGAAAGTTCTGCTTTGCTAAAATCTACATTAAGCTTAGCGAAAAACTCACCCACACTCTTTTTAGTTTTTAAAAAATAATGTTTTCGAAGTATCACTTAATTCTGCAAAGGAATTTATTTGGAGTAAAATCTTACTGTTGATGTGGAAGCAGCTGGGGATTTTAACTGTACAAGAAAAAGTGCTTCTGAAGCACATGTTTGAATTCTGGAGTAGGTGTTGATATCACTCCTTAAATTAAAGATGTTGATAAGACTCCTTAAAATGACAGCCCTTAATGCAATTGCCGTTTATGACTTACAAGTGTACTTACAACTTCATAACTGGAGATTCAGTTGGGATGTACCATTTTGAAAGCTACTGTTGGCTTCCATGTGAAGAATTATAATACTGAATCCAGCCCTGCACCTTGTTTCTACCCGGCAGCAGCGCCGAGCTCTTTGCCTCTACGCTTCTGTTGGCGCTGGTCACATGTGCAGCGTTTGTGATGCGTGTTACGTTGCCAGAGCAGGAGAACAGCGGTAACTGTGAGTTTGACACCTCTGGTCTACACTCTCTGTGGTGAGTTGCAGATTTATAAACAGTTGCAGTTATAAACATCTCAAATACAGATGCTGTAAGTCAGGATCATTTTTTAAAGATGTATTGAAAATTTTAGATGGCACTTAAACTTAGTTACACAGTGCAAAATGCCATTTTATGTAGTGTCTGAAGATGACCTGCTTCTTGTCATGTCTCTGCATTTGCATTTACCATAGTTTAAAAGTAATTAGAATATAGCAGTTAGCATGAAATTTTTTTTAAGGTGGGAGGGGAAAATATTTCTATTTTCTCTTTATTGAACAATGTTGCACTGCTTTACTACTGACTAGAAAGGACCATCTCAGGTTTTTGAGTCACTGTCTCAGTCTCTAGGATTCATTTGTATTAGAAGTAGGTTTTGTTACATCTGCCTCCCAAGATGCAAATCAAATGTTTTTATGTACAAATTTTTTGAGCACCAGTCTAATTCCATTAAACTCCATTAAAATTTTGCTCTTAAACTTGAGAACTTGGTGATGGAGATAAAAAAGAGAGTAAGTAATAGGGTGTTTTTGATGTTCATTTTATGAAGGGCAATTAAAATTATTCTACCTTCTTAAGGTTTGATGGCAACATGCCCTGCGCACCTTTTTGAGACTCTAACTGGCCTTTAACTCTGGAGCTACAAACTTTGGATAATGGAGGATCTCGTGCATTTTTCCTGTAGTGATCACAGCATGCAATGAAGCAACAGAAATCATGACGTAGGTATCCACACAAAAGTGACCTGGGCGAGCCTTTTAATCCCTCTGTCTGTTTAATTACTGTTTTGTAGTGAGAAAAATAACATTGAGAGCATTGCACCTGCCTACAAAATGTCACGTACATACATCTTGTTTATAAAGACTTCCAGAGAAATGATGGTGGAAGATTGCTGAATTGCAAGCTAGTATTGATAATCTGAAGTTCACTTAAAATGTATGTGTTTCTAGCATATTCAGGTTTTACGGTCAGTGTTGCCTATAAGGCAAAAAACTAACATTTTTCAATACAAGTTTTTGAGATTGCCTGTAAGGTACCTATCACCTGGGGAAAGAAAATGTACCTTCTGTCTGTGGTGGGCATGGATGGGTGTACAATAAAGGCTTCCTTAAATCAACAAACCATTATTTATTCTGCCTCTTCAGTCTCTCATGTCATCAGACTGAGCTGTGGGGCTGTTACTAGGTCTGCAGAAGTGTTTTCCACTGATAATGTGTGTGTCTTGTAGTTGAGAAGCTATTTTTAGCAGTCTGGTCAGATTCTTAGGGTCACTAAGGGACAGAGGCCTGGCGGAGAGGTGTAAAAGGGAGCTGCCAGTGGTTTGGAATGGGAATGGGGGGAGGAAAGGTACCTTTGATTCCCAACTGTTTTGTCTGTTTTGGACTACATGTGGTAACTTGCAAAGAAAAGGCACGTTTCTTGGGTGTCTTAGCTTGTATCCAGCTAGGAATAATCTCTGTGTTGTGGAGGGAAAATTGGTAGAATTGCATGGGGAGAAACATCATTTTTTCACTGTGATGACATTCAAAGGCTGCCTGGATCTTGACAAGCTGACACCTTTGAACTAGAGTGAATTTGAGAAGTGCTGCTCTTTGCATTAGTGGAAAGTCACTGACCTGAGACGGTTTGGGGTTATGTTAATTTGTGCACTGCATTTCCTATATGCAAGACTTTTTTCCTGATCGCACAATAACCAAGGAAGAATGCCACTGAAAAAAGGAAATTGTTATAAATTGTGGAACCTTTAATTTGACCATGGTGCTCAGCTACAGGCAGCTTTTTAATATTTACAATTTGATATTTAGAAAAACTCTTGTGAGCTTCAATTTGACCTATTTTATTCACAGATTGATTGTACAAAAAGAAAACTGAGGCAGAAAAATAGCACTAAGCACGAGAGGGGCCACAATATTACATGATCATGTGCTACATTATCACTTTGGGCAGTGAAGCTGCTAGTTTTTCCTCCTGGCAAAATAGCTGGTGAGACTCCCCTAAATACATTGCCACACTTTCCCCACTCCTCTCATCCAACTCTTTTTTTTATTTTTCATTGTGTTTTGTTTTAGTGCTAAAGTCAAAGGACATCCCCAGTGTTTTCAGTCTCCACGTGCGTGGCTGAGTGAATGTCTTTCTTTCATGTTTATCTTAGCAAATAAAATCTGCAGGTAGGGAATTTTAAACGGATTTCAAAGCTGTTTGAAATTTCTCTAAATGACATACCTGGGAATGCTGCCACATAGCAGAAATGTTTGAGTGATGTGTATTTCATTGCTGTGGGGACACCAAAGATAAAGCAAGGTAGGCTGTATGTGCTGCTCCAGTGTTTCATAAAATCACGTTCCATGCAATCAGTGGTTTGCAGGCATGCTGTACTGAAAGATTAGACCTCTTTTTACTGTTTATTGTTATGTTCTCTGTGTTCTACCACACTGTCTCTTCATATCAAGGTAGTATCATCCACCCAACATGGGGAAACTTCTTTTTTCTTTCTCTCAATTGTAAGTAGACTTTTCAAAAGATATCTTCTTTCCTCCAGTCAGTCAAAATTGCTTCACCCTGAAGCTCACCTTTTTTACATTTTGACTGATGGGCATTGGTCCTGCTGAGACTGTTCTATGGCAGCTGATTTTTGTGCCATATGTGCTGTCTGGCAGATCTTGTTGAATTTAATCTGGTGCTGCAACTTAGCCTGTGTAGGATGTTAACCTATGGGAAAATTGTGCATGTGGTACCTGAGCTTTGTCAAGTCACGTACTTTCTGCCCATAGTCATGTGTGTCATGTAGAACATGTGATGTATCCTGAGTAATTTGCAAACTTGCTAAGCTAAAGTTCAGTTTTATTTTTAAAACTGTAATTTGTCTGAAGAATACCGATCGTAATGGTTAAAACCTGGTGGCTGCGGTGGTGCTCCTTGTCTTGCAGCAAGGGGAACTCATGGTGAATGCACACTGTACTATCGTATTATGTGTTTGTGGTAGCTAACCATTAAATGTTTGGTTTTAAAGACTGGTGGTGCAGATGTCTGTCACTGAGCCTGGTAGCTGTCCTGGGGAACATCAGAATGGTATGGCCGGTGTCCTCTCTAGTTGCCTTTTACTTTGCACTGTGAATGACCAGACAGCACTGTGCAGCTGTCCTGTCAACAGGTGTGTTTGAAGCAAGGATAGAGCATGCTCAAACTCTGTGAACTCTTCCTATATTCATCCATAGGAATATACTCTACCACTGTGCATTAATGTGCATCTGCGATAGTTTAACCAGAATAGTTAAAAATTATCCAAGAACTGAGTAGAACAGGTTCATGTATCTGCAGTGACATATTTGTGATGCATGACTGCAAAAGCAAGCTGCTTATCTAATAAGAATATGCTTGTGCTAGGGGAAAGAGGACAAAATCTATCTGAACTTGGAAACTGCTGCAGCTAAACACCATGCCAGTAAATCACATATGCACTCTAGTAGCAAGAAAAGAATCTTCTTTGTGCTAGCTTTATGTCTGGGGTTTGTATGGTTTCTTCACTGCACTGTAAATTGGTATCTCTATGTTGGGGTCTTTGAAAAGCTAATGAACAGCTCAGTTTTTTGTTGAATGCCTTCAGATCTGAATAAAAGGTAAAGCTTGAGGAAGAGTGGAAACCTATGATATCGTGCTGTTGTGCAGAAGCGAGAAGGAGAAAACTTGTAAAATAATCTCCAAACATAGTGCCAATTAAGTGATCTGCTGCTGAACTGGTTCTGTGTTGCTTTATTTCCTACTTCACTACAGGTTTAGTATGGAGTATCTGAAAATGCCCTTCTGTTCCATATGGGCATGGCTGTATGAGAACTCATTTGTCAGTAGGACTCGATGGAAGACCTTACAGGTGTCTGATATATTATTTCCATGTAGTTTTATGGTATATTCTGGGAAAACTGGTCTCTGGCCTTTGGGGTGTACTACACTACTGATTTGAGCCTAGAAAGTCATGGATCCAAATTGAATTGCTGACCTTTTCTTCATGCTTATTTTAACACCTTCGTGTTTCTACCGCAGTCAGTGTAGCTAGAACAAGACTAAGGAAGAGAGCGTTTCGTCTCTGGCTCCATCCCACTGAGAAAGCACCATTCCTTTCTCAAATTGCACAGAGATCATTTGAGCTGTGGGCAGGGGCTGTGCAGGCAACCGGCGTGGATTTTGGTGGCTGTGAAGTCTGGACTGAACAGCATCTTTGGAGTAAGGGCACGAGTGGTGGAACTGCAGACCTGCAGTGAAAACCTGTGGATTTGTTAAGAGTGCTAGGAACATTGTGGTGCAACTCATCAATATCAGGACATTCATCCCAGAGGGGCTGTGCGAGACTCCTGCTTAAGAGCTGGCTGCCTTTTTTAACTATAGGACAGTCAGTGGCTTATTTCAGCTTTGACATCAGCAGCTGCTGGTGTTGATGATGATGGAAGTTTACAAGGATGTTATTGCTAGGCCTGAGTCATAGGAAACCTACTGTACTTCCCAATTTGACCATGGAGATTCCAGTCTGATGATGAACACAGGGTATTCTGATGATGGATCTTTATTAAATATTACAAATGGGATATGTGCACACTGTTTTTTCTTCCAAAAAGGTTTCCATGGTGAGGAACAGATGTGTGAAAACTGAGCTTCACTGCTGTGCCGTGGGATCTTACAGAGACATAAGAGCTTGTGGAAGAAAGGAATATTATAAAGCAACAGTTTCAAAGTGATGACAGTATTTTACAGAGGAGAACAGAAAATCCTCCTTGAAGTTAGGAGTCATGTCTTTGCTGAACACTGCAGTTGGTACAGATGGATAAACAGTATGTTTCAGAAAACTGAGTCTAGATCCAGAACAGCAAGGGTGGTCTACTGTACCCACATCTCTACTGTGCAGTAGGAATAACTGCAGTGTTTCATTCCATGCATCCTGGTAGGGCAAACATTGCAGTTTTCTCTTTGCGATACAGTCTTCTCTTCAGCTTGAACTGCTGTGTAAACTGTTTGGTCTGCTGTGTTCTTCTGACCAAAAAGATGACCGAGAATTTGTTAAACGAATCCAACACTGTTATTTGTGTGGGGCAGTCGATGGCCTGGAGAGTTCTACTCTTTGGTATGCTTTTCAATGTCACTTCAGCATTTCTTACTGAAAATTTTGTTAGATCCCAAACCCTCGCACAGGTACACTGTAGCATACCAAATTGGTTGTGCTTAAAGCATTACTAAATTTAAATAAAAATCTTTTCTACTTGAACCATAGAAGTTAAATAGACTGACTTGATTTCAGGGACATCAGTGCCTAGTTAGAATATGGAAGTATTTTTCTAAAAATTCTGTCTTTTAATGATGTGATGTGCAGCCCTTTCCAAGCAAGTTCATTTTTCCCTTTATGCCACACTAAGTTGCAAGGAAGTGCTCCCCAGACCTTCTTTAAAAGCAATGAGAGTTTCATGTTTTATCTTGACAGTAATAGTGATGTGATAAAGCTTTGAGGTCTGGTGCTCGATCATATTGGACAGAGAATCTAAAATTAGTGAAAGCTAGATAATGAAATTGAGGGTGCACAGTCTCAAAGCACTTCTTAGTGTTGGCTTCAGCTGTAAATTCTTGGTTTCTTTGTACCTGTTATAGCTTGGATAAGAGTTTGTATATCAAATGAACATTCTACACAGGCAATTTACAGAGTAGACAGACATCTGTTCCTTTTGCAAAAAACAGTGTTTGTATTCAGGGTTGTACTTGTAGGCTTTGCTCTCCATTTTGCTTGTTGATCCACAAATCTGAATCTTCCACAGCTCCCTTGACCGAAGCTTGGTGTTTAAAAGACAGGTAGATGAGTTTCTTAGGGACATGATTTAGTAGGGAGACAGGCACGATTGGACTCAGTGATCTCGCAGGCCTCTTCCAACCTTATGATTCTATGATTCTGTGCGCGAGCAAAGTATGTGAAAGTTTAAAAATAGTCAGTCAGTTACTTTGGCTTTAGAGATAATTTTCTATCTTCCTATCTAATTCCCTGTCTAATTTCCTATCTAATTTACCATCTTCTTCAAATGTAACTGTGGTTGCTGAAAGTCCAGGAGATGTTCTGGTCTCAAATCTGAGTAAATATTATTGTTATTTTAAAGAAACTGGGTGTTGGAAATTATAACTTTGCTTGTGATAGAGTATGTGCATGAGTTGAGGAAAACCGAATCCTAATTGTAGTTCTGATAGGACCTTTGCTCTGCCAAATTTAGATCATGGAAAAAGATTTTGAAGGATGACATTTCTAAGCATCGTAACACTATTTGTACTGAGAGATACTGACTTTTAAACTGCAGAGGGAACCTTACTGGTATTTTTATATTTTTTCAGTCAAATGAAGACGTGCTTCAAATGCTGTGTTTTCCAACCTTATAAACCTACATATTGTTCTATGTACTTTCACCTTTCCATGTGTCTGTAATATTTTACTGAATTTGTCCAGTTCCTCTTATGGCCCAAGGTTCACTTTTGATACCATAAGGAAAAACTTTGCTTTCAGGGAAATTTTTCAGAGAAATGTCAGTCTACCACTTCTGTTGTAGAGTACACACAGGAAAAAGAAAATCCTTGAGGTACAGGAATGAAATTCATCAATGAACTGTTTCCCCTCGCTGAAAGCTGGCTTGGTGGCTTGCCTGAGGCTGTTGGTATATTCAGAATGCTTTCTGACCTGGTGCTAAGATATGAATAAGTCATAAGGCATGCTGATAAGTGGGAAGCTGAATTGACTGATTGGTAAGTGGGTCAGCTTGCCTAGTCCACTTATAGTAGTTTTAGGTCTCCATTAAGGAAGATTTGTTTACAATAGAGCAGGAGCTGCTGGCAGGGGACAGTTTGGTGAAGTGTTCTTTTACTGCCTGTGCCATGAGTCTGGTGAGTAAGTGAAGTCCAGTGTCCGGTGCCATCTGCTGCGCATTTTGGAGACTATTTATGCATACAGGAATCTATCTGAGGACAACTTCAAGAAGCACCATGTTTAAGGGTTATTGCAATTATTTTCCAGAAACCATTTCCAAATTGTTTGGAACCATTTGACCCATCTGCTTTGAGTGACTTCAGAGTTTTATTTTTGTTATCCTTCAGGGAGAGCCACAACACTGGTTTTCGACTTCACTGTGTAAGTAAGATGGTTTAGTCTGCAAAAGAGACAAAAATGTAGCACGTATTACATTTAATTTACTTTTTTACCCCTTAGCTTGTGCTCTTGTATAGTCCTTCCTTGTAAGGAGACTTTTTGTTATTGTTCTTTTTGTTTAAAGACTGTATCATAGTGTTGCACTTGCCACGTTCATGTCAATGCCCCTGGAATTTTCTATAAACCCTTCATCAAAACCTTTGGTAGTGTGACTTTGACTTTAATGGCACTAAGCCACGGATTATTGGCTCAGTTTCCTAAAATTCCACAGCCTGTTGTTAAGATAAACATTTCTAGGTTCCCAAGAACACAGACACATGTATATGGTAATATACTGGGTATGTACAGCAATCTTTAAACAGCAAATTCTTATTTTCCTGTTTCATTCTTGATGTTGCCACACAATCTTCATAAGCAGAAAAATGACTTGACAGAATAATTGTGCCAGTTGTAACACACAACTGTTGTAACATTTTGGGAAGGGCTGTCAGATTGCTCTCTTTTGATACAGCCTGTAACTGCTATAGAAGCAGAAGAGAAGCAGTCCTGCGTTGGAATGGTGCATGTTGAGATGCACCCGCATTAGTCAGCACCTCGTGTCTGTTGCTGGGAAGTCTGTGTGACCAAGGCTTTGGTGTAAGGCCCAGGGTTGCTGGTTGTTTAGGAATTTGTAGTCATCTTTTATCACTCCTCAGCACTGGTACCTCAAATGACTGGTAAGGCTTGGGTATCCATGAGTGTTGGAAGTCTGGTTTTCTCTTTGCTGGAAAGGACTGTGATCTGCATTCCCTCCAGCCCAAAGTTTTAGTGAGGGGCTGTAGTTACAGAGCTTGTGACAGGGTTCAGTTCACTCGTGTCGTTTCAAACGTAGTAGTGTGTGGTCGAAAGCATTGCTCCCATGCATAACTACTGAGAGACGACAAAAGAAAATGGGTATAAGGCCAAGTGTTATTAACAGCCAGTTAAACTGCGGGATGCGTTCTGAGGAGCTCTGTGTACTTCTAAGGTTCTAAGACAACCTTGAAGAATGAGGGAAGTTCTCACTGGATCGTGCCAGTTGCTGGAACACGTGAGGAGGCTCACTGCCAGGGTGTGAGGGCCAGTGATGCTGGTGAGCCAAAGCAGTTCCTCTTAGCATCTCACTCAGAGCAGGAGTTGGTAGTCTGACCGTCCTTGGAGGACAGACCACTACTTTCTGCAAAAAATGGGATGTTCTTATTCAACAGACTAGGGTTTGATTTGTTTGGTTTGTAGGTTTTTTTCTTTGTCATCTTTTTATATGATTATTCAACTTGGTCCAAAGCTATAAACATGGTCTGAAAGCTACTGTATCAGGACACAGCAGGTATTGTGTGTAGGCTATTTTTGTTTTCGTGTTTGGGTTTTTTAGGGCAGTTTGCAAGGAATTTTGCTCCTTTCTTCTATCAGCTGGTTCCTCTCACTTCTGCTCTCACTGTTTCTGTGCAATAAGAAATAGTAAAGGAAAGCGGCAGTCTTAGTTCTGTTACATTTTGTGTAAATGTTTTCAGGACAGCTATTCAAATTCGAAATAATGACACTTCTCCAATCCTGTAAAACAACTTTTTGTAAAATTTAAATTATTCCACACTCTTAAAGTCATTGTGAAGAGTGCGAAATTTAAAAATTCCTCCTGTAATGGGAGAAAAACAGTAGTAATGTAAACCAGGATTGAACCCCCTCTCCTCCTCCCCTAGCTTTTAAGTCATGATAAATATCTGGTTGAGTCACTGTTCTTTGTTTGGGGTTACTTGACGAAAACTCTTGGCCCTAATTTGTTGGCAGTTAGGTTAATTGTATCTTTGTTTAAACAGTAGTAGTTGTAGGGGGAATGACCATTCTAGCATGAACTTTCAGCTGTTTTCACTGCTTTCCCTTTCTCTTCCATGTTGTCCTGAGGAAGAAGGTATAGCTTGGCTGGTTGATTGGAGTTTTGGGTTGGAATGGTAACGTGTTTTAATTTGAATGTCTTTGCCTACTGTGTGCTGTCTTAGGCCAAGGCACTGTTCAGTCGGGTTGCTGGAGTTTTTTGTTTGTTTTTCCCTTTACTAGTAGCTAGTTCATGTGTGTCCAAGTGCATTTGTGCCTCTCTCCTTAGTTCTGCTTCAGGTCAAGTGCTCTTGCTGGTTCATCCTGCGGGTAGGAAATGAGTTCAGGATTCAAAAGCAGACACAGTGGTGTTACCTCCTCTTGTTGTGTTTCAGAGAAACTGTGGTCATCCTACAGCCTTTCCCAACTAGTGGGAAAAGTTCACCTAATACTTACTTTCCTGACTTTTGAAAGTCGTTGAGGCTTATGGTAAAATAAAGAAGTGGGGAGATTCGTGCTCTTGTGGTGTATAAAGAAACAACATTTCAGGTTTATTTTATTGCTATTCCTGTGTGTGCTGTTTGAGGACCTGGTGTTCTGCTGGTCTAAGTTTCCTCCATACCCGAACTGTCTGAAAGATCTTTGATATCTGCCTGTTTTTAGTGGTAGGAGGAGATATGCTGGTAGGCAGCATGTGCGTTCACGTACTGAAGCTGATGTTCATGTAGTTCAGGTTGTGTTTTGGCTGTAGAGGCGGCAGGAGTTCATATATGCCAAATACAACAGCAACCTAATGCCAAGTGATTTGGTAGTTTGTTGTTTTGCTTTGGTTTTTAAGTCATTAGATCCTTCTCTTCAGCAAGCATTTAGTGGTGCCCTTTGGACCCATCTTGTATTGATCTGCCTCAGTGAGCACCTTGGTTGTACATAGGTGTGAGAGTAGAAACTATGCTTGAGTTGTTTATTGTTTGCATTGCCGTGCCTTTTAGCTTTGTTTTGCATCCTGATGAATTCCTTCTTTGACTGCAGGTGCAGGTCTCTCACACTCTGTACTACCAGTGATGGCTGAGCAGCTCTCCCTGTCCGAGGCAGGTACACAGCATTGTCTAGCTGAGATCTGCCGGATAGCAGGGCGATGCATTGCAGCAGTGGGAATACACTCATTTTTAACTGTTTTCATTCTTATTTGTTCATGGGTGGGGAGGATGAGTTTGGTGGCCTACATTAAATAGAAGGAGAAGGAGCTGTAAAAAGCTCCCAGTGTAACGCAAGCCTTACAGGAGGAAGAACTATTTATAGAATCCTGCACTATTTGCCCCAAGGAACTTCAGAGCAAGTGTTACATAAAGCCGGGTGAGAGCACACACACACACTTGGGTACCCACAGCTGCCAAGGTCAAACCCAGGGCTTGTCCTACAGTCTGCTTCCACTCCCCTTTGGCCTGAGGGAAGATGAGACTGATGGGCTCCTTCAAAAGGCCAGATGCTAGTGGTGAGAAACTTTGGTTTGTGGTGAACAGTGGGGTGTTTTTATTTTTTTTCCCTGCTTTTCTTTACTGGGCATTTTATTTGTGATGTTTGGACGTGCGTAACTTTTTAAGAAAACATAGCTGTTTGATGAATTAGTGGTCAAACAAGGCCAAACAAGGTCACAGCAGCGGCTTTGCGGACCGTGAGAGTAAGGTTTTATGCTTTACGTGTTTTTAATATCCTTTAAGCATCTTTTCAGTTATTGCTGCTGCTATTCTGGCTTTTGTTCTCTAGTGGTAACTTTAGTCTAAATGAGATCGCCATACCGCTGGCAGTTAGCCAGGTATTGTTCTGGTATTGGTTACCTTATTCGGTTTAATACTTGTTGGTTATGAGGCTTTATAAAAACTGACTCTAGAAGCCCTTCAAACCTTTAGCTTGAAAATATTTAATGGTTTCATAGGCAGAGGAGCTCCTCTTTTGGGAGGCTGACTTACACCTGAGAAGATGCTTCATAGCACGTGACCTAACCACTGGGTGTGGATACTTGTCTGCAAAGGTTGCATTTGGCAAGTCCAAAGAGTTCCTAACCACCACTATGAAGGGGGACAGGGAAGCATGGAATATAGTTTGAATATAATATGATGCTTGAATATAAGGGTCTGTGTGGTGTTGGGGTAGCAGACGGCTTTGATGTGACTGCCTGGGTCACTGAACTCCCAAGCACTGTTAAGAAAGAGGCATCGTTTCCTTCAGGGTAACCTAGGAAAGATGTTTGATTGAAAAGTTCTTAAATTACTTTAAAACTTTGGATATGAATGTGGTCTAGAGTTGTCCAAGACTCTTGTCCATTTAATTTGCTGTAAAAATAATGGAACTCTTCTAACATGAGAAATGCAGCATTTGTTTTAATGTAAAGTGTTTGAAGATGAATAAACTGCTTGTCATATTCTGTCATTCATCTATGACGCTTCGACGGTATACGTCCCTTTAGTTAAAGGTTTAACTAAGCAGTCAACATTCTGCATATTTAAAAGCCAGGTCCCAAGTGAAAAATAAACCCCCGTGGTTTTTAAGGGAGTATATATAATACAGGGCAAGATTAAAACAACTCAGTAAATTATTTGGGATCAAATTCTGTCTTTTAGTAAAAGTTTAAAAGTGATTATATATATGTATGTGGGGGTGTGTGTGTGTGTAAAAGCCGGACCTATTGTAAATGGTGGTTTCTTTATGGTCTGACAGAGGGTATTTTAAATGGATATAGGTGTTTTGAATGTCTGAGTCCACTCGAACAGTGAAGAAATTGTTTTTAAATTTAAAAAAATGCAAACTTTTGTAGATGCAAGATTTGATTTAGTAAAGAAGTAAGCCAGCCTGAAGCAGACTTGTTAAGTGACTTCAGAAAATTCAGTGATTATTCTCCAAAACACAGACTGAAAAATGTATTCTGAATTACTGAGGGTAAGCCAACACATTATTCTGTTTCATGTATTAGACAGATGTATAAACTGGCTTTGATTTGCTCCAGGGTCAACGTGGGGCATTTTGCATCTGAAGAAAGTTTTTTCATGTAAATAAAAAGCTTTTTAAAGAACTTGGTAAAACTTAGCAGACTTAATAAAACAGAGGTTATCAGTGGATTTACAAAGTGATGTACAAAACCAGGAAGAACATTTCTGGTGAAACTTTTGCAAGTGCATTAAAGGTATGCATTTGCACACCCTGAAACCCTCTGAAGTGTTTAACCATCAGTTAGTAGTTAGTAAATTAGAATTAGTAAATTATTAAATGAGAGTACGGAATCAGAGCTGTGTAGCTCCAGGCAGATACTAAGAGTGGAAAGCTCTTTCAGTCCCTGAGGTTCTGTCTAAATTAGCAAATACTTTGATCAGTAGAGATAGATGAGAAGATCAAAGTTGTTAGCACTGAAGCTTCTTTATCTTTGTTACTGACTTGGGTGGGTTATTTAAGATTAAATTTAGCTTGCAACCCCGGGCTCAATGTTCCACTTAGCTCTGCAGTTTGAAGCTTTCTGAAGGAGAAAAACATCATAGGTACACGTCAAAAGACCTTGCACTGATGTAGTCCACAGAGTTGTTTGAAGTCTCATGTCCCTGTTTGACAGCAGGTTGTATTTGAAGAGCATCTTGGAGAAGGGTTTCACAATTCTCTTATTCAAAAGGGAATTGATCGTTCTTGTGCCCCAAAGTTGTCCTGAAAAAACAGCTAGTGCTGTGCTGCAGCTCTAAACCAAATAGTTAAATAAAGTGTGAGAGTGTGCATAGCAGCAGGGTGACCTGGAAGAAAGAGAAAGATTTCAGTCAGAGGCGTTGTGAAGATATTTTTCCTTTCTTTTGAGGAAGTATTTCTTTAAATTCACAGATGTTTGCACTGGTCAAGTTGCTGGTTTTGACTAATGAATAAAAGTATTATTTCAAGCGCAAAATCTGAGTTAGATAACTAAAAATTGTTCAAAGTGTAATAATTGCCACAGGTTGCAGCCCGTGGATTGTGGGTAGCACATTATTTGTAGGAGTTCCAGACATTTTGTGACTACGGTAAAGTACTGTTGCTGTAGTCCAAGGTAGTGACGATGAGAATAATGTGACAAGGTTATAAATTTATTTGTTGGCATTGCTGGGTCTGGGTAGGCACATGGTTGAATAGCTCCATGTCCTTTACTGCTTTTGAGGGTGGAAAAGGATTACTTAACTCATTTGTGTCTTTAGATTCCGATAAGTTGGGTTTAATCCTGAATGCAGAAAAACTTTATCTCAAATGGCTGGGAAACAGCAAGTGGTTTATTTTATTTACATTTGTATGAAGAATGTGGTATGTGAAATTCAACCTCCTCCCCCAAAATGCACTGCAAACAAACAATGAAGTTGAGGTTTTTTTAGTGTCCGGGACCCAGAAATGGCCGACTGATGTGGAGATTTTTTTCCTGCTCCTCAAAACGCTCAAGTCTCGGCTGTTCGCTTTTGTAATCAAGGCTGCCACAGGTAACGCCGCCGTCGATAGCCAGCATACTTCTCGACTGAGTGTTGGTTGCACTGCAGTCACAGTACAAACTGTTGTGTAAATGTGCTGTTAGATGACAGTTTTCAGTGTAGAGAGAATTTAAGCTCTTCACCTAATAATCATGCAAACACTGTATTTTAAGTATTAATGAGTTAGACCAAAATCTGGGTACTGTACAGCGGGGGTGTGCAGGAGCAAGTCTTTGTGCTTGTGTCATTGCTCCCACAACGTGCAGGTTTTGCATGAATGCCTTTTAAGAGCTTGCAAATAAGGGTGGGAGAGTCAGAATAAAAGGACCTGGTTAAAAACATTTAGATGATAAACCTGAAGGAAGGAATTGTGCTCTTTCTGCAAACAGCTTTACACTGAAGAATTAAGTTCAGACATTCCAAATTAAATGTTTCTTTAAACCTGGGTCTGTTTATGGGCCCCAAACTGTCGTTGTGTTGAGACTGGTAGAACGGTGCAATACAGCCACTGAGGCAGAAGTTGACTTATGTCCTATTAGGTAGAGGAGAAGGGTTATTTAAATCCTGCATACAGGCAGCTGTTGATGTTACAAAGACTTAAGTGTGTGTGGTATTTTCATCAAGAAAAGTTATAATCTGACTTATAACTTGTTTGCTTGTTTGGATGTCAGAAGGAATAACTATGAAACACTGCAATAACAATTCGTATTCTCATTGTGAATACTGTATAAGCAGGTAAGACTGAATAAAGAATGCTATTAAATTTTTCAAATTTCATGGGTGTAGTAGCTACATGTCTGTTTCCCTTTGTGGCTGTTTTGGCAGTCTGGTAAATACTGCTCACCTGTAGTTTTCTTTTCTGCACCAGGAAGATTATGATGCAAGTTTAAATGAAAAGTGTGTGCCCCTGGATTAGATGGTAACCTTTGCTATGCAAGAGACGCTGTGCAATTGATAGATTAGAGCCTGAACAGCATTTTCACACTGTGTGGACGGAAATTGAGAATATTTAATAAGTCTGAAAGTGAGCAGGCATACAAATTTGTGCCTGCTTTCTTCCCTTCTTGATACAAGGCTTTAAGATCAAGGCAAATTACTTTCCTTAAGCCAGAAGTTGAATTTCTCACATAGATCTTGGATAGATTTTTGCAGCAGACCAGACAGGCAGATTTGTAGGGTGGATTTGGAGGTGGTTTTTATTGCTTCTTAGTTTTTTATTGAGCTCTGTTTGTTTATGGTTTCTGTAGGTGCCAACAGTGAAATAGCTTTTGTGAAGGAAGAGCATGGATGACATTTTGTTTCTGAATGTGTACATTTTACGTTTACTTGTTCTTAACAAAGACAAGGCAGCAACTGTTGGGAGTGCAGCTTATGGGGGAAGGGGAGGAGAATGTACCATTCCATGGTACCTCACTGGAGTGAAAATTAATCTGGGCGAAGCGGGGAGAGGCAAAACTCGCTCAGCACAAACTCTCAATGCAAGTGGCAACGTTATGTTTTGGCCAAAAGTGGTTTTGGTGAGGAGTGTGGGAGATAAAGTAATGCCTGAGCAAAGGCGATCAGGTGTGCCAGACCTCGAACGGCAGGGTGCCTAGAAAAGTTACAAGATCTCAGATGCCTAAAACTCACTTAAAGACTTCTGCACAGAAGCCACACTTTGGTTATCAGTGTTATTTCATTTTTCACTGTTGATACATTGCTGGCTTCCTGTGGTTGCTAAGGCAGGGCGTGGGGAAGAGGGGAGAGGAGGGCAAGAAGAGCTCAAGAGTGCTGTCAATGCTTTCAGTTACCTACTCCCACAGTGCCCTTCTTTGTAACAGCAGACTTATCTAGCAGTTTCCCAAAACAACCGTGATTCACAGATGTGTGGTAGCAACTATGACAAAACGTAGCCCTTTCAATCAGTCAGTCTGTGTATTTCAAGTATGTTTTCTTGCTTTTACCTGAAGCTGTTTGTCTTCAATCCAGAGAGGAAACTAAGATTTGCATTTTGATTCCAACTTCGTTGGAACAACTAATTTCTAGTATCAGTAATCTCCCTCTTGTTATTCCTAAAAAACCACTTGAAAGGGGACAATTTTAAAACCGACCCCATTGTTCTGTTCAGTGTGTACAGTGATAGCGGCGGAATAATGGATGCTCTGCAGGGGAACCTGCAGATTTTCTGTTAAAGCACTCAGGTGACTTTCTGCAGCTGCCACAGCAGAGAACCATTTGTGTGAGGGTATCGTATCATAGATTTACTGTTTGATTTAATCTTTTCCTGTACCTGTTATGATTATTACAAAACACAGGTTTTGAGCCTCTCAGTATGAGAACTATTTTCAGGTTAAGTGATACCGTGCAGAAATACAATAGAGGAAGATCTAATGATATGTCATTTTGTCTATTAGGAGGGTTTTTTCCACAGAGTTGGTATCACCCGTCAGTTTTCCAGTGGTAGTGTTCTGATTTCAGTGTAAATAAGTCCTTGTTTGAGACCCTCTGAGAGGGGGGGAGAATTTTGCTTTTTTTCTTATACCTCTGGTGAAAGGGAAGAATAGATTGAGAATATATGGTGCTGGTGGAGTGTCATAACTTTGTTACAAGGTATCTCTGAAGCTTACTCCCTAGAAGGTCTAGAACCTGTACCTTGACAATTTAGAGACAGAGGCTTGAGTCTTGCAATGAAATTCTATCAACACTGTTGGTCTTTCGTGATACGATGTTATTTACTAAAATGCCAGAAAAACAAGATGCTAAAATCCTGAGTATAATTTTAACAGCAAAATAAGATTGTCTGGACATGTTTCTGGAGATTAAAGAGAACCTTTTTCTTATGATTTTCTAGAAAGCTTTGATTTCTGGTTCTCAGTGAAGTACTGAACATAGCATGTCCTGTTGCTGCATTTGCATATTGAGTTGCATCCACGCCTGTTTGCAGACCACTGCGTTTGTGTCTTTTTGCTGGCTGTCTTTTTGCTTTGCCCATGTAGTCTGGGTGTTCTCGTGTGGCCTGTTCCTCAGCTGCTGCTTATGCATTTTAACTACTACACATATAAAGTCTTTTTTTCCCTGCCTTTCAAGTTCTATCTCAAGTTTGTCTGTTTCTGTAATCCCATGATTATATTTTCCTTTCCTAGCAGTAATGAGCATTTGTGTCTTTTCTTAGCTGATAACTGAAAGGAGTGTGACACCACCACTTATTGCAGTGCCTTTATCCCCTTATCCGAAAGGTCTGGTGAAGTTTTTGGATAGGAGGCTCATTTTCATTCTTTCTCTGACCAATTTAATCTTGCCGGGGGCGTTGCTTTCTGTCTTTGAGGGACTTTGTTCCCTGTTTGCTGCTTCCCAGTGCTTCAGCCTTAGTAAGTGCACACCCTTAACACAGTGCACCTTGATTTCTGTTTCCTGTGCGTTCTGTAAAGGGAGCAAAGATGCCAGCTGGCAGCCTGGCAGTGAAGGGCTGAGCTGTGCAGGGTGGCCCAGTGGAGAGGGTAAGCCTAACAGTGTTATAGGGTAAGATCCTAATCATTTGTGTATTGTTTGGTAGTGTTGCTCATGCAGCAAGCTGGGTGATGTAAAACTTTCTCTTGGCTGACGTGATGGCAAGGTGGTTGATGAATGAGGCAAGGTGGATGGACTGTACTTGCCCCAGGTTGGCAAAAATCTGGGTATTTAATCAGCCATTGGTAAATAACACTGTACAAGGAATAGCATTTCCCTACTTGACTGTGTGCAAAAGTGCAAAGATAGGCAGCTGCTCTGTGAAGGCTGCTTAGTTTTCAGTATTTGCTGAATTTGTCATGTTAAACTGATTTATGCCATTTGGAATGGCTTGAATTGAACTTCTGTTTCTTTTGTGTTTTGCAGACTTCTTGAAGCCAACTCCAGCAAAGAGAAAGAGTTCTGTTTCTGCCATCCAGACCCAGTCTCCGGTGCTGGTCCCTCTGATGGCAGTTTGTACAACCCTGTGAAACCTGCCAAGCTGGACGCCACAGCTTTGCACGACAGCACTTTGGCTGCCACTGTGCCTCCTTCGGAGCCGTCGAATCATGCAGTCCTAGCCGGTGACACAGGCATTCACGAAGAGCACTATGTAAGTGAAGCAGTGGAAGATGATGTGCCAGACTACAGAGAGTACAGAGATGCCTGCACCATTACTGGTAAGCAGTCAGATCCTTTATTTTCATAAAGATATGGAAATGTGTAGTTAAGCTTTTGTTTTTAAGCTGCTGGTGAGATATCTGGTTCATGGACAAAGCTGCTGCTGTTCTGCACATTTTTTTCTTGTTTAATAAGTGATTTCACAACATCTGGATGTTCACTTTTGCAAATAGGCTCAACCAAACTAGGATACTCTACTTATGCATTTGGGAAATCGAACCATTTGAGGTTTGTTTGGAAAATAAACCAACTGAAAGTCAGGAATGAGGGGAAGAGAATACTGCGGCTTAAAAGTATGGAATGGCTGTCCTAATGTTCAACAGGATTTAGATTTTTATGCTGATATGAGTTCCTTTGTGGGAGAAAGAGATGGGGGAAACAGTATGTAACATCATGTTTTGACTACATATTTTTGCTTTTCAAAACCATTGCATTTGATATATAAGGACCAGCTTTCTGCATGCTTGTATGAAAGGTTAAATGCCTTTCTGTCATAGAGTTCATACAAATAGATGGAATATGTGCTTAAGTGTGGTATTTGAAAAAGAATTAGATTTTTAGTGATGTGGTCAGCTGACCCAATTTTTTGGTGTTTGGATAGTCACTGTAACTCACTTTAGTCATGGATGTGGCCATGAAATGACGGGCAGTTTCCATTCCAAATGCATGATTTGTTGGCTGAGCTGTGAAGCTTCTTTTAGCTTAAAGTGACCTTGTCAGTTCCTAGGTCTTTTGGGAGTGTTTGAGGAGTCAGATGAGTTTTTGGGAGGGACAAATGAGGGGGCTGAGCGAAACAGAAATAATACTGGGGCTTTCCTAATTTACTGCCAGATACCTTTATCCTGAGTTACTTCCAACCATTTTTAGAATTGTTTGTATGTCAGAGAATTAGTTCATGTGACCACCAGTAGATAGGTTTGTAGTATGCCTTAACTTAGCTCAGCCCAGCTGTTGCATGGTTGCTAAGGGTTGATGTTATGAAAAGAGAAAATCAAAAGAAGGGGAGATATGCTCTACATGTCCATCCTTATTCCCTTGAGAAGGGGGTGCAATTAGACACTTCTGGATGTGTACTAATTGGACCTTAGAAGGGCAATTGCAATAGTGCAATTAATCCATTTCAGAAAGAAGTTGTTTGTGAATGTTTTAATAGCTATAAAAAATGTTATTACTGAAGCATGTATTTTCTAAGCATGAATAGTATTAAACCTGAAAATGGATTCAGCAGCTCCTGTAGTAGATTTTTTTTTTTTTTTTTTAATTTTTACTTCATTTTGGGGTTTTGTTAGCAATGTTTAAAAGCAAAGTTCAATGTAACCTGACTTAGAGTTTCTGCTTTGATCACCCTGGAGCTCCTCCAGGTAAATGGGCAAAAGAGACTCAATTTCCAAGGTTGAAGGACAGTGAGGCAGCACTGTAGGACATGAAAGTAGCACTTGGCTACTACATGTGCGAGGCTTCTGTCTTATCCCAGCTTTTATTCCTTTGAGCTTTTATTTTTCTTGCTCTTACCATTCATCTGAGACCGTAAAGCTAGGAATGCGTGTGTAGCACCATCTAGTGTTCCTTTTGCTAGAAAGGGAATGCAAGTGCTTTTAAAGATGTCCGTGTCTTTCCTGTAAATGCAGTGCAGAACTGGATACTTCCAGTCAGGTGTTGATGGAAACAGCAGCTGGGATCAGGGGCTTCCTTCTCTGTCTAACACACCCCATCCTATTTTGTAAGACAGGAAGGGCTGTAATCTTTATATGATAAAGAGAAGTTGCTGAATAGTCCCAATTTTGTGAATTATAAAAGCCTCTTACTCTGATTGCCTTTATTCTTTGTCTGTCAGCTGCTGTCAGAAATCCTGCCTTCCTTGAAATGGGAGAGTACAGTGGGGATGGAAATCTGAAATACCACTGGAGTATAGATTTGCTCATGACAGATTTCTGTCTGCCAGAGGGGTTTGGTGGATTTCTGTCTGTTTACTTTTGTTTTTTCTTTGTTTCTCTTAACATAAAAGATGTTATGCACCTTTTAACTTCAGTCTGCTTTCTCATGTCTGAAGACTCACTATTTGCAATGCTTTTTGGCATGATATGCTTTGTTATTCAAGAGCCAACTGCTTAATATGCCGTGTAGGTTTCCTTCATCCCTCTCTGAAAAAGGAGAGAATGAATGGACTGTGATTTAAATTGCCTAGCTCCTTCATTAGTTTGCAGGACTAATTTGTTCATTACACTAATTACTCTTCCTGCATCCTCTGGCTGTCATGTTCAGGGCAGTTTCCTGAGGGTTCTTGGGAAATTCTTTGTGCTAATAACATGTTCTGTGTCTTATTTTGTTTGTAATTAACACAACTTGATTTTTTTTTTTTTTAATGAAGTTACATCACTGTATGGGTCAAACCATGAACTTTTTTTCTCAGCTGGGAGGTATCTGAGAAGGATTGGTATTGTTTAACCTTGCAGGTAGTGTAACTTCTACGTTACTGCGCTGACTGCAATGATAGGTAGTAAAAACATCCAGAGAAACAGACTTTCTCTTGCTGTCAAGCCTCACACAATCTCCTAGCAGCAAAGACATTTTGGTGCAGAAAGGTTTCTCTGGATTTTTGTCCTGTCTCTATCCTTACCTAGGCTTTGATTATGTTCTCATATGAAATGAAGCTTCTGTTCTCATCTGCTTTTCATGGCAATGCCAGCCAATTCTGATGACTGATTCTACAGACAGCAGTGAAATTCTGACTGGTTTTCCTGTAGTTGCTTCATTTTAAAGGACCTGCTGAGGGCCTACAGAATTTCCATCCCAGTTTCCCCCACCCAAAGGTGCGTGGTTTTGTTTGAAAAGGCTGAATTTGTATTCTTTTTGTCCCGAGTCTGACAAAGCAGGACTGCCCCAAGAGAACTCCTTAAGGATTTTGGTAATACAGGTTGTTACTAGAATGGGAAAATACTGAATTTTTGGCTGTCTTGTTTTGGGTGTGCGAGGTACCACCTGCCTGTGCATGCTTGGTATTCCAAGAATATTGAAAGGACTGCTCTGATTGTGCTTGATACCTGTTTACAGGCGGGATGGTTGTCCTCAGAGGATTAAATGGTTACAAAGGTACTGAGAAAATAATAACAGTGAATTGCTTCCCTCTATTTGAACCTCTCCAAGTTCTGTTGTGGTTACCTTTCTCTGATAGTCATTGTTCCCTATACAGCATAAACTTGGCTCTAGCACTTCCTTGTTTTTCAGTCCCAATTTTGGGGTACTACTATCATGTTTTTCTCTGTTTTGTTGATAGGGGAGAAGGTGTAAGATATTGCTTGGTGGAACTGAACTCGAGTAACAACATAAGGAATGCTCTCCAGGGTCAGACATGCTGGCTTATGGATGTGTTTCTGACTCCAGCAAGAGCAGATGCTGGGTCTGGAGAGCATGTGCACAGCCACTCTCAGTGTGGGTAGACCCATCATGTGGAACTTTGATCTGTATATCCCTGCCAGGTTCTTTTAGTGTCTGCTTAGTGTTGCATCTTGTATGTGACTTTGTCCAGAACTTTTCTGAATCTGCTGATGGTGTTACCATGCAAATTGATGGTTTTTACTGGTTATGTTCAGTGGTGCTTACTCCAGTCTCCACTGGTTTCTGCTAGTATTTGTTTTTCTAGTTATGCCAGACTTGGTGAAAATCACTTCATTTCTCTTATGATTTCATCTCATTGCTTTTGAAAAACCTGTCATTTTCACACCCCAGCCTTCTCCACTCTTAGCTTTCTTTGTCTCTCCTTGAAAACTTTGAGAACGTGGATTCTTACCTCAGTCCATTTACTTGCTGTTGCTGTCACCAGTCTCATCCCGTAAGCTTGATCTAATTGTGCTCTCTTATCACTCATCTTTCCTGCCACCTCCTTAGTTGTTGCTAACTTCTCAGCACTATTTCTTTCTTTCTCTGAAGCATGCCAGAAATGCTAGAGAGATGGCTCCCTCAGCATGACTGGAAATAATCTATGAGTCTGACCCTAGTACTGCTCTAGCATGCTCTAACAAAATGATCTTATTCTCTATGCCTGCTGCGTCATTGCCTCTGTTCAGAGTTTCTGGCTGGCTTTGGTGGATTCTCAGTCAACTGAATACAGCTTCTCTTCTGCACCCCCCACCTCATTTCCCATCAGTTGTTTTCCAGCGCTTACCCTTTGCCAATAACTGTGTTTTTCCTGATACCTCTTACTCCCTATCCCAGGCGTACTATTTTTCTTCCAAGAATTGTCTTTGTGTTTTGGTGGGGTTTTTTTTATTTGTTTGTTTGTTTCCTCAAGCAGGATTCTGCTGCTACTGCTTAGCTCCTTTCCCAGCCCTCTTGCTTACGAATACTCCTCTTCTTAGTAGAATAAATATATAGTTTTAAGTGTAAACTGTCAGTTCTAGAGTAACTCTGAAATAAACTGTGGGAATTACTGAAGTCCACTGAGACATCTTTTTATTTTGTTTCTGTTTCTCCTGTTTTGGGAAACACTTGTCATTCCTTAAAGTGTACTTTATTCGAGGCAGGGTAGCACCAGAGCATTAAGTATTCGTCAGTATTCTGGGTTTTTTGAGGGGTGTGTTTATGTTTTGTGTTTTTTGTTTTTCTGTTGCGGTGCACTTGAATAGAACTGGAAGACTAAAAAGCTATGCTTAATTATTGGTGTACTTAAATACATTGAAATAATTCCATAATTTACTTCCATAACTTGCTAAATGAGTGCAGCTTTACCTTTTTCCCTCAATGTAAGTGTATGGGTCCATCACGAAACAGTAAATTCTCCATTTAAAGTCAACATCTGTAAAGAGCAAGCTGCAGAAGAATTAATTCTTATGTTTTACTTGTTCCTCTAAAGCTTGCTTGACAGCCATTGTTTAGGGTCTGGCACATTTTGTAGCTGTGCTGAACAACAAGCAGAAGCAGGACAATTGCTTTTCAGGGTTTTCCGTACTTGGTGATTTATCAATGGGTTTTTTTGAGATATTCTCAGTCTGTCTTGGCAGCTAGAAGATCCCTATGGTTAATGAATGTGTTTATTCTTACTGCTGCTGAACAGTGTGTTGCCAGCAGGCATTTGATACATGAATAGCTTTTGTTCTTTCTCTTAAAGAATAGCTGTGGTGGTGGAATTTCCTCTTATTTTGTATTTAATGTGAAAATAAAAGAATTAATATGGCTGCATTTATCTGCATAGAGAAACATTTCCATATGGAAGAAAAATTCGTTTAAATTTATGTCATAATGTACAGTAGGGACCTAATAGCTTAATGGCTTCTCATCACCAGGATCTGTTTCACCTTTTTATAGACAACAGGAATGTGCATGTAGAATGAAACCAAAGCAGAGAGACTTTAACCTAATAAACAATGACACTGGAACTGCAGTTTCTAGCTGTCTTATCTTTGTTAGTTTTAACATTTCCAACTTTGTCCCAATATTTAGTGTGTTTGGCTACATGAAGTTTTCCAGCTTACTTGTTCAATATGTATTCAGTTGCCAAATTTAAGTAGAATTTCCTGCTAAGGAAGGTAACACGCTGGAAATACTAGTGCATTACGTACCCAAAAATGCAGATGTAGGCTGAGCCCAGTGACCTATATGAGAAGACACTTCCGTGGCTTGTCCACTCCACAGACAGGCTTGGTTGGTGCCTGGTGTGGCTGAACCAAAGGATCAGCACTTTTTCTCCTGCTTCAACTGGTAGCCTGGTTAATGTGATGATTTTTCCTGCACAACATTATTCTTTTGGGTAATATTGAATGATCTGATCCTTCATACCAGTTCTCCTTGGAGTAAAGGAAGAACTGTGATTATATTCTGTGCGGCTTCCCTACCCTTGCACAAATTCTTTAAAACTCTTGGGGAGGAGGGATTTTTTTCTTTTCTAATGATGAGGGCTGGGTTTGTTCAGGGAGAAGGGGGTGGAAGAGAGAAAACCAAACTCCTGAAGTCTTTCTCCTTTCTGTTGCTGTCCTTGCTCCTATACATGTATGTTTGTATGAATTAAAATATGAAACAGCATATATAGAGAAGATGATGAGAATTCCTGTTTGAATGCTTAATTCTTCTCCATGAACTGGACTTCTCATCCATGGTTCCTTTTCTGTGATTCAGTGTGCCGACTGGGCTACCATAAATACTGCTTGCCTTTCCTATTGTGCCCCACCTAACAAAGTGGAAAGTCCAGTTGAGATCTATGTGTGCGAGAAGGTGATGTGGATGGTGCTGAGTTACAGGTCAGCTGAAGCCTTGCTGCAGCAGCCCAGCATGGGAATACCTGAGGCTGGCATGAGGTCTTTTTTTTTTCCCGTGGAAGACTGGATTTTTTTCAGAAGAACCACTGCTTACCCAGCTTTGGTTAAATGTGTAGCGGGACTTGTAATTCCAAAATCGTGTCATGCCAGTCAAGTTGCAGGAGCTGCTGTGGCTGTTTGAGGAGTCTGGGATTTAAAGGTATGAGACAGCTGGGAAAAGCACTGGGAAAGCACTGGGAAAATGAGGCCATTGGGCTGCTTCAAGCAGCCAGGAATATCTGTTGGAAAAGCATTTGGAGAAAGACCATCTTTCTTGCATCCATCGCTGGAATATGATTAGATTTTAGGCTTGTGGTCTCCTGAAAACCAGGAATCCTAATGTAGTCATGGCCTCTTTGTTGGTTGTCAAGCTAGATTAGGTGACTTTTCTCAGAAGGGGTTTCCGTAGTTTTCTCAGCCCAGTGGAATGGGATGACTTTTCGCGGTATGGACTTGTGTATTTCTTCACCATTTTAAAAATGGAGGAGATACCGGTTGCACTGAGAATTTTAAGTAGGCAGTGCCCCATTTAAATAGTAGAAATTGCAGTGCTGTCCTGTGTGATGGTACATGTAATATAGAATTTTATGTGATTTTTTTACATAGGCATACCAAATTTGCCGAGTGCTTGCTGGTCCTTGATTTCTGAGAAGGGACACAGACACAGTTTATGTTCTCTGTGTGTGTATGCATCACATGAAGCAAAGTCAGCAGTTAGGATTCACTAGTATTTAGCATGAAATAGCTTCAAGTTCATGAACTTTAATTTCTTGCATTACATGTGGCTGGACTTTAGCCTCCGTGTGGTGGCCCTGTTCTGCAGAGAACCTTCCTTTTACTTAACTAACAGGGAGCCAGCATTGGAATCAGCCCTTTTCAGGTATTGGATGCTTCTCTAAAAATAATTTTTTTATTTGTTGACTGGCCATTTCAAAGATATATATATTTTTTTTTTTTTTTTAAGCTTTCTCGTTTTTTAAACTTGAGAGAGCTAAGTGTCAATGTGTGTTTGGGAAATGGTACAGGAATGAAAACAAGGGAGAGGAATAGGTAGCTCCAAGAAGTAAAGTAGTAGACTTTTTCATTCTTCCTGCTTTCTCCAGTTTCCTTGTTTCTCTCATCTGTTTTTGTTACTGTGCTCTTATGTACTTCCCTTTTCTCACCTGCCTTAAAAGATTGTGACAAGTTAGGATGTTTTAATGCTGTTATGGGAAATGAAAGGATTTCCTACTGCGGAAACCTTTTTGGTTTTGTTTTGGCTTGGGGTTTTTTTGTTTAAGAAGGAGAGGGTATTTAGACTGCCCCTTTCTGGCTGCGGGCTGAGCACCAGCTGCTGGGTGGTGGTGTAGAGTACCCAGGAAGGTGATCAGGGTGAATGGGTGACACAACCTGATGACCAAAGCTTGTGCTTTCAGAGTTGCCAAGCAGCCCAGCACTTCCCCAAGGTCACACCTAGAGTGTAGCTGTTCTGCTGGACACGCCGCTTCTGTGCAGCAATTGTTTCCCTTTTCTCAGACGAGACACTTCAAGGTTAGCTCAGCTGCTTTGAGCTGTTTGCAAGGTTGTTGGTCTCTATCAGGACCACCGCTCGGGAGCACAGTGCTCCAGGTATGATAAAATTGCTGGGAAGTTTTCTAGTGGTCTTCCTTGTCTTGACTTGTGTGTTCTGTCTCGTTTCTTCTTGAGCACAACTGACCCCAGCACGGTTTGTGAGAAGTTGTTTTGCTCCATTTACAGCAATGGGCTGAAAAATGAGAAACTGGCTGACAAAATGTCATCGTTAGTGGTTTTGGGGTTCAGGTAATAAGGCCCTTCTTAACACCAGGTGGCAGCATCTACTGCCAACAGGATCTGGGGAGACCTGGAAGTTCTTTTAACCTTGAAAGGGGAGCCTCTGCTTGAAAACAAACAAATAAAACTGTAAAGACTGAGGATGACTTGGACCAGAATTCAGATGGATCCAAACTAAATATTTTATGTTCCGTGCAATGACTGTACCGATTAGCTACGTTGTATTCTGTTTCTAAAAACTCCCAGAGATAAACAGGCTTTGTGATTTGTAAGGTTTGTCTTCTGTATGTGTGTGTTTTGTGTATGTTTGGATTTCTTGTTGGTTGAGCTTAGGTTTCGTTTCTACAGTAAGATATGACTACTGAGTCATAGCTGTAAACATGTGAAACCCAAAAGCCAGTCAGGGAATGGAGTTTGACAGGTGAGCTGCTTTAGGTGACCACAATTGTTTGGAATGAGATCTTCAAATCTGTCTACGTGTGGTTCATGTTGAACTTAGCTTGAGTTGAAATTGGTTCAGCTGAGGTTGAATTGTTTGGTCTTGAGGTGCTGGCATAGTTTCTGCTATCCGAATAAAAGTAACAGCTAAATGCATGTTTAACCCTATATGGGAAGTGACCATGTATTGCATGGTGTGAGTGCAATATGGAAATGGCGGTGGCCCGATTTCTTATGATCTGGGTGATGTTATGTGCACAGAGGGGGAGTGGTTTTTGAGGTGCTGTGCCCCTTCGGTACACTCAGCTCCCATTGTCTTAGACATATCACTCCATTTTCTATTTGATCAACTCATTGCTCACTTGTCAGCAGAGGAGAGGTATAAGTGTACATCCTAAAATAATCAAGTGTGCTCTTATCATTACTTGGTTGCCCTAAGAACTGTGCATTTCTTACTCAGATAATTTACAGGGAAAAAAAGCCAACCTCAATTCAGTCTTCACAGAGTAGTTAACTTACTGTGCTTTTTAATGGAACAAGCCAATAAGTAATCCATTAATAATTACTAAGAGATACAGAAATAGGAAGAAAAGATGCAGAAGAGAGCTCGATGGGAGTGTTCTGCCCAGCTTTGCATTTGGTTAGAAAATGACGCAACAAAATCATCAGAGGAAACAAAAGTGTCTGAAAGAATTTGGTTTAATCTCATTTAGAAAACATACAGAGGAATAATATCAAAAACTCCTGTACAGCAGACCAAGGAATAGGTTGTGGAGGACTATACTTGTACCAAAAAGAGATGAGGGTGTTTGTACATGTGCCACATCTAAGCTATGTTGATTGCAAAGCACTCGAATGCATTACTTGCAAAAATAATATGGGAAAGAATTAACAGATTTTCTTTTATTTGTAACTATTTATAGAAAGTGCTGAAAGCTGCAGATTTCTACAGTATCCAAGAGCCTTAGAAAATTTTTCTTAACTTGTTTTCTTTCCAAAGGAGAACGTGGAATGATCCACGCTTTAGTAAGAATCATGAGTCATAATTCTCTTACCTATTTAAGTGTTTAATTTGCTTGTAGAAGTGACTGTTTGCCAAGGATGTCTAGAAAACTACAAGTGTAAAATTGCTTAGACAAAATCCAATCTCTGTAACAGAGTAATTTATGAGGGTATAGTTGAATTGTATTTTGTTGTATCTTTTTTATTAATTGATTGATCAGTTGTCTTAGGCTTGTGATGTTATATTTAACTCAAAGAAATGAAGATAACAATTAGGATAAGAGGAAGTACAAGTTTCATGCTTGCTAGGCTTCAGTTAACTGAATCATAAAACATAAATGATGTCTCGGGTATTCTCAGTAGTTAACTTATGTTATCTTTGCAATTGAACGAGAAATATTAATACAAACCACCTAGAAGCACAATCAGGGTCTTCTATAAAGTGTAACTGATGTTTCAAGGTGGGGATGGCGTTAGCTGGCGTACCTTCTCATAGCGAGTGCCTGCCCCTTAGAAAAGGGAGGGGAGGAGAAGCGAAGGGGAAGGCTGTGTAATTGTAGCACTGAAAATATTGCTCTGGTTTAAATGGTGAACTAATGTTTAGTCATACACAGGTGTAACTGGTGTCCTGTTTTTCTAACAAGGCAATTACATCAGAGCCTGCCTCTGTTTCCTGCTAGTGTACAGTCATGACAATAGCATCATAATAAGTTGCCTTTCCAGTTACTCATTAATATCTTTTCCAGTTGTTAGGCCTTTTGAATTGCTCAGAAACACTCAGGATTTGTTGTAGGATAGTTTAGAAAGATTTGCTTTGACTTGTATTCCACTGTAATTCTTACTTGTTTGTCCTTCATGTTCTGGTGGATTGCTTTTTTTCCATTGTACATCTGTATTACTTTCTTTTGTGGGGGTGTTGGGGACTTTTTTTCTGCCTCCTAAGTTTTATTGGTAACTTCTTTTGCCTTCCATTTTATGGTACTTTTTATGATGTAGCAAACCGTTTTACTTCTCTGCACAAAGTTATTGGCTTGAAACCTTCTATTTTCATCCATAAAGTCAGTCCATTTCAGATACTAATTAAAAGCAGAAAGACACTCAAGGTTTGATTTTACCCTCCCCCCGCCCCCCCCATATTCCAAAGAAAATCACCTCAGTTAGACATTCTTCACAAGAAGCAAATTAACATTACAGCCAAAGAAACTTCCCAAAACCCAACCCCAGCAAAACCCCAAACCCAATATAATCTTGACAGTGGAAGCAATTAGGCAATCTGAAGATAGATATGCAATGTATGATATAGATGCATAATGTAATAATATAATGATATAGATATCTCTATGTTAATGTAGAAAAATAAAGCTTTTTGTCTGCATGCACACACAGAGATTTTTGAATATTTAGTTGACACAAGGAGGTGTTCTTTAGATCAACTGGCTTTTCTGAACTCGGATGATTGCAGGCACTAAGATGGATGTTGTCCGCAATTGAAAAGGTTGCCAGGGAAGAAGAAAGGTTCATAGTTACAGGTTAGCTCTCAGCTTCGGAAACATGGGGAACAGGTCTTGTTTCTTTTTTACAAGTTAGTAGTCCTCCATGGGGACTTCAAGGACCTCTTAAAATGATGTGTGCAGGGTGACTCTCACATTGCATGGAACTCCATAAAAAACAGCATTGCTGCACATATGGAATACCTAATTCTACTAATTTTTGCACATCCACCTCTGCAGTGAGGTTTGGAGAACACTTATGTCTGTACAACAGTTAGCAGAACAGCCTGGATAAAAGCAGAGGAGTATAACTTCTGTTAAATAATAGGAGACTCCTTGAACCACAAGGTATAACACAACTTTCCCAGGGGGTTTCAGTGTTAATCAATAGGGTCCCGTGCACAGGATTAGGAGATTAACTGTACGAGTTCGTCTTTGTATCTTCTGCCCTGTTGTCTGATAGAATAGTAATGTTGCTATCTTTAGTGCTTGAGATGTTTGTGACAATGCCATTTCTGGATTAGAAAACACAAAAAAAAGAAGGAATTGATGATCTACTGAAAAGTATGTGTTGCTTCCCCATTCCCCCTGTCCCTGACAGAGGTTAATTCCACTACCTTGCAGTGGAATTGCGGGTCTGCATCAGTCCTGCAATAATGAGTTTCTCATGAAAAGAGATGTTTCTGTCAGGGAGCAACCTTACAACCCTGCCAGCCGCTGAATGTGACCACAGGATGGGAAGGGCAGGGTCCGTGTTGGCAGAGCCCAGTCCTTTTGTTCCTGAGCAGGGCAAAGGTGCTGGCGGTAACGGTTAAAATTGACTCTGCCGTGATGATCAGCCAAACGCCGGATACTGAGTGGATCTGTAGTCAATCCAGGGAGCCCAGGCAACACATCCGGATCAGCAGGGGATAGAGCTGGGCACAAACTCACCCGACAGCACTTGCACAGTGGGAGGGGCTTGGGTTTATGTGGGGCTCCTGGGCCACTGTGCAGCGGGTGCTTGGGTGGGTTCCCTGATGAACCTGGTCAGGGTGGTGAAGGCTGTGCGTGCACTCAGGGCCTTGAGTCTTGGCTCTTCACTGTGGAGTGACTCTTAGCAACAGTTGCAGGAGTTATAGCCCTGATTAAACACAGAGCTGCATTGCACAGCATCCTGGCTGCTTGCTCTCCCAAAATAGATTATATAGCTCTTTCTTATTTTTCAGCTGTGATGTTCTTTTCTTTTTGTCCTGACATGGAAATTGGGAATACAGAGTGCACTAAGTATTTATGGAAAACATATCAGGACCTGCTCTGTTTCTTAATAATTATTTAGAAAGACATTATAGTTAATTTTATATGGTGATTAAAATGTATATATTCAAAATGGTCATGCCTGTTTTGGGTATTCACGCGCACACACACAGAGAATTCTTCATTATAGAGTGATATAGGCTGGAAGGTACCTGTGGAGGTTATCTGTTACAACTTGTGCTCGAAGCAGGTGGTTTAAAGTGAGTGCTTATGGCCCTGTTTAGTTGAGTTGTCAATATTTCCAAAGATGGGAGATTTCCCAGTCTCTCTGCGGCCCTGTTCCCATGTTTGCCCATCCTTTTTATGCTTAGTTTTTAAGTTGAATTGGAATTTTCTGTGTTAAAACATCTCAGCTCCCTCTTATCCTAAGTTTAAATCTCCCGTTTTAATTGCAACACTTTTGCAGTTGTTGTTGGCTGTCGGTATCCATTTTTGAAACAGTGCGCAAACTTGATGTATTTGTGAACATGAGGGACTGATGCCACGGAATGCAAGTGGAGACAGTGTCCATAAGTTCCTAAAAGATTTTGCAGCCAGCTTTACCAGTGCATCTTTAGTGTGAACTATGGCACTGTTTGCTATTGCAATCCTGGGTTTCTTTTTCTTGAGGAAAAAATCTGGCAGCAGCAAAGACAAAAAATGTAGTGGTACTGAACTGTGGTCAAAGACCAAGTTAAGGAGATCGGTAAAACCAAGTAGAACATAAAAAAAATGTAAGTTCCTGTATGCAGTAATCCTTTCTCCAGACTATATCCAGTTTGTAACTACCCTGTATTGATTAATGCTCACTTGCTCTCTATTCCTCCCTGCCCCCAACTTATTCTTCAATAAATGAGTCCCTGCTTCTAGAGGTTGGGATTTTTGTCCCTAAGAGCATACTCTTGCATTTTCTACCAGTAAATTTGCTATTTTGGGATCGTTTGTGCTGGTCATATCTGCTAAACCAATCAGTATCCAGCTGTTTTCTACATGCAGGAAATTGTTGCTGATGCCAAAACAGACATCTTTCCTAGCTTGTACGTATAATACTCAATTTAAAGTAACTAACAGAGATTGTTCTCTTTCTCTTAACAGATGTGTGCAATAGTACCAATCTTCCTGAAGTTGAAATCATCAGTCTACTGGAGGAGCAGCTGCCTCATTATAAGCTAAGAGCAGATACAATCTATGGTTATGACCACGACGACTGGCTTCATACACCCCTCTTTTCCCCTGATGTGAATATTGACTTAACAACTGAGCAAATAGAAGAGACCTTGAAATACTTCCGTAAGTCAAAAATTCAGAATTTGTACAGAGGAACAAATGAAATAGTGCTATTTTTGTTACCTTCTCTGAAGTGTATGTACAATTTTATTACAACTGTGGTAAGCAAGAGAACTTTGTGATTTATAGCTTTGCTCTTCGTGTTTGTGGTGGATAGAAAACAAAGGAAGCCTTTAACTAGAAAGAGCAGTTGCATTTGTAATCTGTGCGTGCACCTCTCCACATTATCAAATAATGGTGAGAGTGAAAGGCTTCTTTTTGCTTGTGATCTCTCTGGCAAGAGACTGAAATTTCTGACAATATACAGTGTAAAAAAGTTTAGACCGGTTTCAATATTTGCTTTTTTTTGAACATGTTCTCTGACACGTTGTGCTACTGTTTCATGGCATTGTGTGCCAACATCGCAACATGATGTCAAATAATTTCTCTGCAGCTTACGCTTCTAGGAAAGACTTGTTAAGAAGCAAACGCTGAGCATTTGGTTGAGATGATTTGTCCCTTCATGCTTTCTTTTGCTCATATTTATACTATTCATACTAACTCTCATGCCTGAAGGGGAAGCACGTAGTGTTGTGACCTTCTTGGTTTTTCATTCTTTTATTTGAGCCTGTAGATGCTTTTATTATGGTGAATGGATTCATGTCTCTTTGGCTTTTTCCACTGTGGGTATTGACTTAGCTGTACAAGTAAAGAAGAGTTCTGCGATTCATTGTCTAGTGACTGATTTATTGAGTAACAAATGGTTGAATGATTCTTCCTTCTTTTTCCCCCTCCATAGTTTCACATGAAGGTGCGATTTTGTTGCACTTCGGCACGTGCTGTATGTTATAATAGTCTTCAGAGTATCAAGTCAATAGGTTTTATACTAAAGTTATTGTAGTTAGACTTACATAGTAACGGGTTTCCATAGATTCTACAGTAGGTGGATGTAGGCAGCGTCACTAAGGCACTGTGAGGTCACTGGAGCTCAGAAGGGATGAGTTGCAGGGCTCAACATCAGCCTTTGCAAAGATGGCTTCATTGCATTTTGAAACACCTGGAAAATCCACTTTGTAAGGAGCAAGGTTGGTAAAAGCATTAAGAATATGAAGAACTGAGTTTCTGGCTGTAAAGCTTCAATAGAAGGTATTAAGTATTTTAGCTTCCATAGGCTTTCCACCTCCTGCCAATCGGACAGAAACAGTGAGAAGGGGAAAAGGCAAGCTGCAGCTGGTCTATGGAATCGGTTGTACTTCATCTTCTTGTTTATCTCAATCCATTAGTGTTGTTATAATGATGGCAGAACTTTGCTTAATGAAATATCAGGTTTTCAAAGTCTTTAGTAACTGATTTAGTCCTGTCTCATGAGTAAGACTGTCTATGTGGGTGGACTGTTGCAATAACCATGGGAAAGACGGTTTGCTAGTGGGGCAAGGAAAGCAAAAATCAATGTGGAAGCATCCTGACACTCCCAGCTCAGGTGATAGTGGCCATGTCATTTGCAGTGATGCATGACTATTAGGGCTGGGTACAAAACGGAGCTGCGTGCAACAGAGGAATCAGATAGAAGTAGCTGCCTGTAACTGTGAGTACTTAATTTTATACAGCTTTTGGCTCACAACCATAATGACTGCAACTTTACCATGTTGCTGTGATTGAAGATTTCATCCAATCAACTGGCTTGAATAAAAAAATTGAGAGTAATTCCTGCATCAACATATGTTTTCTGCTTTCATTGGGAAATAACTGCTTAAAGAGGAGGAATTGGGCAAGAAATTCCATAAAGAAAAGTTTATTCCTTACTGGCTATTTGCAGACACTTGTGTACAGATAGTAGCTTAAGAAGTTTGAGCAAATTTGCCTGAACCTTAGGAACTGGGTTCTCTGACTTTACCCTTGTTCAGTTATTGTGCACAAGTCATTTAGTGCATCTATATGTGAGAGTGCCAGATCGTAAAACTTTGGCATGTTTAGAAATTCTGACATCGATTGTAAACATTGGTTTATGGAAAAATTAACCATAAAAAAATATTTTAAGTAAGTTGGCGGAAAAGTCCTGTAAATTATACCATAATCGCATTGGAGAGTGTTTTTAAGGGTGTGGCTGCTTGCACAATGATTCATTTTCAGTGCTGCAATTAAGGCACTCCTTCTGTACCTGTTTTAAAAATCTTGACAAGAGTAAGCAAATACTGTAACTTAACTACTGGAAAGTTTTAGTATGATCTTACAAACTTCTACTATTTTCAAAACGGTGTCCTAGTGGTCTGAGAATTCTGTGAATGTAGTTAAATTTAATAAATAATAAAAATGAAATTTCAGAACTCGTGGAAGTTTTCCTTAACTGAAGGAAGACTTCGTTGATTTTGCTGCAGCAGAAAAGGATTTGCTGCAAAATAAATACCTTCTTCAAACTCCTTAGAGACACACAAAAGATAATGAAAATAAAATTAATATTAAAATTGAGTTAGTGCAGAATATTTTAGGAGTGAAATTAAGTCTTTTAATTATTTATGATTCCTGGTGTGGTGTTGTGTCAATCAGTTTCTAAACGAGGATGGAACCGGGAGGGAGTGTCATGTTGTGCATTTATGCAGATGTTCACAGACTGATTGATACTGGGGATGTTTGTGCATGTTTTAATACATGTAAAAATATATTTTGTAGAGATTCTTGTTGTTTAGAGAGGGAGCTTATCAGGAAGAGCAACGTTTTATAATGTCTCACTGCGCCAGTTAATGTGTAACTGCTTACCTTGGAAATAGTCTGCCTGGTAACACAATAGTGACAGTCTTGCACTGTATCTCATTGTTTTATTGATGTTCAGGTACCTACTGTGAGCAACTGGAATTAGGAAAGGGTAAAGCATCTTGCTTTTCCACTGCTTATAATTGCATTCTCACCGTCCCATCCACGAGCAGTTGAGGTTGATTTTGAGGGGTGGTGACTGACAGCATCTTCCTTCTGCTGTAGGTTTTGGACACATTCATGTCCGGTTACTGTATTCAGTGTCTTTAACCTCTATCTTGGTTATTACCTGTATCTCCAGCTCTGTCCCGACCTCTTTTGTAAGTTTTGAATAAGATAGATGTTAGAACCTCAGTAGTGGCTTACTTAAAAATATTGCAAGGTCCATAGAAGTAGTAAAGTGGGGGGTGTGTGTGTATGAATATATAATAAAAAATATTCAAAATATAGTGACCAAATTTTAAATCTCTACTCAGTATGAAAGTAATTCCTCAAATGTATTTTTGTCTTGTAAAGCACCCTGAAGTTGATTAATAGATGTGGCTGGTTTAAGCCTAGTGAGTAAATTGATTTTGAAAATAAGTGCCTTTTAACCTGTACTATCGTCTTCGTTTGTTCCCACTTTAGAATGGCGACACAAAAGGGAGAAAGCTGTTTTGTCAAAAAACTTATGTAAAAAGTTGTAATTGATTTGTAACCCGAAAACAAGATTTTAAGCTGCACTTGCAAAATAATGCTCTAATTCTCCATGGACCCACCTCTCCAAGAACTCTACTTCTAAAGAATTTATCTTTTGTATGTGAATTATAGTACGTGATTTCTGTATTAGGCAGATGCACTTACATGTTCACATACACCTATCGTGCATTTTATAATTCATTCTCATTATCCATCTAGTTGTCCCCTTTTCTATAAAACAGGCCTGTTAATAGGGAACATGCGATAACTCCACATGTATTTGTCCGTGATCTTTAGTTTCTGAACAATGGATTTATATTTAATAACAGAGGCTGTGCTCTGGTTGTTGGCATAGACTCAGGTGTCTCCAAAGACTGTTATCTGTGAAATAATCTAAATCACTTGTAGTGACAGTATTCTCTAGTTTGAGTTTGTCTCTGTTTGCATTTGCTCCCAGGAGAGAATCCATGAGAAATACTATTTCCAGGAATGATTCAGCATATAAGGTAGTTGGCAGCTGCATTGCTGTCCTTTTAAAGTGGAAGCATTGAAATGATGGAGTTTTCTGAAGAGCAGAGTGATGTATTATTAAGCTTTTTGAGTATACAGGTACATTTTTGTTCAGTTAAAAAGTAGATCAGTAGCTATTCATGCTTACACATACTTGTTTTACTGTGTGACCGAACAGGTACTGTTTCAGGGGACAGAAGGGAGGTGGGTTCCATTTTACCATACAAAGCGCATCACAGGGGAATGCTTGAACAGTCAATCATTTTTGAGTGAAAAGAGAAATTATCTTCTCTGGATTGCAAAATGAAGGATGTGAATGCTTTTAATGGGGTGACTGTCTCAGTAGACACCTCTGTTTCAGTTCCTGATTTTTTGTTGATTGCTTCTTCAGCTCTCCTTGGGTTTGTACATCCATCTTTAATAGAGCGCGATGACATACTAGACTCTGCTGTAAAGGGTGCATGGAGCACAACTGTCCTCAAAAGTAACTGGATATTCATAAAATGCCATATGTTCTTATATGTACGAGAACAAGCATAGAACATGTACTAGAAGTTAAGCACAAGTTTGGATGGAGGAAGAGAGAACTTCAATGCAAAGACAGAATAGGGAAGCTGCTGTGGTCTGGGAAGGTTTACAGTAAAATCAAGTGTCTTCTGCGGCTTGTGTATAATGAGAAACTATAAATTATCTACTTTAATTACAGAGCTCTAGACTAGCAAGACTTGTCATATAAAAGTCTATACAGGACAAGTATTTATGCTATGCTCATTTCTTGGATGATGGAATGCTGTATGCCAGTGAAGTGCACTTTAATACTGACTCTTTCCTGGTTCTCCAGTCTCCTGACTTGTTCTAGATAATCTTCTAACTGTGTGTAGTGGATACAGCTAAGTCAAGATGTGACCTATTAAAATCAAAAAGCAATGAGATTTTTTTGCAGGATTTGAATGTTTGTGTGCATACTGTGATTTCATTAGTTACTGAAAACATAGATTCTCTGTTGAACAAATCTCTTCTCCGTCAGTAAACCAAAATTGCAAACTAGTTTTTCTTAGTATTCAGAAGTTGTTTTTGTTCTTGTAGTCTTATATAAATGTTGTGAGTTGTATTACGAGATAAATCAAGGATAATAATGCTACACGTCTATAAAATGAGTTAAAATCACTTCTCCAAAGCCATCTTCAGATTTCTTGAATTCATTGTGGTACTTGGATGATATTTTAATCTTTACAATTGCAAAATGTTCATTTCTGACAAAGCTTTAAATGTTGATATCTTGGTATTTTGTAGTAAAAAGGACTGTTCTTCTAACATTATTAAGAGTATTGGGTACCTTTTTGCTCTCCACTTTGGAAGATGTTGTGGTTTAGCTCTAAGCTGACAGCAAGGAACCGCATGGTTGCTTTGGTCTAGTCCCAAGCTAGCAACAAAGAACCACAGTGGCTACTTGCTCATCCCTCCCTCTACAGTGGAATGAGGAGGGGAATCGAATAAAAAATATAAAACTTGTGGGTTGGGATAAAAATGGTTAAGTAGAACAGCAAAGGAAGAGGAAAATAACAACAAAACTACATTATACCAAGTGATCAACCACTCACCACCTGGAGAACAACCAATGCCTGTACATACTCCCCAGCCTCAAACCTGGGGTTGCTGGAACAGTAAACCGAGCTACGCTCCAGGTGATCCTGCCTGGCCAGCTGCCCCCTCTTGTATATTGGCCATGATGTTGATGGCATGGAATATCTCATTGGCCAGTCTAGGTTAGCTGTGCCAGTTTTGTCCATTGCCCACATCTTTCAGAGGTTAACTCTTGCACACCCCGTCACACCCCCAAAAACCCCTAAACACAAAAACCCCCAAGGAAATTAACCCTTTCCCGGATGGAACCAGGGCAAAGGAATACTTTATTGAAGTAAAATGGCTCTCAAGCATTGCAACCATATCATGCTGAGGCTAGTAATGTTTTGCTGTTTCCGACAAGGTTTTGTGCTGCCTAAATGCCTTTTTATAGAATGGAGGATGTGCATTGTAAGATGTAACAGCAGGAGTCATGGTCTTGCCTAGTGTAAGGTGAGCTGATTAATCTGTAGTGGGAAAGAAAATTATATACCAGGGGAGTGTTTGGATCCTTTGTCTTAAATCTTCCTCCACGTCCTACATCAAAACTTCTAGGCAAAATACTGATAGCAGCTGGCTGTTTCATCCCTATGGGACATCTTTTATACAACTGGCCAATCTCATGCGCTGGTACATGCTGGGGTTTGACCATCAGGAAGGCTGCCTTGCACAAAGGGACCTTGGGGTCCTGGTGGGACACCAAGTTGAATGTGAGCCAGCAATGTGCTTCTGCTGCAAAGAAGGCAAATGGTATCCTGGGCTAAATTAGGAGGAATGTTGCTAGTAGGTTGAGGGAGGTGATCCCCTCTACTTGGCACTGGTGAGGCCACAGCTGGAGTGCTGTCTCGAGTTCTTGGCTCTCTGATTCTATATTCCTTCAATATAATGCAACTTACATTCCGTTCCACTCCCACGAAGCTGCAATCATGACTGTCAGTGGTTTTTTTCCTTCCTTGTTAGAAAAATAGGTCATAACCATGCTACTGTAATATTTTTGTCTATCCAATCAAGCATGATGTTAAGCTGAACTTCATTTTACAAATGTTTCTGTTGTCTCCAGGAAAGACACAACCTTGAAAACCAGAGATTGCAGTTCACATTATTTCCAGGTGGTGAACAGTTTACAAAATCTGACTCTTTAAAGCTTTACTCTTTTTCATTTCCTTATATTGGATAGAGGTGTGTTCTCTTAATATGCAGCTCTTGCTGTCTTGGCCTCATTTATAGTATTTAAGGATGTTTGGTGATACCTTAATTAAACTACACAGCTGGTTTTGTGGGTAGGCTGATGAAGACCACATCAGTTTTGATTTCATACAAATGCAAATATAGTACTCTCCAGTAATAATTTGAGGCAAAGGAGAAATAATCCTTTCATGCAGAAAATAGGGGGGTTGTCCCCAGGTAATTTAATTTCATCTCTCTGCCCCTGTCTCATTTAAAATTGTTTTGTTTCACTGGGAGGAGAGCCAGGCTGTTCTCTGCCTCAGAAGTCTTTTATCTGTACCAGGTAAGATCAGTGTACCCTTATGGTGTTCAGAAAGGACCAGCTCTGCCCCATTGGTAGGAAGTACCTGTACTATTTTGAAACCTTGGATAGTATTTCCATTTTGACAAAGGAGATTCAGTCAAATCTGAAGCACCCATTTTTCTAAGTACCAATTTTGAGAGCTGCTGGTACAGTTGTTTTGCTGCTCTAGTTCCACTCTTTTCAGGTTAAGCAAGCCTTAGTGACTTCTTGTTAAGCAAAACATTACACTGGAAAAGATCTCTGTGCTGAGTTGCAGAGTTGTTTGCTCTTATTCTGTGCGCAGCCACAGGAAGACTCCTGTTCAGTGTTCTTTTAGGAGGTGAAAAACCAGTAACTCTTCTCTTACGTGAGCTGAGATCCCAATTTAGAAATAGCAGAATGTCAGCCTGTCCTCAAAACTTGATTAGGCTTTTAAATATGATTGCTTTCCTTTTTTAATGCTCTTTAATAACTTTTTTTAAAAAAAATGTCTGTTTGCAAAATAATTACTGTGGCAATGCCTAACTATTAAAAATATGCATTGCAGAATGGTGGGTTGTACCTCTGCTCCTGTGATAAAAAGGACTCCAGATGATGTTAATGGGATGGGCAACTTTATTGTGAGTGGTGGCGACTGTAGAAAATAATGAAAGGATATGGTGTTTAATTATCTGAATATCCTGATGTGATGCTGCAGCCAAGAGAAGAAATGTGACCCGGAGTTAATTGAATGGGAGGTAACACACTGTTGAAGCTGGTGTGGAAGTACTCCCTCCAGCTCTGGTGTTCATTTTCAAAGGAACCTCCCAGAACTGGAAAAGATTTGGAGAAGAAAGCTAAGAATGACTAAGCATGGGAACACATGATTTATAGTGACATACTATGTAATATCATTCTTTGAATACTTTATTTGCCAGCAGAGATGACTTGCTGCTGCTTTGCACCCTAGCAACGTGGTTCAGTGCATCCTTGAGTGTGCTGCTACAACTTTGTTAAGAAGCCATGTTTGTGAATGGGGTAGCTGAAGTTATTTTGGTCAGAAATTCTCTTCAAACAAGGAAAAGGATTTCTGATTTTTATTTTATTTTTTTTTTTAGTAGTCTGGCTAATTTAGGCAGATCAATTTAGTGTTGACTCGTTGCAGCAAAAAGCAAGGAGAGGGCTTATGAGCTTTTCAAGCCAACTTTTCTGTCTAATAAAACCCCTTTGTAACTGCAAACTTAAGGAGTGCTCAGTCTGGCTGATCACAGCTGGCTCAAGAGTGCTTTATCAGTCTGTATATTTTGTTGTGTTGAGAACAAATAAAAGGCTGGTTTGCTTTGTTTCCGTTAAGACTAAACATAAAATAGAACAAAATCTGGCAGCTGGAAGGGAATGCCAGATGAATGTGAATAATTGTATTTAGCTTTGAGACAGGAAAAAGCAAGCCCCTTGTAAGCACAGATCAGTGACCTGAAATCTTTCTTAACCTCAAGCTTTACATGAACCCAGCCAAATGCAGTGCTAGAACATGGAGTTTTGACTACACAGAGGTTCAGTGTTTTGTATAAGCAAGCCACCAGAAAAATGTACCATTTTGATAAGTTTTACAGAAGACGAATCCAATCTACAGCTGTGGGAAGAAAAAGTAGGGCTGCAGAGATTTTAAAGTAGGTTTGGCAAGCATGCAGCTGCTTTGTCGGCCTAATCAGGCTTTCATGTTCAACTTGACAACCCTTCCAGCTCCTGCTTTCTAGAGCTACAATTTCTTATATAATTGAAGGGATACTTCCATGTGAGTAGCTGGATATATAGTATTCTGTCTGTCCAGGCCTTCTGTCTTCATGCTGGGAAGGTAATACGCTTATCCCATTATTTCCAGGTCTCTTGAGGAGTTGTGAAATCATTTGACTGCACAAATGATTTTTCTCCACAGAAAAACATGCCTTTCTGGATTACACCGATATGTTTCCAATCAGATCTGTAGAAAAATATCAATAAAGCAAACAAACAAAAAGCCCCAAACCCCCACTTTGAACTATTTTTATCCTGCCTTATTGAAAGAGGGTGTTTGTGCAGGGGGTAGGGCAGCGAGGAGAAAATTCTAGCATGTTGAAGATTTCCTTTGTTTAAAATGTTAGGAAATAAAAAGGACAGAGTTCCTGCAGCAATTTAAGCAGGTAGCCAGTGTTCATTCTTTATATTTTAAATGCTTGTTTAGTATCATTACCAGACTGAAATTACTTTTTGGACAAAAATAATACAAGTGGAACAAATAGCTTACATGCAGAGCAATTGAGTTAATGTTGCCATAGGAACCTTTATTTTTCTCTGACAGTATTTTAACGGTGTAGCCTTTATTGCGTCTAATAACGTGCAGTTTTTGCCTTGTGAGCATGCATAACTGAAATTCTGCAAGACTGAGCTGGGGCTGAAGTGCCTTGTCACATTCTTCTGTTTCAAGATGGCACAGTGTGAGGGCAGAATGATCACATTTGGCAAAAATGCTTGCACTATTCGAAATAGGACTAATTTTTTTTTTAAAGATAATTGTATGACATTGGCATGTCCAAAGGCTTTTAGTGGCTTTTATATAGGTCTTTGAGTTACTAACCTGAAATTCATGTATGCTTATGATACTGCTTTCACATCATTATTGGGCATAATAAAAATCTAATCAGCAAAATGAAACCAAAATAACGCGATCCCTGTCAAAATGAAAGCAAGTTTTTTTTTTCAGACCCTTGTTAACTCAGTGTGCCTCTTGATTTTAAAAGGGCAAAGGTTACTCTGGTACAAAAGTAATGGGTAGGATAGCCTCTGTCCCCTCTGTGGGGAAATCAGAATGGATTTTGTGCATTTCATGTGCAAGGCTGTAAGCTAAGAGGACGTGAAAATTTCCTGGCCTGTGATGGGTACAGAGGGGCAGAAGCTGAAGACAGCAGCCTCCATTCTGTCAGCCAAAGCTCAGGTGTGTCTGTTTATTAAATTCTTGTTGACTTGGCGTTTTCGTATTGTACAAAGGAGGGCAAAGTGCAGTCGGTGCGGTGGTGCCTTGGATAAGGCTGTGTTTCTTTACACAAGAATGGCAGTGCTTCCAGCCTAGAGCAAGTTGACCGATTTAGGTGTTACACCAACTCAGTCACCCACCAGCAATAACTGAAGTACAACCACTGGGTCTCCTCATCTGGAGACTGACTGATGGCCAACCCTGCGGGAGAGCTGCAAGCCTTGGCCTCAGGTGCTGAGGGTGGCTTGGGAGGCAGAATTGACATAAAGAGTAAAATGAAACAAAACCAGTGGTTTAGACACATGGGCTGCAGTTTGCTGCCCGGCCAGGAACATCTCACAGTGGTAATGGGGAACGGTATTTGTGAAAGAGCTCTAGCACTGCAGTCTCTGTGAAACTGTTAAAGTCTATAGTGGTCGGAAACCTGGTGCCCTTCTTCCTTCTGTCTAGGAAGTTAAAATAAGTATTTTGTGTAATGAAAGTAGTTCAAAGGGCCTTAGTGTGTGGCTACTAAGCAAGTGAAGTAGATGGGTGGAGGCCATTAAACTACAAAATCACAGAGCAGCAGAATGGTTGAGGTTGGAAGGGACCTCTGCAAGTCATGTAGCCCAACACCCCTGCCCAGGCGTGTTCCCTAGAGCAGCCTGTGTCAGTGCTCAGTCAGCCTCACATTAAAAACAAAAACACCCCCCACCCCCGTATGTCCAGAGGGAACCTCCTGTGTTTCAGTTTGTGCCCATCACCTTTGGTCCTCAGAGTGAGCACCACTGGAAAAAGCCTGGCTCTGTCCTCTGTGCTCCCTCCCTTCAGGTAATTATACACGTTGATAAGATCCCCCCGAGCCTTCTCTTATACAGGCTGAACTGTCCCAGCTCTCCCAGACTTTCTTCATAGGAGAAATGCCATTGTCTTAATGGCTCTTCACTGGACTCTCCCCAGTATGTCCATGTCTCTCTTGTACAAGGGAGCCCAGAACTGGACACAGTACCCCAGGTGTGGCCTCACCAGTGCTGAGTGGAATGGAATCCTGTACAATTTGCCAAATAGGTTACTATGTTGTAGGCTGGACACGTTGAATTTTTTTTTAATTTGCAGATGTCAAAACATGTTATTTTCCAGTGAAATAAACCTTTACCTGCAATTAGGTTATTTAGTGTATTCCTGGACTGGAACTTTGAAGCTGAGTGAATAATACAACCAATTGCCACTGACAGTCGTGTGGCAGATGCACGAACAAATCTGTTGATCTGTGCGCCAGCTATCAATATACAAAAGGCATGTGGCAATTCCTAAGCTCAAAGTTACTGCAGTGATAATGTTTTATACCAGTAAATCTGAAATACCAATGTGGTTATGAAATTGATGTGTTTTCCTCTGCCTAGCTTGGCGATTTCTTACCTATTTCTGTTACAGTAAATCAAAATGTTACCAGTAAGAGTAAGACACCTAGAGAACACACAAGTGATGGTGAGCTTAGTAGAAATCTGCAGTATCATGAGCAGTTGGAAAGGAGACATGAATTGACTGTTCAGATTTCCAGAGCTGGAAGCATCAAATTAAGTTAGTAAAAGTGAGTTGTAAAGCAAAAGATAAGGGTTTCTTTTATAGTGAATAGTAAATGTGTGGAATTCCTTGCAAGAAGACACTGGAGATGTTAAAAAAAATACATGGGCTCAGGAACAGACAGGATAAGTCCTTCAAGAATTGTTAGAATTTGAAACTGCATCTGTCTCATTCTGTCTCTGAAGATGGAAAAAATTAGAGGTTTGGAGGACAATTAAGGGTATTGGCTGGTTCTCCCTTACCTGCTCATGGCTGTTCTTGCAGATGGAGCCTTCTGCTGTACAGACACTCCCTTGGTCAGACCCAGCAGAGTCTCCTACCTTGTGTTAACATGTACTGCAGCTGAATCTATCCCATTGTTTCTCCTGGCATTCGGAGTTTCCTAAACAAAGGAGGAGAAACGGGTGAAGACTATGAGAGTATGTGGTGGTTATGAATAAAATGAATGTCAGTCCCTTTGGTACGTTCACAGTTTCCAACATGCTTTTTGAATTGCTGTTCTTGATGATGATGATGATGATGATGATGATATAATGACATCTGTTCCTCCTACAGATTCTTTCTATTACCTTAAACATGGGGTTTTGGGGTGCTGCAAAAGCAATGTTTCTTATTTAATTTCCCAAATGACGAACACGAACATTAAGCTATTTTGTGTGAAGACCTTAAGCATTTTTAGGAATAGTGAAAGTTTGTCCTAACCCCTTGACTATGACTACAAAGCTTAGATATTTGGAGGTGGAGGGGAGGGTCAGTGGTTCATGGAGAAGGCAAACAGCGGAAGTAGATCAGCTTTATTGAAAAGGGGAGTGTTCTGTCCTGGTTTTTCTGATAATTTAATTTTTTGCTTGCCACTTTTGCAGTAACAGGGTGAATAAAGGCTTCTATTGTATCAGCCCAGAATCATGTAACAAAGCAGTAATGTAGTTTCATTTTTCCATTGGGAAGGCAAGCTTTTATCAGACCATGTGGAGGAGAGTAGTAATGGACTAGATTTTCATTATTAATGTACTGCATGTACCCTGTGCGCTGTGCTGGCATGATGCTGCTGTTTGGGGAACAGTCAGCAGAGAATTGTATCATCTTTCTGAGCAAGGATTTTTGTTTCCAGTATGGAGGGATGCTTCTAGTCTGTAAAGCCAGAAGCAGCAAAATGCATTTTCTTCATCTCTGCATCTCTTTTTGGAGCCAGCTTGTCTCCATGGCAACGTGTTAGACTGAAAGAGATGTAGAGACTAGGGAGGAAAGGAATGAGTTAGAAACAGCCAGGCAGTGGTGTGTGTCCCCAACGTCAGCGCATCAGCCTTGTGATAGGATGATTTTGTTAACACCCATCCAAGGCTCCTGTGCAGAGCTTCTTTATTAGAGCAGCCGCCAGGGCATCTGCTTCTCCCTTCTGCATCCTTTTTCTGTTTTTCTCTTTTAATTTTATATAATTTTTTTTCCCCAAATCCACCCTCCAGACTCCCCTTTTATTTTAGTTGCAGACTCATCGAAGATGTGCAGCTCATTTTCAGCTTTCTGTGAGCTTCCTTGCAATATGGTATTTCGCAAAGGCAGGAAGGCATGGCTGCATTTCACTTGACCTTAGCAGCGAAGTGAAATCTCATCTATATTGCTGAAGGATACTGACTATGCAGAAATTTATTGAAGCAGATTATTATGAACTGGACTGGTATTATGAAGAGTGCACAGATGGTAAATATTTCTTTCTGGTCTCTTCTTGCAGAATTTGGAGGTTGTTAAGACTGGACCATCGTTATTCAATGGTTTTAAAAATTAAGTACCTTGAAAAAGGCGGCACCCTGGTGTAGTGGAGATGCCCGCATCTCTGTTGCACCTCAACCTCTCCTGTGAGCATGCTGCAAGAGACTCTGCTGTTACAGCTTTCTCTTTTTCAAAGGGAGTGGCAGAGGAGCATATGCACCTTGTGAGCAGTCTTTGGGCAGGGGGCAAAATACTTGAAATTACACCTGTATGTATAATAATTAAGCTGAATTTGAATACACGTACTGTAAGATTCTGTGTTGATTTGAGTTTTAAGTCCTTGTGGTTTTACTGCATTACCAATATGCTGTAATATGTGTATATTTAATGTGTTAATGGGCAGTACCTGTTTTCTCTCGTGCTGTCTGTGAAAGACATTTAAAACTGTAGCTTCTTAAAAGTGAACAGGTTAACTTTTTGAATTGGAAGAATTGCAAGCTCTGGTGAGCACTGGCTTCTAAGCCTCTTGTGATTTTTCTGATATTTCCTTGGGTGATTATTTCTTTATCAGAGCACTGAATGTTATTATCAGACTTCTGATAGAAGGCACTTAAGGAAGGTTAAGGAAGGGATGTCTAAAACTGTGCTGTCAGCAGAGTGGAAAAATCAAGATTCTTCATCCATGGCACTGATTGGTAACCTGTAAAACAAAATGCAGCCTTTGGGAAAGCACTAGTTGTATATAGATGTTATTCTGGTTTGAGAGCTTGGCTTAAGGAAGGCAAGTCCAGGATCACAGTGAAGTAAGGAACAGAAAGGAGAAAGGAGTGTGGGCCTATGGGATGTTGTGCTTATATAGTACACAAAGATAGTGCTTTGATAACAATATCAGAGGGAATACAAAGAGTAAAGATATGTGTGGAAAAAAATTGAACCGGGTTTTCATGGTCTTTTGAGTGGCATATGCCTCCATTTGTTTCTATGTGCTAGATTTCAGAATGGAGTGCAATTTTAGAAGCTTATTATACTTGAACTTCTCTTACCTTTAATTGATTATTCCTGTCCAGGTGTTCAGAGAGGAAAGGTACATATTTGTGAAAGATCTAACCACTTTGGGTTGGACTAAATCCATTATGTAACCTTTATCCCCCTAGGTTTAACCCTAGTAAATACTGTAGCATCTGATTAATCTGCATGATGTAACAGGCTGAGTTGGCCTGCTTTTAGAAACTTAAAAAATAGAACAGTTGTCCTGTCATTAAAAGCTTTAGCTGGTATTTTTTTCCAGGTTAAATACAGATGGGCTTCTTTATATTGTTCTTTTTTATGGTCCTTTGTCTGTCTGGTCAAAGTGTCATTATGCAGAAGTGTGGCAAGCCTGAATGTCTGAGCCAAGAGCTCCTCTGCTCAGTTTCGTCTTAAGGTGTTTACTGCACTGGAGGAGCTGTGGGAATTCCGAGGTAATGGAATAAGTAACAGGTGTTGGGCAAATATTTAAATACCTTGTGGGATCAGGGCCTTGGGAGCTCTGCAGTGTTGGTCTGATTCTCTGCTTACAAGTTTTCTTGTGAGTGCTGACCCCCGCCAAGCGGACTTTTTCCATGAGCCGAGATCTCCAGAGTCAGGTAGAGTTTGTGCGAGCTGACTGCTTCAGGAGCTCTTCCCGAAGAGAAAGCAAGGTTTAACGTCTGATAGGGAAAAGCCTCTCCAGTAGGTAAGGCGTAATGCTTTGTTTTTTTTGATGTTGTTTTCAAATTGATATAGTACTTTATACATGGTGGAGGGGTAGTGCTGCCAGTCCTGTCTCGGTCCCTCCGGTGAATGGTAGTTTCATAAGATTTAGTGGAACTTTATGGGCTTTAGCTTTCTTTCGCTTCTCTCAGTTGAAGAGTGCAAGAAAGAGAGGATTTGAGAGGTGTGGTGGAAGGCATAGTCTTTGGCCTTTGATGCTGGCATATTAATTTGGGTTTAAAATAGTATTGATATTTGCTGTTCACGTGCAAAAGGTGTTCTGGTTGTAGTGGGAGACAAAAAGTGTCTTTAAAATATGGTAGCGAATTGAGCTTTTTCAAAAACCTTGAGCAGATGGCATATTATAAGAGATGCATCTCTCTTGATTGATGTTTGGTTTTTCTACTGTGTATTTGCCAATACCAGAGACACTTGCCTGAGATGCTTTTTATATTCAGTAGAGAGTGATAGGCAGTTGCGGCTCAGCTGGCCTGTTTTGAATATCTATTTTAAGACCAGATGAAGTGTAGTTAGAGAGCTTATTTCTCTGCTCTACACGGAGTCTCTGGAACTCAGATGCATGCATGTTTTCAATTCTGAATCCTACCCGGTTCACCCTTATTGGTAAATAAAACATTGGAGCAGAGACAGTGGTATATTTAAACTAATAGAAAACTTCACAGGATATTATCATACAGAGCTATTTTTGTGACTAATTTGTTCATACATTCTTTGACAAAGCTGCTCAAGATTTCCATTTAAAAGGTGTGGCTTTATTTGTTTTGCTTTCTTTAATAATCATTTTAGTGGAGTAAGGTTTCTTGTTTTTCGAGAGAAAAAGGACTCCACAATTACACCAGTATATCAGGTTTTAATGCTGTTACTGCATAGGTGAAGAAGTGATCCTCACTTTCACCTCACTTAATGAGCTTTTGTATGGACTGACAGTGTAATGATGTCTTCAACTTGCATTTGGTGGTGGTAATTTTTTTAGTACCTTGCAAAAGTAAATGAACAAATGCTCAAAGCTTAGAAATCTTACAAAGACTTTCTAGGTTTGGAATAATTAATTAATTCCTTTACATAAGGTTCTTTACAGAGTTTATTTTTGGATAGGAGTAGATGGAATTAGACAATAAGTTAAATAGAGTGTGACATTTGGAGGTTGAATCACTGGTGTTAACTAACATTACATTGAAACATCTATCAATAAGAACTGGTACACCGTGCTTTTTGTATATATTTTTGAATATAATATTTTACAATTGTCACCTTTTTTGGTATAAATGAAATATATAGTATAGATGGAATGAGGAAGGAGAAGGCAAGGTGCTAGATGTGTACTTCAGTAGGAAAGTAGTTTTTTTCATAGCAGACTGAGATTGACAGAACCAATGATAAAAGAGGAAAAGATGAAACTTTTGCAGACTCTTATTGTTACAAAGGTTCATCTGGGTGGGTTTTTAGAGAAAACCAAATGGATTCTTAAAAAAACTGCACAGAATGCAACTTGGGTGAAAAAAAATAATGCAAAACCTCCCACAAACTCCCAAATAGCTAAATAAACAGGTTAGTACCATAAAATCATAAAATGATTTGGGTTGGAAGGGACCATAAAGATCATCCAGTTCCAACCCTCCTGTCATGGGCAGGGACACCTTCCACAACATCAAGTTGCTCTTGTAGATGCCCATAGAAACCTTCAGGAATAGCCTTCTCCCTCTGCCTCTTTCTTATCATAGAATCATAAGGTTGGAAGAGACCTCCGAGGTCGAGTCCAAACATGCCTGTTTCCCCACTAAACCATGTCCCTAAGGAACTCATCTACCCGTTTTTTAAACACCTCCAGGGATGGTGACTCCACCACCTCCCTGGGCAGCTGTGCCAGTGCCTGAACACCCTTTCAGTGAAGAAATTCTTCCTAATGTCCAGTCTAAACCACCTCCTGAGTAACTTGAGGCCATTTCCTCTCTTCCTATCCCTTGCCACTTGTGAGAAGAGCCCAGCACCCACCCCGTCACAACCTCCTTTCAGGCAGTTGTAGACAGGTCTCCCCTCAGCCTCCTCTAAGCTAAACAACCCCAGTTCCCTCAACCGCTCCTCCCAGGACTTGTTCTCCAGCCCCTCACCAACCTCGTTGCCTTCTCTGGACGCGCTCCAGCCCCTCAATGTCCTTCTTGTAGTGAGGGGCCCAAAACTGACCCCAGCACTCGAGGTGCGGCCTCACCAGCGCTGAGCACAGGGGCACAATCACCTCCCTGCTCCTGCTGGCCACGCTGTGTCTGATACAGGCCAAGATGCCACTGGCCCTCTTGGCCACCTGGGCCACTGCTGGCTCATGTTCAGCTGCTGTCAGCCAACACCCCCAGGTCCTTCTCTGCCAGGCAGCTCTCCAGCCACTCTTTCCCAAGCCTGTAACGCAGAATGGGGTTGTTGTGACCTAAATGGAGGACTCTTCTTAGGCCAATAGTTTTCATCCTCTCAGTGAACAATGCTTTCTAGAGAAGTCCAGGTTTACTTTTGAACAAATTTCATTTCTCGTGGTTTCTTCCATTTCTTGTTTATTTCTAGCTGAACAACTCCACACTAATGCCTGTGAGTTCATGGCCTACAATTCCAGATGACTTTGTATGTGGGCAGATGGGTCTTTCCTCCTTCTTTTGTTGGCCATGAGTTTAGACAATTTCTTCTGGAGAAAACGGTGCCTTTTCTTTTTTTTCCATCACCATTCGCACTGTGTGCCGTTTGTCACACATGCCAAAGCTTCTAACTGCTTTTACGTTTGCTTGAGCAACTTCATCTCACTCTCTTGGTTGTTCTGGCACCCCTGATCCTGCTTTTGCTCTTCTTTGTAACCTTCAACCCCTACCTGTATTTTCCTCCTGCTCACATTGCAATGTTTTCATCTGTTGTTCTATTTGCAGCTGCTCTTCTCTGTTCTATTTTCCAGTCCACTGAAATGCTTATCAGCAAGCTCCCTAACTTTCTTTTTAGCTGAACAATGATTAGCAATATTTAATACCTCTTCTCCTTGACCTCTCAGTGGTTTTAAGTGTGATTACTTATCCTTGTCTTGCTTACATCAGTGCGCCTTCGCAGGTGTGAGACTGTCCTGCTTCTTCTTTTCATTATTTTTTTCTTTTCTTTATTTCCTTCCCCCCTTTAAGGTAACATTAGAAGACTATTTCGTATTCCCTGCTGTATCTCTTTTAGTTTTTGCTTATCCGTGTTTCTTCTCTGTGCACCTCTAGTTACAGGTAACCTCCCAAACACACATCTACTGCCTCTGTAGGTGGTGCAGTCAACCTTTATAACTAAAGTATGCTTTCCTTGACATCTTCTCCCTTACAGTAGGAGCTTGTCTCCTGGTTGGGCATTTGTAATGAGTCACTGCCTCCCTCATACGTTATCCCCTTTTGTCTCCATCCCTGTGGACAGAGTAACCCTAGTGCTACTCTGGATGTTGAGTGGATGCTGACTGTGGTTATACCATCTAGATGTATGTGAATCTTACAAATGCTTGTAACCTGCAATCTCTGAAACAGCCTTTGCCCTATAGGTATGCAGCTAAAATTCCCATTCAGGTTGTTCTTGGTTTGCTTCTATGTCCTTTATCTCTGTACTTCATAAATATGGTTGAACCTTGCTTATGTTCATCCAATCATTGATGTAGTTTTTCGAGTTTCCTACTTCTTGCCGTGTGACAACTTCTTTGATCGTTCCTATTGACTGTCGTCTATCCAGTCAGACCTAAGCTACTTCTACTTCTGTGTTGTCTTTACGTGACTTATTTTTCACTATAGAGGTATTTTTCCTCTGTATTCTGCTCAGCTGCTGAATTTCCAGCGAAGCATTTTCCCAGTTCATCCCATTTCATTCCCTTTCAGCAAGAGTAATGTGCTATCCTTTTGGTTAAGTTGACAGAAAATAATTTGGGTGGACTTTTGAAACAGTGGGAAATATGTGAAACCTTTAAATGTTTGAACAAGCAAACTTTGTGTGATTGTACATCTTAATAGAAGGCACATGACCAATATATCTCCCCTCTCTGAAAACTCCACCCCAAAATACCTGCATTTCTTCATCAGCATGTTTTTAAATATGGATGCTGCTGGTTTAGTTGCTGGTTTTTAGGGCTTGTTAACTTACAGAGAATCTCTTTGTTTAAATGCAGCATTGTTATTTTTAGATAACTGTGGTCAAAATGAATGTGGTTAATTGTGCAAAAGCCTAGATAGTCCTATTGATAAAGCAAGGTTAAAATGATTTGAATGCACTGGAGTTCCTTGGAAATAATGAGTCAGGATAAGAGAGTTTGTTTGTATTGTGTCCAGCTTCACTCATCTTCAAACTGGCTCTTGGTTTGTGTGTTTCCTGCTTGATTGCAGTTACTGAAGGTGGTCTGTACCTTAATGCAAGCGTTGCATGAGGAATGTGCTTCTGTGTAGCGTAAGCATTGCAACCCTCTTGGCAAGCTTCCTGAAAGGAGATAAGTGCCTTTAGCCTCTAATTCAGAGCAGTGGTTGCAGCAAATATGCCAAATTTACTTTGGAGTGGCAACCCATAAAAATGAGTGTTCATTCCAGTATGTTCTGTAAGTCCCCACGTACCGTTACAGGAAATATTATAAATGTCTTTTGAATCTTTCCTGACTAGAATGTGTATTTTCAGAACCATATAGATATATATATATATTTCCACCTCCCTATAGCCGGTTATTGTTTGATATCTTTTGGAAACCTGGCTCTGAATCCTTAGCAAGTAAATATTCCTGCACCAGTAAAATGTCTTAATGCAAAATAACACTAAAAATGAGTTGATACCGTGAGGGTGCGGTACGCATTCCTTCTCCACCCATTATGAATTTGCATCAGTGTTATTCGTATGCTGATACCAATGTAGGCATTGCGACACTTATCTTTCTCTCAGCTTTTGAATGTCAGAGTCCTTCTGTCTGGCCTGAGTTGACGTGAGTCACTGTTCAGAAGTCAGCCTGTGGGAATGTTCATTTACTCTCCTTATATTGTTATGTATATCAGGCAGCAACGTGCTTGTTTTCTGTGTGTCCCTCACTGTCCTGTCCTTTCCAAGCTCATTGGTTTGCTATACTGAACACTTGTCAGCAGTGTTAAAACCAACAAGAGCTTAAAATTAACAGGCTTGGCATGGGGGACTTTCTGGCCTAAGCTTTAAAAGATGCTTCTTGCATTCTTTGAGAGATCTCCGAATCTTGTTGTTTTGGTTACACTCTGAATTTCCATTCTCTAGCTATTACCAAAATGGGGTACACATTATTACCGAAATGTCAGGTAGACACTGAGTGGCAAGTAGGTACTTAAGACTCTTACTGTCTGACTCTTAAAAAAAAAAAAAAATTTAAAAAAAGTAATAACAATAATAATTATTGTTATTTTTAAAGTGGTTTAACTATTACAGGGGAGAAATAAAGATACAGGAAAACTCTTAAGGAATCAGAAAATAGAAGTAATTCCATTACCTTATTATTAAAATTACATCTTTTAATATCATGATATGAACAGGAAGAGAAAGTCCTGGTTTTTCGCCAGCTGAGTTCTCAAGGCTGTTGCTGCTGCTGTGTATTGTGGTAAATTTTGGCAGTCCAAGATCAGGTTGTTAAGTTTGAGCAGTAAGGTCTATCTTTACTGAGAAGTGAGTGTTCTTTTCCTGAGCAAGCACTTAGGTGTATTTCATATTCTTTGGCTATTGTTCACATAAACATTCTTACATTGTTTTTATGAAAATATCAAGAGTTTAAAACTTAGAGCAGAATAATTCATCCTGATGGTATAAAATCAGTTCTTTTCCATCTCATACTACCTTGTACTTCACACCACTAAAGAAGTTCTAATAGAGCAATTGTTCTTACATGACGTTAACTGTTTTGTTGTGCTGGCTTGAGATGTCTCTCTCTTCAGAGGGTTTTGAGGTGCCTTTGCCTTGCAGTGCCCTGCCTTTGCCTCGTGACGCCGATAGGAATGCTTTCTGCAAGCACCAAAGGGCACCTGTTTACCATGGAAAGTAAGGGAGGCGACCTGGCAAATATTAACAATCTATAGCTGAAAAAAGTTACATAAGAAGGTTAACCTGCCCTATGCGTGTAGTCAAGGTGAGCAAACACAACTTGCCAGAAACCAAGAGATCTGAGCACAAGGGGATTTGTTGTTGAACGGAGAAGAGAGACGTGCACCCTTGTAAATGTGCTAGGGTGCCATATGTGAACCTGAGGTATTTAATTTCCCACAACAGATAGAAGAGTAAAGATGACTGTAGAAAACATGGCATTTGACAGCTGATGTGATGTGTCATGGAAATGCTTTGTCTAAGTGTAATCTCTTTTGTGAAAGCAATAAAAATAGCCCTACACATCCACTCTCTCCCCTCCACCCCCGTTCTCCATGCAGCGGCTTTGGTGTGTGGTGGGTGCTGCAGTCAGATCATACAATACAATATCTGCAGCTTGAAAGGTCTCTCTGCCGGCTGGGATTACCGTGTGCACGCTGGGCTGTTCACTGCTCCTCTGAAATCTGTTACTTGCAGCATTAGGCAACCTGAGAGGTGATTTAACTCAGTGAAGGTGCACACCCTTCACCAGGTCTGACACTTGGAGGCTGGGTCAGACTTCCGCGTGGCTGAGACAGTTGTGGGAAGCTACCACTTCACTTAGAAGAGCAGGGGCAGAGGAGCGAGAACCTGTTGAAGTGAGAAGTGCTGGCAGGGGGGGGTTCAGCCCCCTTACTCTATCCAAAATATGCAAGTGGAGCCGTTGAGCAAAGCCTGACTACCCTCATAGCTGGTATGAGGAATAACATAAATCTTCTAGTAATTAGACAGCTGGTCTCTTCCCTCCCCCACCCCATCTGTACGACACAAAGCTGTTGTGCTAAGGACAAATACTCAGTCGCTCAGGAGCTCCCTGGATGAGCATGTGAGTGGGGAAAGATGGTATCCTGCTTTGTGGAGACTTTGATTTGCTCTCACCAAAAATACAGCCTCAGAGGGAATGAATTCCCATCTCCTGTGAGACTAAGGCATCGTATTGTGTCTATGTGGGATAACTTCAGCAATGTCAGGAAACGAAGAGGAAAGCTTTGAATATGACTATGAAAATGAAAACAAGAGAGAATGTACATTTGACAGGCAAAGCCTTGATGTCTTGGAAGAAGGTACTTTTCAACTTCTGCTTTTAAACTTTTATAGGAGTAGCACATGGCAATGTGTAAATGATTTGAGTGATGTTTCTGGATTTAAATTACTATATTTTACTTTTTTTAATGTATATCCTGTATATTCAGATGAAATATGAAGAAAAAACTCTTATGAATAGGATGAATCTTAATTTATGTACCATTTTTTAAAGAAGAAATAGATGATCACCAGAAGCAGGCTATGCAATATCTTTTTTTATAACGAAACGGGATTTGGGAAAATATCTTTCCTTGGAAACGTGGTGTGTTTTTTACAACTCATATGTGTATTATAAGACTGTGTGGTTTAGGTTCCCAACAGGTACTTCTGAAAATAAGAACAGGGCAACAGTTTTGTGCTTATTCATGAACTTGGATGATTTCAATCTATGTGATTTCAAGTTCTGTGTCTTGTGAATTAACCTTTCAGCAAAAAAAAAAAAAAATCTTGTCATACTTTATGGAAATAATGCAGGCAGTATTGCAGGCAACTGCCTGTTAGGGTGGGAACGTGAATGTACTTACATTGAAAATACTCCTGTGCACATGCTACATTGAAGTGTACCCAGTCAGGGGCTTCTTCCAACCAGACTGGCAATTTTTTTCAGGGCTTCAGGTACCAAAAGCTAAATTGCATAATTTATGTTATTTCATGTGCTGTAAATTTCACTCCCCAATAACGTTTTTGTGGTAGAGAACAAATACACTGTTATAAAGCTCATGTAAGGATGCTTGGAAAAATGGTTAACACAGAGAATGTGACCTGCTGTGTCACACCCTTATTCACCTCATGGTAAAGAGGTGTCCAAAGCCTCAGTGGATGTAACGTGCTCCTTGAATCCTGTTGCATAGGACTTTTCTGTAAAGAACTTCCTCAGAATCAAGTATTCCACCTGGATTTCATTCCTCCTCAGTCAATATACTATACATCTCTCCTGCTGTGGGTCTCTGAAGGAAGCTGTCATAACTTGTCTCCATGTGCAAAACACAAAGGTGCTGGTAAAAGGAAACTTTTAAAATGAGGATTGGAGTGGGGAGGGAACTTATCAAGAGAGGTTAGTTTGTTTGATTCATATTTTTTTTTAGTGGTTAAAACTATTGCTGAAACATACATCACGTTGTTCTTCCTGCCAACTTTACCTTTCATGAAGATCTAAATACAGTCTGAAGTTGTTCTTGGTGATTTGGAGATAAAAAAATGTTGATTTCCATCTGAGATAAATTTAACCCCGTCTTGCTACTGTACCTTCCCTTCAAAAGCTCAGTATGTACTGGAAATGCCTTTTAAAGGTGCTTTCTCCTTTCCACCTGTATGTTCAGGTCACCTACATGCTCAGTGTAGTAGTGATACAGATGCACAAAAATGATATATGAGATTTCTATGTATCTTTGCATGTAGGTGCACTTTTAATTGATAGTATTGCTCTTGGGAATGAGTCAATCCATTCTATAAGTAAAGCAGATGGAAAAAACAGCATGGAGCCTTTTCGTGCTGAACAGAAGAAACATTTTGGCCGTATCTGGCTATAGGTTTGATATCAGAAGTGGAAAGTCTTGAGAATATGCTTTGCTTTAACCGTTTATGGTTATTGAAAAGAAAGGGGTAAAAATTATGTAATTAGGACTCCCTGTTTGGCTTATTCTATGAGCAGAATGTGTATTCACTACTTGTTTATTTCCATGGTTGTTTTGATGTAGTGAGGTTTCTCCTTGTCGCAACGTTTAGATCCTGTGACTGCCCTCACTCCTATTTCTAGAGCCTGTGTCACAGAACTAGCGTTACACTTGGCAGTGTCACATATTAAGTTCTCAATGAATATGGGAAACACCTTTGTAAAGGTCTAGGTAGAGCAGTCCTGAAGTCAGCACGTTGCTTTGGAGTAGTAAATTTGCCTGACAGCAGCATACTTTTCATTTGATGAGCTGGTCTTTGGGCTGATTGCAATGAAACTTTGTGCAGGGATATCAGCTGACAGTGTCTACTCGTTTTTTGTTGATAAAACCTGAGCTGTGAAAGGACAGCTTGTTAGTTTTTGTTGGTTAGTCATTTGGTGGGTCAACTAATTCTGAAACTGGGCTGTGTTTTGACTCTTACTTTTGCAGATAGGACAGGAAAAATCTGTTACCTGTTTAGGACCTATGATGGCAGCCATTCATAACTGTTTCAGTTTTCCAATGTAACAGATTAAAAATCCTCCATATCTAAAGTACTGAGTAAATGAAGGCTAAGAATGTAGCCCAAGTTTATTTAAAAAAAAAAAAAAAAAGTCTTGTCACTGAGTTACGTATTTATTAGTTGCAATGACTGCAGTCCAGATGTTTCTTGACAAGAAGTGGATGGAGGGGAATGTCAAGAGAGCAATTCGATGGCTGGTAATTGAAATTCCTTCAAGAAAAGTTTTGCTTTCAACAGAAGAGCTATGCAGAGCTGTGTCAGTAAATGGTGGTATGCTCTGTGATGATGGGAATTTGTGGATCCTAAATGTGGAGACCTTAATAAATTAAAGCCTTTGGTTCTCTGCAAAAGTTTTTCCTTATCTCCCTAGTTTTGCTTTGTAGCTGTGTTTTCCAAGTTACCATGTTTGATCTGTGTTTATGCTAATAGAAGCAATAAGCATGTGATGTTCTTGTTGAAATTTGCTTTTGCTTGATCCTTCATTCACTACAAGAAAATTTGTTGCAGTTCACACCCTGCTTAGAGGAAGTTCTTTGAGATGTACTTTGAGCCAACCTGACTGTTTGGGCATTAAGCCTTAGAGAAGAATAACAGCAGAGGTTTCTTCCCAAACTTGAGATTAAGTAATAACATTGATTTTTGTGTGAGGCTTTAATACTGGTTACTAAACTATTTGACCACTACATGAGAGAAATGGGAGTAAGCGAATGCCCTTCAAACCATAACTTAAATGGCAAGATAAAATCTCCTCTTCTAGAAGTATCAGTAGCTGGGCCTTAATAGTAAAAGATTAATTTGTAAACTACACCATTAAAATATCTGTTGGCATTGTCTGTTGAACTTAAGTAGATTTTAGGGATTGGTATTTTTCACTGCGCTATGTACTTGCTGACTGAGTGTGTGTTGTTCACAACATCATGTTCTTCCAGACCCCACAGTGTGACCTGACGGTTATGCAGCAGTTGGCGCGCTGTGGCTGTGCTTTATCCCCCTCAGCAGGGTCACAGCACCCTGCCGAGCTCCCTGCCTGCCTTCTGGAGGGGCAGACCTGCTCCTGCGCTGGGGGAGCAGAGTGGGAGGCTGGAGCAACTGCTGTGTCTTATGTTGCAGTTTGGACTCCTAACAAGACCTGCCACAGAAGCACTTTTTTTTTTTTTTCAAGCTTCTGTGGCAGCAGTCTCTTAAAATTTTAAGCCCTTTAGCTGAAGGTGTTCTCTCAGGGCTGTTCCAAATGTGAGAGGCAACAGCAGACCTGAAGCCTCTGCCCCAGTTTAACCAAGGCTGCCAAAAACTCCTTAGTGGGGGAGAAGCTGCCATGATTGCCTTTAAGCACGTAAAATATTTCTAGGCTGGGTCAGCAACAGAGCTGACGGCATGTTTTTAGATATAATATTCCTGAGTTAATTTGAAAAGGAATATAGGTAATGTGGCACAGTTTCAGAATTCCTCCTGCACTTGGCTCAAGTAGATGTAGTGTTTGCAGTAACCAGCGCCAGAGCGTAACTATCAGTGGCTAAAAATGACAGCTTCAGTTCTAGAGCAAGTGCTTTATCCTTGGAGTCCAAAAATAGCCTTTCAGAAATGAAACCAACGTAAGCTGAGGAGTCCAAGTCTGCCAGGGACTTGATTTGGTTGCCAGGAGGCATCTGGTGGTGAGGAACACGGCTGGTCAGTCAGTGTGACTGTTTCAGTTGTGCACATCTTGATGTGCAACACTTAGGGTACGATGAACTTGCCGTTGCATCTTCCGTGTTTGGAGAGAGCTCTCAGCAGAGAGGAGGGAGATGTACAATCATTAAGGTTGGAAAAGACCTCTAAGATTGAGTCCAATCGTCAGCCCAACACCACCACCACTAAACTATGTACTGAAGTGCCACATCTACACGGTTTTCGCACACCTCCAGGGATGGTGACTCCGCCACTTCCCTGGGCAGGCTGTTCTAAAGCTTCACCACTCTTGCAGTAAAGAAATTTTTTTTGATATCCAATCTAAATCTCCCTTGGCGCAACTTGAGGCCATTTCCTCTTGTCCTGTCACTTGTTACTTGGGAGGAGAGACCAGCACCCATGACTGATCAAGAATCTAGTAGGCCTTACCATAGTTCACAGCTTTGCATAGGCAACTGTTACTGAAAAAAGCATTACGTTTATCCCCTCCTGCCACTTTGCCAGTAGGAAGCATCAGTGTTAAAATTGCCAGAGATGTATGCTCTATGAACAGTATTCCCTTACCCTGATGTAGTTTCTGAGGAAATAAATTTTGGTAGGAGGGAAGTCCCCATGCAGTAGTGCCTCCCTGTTAGACTCTATAATTATACAGATCAGTGTTATAGGCCCAAAAAGCGAAACTTCGCCATAGCAACGTATCCCGTAGTTTCTGTTTCCCAGTAGTTGGAAATAGATGGGAGGAGGAGTAGTGAGAGCTGTGATTTTTCTCTTCAGGCATGGCTGCTTTCATTTAGTTCTTTAATTTGTCCATAATTAATAGGTCTTAAAAATGAAGAGGGGGGATGTGCCTTGAGGAGGGATGCAGGGAGCAGGGGTCACCTGTGGCTGCTGGCTCCCATGATTTTTTTTTTCTTCTTCTTTTTCCTTCCACCTTGAATCCCCTGTTGGGTGGGTGGGGGCTCATTGCAGCGGCTCCCAGTAGTGGTTTCCTTGCTCTGCTTCCCTTCCATGGTTGTTCCTTGTTTCTGGAAACATACTTTTCCTGTTAAGTAGTATGATAGATGACGGTGTAACTTTCAGGGAGCAGTCCAGGAAGGTACATATTTTCCTCCATTCTTCCTGAGCATTTTCAGCTTGGGAATAAGTTCTTTAGTCAGTGTAGAGCTCAGAGCCTGAAGGAAGCTTCCATTCTACCTTAAATAGATGATAGGAAATAAATGCAGAGCACATCCTTTCAGCTCTACTCATATTTAGGAAATACAGGAATGTGGGTACCCATGAATTTTCAAGCTTTAAGAGGATGTGAAGGTGGTGCTAGGTACTTGGAGGCAGAGTAGATCCTTGATCTGCGAGGCATTTGTCCATTTGTATGTTTGGCTTTTAAAACACCCAAATACTTTGAACAACAAATATGTCCTTGGTAGTGTGTATTTGATGCTGTCATGGAAACTGTGATAGAAGCTTTCCCTGTTATTTTTTTTCTGTTTTGGATCTGTGACAGTAATTTCAAAGCAGTTAACAAAGCACATTTTCTGGCTATGTTTCTGGACTTCTATGGTTCCTCAGCTTGCTGTAGACATATTTTTTAATTCTCTCTTTATTGTCTAACAGCCATCTCCATAAACTGAGGTGCACAGTGTATTTTGATTTGGATGTTTCCATGCATTATGCATTTAGACACTACATTTCCTGTCACCCCCAAGCAAAACCTCTACTGATATGCAAGTGAGCAAAAAGAGGTCAGTTAATTGGCACTATGGGTTTTGTATTTGCCCTTCATTTACTCTTGTTTTATCTTTTCAGTCGTGTTACCAGGCTCTCATATTCATCAAAAACTCCAGGAGGCTATGCAGAATCCATCAGAGTTGTGGAGTTTGTGGGGTTTGGGTTGTTTTGGGTTTTTTGTCTTGTCTTCTTTTCCACCCTGTTTTCACTAAACAAAGCTCAAAATCGTTATTCAAGATAGCGTGTCTTTTCCACCTGGTAGTCTTTTTGGACACCAAGGAAATAAAAATCACTGCACTGACAACTGGCCAAAAGTAGTGTTGTAATCTGTGAAGGCTGACTAACTGCATTCTTAGATGATGTTTTGGGTTTAAGTGCTTCTTCTGAACTGCTTTCTCTCCACTCTGTTTTCACCTTCCCCATCTGAGGGTTGGAGAGCAGCACCTCTTTGCAAGTTTGCCCTCCTTCCAAAGGGAAAGCCTTTCCTTTAGTTCTTTAGCTCTGCGCTTCTGCTGTGTTGCGTTGTTGAGAGCTGATAGGAGGTGGTTAACTGGAGGAAGTGTTTTATTATGTGCTGTATATTGAAGTTTGTTTCCACTTAGACAATGAAGAGATGTCATTTCTGCTTTGAAACACTTCCACACTGGCAGAGTTGTATATGAAGACCTCTTATTTTAAGGGTGACCCACAGAAGTTTGATGTAAATTTTGAGATATAAAAGCTATTGGTGACCGGGTTGCCGCTACTTTACTAGTAATAAGTCTGCTGTGATAAGGCTGAGGTGTTACCCTGCCACGTTAAAGATTAAATGGCAAGTTCTAAAGAAATAACTATGTGAGCACCTGCACGCATCAACCTTTATAACTCTTTCTCCTAGGTGAGTGACTTTATTCTGTTTGTGGGAGCACCGTCCTTTTATCAGCTTGGATATTAGGAAAGTTATACATTCACCTGAATTAGGATGGTGTGAGGTTTCCATGGTCATAATCAGTGGTGATTATTGGTGCTATGTATGGAGTTAAAATGAACTCGCTAATGACAATCTCAAACATTATTTTATAGTAGTGAGGGAATGTGGTAACCGAGGGAACTATTTAGTGTGCGTTTGTTTTGGTAAATAAACTGCTGGCGTCAGGGTTCCTAACAGACATTTTATTGCATGAGTTATGAACTCTGTTTAATAAAATTGGGTTTATGGCAATGTTAATTTTTTTTTATTGTGGATAGCCTTCTATATGTGAGCTGTCTTTCTTAAGGTGAAGTTTTTGTGGAAATCTATTTAGCCCTTTGTTTACTATAGCTGATGTTCTCTGCAAGTTACTTCATTTTTTTTCATGGAATCCTGATTAGTCTGATTTTAACTAATGTAGATGCACTGTATTGTTACTTCTGCAGTGGTATAATTATTCTTTATATTGCTATGTAATTTTCATCAAATTACCGTTTCGAAGCATAAACTTTTTACTGTTCCACATTCAGACAGTTATCTGGATAAGTGAGATTTATATTTTTTGAATACTTTTGAATGGAATTGTTTGGAGTTCACTGGCACTACTGATGTCACTAAATATTGTAAATGTTTTTAAGAATTGATCCTTAAAAATAGGATTTCAGAAACACATCGTACTTTGTGCTGCAACTTTCTAATGTTTCAGTGTGGAACCCCCTGACATGTCAATAGATACCTAAGTATTGTTCCGTTTGGTATATTATCAGTGTGCCTTAGTGGTGATCAACTGTATATTTATGCATATGTAGATTATATATTTATAAATTGGGTAGCATTGTTTCTGTGGGGTGACAAGCTGTCTCCACTTGGCAATGTTGCTGTACTCAATACACTTTTTTCTTTAATATCTTTGAATTCAAATCTCATTAAGCCTTATCTGTCTCTCCCTCCTGCCACCTTAATGTGCACTAGAGCAACATGAACCAGTCTGTTGGATTGAGCTTTAACAGACATTGTCAAGGGTAAATCACCTGAAGAACAGTTGGTGCTACAACAGGCTGATAACCAGTAGTCCATATGATCAACTCAACTTCATTGACAGTCCCTTTTTCCCCAGAATTACAGGGTTTGAGGAGTGGGTGTAGCTGAAAATATGCTGCTGTTTCCTCTGTTTATTGATGGACTTTTGGAAAACTTGCAGACTTATAGATAAGTCATTGAAGCTTTTTAAAGGATCACCTATGGTAGTAGGTTAAACTTCCGCATACTTTCTTCAGTCTGACAAAATTCATGGTTCTACTTTAGACTGGACAAGATGATTGATCACTAAGTAAATATGAAAATTTATGCAAATATGAACTCTTTAAATGATATTTTTCCCCGAATAGTATTGCCAATATGATTAATATTTTATTTGTTTTATTTCCTCACAGTTTTATGTGCTGAAAGAGTGGGCCAGATGACTAAAACATACAATGACATAGATGCTGTTACACGTCTTCTCGAAGAGGCAAGTATTACATCTCTTTAAGGCCCCGTACACAGGATAAGAAAGGAGTACAGAAATTATATGGTACCATTACTAAGGACAGTTGGTAGACTGTCCTCAAATGAGGAGGAATAAGTGGTCTGAGTGTATATATACCTTATCTCATTGGTAAGGTAAATATTCTTTCTAAGTAAAGGTCACTTGTTTACCTTTATCATATGGATTCATTACTTGTGCTTATTTTTTTCACTTGAGGCCATTTAACTTCATTTATTTTCGTCTTGGTCAAATATTTGCCATAACAGATGGGGAGGGAATCGTCTTAAAATGACACATATTCTTAGAGTACACGTATAGCTAATAGTATCATTATGGATGGATTTATTCTCTCTTAACATTAAAAAAAAAAAAGTCACAGATAGTCTTGTATTCATAATTATTATCTCAGATAATGTCTTTCCAGGGAAGTGCATAGATACAAAATTAGAAAATACCTAATACTCCCTTTGTCTTCAAGCCTTTTCTTCTTTGCCTTTTGTTCGATTGATTTGGGAATTTTTTTTTGTACCATTATTATATAAACTGTTATTTCCATTATACTTGGCCCTCAAGAAATGGCAAAAAGTGATTTTCAAGCTACAATGCTTATGTTCAATAAATTTAATGATAAATTGCTTGACTTAAATCAGCCACTTTTCTGCTGTGAGCTTGAGCAATGTTTTTCCAAGTAATGTTTATGTAGACTTATCTAATGAAAACTATTACAATTGAATTAGTTCATGGTTGAATGTAATTTAATCCTTCATGTTTATTTGCTTGCTTATTGCAATAGTGATGCCAAAAATGGGCTCTGTCTGACCAAGACGCACTGAGTGGTCTTTTCTTCCTCTTGACTCTGTAAGAAAACAAGCAAGGGGATGCTCACATCTCCCACCTATGCTTGATAAATTTAATCTCAGTACCAAGTCCTGCATTTTGGGTTTTGAGCTGAACGCTTAAACAACTTTCTATGAAATACCAGTTAAAACTCATGCTAGGATAATCCATTAACTTGTAGTAACAGTCTGTTACCTGTTACTGTCTTGTTCCCATTGTCTTGTTTGGCTGAGATTTACTTGCATTTGTTTCTGTGGCTCCTTCTAGTAATGATGCAGCATTCTGCCAAACTGTTTACTCCCCTGAGTCCAAGTAGCCAAATATCTATAGATCCAGAAATCACACTCACGGGAGCAGTGCCAGGAAGACTTGCTGAGCCAGTGTTTTAAAGCTTCTGGTGTTCTTCCCTACTGGGTTGATAGCAAAAGAAAAATGGGGGAACATGTAATAGGTGAAGCTTTATCAAAACAAATGCATTCAGTGAGATTTTATTTGGCTGTCGTTTCCGATTCACTCACTCAGTTTCTAGGCAGACGTGCACTTACGCTCTTTTCTCTGTTCCCCAAGTAATGGTTATCATGAGAGATTACATCTCTTTACAGAAGTTAAGGTGTAACTTCTGCTACCTTCAAACATGCAAGTGAAACACAACCACAAAAGCTACCCCTTGTCCGTCCTCCTTTTTGGAAAGCTTCCAATGAATGTAGTACAAAGTTGGCACGGTGAAAAGTGCAGCCTTTGGGCAGGGAAAAAGGAAGGAGAACATCTCAAAACCAACATGCATGCAGGTATCTTGAAAACCTGTGCCTATTGCCCTGAAACTAACCAAAGGAAGTAACACCAGAACTGCCCGGGTACGTGGTGAGAATAGGAGCGGGTTCCTGTGTGAGCCTTCTTTCTCATCCCTTTCTAATTATAGTGTGAATGTGTCTGGCTTCAGTATTTTCATTCATATTACTGTAATAAATTAGTTCCTTGTCACAGTGAGTAAGAGGCCTGACTCCAAACTGAAATTTAGAGCTGAATTGCTAAAAATTGGGTTGTAAATTCTAGGGAGGTTAATTAAATGGCTTGGAAATACACTTGTGTTTCTCAGCTTTGAGATTGGAAACCTTGCTGCTAGATAACTCTTCCTCTGTAGAGTCAAAGCTTAAGCAATATATTTTTTTCCACTTTATATTTATGAAGAGAGACAAATTTCTGAACAATAAGTTGGCTCAATACATAAATAAAACATTTTTTGGATAAGTTTATGGGACCTATTGTTCTGAAAGATTGTACAGAAGGTTATATAAAGATCTTATGGCTAGATAATGCCAGTTGCTTTCAGTACAAATATAAGCCTGACCTGGAAAATGCTATTTGTAGATACAGCAGTGATCAATAATCTGTGTTTTTATTTACTGATTATTATATAACTTCCTTTTTTCCCCACTATGAAAGCCTCTTCATTCACATTTATTGACTTCAAATCCACGTGATCAGTAGCCGTAGGTTTTGTAGGCTTTGTCATTAATGTATACATGACAACAAGGTAGCTTTTATTAATAGGATATGCATGGCTGTCGGGGCGATAAAAAAGCCCCAGACAGTATTTTCAGTTACAGGGAGAAAAGTCTTCCTCAATCAGTGTTGAATTCAAAGTAAATGGGGAGTTTAACCATAGTGCCATTTTCCCATTATTGTAAAGATCTCGTCATTGAATAGGAAAATGATACATAGAAATGTTTTAATGTTATAGGCAATTTATCATCCCGTTCCAGGTGGATTTACAACCCCATGTCTCAACTTTGCAGAAGCTGAGACACGTATAGGTACATATCATCAACAGGATAAACTTCTAGTTTTTATTGGTGCACGTGGCGAACTGGTTAAATCAGTTATTTCCAGTTCTGTGCACATAGAGAGGGGGAAGAAGGGGGCAAGCACAACATGAGAGTGACCACTTAGTGCAGATTTGGGCATCTGCAAAAAGGAGAGGGATAGGACTTGTTTTTATACAAAAGCACCAATGGGTGTATGTGCACAAAGAAGATAGGAGCTGAACGTCCATTATGGTGGATTCATTACTGTGGATGCCCCCTCCCTGGAGGTGTTCAAGGCCAGATTGGATGGGGCCTTAAGCTGCCTGGTCTGGTGGGCGGTGTCCCTGCCCATGGCAGGGATGTTGGAACTGAATGATCTCTAGATCCCTTCCAACCCAAACCATTCTGTGATTCTGTGGTGGAACTGGCTGCTGCCCCTGTGCAGCTTACTGCCTTTTATTTCAAGGTGATGTAAGCGGAAACTGAAAAATGGTTTGAAATGCCTGAGTTCTTTGCTATTTTTACTGTGCATCTTTACAATTCTTTAAAAAGTAACCTCTTAAAATTTTGTGATTGCATTCTGCAGACGGTGGAACAAGGTGATGGAATAGTTTCCCTACATAGCTTCACAAACAAAGCTGAACTGGATCTGGTTTCATTTACATTGTTTTACATTAGACTTTGAAGCTGTGCTTTCATGTGTATGGTTCAATAACTGTATTGGTCAGTCTTTTCTGAACAATTTGGGTGTTAACATAAGCAGGAATAGGGGAAGAAAAAAAAAAAGAGCAAAAACCCCCAAACAAACAAAACCTCACTTTTTATTGTTCAAGTACTTGTTCCTTGTCTTTCATTACAATTTTACCCTTCCCTCTGATCCTTTGGTGAATGAAAAAATTGAGATCAGCTTTCTTTTCTTAATGCTTCACAGAAAGAACGGGACTTAGAATTAGCTGCTCGGATTGGCCAGTCTCTGCTAAAGAAGAATAAATCACTGACAGAAAGAAATGAGTTCCTGGAGGAGCAAGTAGAACACATCAGGGAAGAGGTAAGATTTTTATGCCCGAGTGCTCTGTCTGCAGTGATGGGGAGACTTTTCCTTCTATTTTCACCTTGTCCGTACTTAATTTTCTTGGGCATCTGGTCCCTACCAGATCAGTCTGTGTTGCAAAAGTTTGGTTGGTTATTTTTAGAGCCTATAGACTTTTAGAAAGGTGACCAAAAAAGTAATTTGACCTGTTGGCTCCAGTCAGGTGGTCTGAGGAACCTCCCCTCCACAAACCGTTGAATTTTACTCTGCTGTAGATTTCATTTTCCTCTGAAACCACCTGCTCTTTCAGTTTTGAGTCAATATATGCAGTGTTTTCTTTTGCCTGTTTTGTCCTTATTCTCTTGCTCTATGCGTAACTCCCCTCTGCTTTGATTATCTGGCTCATCAGTCTTTCCCTTCTCCTACTTCTCTTTGTGGGCAGCTCACTCTTCTTGTTTCTTCCCTGAATCTTTCTCAGTCATCACTTTTCTTCTTCACCAACTGGTATTTAATTGCTTTTTCCAAAAGGTTTTCTGTTCATACCTGAGTTGAATTCTGGCTCCTAAAACATAGCATTTAAATGCTGGGAGTGCATCCCTTTGCTTCTCAAATTGAGTATGATATAGATATCATATTTAATGTAAATCACTTTTTGTATTAATGGAGATTTCAAGAGTTCATGCTCTCTGAGATTATATGCCTTCTGCCTTTTCCAAGCTGAGCCAAAATCATAAACTTGTGTTAAACTTCCTTCTTTTTATTCAATATGCTCTTTATGTAAGTATTTATGTATAATTTTTACTCAACATGGTCTTTATGTATGAACTTTTCAATGTTAGGAAGCATTGGGTTATGTTGGGAAGCAAACACAGGTTATAGGCTGAGACACCTTCTTGTGATTTTCCTCTGTCCCTTTCTAGGGAACCGTGATGGAATCTGTTGAAGTATGGGTCAGTTGCCTGCTGCAGTACATACATTTGTCTGAGTCTGACTGCAGTAATAATGTTTTAGACATTTGATGAACACACTTAGAATATACTATCATGGTGCATGTGTTTTCTGAATTGGTGTGATCTATAAAACATATCTGAAAACTTATATTGTTTCAAGTAACACCTTGTGTCTTCCACATACCATCGAATTTTTAATCAAGTATTTATAAGTTTGCTATTAATTAGCATGTTCCTCTTAATGGGGTGTTGGATGCTACAGGTAGTGGCCGATTCTTGATGGATATATCTCGGATGGAAATATACAGGATGCTTTAGGAGCTCTTCATCTGTACTGCAAGTGTCACTAAACCCTGACTTACTAACTGAGCTGGAGGCAGATGTTGTTTCTCCTGTTCTGGGATAGTGACCTTGATTTGTTAATCTCATCCATATGTAGCTTTGAGCAAGAGAGAGAGAAATCTCGCAGTTGTAGGGTGAATAAGAGAACAATGGACCACAGTGGATTGAAAACTTCAAAAAAAAAAGGTTATTAATAAAGCTGCTCAGGGGGTTGAGGTGTTGAATTATATCTAAGATGGGTTGATGAATAAAGCATGGATGGAGGTTCCTCATTTAGAGGGCCCCAGGAGTAGCATTAAGAAAAGGGCCACTAGAAATAAGCTTCTTAGCAGGTGGCTTGATGTGTTGGGCCATATGTTCTATCAACGCCCACCTTCCGTATTGTTGTTTTGGCTCCTTCAGAAATAGATTCTTTTGAGGCAGAGCTCATCAGGCTTTAAAGTCGTGATGCTTTTGTGTGTTGAAAATCTTTATTTAGCACTTTTCAGATTTTCCATTAATGCTGAATTTTGAATATTTGAATAGAATGGTAACTAAGCCAATTGTCTCTAAGGGCAAGGGAGAAGAGAATAGAATTGGTACTTTTAAAATTCTGTAAAAACTGCCTAAAAATTGTTTGTCTGGGGAATCTGTGGTTTCTGTAACAGAGAAGGGTTTTTTTCTGGGATATGGTACAATATTAAGGTTTTCTTGGAATATGTGTTATGGTGTGAATAATTTAGCTTTATGTCTCTCTGACCTACCAAACTTGTGCTGACAAAACCTCCTGACCATCCCTTTAAGTAGCTCGAATTTTTCCTGTGTCCTTGTACCTTGCCACGTTCATAGGTACGTATCAAAGTAATACAGACCGGTACAAAAAGCATTAGATTCTTGGGTTCATCTTTTGAGTTCGTATTGTCAGGTGCTGCTTAGTTTTAGGGAGAGGCCGTGGTCATGTTCAATAAAAACTGATGGAACTGAGACTTTTCCTGTAGTGTATTAGAGAACAAAAGGTGAGGGCACTGAAGCAAGTGTTGTGCTGTGTGCACAGTCACTTCAGTCTCAGCTTCCTGTTCCAGAAAGCGTAAGCATATTGAGAAAATTTTTGTAATTGTAAATAGTTTTGGTTACAGAGATGGGTGTCTGCTTTTTCAGCAGCAGAAGTGTAGTTGCCAGGTACAGTGTGTCTACCTGCTTTTGTATTGTCATGTTCAGTAAGAATGCTGCAGCTCCCATCTCCAGATGTGTCCCTTTTCACTGAGGTGACGCTACCTAAAATTTTATATTGAAATTAGAGCCCAGTATCAAAGCAGTGTAAACTGTCACAATGTGAACTGTGTTTGAGATGGAATCGGTCATTAGGTTTTAGCTTCTGCTAGTCTTCCTAAATTTCCCAGTTGACATTTCTTTTTCCTCTTCAAATTTTGTCTGGTGTTTCTGAAGGTTAAAAGTCAGCGTTTTAAATACACAGTCAGTCCTCAAATAACACCACCTCAAACCTGCGATAACATCTGAGTAATGCAGCCCTCTGTTTCTGTTGTAGTTCCAGGTCACCTACCAGAGTTGGTGTTGTGGTGATAGCTGTTTTTAAAGCCTTTTCCATATTTGATTTTGTTCTGTGTAAAGCGAGAGGAAAGGCAAAGCTGAATTATAGTCTAGAATGGTGGCTTTAAAAAGGAAACATTGCTTTTGGTCTATTAGAGTAGAAGGTAATGTTGGAAAGATAGAAATGCTCTTTGTCTTGGTACTGGCATGCATGTTATTTACATACAGTGTAACTGGCTGTCTTCATTTTAACCTGTTAATCATTTAGCTGCTGTCAGTCAGGAAATTACCAACTGGACTCTTGAAACTGTTGTTTATGATACAGTAAGGATTGTTCCTGCAGGCTACATCCCATGTCTATAAGTTGTTGTGCTCTATGTGAGGACCCTGTTATCTTCTACCTTAAATTGTTTCTAAGATGGGTGCAGCTGTTTCATGGCATAGTTTTGAAGCCAAGTGCGATGGAGTGAGTTAAAAGCCTGAACAGATGAAGTCTTGGGAACCAAGCATGGTGAAAGCTCATGGGCCTCATCCCTTGTGGTAAAAATTCCTTGGTAACAATACATTGTGCGGGGGTAGCATGGTAGTGTTTGCTCCAAAGGGTACATGTTGCAGTGGCTCGTGAAAATGTGGAAGAGGTCCTTTCTGTTCATAAAACAACTCCTATGTTTTGCAAGGTAAAAATGTGTACTGGGTCTGGTTGGGGTGGCACCAGTGTTATTCATGGCAGCCTGTATGAGCTGTGTTTTGGATTTGTGACTAAAGTGATGTTGATAACAACTGATGTTATGGCTATTGCTGATCAGTGGTTGCACAGCTTCAAGGCACACTCTCGCCCCTCACCCTCCCTCTCCTGACCCAGCCCCATCTGTGCAAGATGTTGGGAGGGGTTACAGCTGGGACAACTGACCCAAACTGACCAGAAGGATAATCCATACCTTATGTTGTTATGCTTAAGCATAAAAGCTCAGGGAAGGGAGGAAGAGTCTGGGATGTTCATGGTTATGGTATTTGTGTTCCCAAGTAACAGTTATGTGTGCTGAAGCCCTGCTTTCCACAAAGTGGCTGAACACGTGCCTGCTGATGTAAGGTATTGATTCACTATTTTCTGTTGCTTTGCTTGCTCAAGCAACTTTGCTTTACTTCTTAAATTGTCTTTATCTCAGCCCATGAGTTTTCCTGCCTTTTGTGCTTCTGATTCTCTCCTCTGTTCTATGGGGTCATGGAGGGCAGAGTATGTGCTCAGCTCAGCTCATGGTGCTGTCTGCAGTCAACACACCACAAAATGCTATGTCAAAGGGAAGTGTTGCTTCAAGTTACTGCAGTGAGGGGAATTTTTTTATATTTCACACTATGGTTGAGGTTGGCAGTGGCATTTGGAGGTTATCTTATCTGAACCCCACTACTCAAGCAGAGCCACCTACAGCCCATTGCCCAGGCCCATATCCAGGCAGTGTTTGAATATCTCTGGAGATGAAGACTCCACAACTTCTCCGGGCAACCTGTGCCAGTGTTCAGTCACCCTCAAAATAAAATAGTTGTTCCTGATCTTCAGGTGGAACCTCTTTTGTTTCACTTGTGCCCATTACTTCTCGTCCTGTTCCCATAAAAGGTCACCCTTTTTTGGCTGTTCAGCCTCTTTTGGAGAACTTGAATGTTTGGGAGTGGCAGTAGAAGTAGTATCCCATGTCTTTTTAATTCATAGAGAAAGAAGTGTAGCAAAAGCTGGAGATGGATCTTGCTTCTGCCTACCGAGACAGTATCTGAATCCTTGCTGCTTGAAGAGACTGAGCCTTAATGTGCTGGAGGGAAATAAATTGTTATTTTTGGTTCAGCTTTTTAGCTTTTCCGAAAATGGGGAAAGTGAACCTCACAAAATTCATGGATGGGCTTTTTGTTTCGTGATTTTCTGAAATGTAGTTGATTGAAGCTCCCCCCACCCCCTTGCATTTTAGTATCAAAGTTTCAGAGGGACTTGGTGCCTTAGTGCATCTAATTACAAAGAATAGCTTCAGTAAAGTTTATGCCCTTGCTTTCTTAAACTTCTACACAGTTTAAGTGCTTTATTGCATTGAGTTTGCATTTTGTTTGATGTAAAAGCAGCTTAAATCTCTTTTATTGATATTCTCTGGGGTTTTTGCCAGTAATAACTACACATACAAATATGCCTGCAATACAGAAAGCACAAGTCTAATAAAAACAAATGTGCTCTGCAATTTGTGCATTGGAAAGTGAAAAGTGAAGGCGAATTCTTGCAGTACAAGTGGAAGAGAACAGATCTGTCTGATCAGTTATACTATTTATAAATATGCAAGTAAAGTAAAAATTAATCTCTTGCCACTGGGGTCTTAAATTGCAGCAGAGGAGTAGTGTAAATGCTCCTGTGTAATTGGGCTTTTAACTCTTTTCTTGGAGAATCACAATATAAATTAACCGAAGTTAACTTTGTGGAAGACACAATTGCAGGGTATCTTAACTGCCCAGTGTTGATGTTATGTTCATTCTGATAAGTTTGTACTGAGTATGGGACTTCCACATACTGCTTTGAGACTCATGAGCCCAAATTACACCCAGAAACTGACTGCAGTCTCCACCGTTGCAGCAGCCTCAGAATAGCAGCCTGCCACTGTGCAGTGGTGTTCTGCAGCTCAACAGACAATTGAGTTCCCAATGTAACCTTACTATGCAACCACTTTAGTAATTTAATCTGAAGTCTCTTGGGGAGGAAGCAATGCCTGTATCTGACGTCTGCAAGGTTTGTATCCAAGCCAGATGGTGACAGTCAGCACAAAAAATGGATAAGGAAATGTCTTGATTGTGCCACAATCCAAGTACTACTGCGCTATATCTATTTCTGTGCGTGTGAATCTAGACTAATGCAATAGTCAACCAGAACTGCTCATCTTAAAGAAAGTGAAACCTGTATAATAGCAGTGGACAGTTGCATTTTGAACTTCTGAAGTAGAACACCTAATGTTTCTAACTAAGAAATAACGGAACTGGTTGGTTGTGGTCTGTTCCAGTTTTGGCCTCTTGATTTAGTCTGAAGGAGATGCCTGGAGGATGAATAACTAGTTTATAGCAGGTTTACTTCAGAATGTGCCTAGAAAAGCCTACTGATCTGCAAGCTTCATCTTTTTGCAGGTTTCTCAGTTGCGGCATGAGCTCTCCATGAAGGATGAGCTGCTCCAGTTCTATACCAGTGCTGCTGAAGAAAGTGAGCCAGAGTCCGTCTGTTCCACCCCGTAAGTTATTGATCTACAACAGTGAACCTTCATCTGGTACTAAGCAGGGGTAGTTTCAACAATTAGATAGCTTTGAAAAGTAGTAAAATGATCTCTGTGTTGGCTGGAACTGTAAATAGGACTCTTGAACTTGGTGCATGGCACCAGCTGGAAGAATTTGCATTGGACCAGCTGGTCATAGTGGTGCCAACAAGAGTTGGGAGGGGAAAGTACATAGGGAGGCTGCTGATACAGCAGCATGGCTTTCGCAGGAACTAGGTCGCTGTGATGGAGAGGCAAACATCGGTCCCACTTATGGTACCCCACTACACCACACGCCTTTACATGCTGTGCTAGAATATGCTATGTGTGTGACCTTTGTGCTTGAAGGGCCTGAGGCCCTTGTGAAAAACTCTAAGCAGAGGAAAGGAAATAGAGCATGGCTTATAATGTGGGTTCTGTGCAATTAGCCGGCCGAACAGTGTCACAGGCTCTGAGGGGCTGTTTGCCCTTGCCTGCAGAGTTATTGCTGTGTTGCAGTGAGGCGTGTGCAACATTAATCAGAAGCTATTGGGTTGCTCCCTGTGCTACAGTGGTTTCCTTTCTCATGTCCCTGGTTGAGTAACTTTTCTGGGCAAAGTGCGAGCAATAATAAATAAGTAAAAAATCGTTCTTTCTTAAAAATCACTGCAAATACATTGCTGCCCAAACATATGGCCATGAACAAAGCTATATTTCATGTTGCTCTGACTGGTTTTGAGACTTCTGTTCTGTCTGTTCTCCTGTAAGATTGGTCATAATTCAGGTAAAAATTATTTAAAACTTGTTTTTGTTACAAGGCTGAAGAGGAATGAATCTTCTTCCTCCGTCCAGAACTACTTTCATTTAGATTCTCTTCAAAAGAAGCTCAAGGACCTGGAAGAGGAGAACGTTGTGCTTAGATCTGAGGTGAAATTACTGCCTTTGTGTTTGGCTTAATACAGTTGTTAATTTAATCGCCAGAACACTGGTATTGAGAACAGTGTATTAAAATTGAGAGTCTAATTAAGTGTATATAATTCCACAAGTGACACAGATCTCTTTGTGGTTGTTTATTGACCATCCTTTGTTCTTCTGAATGAAGGAAATGTTGAAATGTGAAAGCTACATGAAGCTACATGCAAAGTAGTTTCCTTACCAAAAGAATGTGCAGAAACTTGGGCAGGTTCTGAAGCCCAGGACTGCACTTTGAAACAGGTGTTAAAGGGCTGACCTGGTAGATACTGGCTGCAGATCTGAAGTTTGTAGGCTGGTGTGGTCTCTCTCCTACAAATTCAGCGTGTGTCAAAATAAAAATCACTAACTTAAATTTGCATTAAATATCTTCAATTCGTGTTTCAAGTCAGGCTGTTAATATTTTAAGTTTAATGTGTTTTTCTTGGCTTTTGTTTGTGACAGACAATATTCCATTTGTTGCACAAACAACACAGTTTTTAAAGTTTATTTACTTTTCCTTGTCTGTCAGAGATAACACTTCATAATTGAATGGTCTACGTATAATTATATGTTAATTTTCAATGCAACTTCTAAACTTTGAGAGCACATTACTATTTTGCAAACATGTAGAAGAGGGTAGCGGAAGAAACACTTTTGAGTTAAGAATCAGAATAGGAAAACAGAGTATCATTACCATTTCCTACTGCAAATGCAGGGCCTATTGCAAATAGGTGGTGTTGCTTCTTTGGATAAGGCACTGCGTGATGGAGAGTGCTGTGTGCTTCATTGCGAAGTTGCACAAGGAAGATGAGCAATAGATGGTTTGAGAATAATTAAGATAGGGTTAGAACTGAGAGGGTCACTGTGTCAGGAGCTGATAGGAGAACTCAACCTTCTCCCACCCAGGGAGATGCAGTCTGTGCCAGTGAGGCACAGGATTGAGCCAAGCCGGAAACCTCTGAGCTACACATTTCTCTACAGGTGCAGTCTGTGAGTGTCTGTGCGTGCCCCCAGCATTGGGAATCGATTACAGACCCACTGAGGTGGTGCCAGACAGAACCAGCTGAGCGTAGCCATGCTCCTCTTGGCAGTCCTAGAGTCGGAGCAGAAAAGATACAGCAGGGAAGGAGGTGGTGCAGAGGTTTTATGTGGGATATATACAGACAGAACTTTTCAAATACTATCATAGAATCACAGAGTGGCTTGAGTTGGAAGGGACCTTAAAGTCCTTAAAGTCATCCAGTTCCAACCCCCTGTCAGGGGTAGGGACACCTCCTACCAGGCCAGACTGTCCCATCCAGCCTGGCCTTGAACACTTCCAGGGAGGGGGCATCCATGGCTTCCCTGGGCACCCTCTGCCAGTGCCTCACCACCCTCAGTGTGAAGAATTTCTTCCTAATGTCTAATCTAAATCTTCTCCCTTCCAATTTAATGCCCTTCCCTCTCGCCCTATCACTACAGGCCCATGTAAAAAGTCCCTCCCCAGGTTTCCTGCAGCCCCTTCAGGTACTGGAAGGCCGCTATGTGGTCATCCCAGAGCCTTCTCTTCTCCAGCCTGAACAACCCCAAGTCTCTCAGCCCAACTTTCTTGTAGTCTCTGCTATCTGAATTTTTTTTAAATACTTGAATGCTTAATTCGGTTAGTTAAACCAAATATTTAGTTTGTGGTGATACCTAGCTTTGTTCAGGTGACCAGATCAGGCTCTGCATATGAGCCTTTTGGATGTTCCGGGCTTTTTTCTATTTTAAGTGCAAAATACACAAGTGACATCTACTGGGGATATGGTGATAGTGATGTGAATTCCTCCATACGGTAGTGTCTGCTGAGTGTTCACCTGGCCCCTTTTTCCAGAACACAAGGGAGTGCAGGCAAAACTGTAGTTTTTCAGTGTCTTGCTGGAGAAGTGATTAGAAAAGCTTGTCTTTCTGAAGCAAATGGAAATGGAGCAGCAGACTGGCAAACTGACAAACTTGCTAATGTAGCGCATATAATGTGGATTTCTTGAACAGGCCTGTCAGCTGAAGACTGAAACAATTACTTATGAAGAGAAAGAACAACAGCTTGTCAATGACTGTGTAAAAGAGCTAAGTATGTCCTTATTTCTTTCTCCTTTGAGATTGCTCAGTAGAAAAAGGAAAAGAGACAACTGAATCAGATCAGTCAGTCATGTTTTTCTGTGCTACTTACTCTTGTTATATAAATGGTTGTGAGGAGACAATTTCTGGTTGAAATTTCACAGCAGAAAATTCTGGGTGTAAGCTAAATCTTTCGTAGATGCAAAATAGTTTTGCATAGAAAATATAAATCGTTAGGGGAAAGTACGGTCTCCTTTGCTGCCTGGGTGCTTTGTGTCCTGCTGCTGTTTTTCGAAAATACCTTGCTGTGTACTGGGGAAGGATTCTGCTGAATCAAGTGATGTTGTGAAAGAACGACTTTCAGCTTATTTTTCTGCTTTGGGGTTTGTAGTGTTAATTGTAATCACTTATCTTAAAGGGGATGCAAATATCCAGATCGCCAATATCTCCGAAGAGTTAGCAAAGAAAACCGAAGATGCTGCCCGGCAACAGGAAGAAATAACCCATCTTCTCTCTCAGATAGTTGATCTGCAGAAAAAGGCAAAAGCTGTAAGGAATCCACTTGCAAGACTACTGTTGTGATTGTAGCTGGAAGACAAGTTACAATGTCTAGTATGCCAGAGGAAATTTTTCACCCTTCTTATCTGGGTGACCTTGTTTGATTTTTAATATCTAAAATATTTGACTAGAAAACATGAATTAATTAAAAATGTATATATGATATATCAAATACTATAGTTTATTTAAATATTAGATGTGAAATTCTGCACTAAACTTGATTACTTTAGTAAGACAAGAGTGTCGGTACAGATATTTCAGGGTGCAAATAGTCCTTAGTTTTAGTCTTGAATGTTCATTTAGCAGAGCACAGACCAGTGCTGGCTGTTCTAGTGTTAACGTTTTGAAGTGTCATTTAAATGTTTAAACTACTATGTGGATGAATATTGCTACAGAGAGGATCTTACGAAAAGTTAAAATTTTCCTACTTACACTGTATAGGATAAAAAGCATCATCACAGGACAAAACCTCACAGTATTTCTATTATTTTTTTGGCATATTCTAGTGTGCAGTTGAAAATGAAGAACTTGTCCAGCATTTGGGAGCAGCTAAAGATGCCCAGAGACAGCTCACAGCAGAGGTGAGGAGATTACTTAGTATTACAATAAATTAGTACTAGGGCAGCTTTACGATAGGAGTTTTAGTCTAAGCTGGTCCAGAAGTATTAACTAACTGTGCCTATGTATATGGAATGAGGGAATGTTTATGTTCCTATTAGAGTTCAGAGCCTTTTCCTTCCTGTTCTCGTCTCATTCAGCTGGCATGTATTTTGAAAACCTCAGTCTTGTGGGCTGTGTAGGAACACCTATAAATGTTGAATTCTCTGCTCCGGTAGTTTAAATCTGTTTTGAATAGTGAGATAACATGGAAGAGCTTAGTCATATTGTACTTGTCTTTGGTTTACTTGCTGAACAATGCAGGATTGCTGGCTGTCTTCTGGGTGCTACATTCACATGTATAAAATGGACGAAATAGAATGAATAAAGCTTGATCTTATGATGTGTGTTGCATTTGCAATACTTGGTGTTGAAGGTGGGAATGGCCATAGGTGGGAATGTCCTGCTGCTGAGCCTTGTGTATCTGCGGTGCTCCACAAAGATTGAGCTCATGCTTCTCCAGCCCTTTCTTGAGAAAGACCTTATCAGGACCTCTGTTTCTAAGACAAGCAGCTTATTTTTATGAAGCTTGTAGGAATGCAGTATTTCAGACTTTTACCCCTTTGAGCTTGGTTGAGATGAAGTCAAAAACACTGAGGGTAGGCAGACATCTGCAAACAGAGTTGTTACATAAGATGTGTTTCCTGAGAAAGTCAAGCTAAAAATAAAGCATGTAGTCTTAGGCTGTTGGAGGTTTATATACTTAGGTATGTAAGTCTTGGTTTTAAAATTCCTAAGTCCTTTGGAACACTGAAATGTCCTGTCCTTTTCACATGCTGTTTGCCGCTGTGGTCATCATGTCAGTAATTAGGCACTGTACCTCATCTAAAGATACTATTAGCTCTGCATCTTCTTAAGAATGGCTTCATGTAGATATCTAGGATAGGAAATGGAGCAAGCAGTTCCTCCCTCCCAGCCTTTCCTGTCAGTAATCCGTATTATTTATTATTTTCAGGGATATTCACTCTTTGGAGTTCTTTTCCTTTAAAGTGGGATATTCTCTACACCATTATCCTTCACCAGTACGAAAAGAATTTGCAGGCTTTCTGTGATGATAGTGCAGGCCATAACATCTCGGACTGTTTTCTGTTACAGTTGCGAGAGCTGGAAGACAAGTATGCAGAGTGCATGGAAATGCTTCATGAGGCGCAAGAAGAGCTGAAAAACCTGAGGAACAAGACTATGCCCAATGCGATATCACGTCGGTACCACTCTCTCGGTCTCTTCCCTATGGTAAGCAATAAAAACCCGGCACATAGCAGAGAACAACCAACCAAAGGAAATATAAGTGTTTGCATCTGACTCACGGCTTCAGGGATGGGATGCTAGGTCAGACGTGAGCGTGGGTGCAATGGATATTTATACAGTGTTAAAGGATACCCCAGTGACCGATTTTGCGTACCTGACTCTGAAGCGGTGGTGCTGTGCAGTTACTTGGTTTGGCTGCAGTATTGCATACAGCCTGCAGCTTGCTGTGCTTATGCTCTGAATCCTCGGTAGCACTCATAGGCTGTTGCATAGTTCTGTACATCTTCGTTATGCATCTCCTGTGCTGCGGTGGCCAATTTTCAGTAGGAGCTTCCTGTTTTTCTTCAATATCCTAGGAGAAGTAATTTCTTGATGGCATAACTGATGGTTTCTGAACATGGCATTCTTCTACTCACTTATGGTATACATTCTAGCTCTTCAATAATCAAATAGGTTACACGTGTTCTTGCTTTAGGATCACTGAAAATTAAGTGGTTTATTAAAAGGATATTTGTTGCTAGTATGTGTTATGCCAACATCAGTAATGCTAGTGTCACTGGTGTTCTCAACTTCATTTACCTAGTTTGATTATGACATTGTACATTTAAAGCATGGGGAGTATGCAGTATCCTTAATTAAATAAGAAGAAAAGAGTGGATAAGAATGTCTAGGTAAGTTCAGTGCCTGGTTCTGCTTGTCTGTTTATCTCTGGTTTATATCCGTTATTCTATGGAATGTTATCGGGGCAACGTTATCAGTGAAGTTTCTTTTGAATTGCAATAATATAATGGAGCAGCTGAATCTGGTCTTCCTTGTCTTTAGCCGTGTCTCACCTTAACTGCTGAGGAAGAACAAAGATTATGTTTGCACTCTCAAGAAGTAAATTGTCAACAAAGGCTTAGCACACCTTTTTGTGTTCCCTTCTGAGATTGAACACAGGCCAATTTAAATTGCAGGCATTTCATAATACAAGTCATACTTGCACAACTACAATTGAGCACTACAAAAGGTGTATTTGTGCTATGTGTGCTGGGATAAGTTTGTGTTTTGTATAAAAATAATTTTCAAATGTTGAATCATGGGACCGAAGATCACTTTGATTCGTGAATGTTAGATGCTTAGACTCTGCACTTAACTACATTTAGGCAGTAAAACTCACTGACCAGCACTGGAAAATTGATAGCCTGTCACCTTTAACCCTATGGGGGAAGTATATAGTGCTTTATGCCAAGAACCATGTCTTTTGCAGGAGTGGTTTGGTAAAGCTGTGAAAGGAAAGAGTGTTTTTATTGTAAATGAAAACAAAATAGCAAAATTTTAGATGTGAAAGGTGGGTGTTACTGAGTAGGGTATTAA